>JAVIAB010000126.1:61110268-61267768 GCA_032433765.1 Megaustenia siamemsis
GATGGTGATTGGTGAGGATTCATTCTGACCAGGTGGCCCAACCATTTAAGTTGTTGTTGTTGTTCTATATATTCTTGGCATGAGTTTTATTCCTACCATTTTTCTTATGGTTTCATTTGGTATTCTATCTCTTCTTGTGTATACATCTATAAAAAAGAGAAAATTGATGTGTAAATAGAGAACGGGCAAATAGATAGAGAGCTGTGGTAAAGCTGGTAGACAGAGCCATTTACCCAGTAGATGGGTGTAACGTACACCACTTCAAGGTATGGTGACAGCTTTACAGAAAAGGAACACAACAAAATACTGACGTTCCGGCCTATACACGGCCTTCGGATTTGTAAATGAGGTGGACACTTGTAAATAAAAGAAACAGTAAATGTAAGTAACTTTGAAAGTAAATATGTGAATAAAATTAATGTAAAGATAATATTATAATGAAATTGTAATAATGGTAAAGATAAAATTGATGATTGTATAAGAAACTGCAATCATGTCAAGACATTTCAAATAAAGAAAATAAAATGGAAGGAGGAGATAATGATAGAATGCATGTTTAAAAATCGTCCTACATTTCAATCGATAGCGATCGAATCGTTAGAAGACACCAAAAGGAGGGAGGTGGGGAAAAACCACAACGACACGACCGTGTCAATATTAACATTCTAGAGTTCGGGAGATGGAACTCCACAGCCAATCAGAGTGATAGTTGTCACAGTCGAAGAGCTTATTGGCCGTTATTTGCACGAGCGTGATGTCGTGTAAGTCACGTGGTGTTAAGACTCACTTGGATTGGATGATCTTAGGTCTACAACTTCCGACTGAGTCAGTAATTGAATGTTCTGGTTTTTTTTTTTTTATTTTACTGGGACGCAGAAGAAAGGTTATTTAAGCAAGATATGAGTCAATGCTTTTGTGTGCCAGACTGATTCCTTATTTCTCTAGGGAGCTTTTGGAATATGTGTGTGATGAACTGCTTACCATATTTGACCCTTATGTTTGGGGTGGGGAAGCCGTGATAGGCTCAATGGTTAGTGAACTGGACTACAAAGGACAATAGGTAGGGTTCGATCTCGCTGATCGACGGCTTCCGGGTTCACCCAGCCTCTAGTGGGTACCGGATTTTTTTCTGGGAAAGTAAAGCGGCACGGGCGTAGTACCGACCACGTTACCCCAGAAAATCATGTGCCGAAGTTCTATACAAATATTATGGTCACTAACACCATATTCCGTATACGCAACTTGGCATTCTTCTGTCACACCTGTTTCTATACATTTCAACGTGGTTTTTAGTTATAATCATGAACATTTTACAGCATTTATGGATGCAGATGTTCTGAGTATAGTACATTCCCCTCATTTATACAATTTATATTTTAAGGAGGTGGTTTCAATTTTTCAAGCAACATACAAACTGTAACACTTTTAACTAAAGCATATTCAAATATATATATATATATATATATATATATATATATATATATATATATATATATATATATATATATATATATATATATATATATATATTTTTTTTTTTTTTCGGTCGCCAGCTTTTACCTCTGACTTAGTCCCTAGAGACTAGGAACTGAATTTTGCGTGTTAATCCATTTTTCCCTGGCAGCCGTGTGTCTTTCGCCGCACAGGCAGATAACTCTGACTTCGGAGGTACTCATATTTTTTCCGTCCATGATTTAATGCTCGTAACAACAAGCTGAACGATTGGCAATTTGATAGTTTCAGGGGATGCAGTGTACCATTTTAATACCTCACGCACATTATTCTCATCCTGACCGTGCGCCCCTTCTTCATTAGATGGATCGCTGCAGCACTGTTTATCACGAACCTGATAATCAGATGCGGAAATTGGTCATCCGAGCCAACATACATATGTACATGGCTGCCGCAAGGCTCACCTTAGTCACCAGTTCTACATAACGTTATAATTTAAGTAAAAGTAAAGTACCCCCGTCACGCCAAGTAGCGAATAGGGAATATGGTGTTAGTGACAATACATTTTACAGACCTTCAGCACATGATATTTGGGGTAATGTGATCGGTATTACGCCCGTACCGCTTTACTTTCCAAGAAAAAAAATCCGGTACCCATTTAAGGCTTGATGAACCCGGAAGCCGTCGGTTGGGATCGAACCCTACCCCTTGTCCTTTGTAGTCCAGTTCACTAACCACTGAGCTATCGCGGCTCCCGTCTATAATTTACAATAAATAATAGTAATAACGATCACAGAATAATAGCTGGATGAGAGGGGACGAACTATGATATTTGCTGATGACATTCTGGTATATCGACAAGGAAATTACAGATGGGAATTCGCCTTCACATTGCAAAACGAACTCGGTCGCATTACTTCCTTGTGTGGAGTATCAGGTACCTTTGTTAGGTAAAGGTAAAGTACGAGAATTGAATCCGCGTCTTATCACGAATGTTTTCTTCTATATGTGCTCGGACGCCTATCCAGAAATGTTCAAAGAGACTTCTGGATAGTGTCGCTTCAAAAATCGAAACTCACGATGCGGTGCGGTATTCCTCATCTTTCCAGAGTACTATCCTGGTACCCATTTCTGCCAGCGGCTGGGTCGACCGCGGTGGTATTTTTTTTCCATTTCCAACCACGAGTACAACTCATATTACTTCCAGTGGGAATCGAACACAGGTTGTCCGAACGTCGGTAGCCCAGTCGGGTGGTTTTCCCAACTAGGCTTCTTCTGAATACATCCGGGTTTATATAACAATTAGAATGTGAATACATCCGGGTTTATATAACAATTAGAATGTGAATACATCCGGGTTTATATAACAATTAGAATGTGAATACATCCGGGTTTATATAACAATTAGAATCTGAATACATCCGGGTTTATATAACAATTAGAATGTGAATACATCCGGGTTTATATAACAATTAGAATCTGAATACATCCGGGTTTATATAACAATTAGAATGTGAATACATCCGGGTTTATATAACAATTAGAATCTGAATACATCCGGGTTTATATAACAATTAGAATGTGAATACATCCGGGTTTATAAAACAATTAGAATGTGAATACATCCGGGTTTATATAACAATTAGAATGTGAATACATCCGGGTTTATATAACAATTAGAATGTGAATACATCCGGTTTTATATAACAATTAGAATGTGAATACATCCGGGTTTATATAACAATTAGAATGTGAATACATCCGGGTTTATATAACAATTAGAATGTGAATACATCCGGGTTTATATAACAATTAGAATGTGAATACATCCGGGTTTATATAACAATTAGAATCTGAATACATCCGGGTTTATATAACAATTAGAATGTGAATACATCCGGGTTTATATAACAATTAGAATGTGAATACATCCGGGTTTATATAACAATTAGAATGTGAATACATCCGGGTTTATATAACAATTAGAATGTGAATACATCCGGGTTTATATAACAATTAGAATGTGAATACATCCGGGTTTATATAACAATTAGAATGTGAATACATCCGGGTTTATATAACAATTAGAATGTGAATACATCCGGGTTTATATAACAATTAGAATCTGAATACATCCGGGTTTATATAACAATTAGAATGTGAATACATCCGGGTTTATTTAACAATTAGAATATAATATTTTACTCCATCACTTTCTTTGTTTCCTTCATTCATTCCGTTTCTTTATTTTGCTCGACCGCCCCAACCCCAACCCCAACCCCAATTTGCTTTAGCATGAATCTAAAACAAGTTAAAAGTGTCAAATACTTGGGTACAACAATAAATAACAACATACGGAAGACGCCACATTACTTCTACTTCTTCTTCTCCGATCCTGGCTCATTCAGACTAGGACTCTCTTATGTAGGCAGCTTTCGGTTTAAGTGATTCGGTTGCCCCGTATAGTTTCTCTTCCAGTGATTGGGTGTTGGCCACATTTTCCTCCTCAGGCTTATGTACAGTGGGCAATCCTGTAGAACGTGTTTTGTTGTCATGGTATCCAGTATACAGTGGCACTGGCTGGTAGTTTGTATTTTGAACGTGTTGTTTCTCATTCTGTTGTGGCCAGAGCGTAGGCGAAGTATGATGACTTGATCCCTTCTTGATAGTTGGAGGTATCCGTTCCTTTCGTTATACTTTGGGTGTTCTTGTTTCCATTTTTCGTGATACTTTCCTTTGATGATGGATTTGGCTTCATCGTAGCTTACCAGATGGTTCTTTTGTGGTAATCTTCCCCCCTCTTTAGCTAATTTGTCTGCACATTCGTTTCCTTGTATATTAAATGTGATGGTATCCAGGGGATGACCACTCTCTGGAACTTGTTGCACAATTGATCTGGGTCGTTCTCAAGTTATCTATCTCACTGTTCCTGGGACGCCACAGAAATAAAAAATCAGAATAGCTCAGGTCAAAGTAGCATTTCAGAAAGTGAAAAATGTTCTGTGCAACAAGCATATGTCAACAGAAGTGAGAAAGAAAGTTCATCGTTGCTACATAGAGCCAATTCTGACCTAAGAATGCGAAACATGGACAGTAGATAAATAAATGTAAAGACGATTAGAGGCCACGGAGAAGGAATTCCTCAGAAAAATGCGCCAGATTTCTTTTGATAGATAAAAAGCAATTTCTCAAAGAATCCAGCACAAGAAGGGAGCTCCTAACATCTTCATAAAGAGACAAGCAACATATTTTTGGCACATTATGAGCAGAGGAGAGTTGGAATACTTGGTTACAATTGGCAAAATAAAAGGAAAAAGAGATCGCGGACGACAAAGAGAGAAGATACTTGATAGCTTAGTGTCATGGCATGGAAAACAGACAACAACATAATTCATACGATGCACTGTGGATAGTAAATTATGAAAAAAAAACATGTTTGCTTCCATCAACCGGTATGACACATAATGATGATGACTATAATAAGCCAATTTAGTCCATCGCATCATTTCGTCACTTCATAAATGTCATCGCAAATAGTATTCCCCTCCCGGCCAACAACATATCTGGAGTATTTTATTTCTACTTAGTTGGTATATAAAGACAACATCTTGTCACATATAAATATGACTTTATCAAAGGAATGAGGTACTGAAAATATCCACTATTCTGGAAGATTGCAAAGACATTTATTACGAATCAAATACATGTCAGGAATAAGTATATGAATTATAGCTAAAGGTTACATGAACAAGGAATCAGACAAACAGAGAAGAGTAATATTATTTCTGAATGTTCAGCGATGTTTTCTATTATTTTCTACAAATAACCATCTTTCAGAGCAGTGATTCTCAGACTTTTATATATGGGGTACATTCTTGTTTTATTTCTATTAATTTTTTTCTTGTAATAGTGTTGTGCCGTCTTAACTTCTTTTCTCGCGGAGAGAGTTTCTTCCCTTAATAACGCTCGCTCGTTAATTAGACGTAAGTGTGTTGTGTTGTTAGTTAACGAAAGGCTGCGCCTATCAGTCCGACACTCTGTCTTTGTTGTGAGTCATCATCGAGTGCCGTCTCCGCATCGAAGGTTGGCTACCATGGAGCGCTATTCCACTTTGTCTCTTGCTTTGATGGTGCAGATTGCCATAGGCTGACTTGTCCATCTTTTTATGTTACTCGTCCATGTTGTGGGTAGTTCAACAATTTTGCCAGGTCAGAGACTATTTTGGCATACGCTTTTCGACCTTTAACTGCAAATATTTCTATAACTCTTTCCCAACGCCGCACTCTGCGTCACTCTCAATTTGATTAGTATGAACCGTAATCAAACCATATTCTTTTTACAAGTCTTGTATCATCTTGTTATTGGTGAAATATAATACCTTGTTCAATTATCTAAAAATTCGCATATAATATTGTATATGTTAAATAAGTATAAATATGTAGATTGATTCTTAAAACGATGAAAAATGCTGTACCTGAAATCTTTTCCATTGAATTGAGAAAAATACTTCCGTACGGAAAGAGTTAACGTGCGCGAGAGATGACGGGACCTCTTATTTTCGCCGACATCAGAAAGAGACAGACACCGATATTTAACAACCCAAAGACAAAGGGAAGGTATACTCACGAAGAAACCTTGAATTGAAAAATTCCAACCGCATATGGTGAGATTTTAACCCTGTACACTCTTGTCCAAAAGGAGCCGTGATAGCTGAGTGGTTAGAGAACAGGACTACAAAGGACAAGGGGTAGGGTTCGATCCCAACCGACGGCGTCCGGGTTCACCCAGCCTTAAATGGGTACCGGATTTTTTTTCTGGGAAAGTAAAGCAGCACGGGCGTAATGCCGACCACATTATCTCAAAAATCATGTGCTGAAGGTCTGTAAAATATAGGGTCACTAACACCATATTTCCCTATACGCCACTTGGCGTGACGGGGGTACCTTACTATTTTTTTACTCTTGTCCAAAGGTATAAGTTTAACCCTAGCCCACCAATTCCTTCGTTTTCCAGTTCATTTCTTGATGTTATTAGTTCACATTAGTCTATATCTTTCCATACCTAGTTAGTTTGTAATTTTCTTTCCAAAATGACTGCATTGATAATTATAAAAACAGTAAAGTAAAGAGCCCCAGTCACGCCAAGTGGCGTATAGGGAATATGGTGTTAGTGACCATAAATTTTACAGACCTTCAACACATGATTTTTTGGGTAATGTGGTCGGTATTACGCCCGTGTCGCTTTAATTTCCGTGAAAAAAAATCTGGTACCCATTAAAGGCTGGGTGAACCGGAGGCCGTCGGTTGGGATCGAACCCTATCTCTTGTCCTTTGAAGTCTAGTTCACTAACCACTATCGCGGCTATGTATAATTATAGTTCATTGAAGGCACCGGTTCACTGCAAAAGAATTAAAATCCATAATTGCTCAACCGCCCGTGCCAATGACATCATCCGAATAAAATTAAAAAAATAATCTCATTGAAGGATCCAAACAAAAAAAGGCAGCTGCAGTCCTCATCATAGCAGCTACAACACACGCCAAATAATAGAAAGCCAAGCCGCACTGAAAGTGAAGGCAATCGAAATGTCCTTTGTCATTCGATATCATTATTGCGTAGAACACAGTGCAACGTATTAACGGGTGTTCAATCAGAGTGGATCTGGCAGATTCTAATTGTGATGTTCTGTCTGTGGGGACGATCAACACTCTTAACCTGACAGCTGACTTCATGTGAGAGTCTGGAATCCTACTCTGGTTGAGTCCTGATCGCAGAGAGAGATTATTGAACGTAACAAATCAGATATCGTAACATGATACTGTCGAAAAACACAGCTCACTGTGTGCACAGAACACTAAACTCAGTAGCTCCGGCAGCAAGCTGGACTTAGAATATGAGGAAACTACAACAAGAAACACTTGTCAGCTAAAGAGAATGGCTTTGCAGAAGATCAACAACAGAAATGATACATAACTGTCGAGAGCGAAAGTTGTGGAGAGACATGATCACTTACCCCGGCAGGAATGTTACTTTAATGATGACGATTTTAAAAATAAAACATCACATCCGCTTCTGGTGGGCTTTGATCCCGAATACTTCTTGTTCTTAAACCGGCGTCGCACCGTTAGGTTACCCAATGAAGCTCATCAACATCGCAGGGCCTGTGGTCATTCTCCCAATCGAGCCCTAAGTATTGACAACACAATTCATCTATGTTTTCCCTGTCCACAATCTTGTTGTGTTTGCACATCTTCATAAATCTTGCTCGTCTTACTTCCGTTGCTCATCGGTTAAATGTAAGTAAAATTATTCTGTATAAATGTTTACAATCACGTTTCGGTAGGGATATTAGTTTGAAAATAGTTTGAGGGAAAATACATTATTTGTTATTCTAATACTTGTTGCAATAGTCGCACTTTATACACAACAAAGATTGGGCTGAAAGCGAATAGCGACTCATAGCTGATTGCTTGCGTCATGTTAAATGAATCTCAACTCATCCATATTCTAGTCTACGTTTTAGAGATAAATATAGAGTCGGACCTAGCAGCATGGTCAACCGAGTAGGGAACACTCACGATACACACACATGTCATGCTGAAGTCGGATGCATATGGCCGAAAGACACAAATGTCACAGCCAGTTGTAAAATACGATGCAACGCATCACCACCTACAGAACGTTCTCTAAAGGGCTAACGGGTGTGAAGTTTCCACTCCAACTTGTACGCGAGTCTTTAAGAAAACGTTGCAAGTAATAGCCACTTTATGCGACTCAAGAGGACATAAATGTGCTGGATTAAAGCCAAGGCAGGTAAGTAAAGACTGTATTAGAACAGAAGTGTTGCCTAGAGTAAGTGTAATTATTTTGTTCCGAACATCAAGTGTAAGCTTTAGAGTCAACGTAGCAGGAGGTCGACGCCTGGGAGTCATGACGAGACGGGCCCACCTCCCTTAGAGTGTCACGAAGCTAAAGCGCCGAAACATTTGCTCGATCATCATCATTGAGTGCCGTCTCCGCATCGAAAGTTGGCTACCATGGAGCGCCATTCCACTCTGTCTCTTGCTTTAATAGAGCAGGTTGTCATGTCCATCCTTTGATGTTACTCGTCCATGTTTATCTTGATCTGCCTCTGTCTCTATTACCTTGTATTTTCCCTTCCAAAATTACTTCTAGAAGGCTGCTGCTTGTCTTTCCTTTTCTTTCTGCTATTCTGCACACACATCCTTTAACTACAAGAAGACAGAACAGAAAATTGAAGACCTTGAAATGTGGATATGGTAGAAGAGTGGAAAGAATTGGATGGAAAGAAAAGAAAACAATTGATGAAGTCTTAAAACAACTAACATTGAAAAGAGAACTACTAAGTGCAATTCAAACAAGACACATTATATGTTCGGGCCATGTTAAAAGACACAACAGCCTACTAAAAGTAATCTGGGAAAGGGACAGTACCGGGTAAAAGAGGCAGAGGCAGCGTAAGACTAACATGGACAAGTAACATCAAAGCACTATCAAAGCAAGAGGCAGAGCGGAATGGCGCTCCACGGTAGCCAACCTTCATTGCGGAGACGGCACTCAACGATGAATGATCATCCTTTAACCAAATTCTGTATTAATGCCACTGTCATGTATGTGTGACATTCCAGACATGCCACTGTCATGTATGTGTGAACGTCCAGGCATGCCACTGTCATGTATGTGTGAACTTCCAGGCATGCCACTGTCATGTATGTGTGAACTTCCAGGCATGCCACTGTCATGTATGTGTGACCTTCCAGACATGCCACTGTCATGTATGTGTGACCTTCCAGACATGCCACTGTCATGTATGTGTGACCTTCCAGACATGCCACTGTCATGTATGTGTGACCTTCCAGACATGCCACTGTCATGTATGTGTGACCTTCCAGGCATGCCACTGTCATGTATGTGTGAACTTCCAGGCATGCCACTGTCATGTATGTGTGACCTTCCAGACATGCCACTGTCATGTATGTGTGACCTTCCAGGCATGCCACTGTCATGTATGTGTGACCTTCCAGGCATGCCACTGTCATGTATGTGTGACCTTCCAGACATGCCACTGTCATGTATGTGTGACCTTCCAGGCATGCCACTGTCATGTATGTGTGACCTTCCAGACATGCCACTGTCATGTATGTGTGACCTTCCAGACATGCCACTGTCATGTATGTGTGACCTTCCAGGCATGCCACTGTCATGTATGTGTGACCTTCCAGACATGCCACTGTCATGTATGTGTGACCTTCCAGGCATGCCACTGTCATGTATGTGTGACCTTCCAGACATGCCACTGTCATGTATGTGTGACCTTCCAGGCATGCCACTGTCATGTATGTGTGACCTTCCAGGCATGCCACTGTCATGTATGTGTGACCTTCCAGACATGCCACTGTCATGTATGTGTGACCTTCCAGACATGCCACTGTCATGTATGTGTGACCTTCCAGGCATGCCACTGTCATGTATGTGTGACCTTCCAGGCATGCCACTGTCATGTATGTGTGACCTTCCAGACATGCCACTGTCATGTATGTGTGACCTTCCAGACATGCCACTGTCATGTATGTGTGACCTTCCAGGCATGCCACTGTCATGTATGTGTATGTATCCATACCAACTCGGTTTACGTATTAAAAATCGATTAAGATTTAGTTGCGAATTAACCACACATCATCATCATGAAGTACCGGGCCTGCTGGCGTAGGTGATCATGTCTCTCCACAATTTTCGATCTCGACAGTTATTTATCATTTCTGTTGTTGACCTTCTGCCAATCCATTCTCTTAGCTAAGCTGTCTGGTATTTTTTTCTCTTTGCTTCTCTCTATCTCTTCGTCCCTCAATTTTTCCAGTTGTTATAATATATTCAAGTTGTTCTCTTCTCATTACATGGTCAAAAAATGATAATTGTTTCTTCCTAATATTGGAAATTAGCACTCTTTTTTTGACCTCTTTCAGAACATTTTCATTACTCTTCTTAGCTGTCCTTGGTATTCTGAACATTCTTCTGTAAACCACGTTTCTACAGACTCCAGTGATTTTCTTGTCTGTTGTCCTATTGTCCTTGATTCACATCCATATGTTAAGACTGGCTCTACATAACATTTAAGAACACTATTTCTTGTTTCTATTTGTCAAAAATGGATTGTATAGTATCTTCCTCATTTTTTGGAAAGCTGCTAACCCACACATATGCCATATAAAAACTTATACTTTGGTTTCGTCATCTTAAAAAAAAAAACACACACACACCCACACACACACGCACGCACGCACATACGCACACACACACACACACACACACACACACACACACACACACACACACACACACACACACGGCGTTCACTCTGCAACCAACACAATCTCTAGACATATAGGAAGAGAATTCATTCTTTATACTTGGACTAGAAAACCAGGACTTTGACAGCCATGTTTCCACGTCACTCCTTCGGGTGAAAGAGATGGGAGTTAAGATGGACACAGCCAGAAACTTCCGGTCAACATAGCGAATATGCGACGGGAACCGGTAAATGCTGTGTCTAAAAAGTGTTCCTTCTTGCATTTTCCTCATATTCCAAGACCGGTTTGCTACTTGAGCTGCTGAGTTAAGTGCTTTGTGCACACCGTGAGCTGTGCGTTTAATCCGTTTTTAATCGTGTTTTGATATTCCTATTGCTTAGGATAAATGATGACATCGTATTACGTGGAACAGATGGCTGTGTTCACTTTCTTTACGGTTTTGCCGTATGTCTTTTGGCGTGTGCTGAGACTGCTGCAATGGAGACTGCAGCTATATTTCTTTGTTTGGGAAATGAGATAATTATTCGAATGTTTGCACTGGCACGGATGGCTGCGCAATTATAGATTTTAATTCGTTTGCAGTGATACGGGGCCTTCCATGACCATAACCATAACAGCCAGAACCGAGAAACGAAGAAAATAGTGGGTGCACAAGAAGACTTACCAACCAACCCAGAACTGGAGTCGTCAGTCGCTGGACACTGCGGGACTTGCTGAGGAGTAGATCTGAGAGCCTATGGACATGTTCGGAGTGCAATGATGATGGCCCGCAAATAACTCAATAACTCAATAACTCAATACATAGAAATCTAAACCTCTACGACACTAGACCCATAGACCGCAGACAAATACACCCAACCCACATAACGAAGATACCCCTTACAACACCCACTCTCTATCCCACATTCATTCTCTACTCACCCACATCTTACAACGCGTCGTATCCTCACAAAATGCATCCACATCTACCCACACAAAACCCACGTGTACACATATTATCTTTTCATTTCCTCGCTTGTCCTCTTGTATTTGCTCCTCACACACGCTCACTCGTTCCCTTTTGTCTACATCCTGTCAATCACACATACAAGTGCCAACTGTGAACGAAGAACTAGTAAACACTTCCAATGTTGACAGAACAATTACCTGCCCCTTGTTTTCTGACGTAGAACGCATTATAATTTAACCAATCGCAATATTTATTCTCAAATAGGCGCCATTTTTGTTATTAATTTTAGCATGCCTGGAGACGTCTTTGCTGTATTTATTTACTCGCTCTGTCTGTGTGCTTATGTTATCAGACTTTTCCTTTTTAATCGTGAAATTAATTTATGATAACATCAAAGTATAGTATGTATTTGCAAAAAAGTTATCGATTATATATCATTAAATGCACGATTATCATCATTTAGTTATTGAGCTATTTGTAGGTTATCATAACTGTACTCCGAACGTGTTCATAAAATATCAGATCCCATCCATAGTATTTCCTGCTGCGTCCAGCGACTGGCGACTCCAATTTTGTGTTGACGTTTATTATAAATGACTGTATGGCCCTTTACGTCATATCAGACGGTCTAGTAGAGGCTATTGTGTATTTTTTTGAGGCTTTTGTTTTGTCTAACAGCTTCTCTCGTTTCTAATTCTACCAATGTTTGACAAACACACGCGGTCACATAATGAACAAGTCAGGCCCACTGGTTTTTCCATTCTTTTTTCTTGAGTCTTTTCTCTTCTAGGTTTTGCCTTAGCACAGTCTCAAATGATGTTATAGCGTTAGCAATACTAAAATAGGAAGGAAAAAGTGGTATGGTGATAGCTTTACGTGGTAACGGACGAAACAAAAGTCGACGTTTTGGCCAATTAGGCCTTCATCTGGATGTACAAAAAACACAAAAACATATATATATATATAAGGATATATTAACAAATCTAACTACACATATGCTTATATTCATTAAGAGAATGCATAAAGATGCATTACCTGCTACTCTCATGTTATAGCGTTCCTTATACATGCTCTCCATGATGTGCGATCACTTGCCAGATGTTCCCAGTCATTTAAATGATCACGATGATGAGTAATGGGGTTTGACACACAATGGAAAGTACTTAGATAATGATCTGGTGATAACTTAACACGTTATGGTTATTGTTATTTGATGTTCCCGGTATCGCTGCGAATAAGGAATTAAAATTCATAATTGCTCAACCGCCCGTACCAGTGCAATTATCAGCATTAAATCTCATCTCATTGAAGAATCCAAGCAAAGAAAGGCAGCTGCAGTCCCAATCATAGCAGCTACAGCATACACCCAAAGACATAAGGCCAAGCGGCACCGAAAGTGAACACAGCTGAATTGAATTTTGTCATACAATATCATCATTCATCGTAATCAATTGTAATATCGAAACACGATCCGGATGAAAAACATAACTCACCGTGTGCGCAGAGCACTAACTCAGTAGCTCCGGCAGCAAGCCGGACTTGGAATATGAGGAAACTGCAACAAGGAACACTTTTCTGACTGAGCCTCAATGGATCTTGCCGCGTATCAGCCGATGTTCATTTAACAAGAGGAGATGGAGAAGATGTGTCGTACTTCACGCTTAAAATAATAATAAAATTATGGTTTGTCAATAAAGTACCTTTACATTGATGAGAATCTGCAGAGAGGGGATTCCAACATCAACGTTAAATCCGTTCTATTATACGGATGTGAAACATGGAGAACAAAACAAAAATGACAGTCACAGATATACCGACTTTTGTTAATGGATGCTTGCGCACTGTAAAACGATGTTAAGGAAGGACAAAATCAATCAATTTGAACTATGGGAAAGTACCTGTCAAATACCAATGGACAAAGAGACACGGCGATGGCGCTTGATAGGACACACCGTGCGGAAGTCAACTGAGAGTATTACACAACAGGTCCTTTTATTTGGAATTCCCTGGGGAATATATCCAGGGAATGTAAACATTTGCTGATAGGAGACAGGTGGAAGCAGGGATGAAGATAGTGGGGAATGATCATAAGAGAATGGCAAAAAATAAAACGATTTCAAAAGTGTTTGTTGAAATCATATGCTCTACAGGGCTGAAATGGAGATAATAAAGACGTGGATGGTGCTTGACAGCTCCCTTCTTCTTCTTCTAAGAAGAAATTTTACATCTTAGAGAAAATTTAAATTGCTTAAAGTGAAGTGAATGATAATATCTTATGACGAAGGAAAGTTCAAATGCGTTCACTGTCGGTGCTATGAAACGCCTTATGTCTTTTGACGTGGGCTGTATTTGCTACGATAGGGGCTGGAGCTGCCTTTCTTTGTTTGGATATTCGATGAGATGTTACCTCCGATGATTCCACTGGCATGGGCGGTTGGATAATTATGGATTTCCATTTGTTTGCAGTGATACCGGGGTCTTCAAATAACCATAACCATAGAACAGGGAACAAAGTTGTTTTGCTTCAAGACTTCAAGGAAAACATGAAGAACTTAACACAAAAGAATGATATACGATTTTTTTCTTAACTTATTTTTGTTTTGTTTCTTCACATCCCTTTTTATTTCAAAAACAATTTATGTTCTATTTTGCTTTCTTCAATCCGTGTTCAGTCTCACCTATTATTTTATCCATCCAGCAGCCTTCATAAAGAGATTATGTTGCTATTTTTGTAAATGTCTGACTGACTACATTGTACGCTGTGTTCATCTTTTTAACACCAACAAGCACTTAAAGATATATATATATATATATATATATATATATATATATATATATGGCCCTTTTCGTCTTGTCAGACGGTCTAGTGGAGGCTATTGTGTATTTTTTTGAGGTATTGTTTTTGCCGAACAGCTTCTCTCGTGGCTAATTCTACCAATGTTTGACAAACACACGCGGTCACATAATGAACAGGTCAGGCTCGCTGGTCCACAGGGTTTACCATCCTTTTTCATGAGTCTCTTCTCTTCTAAGTCCTGTCTTAGAACAGTCTCAAATTATATATATATATATATATATATATATATATATATATATATATATATATATATACATATATTATATTTATGTACATACTTGATTACAACTGGCAAAATAAAAGGAAAGAGAGCTTGCGGACGATAAAGATAGAAACTACTGGATAGCTTGGTGTCATGGCATGGAAAACAATCAACAACTGAACTGATACGATGCACTGTGGATAGAAGATTGTGGAGGGACATGATCGCCTACGCCAACCACTATGGCACATGATGATGATTATATGTACTGTATATGGAGGTCTGTATAGTTTATAGTCACGAACACCATATTCCTTATACGCCACTTGGCATGACAGGGGTTCTTTACTTTATATACTGTATATATGTAATATGTAATGTATATATTGTACAGAAATGTAAATATTGTGAAAAAAAAATACCAGACAGCTTAAGAGAATGGCTTGGCAGAAGGTCAACAACAGAAATGATAAATAACTGTCGAGATCAAAAGTTGTGGAGAGACATGACACACAGCCAGCAGGCCCGGTACTTGATGATGATGATGATGGTTATGATATATTGTATATTTGTTATATTTATTGTATATACTGTATATTTGTTATATTTAATTTTTATGTTGTATATTTGTTATTTCTATTGTTTATGTTGTATATTTGTTTTATTTAATGTTTATGTTGCATATTTGTTATATTTAATGTTTATGTTGCATATTTGTTATATTTGTTATATTTAATGTTTATGTTGTATATTTGTTATATTTAATGTTTATGTTGTATATTTGTTATATTTAATGTTTATGTTGCATATTTGTTATAGTTAATGTATATGTTGTATATTTGTTATATTTGTTATATTTAATGTTTATATTTAATATTTGTTATATTTAATGTTTATGTTGTATATTTGTTATATTCAATGTTTATGTTGTATATTTGTTATATTTAATGTTTATGTTGTATATTTGTTATATTTAATGTTTATGTTGTATATCTGTTATATTTTCAACGTGAAACAGGTAAAAAAAAAAACATTTTTCTCGATGTTTAAATACTCGTTTTCAAATATTTCACAAAATATTCAAAGTGCCTCCATCGCTTTGTGTCACTTATTTTGATTTGAACTTATCATTCTGCATTTTTGAGATCTCCGAATAATCCAATTTAAAATATATTAGTTATTTTTGTCTTTTATTAGCAAAAAAATCTGCAACAAAACTCATAAATTGGCTTCATTAGTGTTTTATTGGCAAAAAGAGATTTTGTGCATTTGTTTAGTTGGACATATCTCTGTCTTTGACACTTAGAGATCATTGCTTCTCATATTACTAGATGTCTGTTCTGTCTTTAGTTGTCAAAATCGGCTTTACGCAAATGACATGATTATTTCATCTTCTCAATAACGTCAGCTGTTGCTGAAGGTAAATATATTCTCAACAATGTGTTCACAGATCATCTTATGACAGGCTCAGAAACTGTCAGAAGATCTATACTGTTTGTTCATTACAAGAAATGACAAAGCGTCTGAAAAGATTTACCATAATCAATTGAAGAAGGTGGCCATATATTGGGATGTGATGAGAAGAGACAACAAGAGAAGAAGGTGGTTACATGTTGGTCAGGTGATGAGAAGAGAAGAAGATGGTCATATGTTGGCATATGATGAGAAAAGACAAGAAAAGAAGGTGGTCATATGTTCGTCATGTGATGACAAGAGACAACAAGAGAAGAAGGTGATCATATGTTGGTCATGTGATGACAAGAGACAACAAGAGAAGAAGGTGGTCATATGTTCGTCATGTGATTACAAGAGACAACAAGAGAAGAAGGTGGTCATATGATCGTCATGTGATGACAAGAGACAACAAGAGAAGAAGGTGATCATATGTTCGTCATGTGATTACAAGAGACAACAAGAGAAGAAGGTGGTCATATGTTCGTCATGTGATGGCAAGAGACAACAAGAGAAAAAGGTGGTCATATGTTCGTCATGTGATGACAAGAGACAACAAGAGAAGAAGGTGGTCATATGTTCGTCATGTGATGACAAGAGACAACAAGAGAAGAAGGTGGTTATATGTTCGTCATGTGATGACAAGAGACAACAAGAGAAGAAGGTGGTCATATGTTCGTCATGTGATGACAAGAGACAACAAGAGAAGAAGGTGGTTACATGTTGGCCATGTGATGAGAACAGACAACAAGATAAGAAGGTGGTCATATGTTGGCATGTGATGAGAACAGACAACAAGATAAGAAGGTGGTTATATGTTGGTCATGTGATGAGAACAGACAACAAGAGAAGAAGGTGGTTATATGTTGGCATGTGATGAGAACAGACAACAAGAGAAGAAGGTGGTCATATGTTGGCATGTGATGAGAACAGACAACAAGATAAGAAGGTGGTTATATGTTGGTCATGTGATGAGAACAGACAACAAGAGAATAAGGTGGTTATATGTTGGTTATGTGATAACAGACAACAAGATAAGAAGGTGGTTATATGTTGGTCATGTGATGAGAACAGACAACAAGATAAGAAGGTGGTTATATGTTGGTCATGTGATGAGAACAGACAACAAGAGAATAAGGTGGCTATATGTTGACCATGCGATGAGAGCAGACAACAAGAGAATAATGTGGCTATATGTTGACCATGTGGTGAGAACAGACAACAAGATAAGAAGGTGGCTATATGTTGACCATGTGATGAGAACAGACAACAAGAGAAGAAGGTGGTTATATGTTGACCATTTAATGAGAACAGACAACAAGAGAAGAAGGTGGTTATATGTTGACCATTTGATGAGAACAGACAACAAGAGAATAAGGTGGCTATATGTTGACCATGCGATGAGAACAGACAACAAGAGAATAAGATGGCTATATGTTGACCATGCGATGAGAACAGACAACAAGAGAAGAAGGTGGATATATGTTGACCATGCGATGAGAACAGACAACAAGAGAATAAGGTGGCTATATGTTGGTCATGTGATGAGAACGGGTGTCCGGTTAGCGCAATCGATAGGCGGTTGGCTTACCACGGCAACAGCCGGGGTTTGTACCCTGGCGAGGACACCTGGGTTTTACTAATTCCCTAAAAATTAGTGGGAGCCGCGATAGCTCAGTGGTTAGTGAACTGGACTACTACGGACAAGGGGTAGGGTTCGATCCCAACCGACGGCTCCGGGTTCACCCAGCCTTAAATGGGTACCGGATTTTTTCTGGGAAAGTAAAGCAGCACGGACGTAATACCGACCACATTACCCCAAAAATCATGTGCTGAAGGTCTGTAAAATATAGGGTCACTAACACCATATTTCCCTATACGCCACTTGGCGTGACGGGGGGTACTTTACTTTTTTTTTATGTGATGAGAACAGACAACAAGAGAAGGTGGTCATATGTTGGTCATGTGATGAGAAGAGCCAAACCATGGAATTTCAAAGTAAATCTCAAAAGGGAACCAAAAGGGTAAGAGAAAAAGAGGCTGACCTAGAGGCAATAATAGCAGGCATCAGCCCCCTCGTCGAGAGTGAGCAACACTCCCAGTTCAGGGATGTACAGCGAGATACAAGGGCTGGCACTTGATAGCAATGCTCGTCTGACATGGGAAGTGTCGCATTTCTGATCTACATGCCGTCTTTGACTCGAAAGGACAAGTGATAAATGCTTAGACAGACAGACAGACAGATAGGCAGGCAGGCAGGCATGCAGACAGACAGACAGACAGACAGGCAGGCAGGCATGCAGCCAGACATGCAGACAGACAGACAGGCAGGTAGGCATGCAGACAGACAGGCAGGCAGTCAGGCAGGCAGATAGACAGACAGGCAGACAGACAGGCAGGCTGATAAACAGACATAATATACATAGACATATATTTTAGTTAGATAGACAAACAGGCCTGCAGGCAGGAATACAGGCCGGCAGACCTACAGACAGAATATACAGACAAGCATATACAGACAAGCATATATTTTAGATTGACAGGCAGGCAGGAAGGCAGGCATGCAGGCATGCAGGAAGTCAGTCCGGCAGACAGACTGAGAGATAGATAGACGCGGACCGACGAACCGACGAACGGACGGGCGGATAGACTGACGGATGGATGGATTCCATTCATACTCAAATAATGAGTGTGGAAAATATCAAACAAAATGACACAAAAGGTGAGAACTTTAGTCCTCAATATTCAAAGAAATACAAGAGGAAATGAATAAAAGAAAGAGAACGAGAGATGCTGAAAATAATGCTTGCGTAGCAACACAAACAAATCCAAATATTATGTAAACAAGAAACAAGTGTAAAGTGGACATCGATTGTCAAGAATTCTCACAAATAATTTGTGTACAGGTCAAACAAAATAAGACGCCGGAACTGGTTAAAAACGCGCAGTGATAAAGAAATACCTCAAATGATAACGCATAGAATTGTAGTGGTTATATGATGAGAAGAGATATAGAAAAAAAACCTACAAAAAGAAATGCAATGAAATGACCTGAGGATACATACACAAGGAGAGGAAGTGTAAAGAAAACTTTCAGAAAAAAGTTATCAAACATTGGTGTACAGGGGGGGGGGGGTGGTGGCAAAAAAAAGTACCTGATCTGACACAACAAGACGTTGTGTTCAGTGAATACTTCATTGACATGTCGTATAGAGAAAGAGGAAGAGCAACATTAGAAGACTAATTTCCTTATCAGACAGTGTAAGAACAGTTTATTTCAAGAAGCATATAAGAAGATTAGAAGATCAATTTGGCTTTATAGAAATATAAGAACATGAGAAGAACAATTAATATATCAGAACATTTTGCAAAAAAAAGCTTTCTAATCTGAGTTGATTCGCTGATTATCGCCTCGGAAGTTTTCGTCCATTATAATATTCATTTATGATGATACTGTACTACTAGCAGAAAATCCTAAAGATCTACAACAATTACTTAATGAAATAAACATGACAAGCAAAAAATATAGACTAGATATGAGTATAAAAAAGACTAAAACTATGATCATAAATAAAGACAATTCTCAAAAACCACAAGTGAATATCAAAATTGAAGGAATACATCTGGAGACAGTTCAGAGCTACAACTACCTGGGACACACTATAACCAATGATGGAAAATGTACAACTAAAAGTACAACTGAAATAAACAAAAGAATAGGAGTGGCAAAGAGTAATTTTAATGCCGTGAAAAATATACTAACATCAAAACAAATAACACCAGGGCTAAAACTAAGAATAGCAAAATGTTACATCTTCTCAATATTCCTGTATGGTGCAGAAACATGGACATTAGACAAGAAAACAGAACAGAAAATTGAAGCCTTTCAAATGTGGATTTATAGAAGAATAGGTAGAATTGGATGGAAAGAAAAGAAAACAAACGACGAAGTTTTAAAACAACTAAAAATAAAAAGAGAACTACTAAACACAATTAGAACAAGACAAATGAAACATTTTTGAGACATGTTAACAGACACAACAGCCTAATAAAAGTAATATTGGTAGGGAAATTACAAGGTAAAAGAGACAGGGGCAGACCAAAACTAAAATGGACGAGTAACATCAAAAGATGGACAAGTCAACCTATGACAATTGTCATAGAGCAAAGACAGAGCCAGTGTGGAATGGCGCTCCATCAAAGCAAGAGAGAGTGGAATGGCGCTCCATCAAAGCAAGAGACAGTGGAATGGCGCTCCATCAAAGCAAGAGAGAGTGGAATGGCGCTCCATCAAAGCAAGAGAGAGTGGAATGGCGCTCCATCAAAGCAAGAGAGAGTGGAATGGCGCTCCATCAAAGCAAGAGAGAGTGGAATGGCGCTCCATCAAAGCAAGAGAGAGTGGAATGGCGCTCCATCAAAGCAAGAGAGAGTGGAATGGCGCTCCATCAAAGCAAGAGAGAGTGGAATGGCGCTCCATCAAAGCAAGAGAGAGTGGAATGGCGCTCCATCAAAGCAAGAGAGAGTGGAATGGCGCTCCATCAAAGCAAGAGAGAGTGGAATGGCGCTCCATCAAAGCAAGAGAGAGTGGAATGGCGCTCAATGATCATGAGATGAGATTATAATGGCGCTCCATCAAACCAGAGAGACTATAATGCGATTCTCCTCAAACCAACGCAAGTATTTAGCCCTACTCTATCTGGGAGATACGTGCGCTACATCAAAGCAATAGATAATGAACGCTACGTCGTATCCAACCTTAATGCTGAGACGGCACTCAATGATCATGATGATGATCATTATACAATTTGTAGACAGACTAACCTCACTAACAAACTAGACAAACTGTCGTCCTAACATATCGTGTCTCCAAACAAGTATTACCTACTACAATCGGTAGACAAACATCACCTCACTATACAAACTGTAGACAAACATCACCTCACTGTACAATCGGTGGACTAACATTACCTCACTATACAATCGGTAGACAGACATCACCTCACTATACAAACTGTAGACAAACATTACCTCACTATACAATCGGTAGACAGACATCACCTCACTATACAAACTGTAGACAAACATCACCTCACTATACAATCGGTGGACAAACATTACCTCACTATACAATCGGTAGACAGACATCACCTCACTATACAAACTGTAGACAAACATTACCTCACTATACAATCGGTAGACAGACATCACCTCACTATACAAACTGTAGACAAACATCACCTCACTATACAATCGGTGGACAAACATTACCTCACTATACAATCGGTAGACAGACATCACCTCACTATACAAACTGTAGACAAACATCACCTCACTGTACAAACTGTAGAGAAACATCACCTCACTGTACAAACTGTAGACACATGTCACCTCACTGTACAAACTGTAGACACATGTCACCTCACTATACAAACTGTAGACAAACATCACCTCACTGTACAAACTGTAGACAAACATCACCTCACTATACAAACTGTAGACAAATATCACCTCACTGTACAAACTGTAGAGAAACATCACCTCACTATACAAACTGTAGAGAAACATCACCTCACTGTACAAACTGTAGAGAAACATCACTTCCGTGTACAAACTGTAGACAAATATCACCTCACTGTACAAACTGTAGAGAAATATCACCTCACTGTACAAACTGTAGAGAAATATCACCTCACTATACAAACTGTAGACAAATATCACCTCACTGTACAAACTGTAGAGAAATATCACCTCACTATACAAACTGTAGACAAACATCACCTCACTGTACAAACTGTAGAGAAACATCACCTCACTATACAAACTGTAGACAAACATCACCTCACTGTACAAACTGTAGAGAAACATCACCTCACTATACAAACTGTAGACAAATATCACCTCACTGTACAAACTGTAGAGAAACATCACCTCACTGTACAAACTGTAGAGAAACATCACCTCACTATACAAACTGTAGACAAACATCACCGCACTATACAAACTGTAGACAAACATCACCTCACTATACAAACTGTATACAAACATCACCTCACTATACAAACTGTAGAGAAACATCACCTCACTGTACAAACTGTAGACAAACATCACCTCATTGTACAAACTGTAGACAAACATCACCTCGCTGTACACAACTGTACAGAAACAATAATTCCATGTACACATCATCTTCATTAAGTGATGTCTCCACATCGAAGGTTGGTCACCATGCAGCGCCATTCCACTCCGTCTCTTGCTTTGATGGTGCAGATTATCATAGGTTGACTTGTCCATCTTTTGATGTTACTCGTCCATTCACTGTACACAACTGTGAAGAAAGAACACTTCTCTGTACACAACTGTACTGAAAGAACACCTCACTGTACACAACTTTACAGAAAGAAAATCTCACTGTACACAACTGTACTGAAAGAACACCTCACTGTACACAACTTTACAGAAAGAACACCTCACTGTACACAACTGTGAAGAAAGAACACCTCACTGTACACAACTTTACAGAAAGAACACCTCACTGTACACAAATTTACAGAAAGAACACCTCACTGTACACAACTGTGAAGAAAGAACACCTCACTGTACACAACTGTGAAGAAAGAACACCTCACTGTACACAACTGTGAAGAAAGAACACTTCACTGTACAAAACTTTACAGAAAGAACACCTTACTGTACACAACTGTGAAGAAAGAACACCTCACTGTACACAACTGTGAAGAAAGAACACTTCACTGTACAAAACTTTACAGAAAGAACACCTCACTGTACAAAACTTTACAGAAAGAACACCTCACTGTACACAACTGTGAAGAAAGAACACTTCTCTGTACACAACTGTACTGAAAGAACACCTCACTGTACACAACTTTACAGAAAGAACACCTCACTGTACACAACTGTGAAGAAAGAACACTTCTCTGTACACAACTGTACTGAAAGAACACCTCACTGTACACAACTTTACAGAAAGAACACCTCACTGTACACAACTGTACAGAAAGAACACCTCACTGTACACAACTTTACAGAAAGAACACCTCACTGTACACAACTTTACAGAAAGAACACCTCACTGTACACAACTGTGAAGAAAGAACACTTCTCTGTACACAACTGTACAGAAAGAACACCTCACTGTACAAAACTTTACAGAAAGAACACCTCACTGTACACAACTGTGAAGAAAGAACACTTCTCTGTACACAACTGTACTGAAAGAACACCTCACTGTACACAACCTTACAGAAAGAACACCTCACTGTACACAACTGTACAGAAAGAACACCTCACTGTACACAACTTTACAGAAAGAACACCTCACTGTACAAAACTTTACAGAAAGAACACCTCACTGTACACAACTTTACAGAAAGAACACATTGCCGTACACAAAAACACCTAACTTTACAGAAAGAACACACCACTGTACACAACTGTGAAGAAAGAACAAGAAAATGAGGGAGAATAATAGTTAACATTTATCGATTTGATGAAAGGACGAGAGTGAAGGATCGAGAAACGAAATCGAAGTCAAAATTGATCTACATTCTTAACTGTTATTCAAAAGGGAGCTCCTAAAAAACATCAGAAAGAAACAATCAACATTTTTCGGGCACATCATGAGAAGAGGAAAGTTGGAATACTTGGTTACAACTGGCAAAATAAAAGAAAAGAGAGATCGCGGGCGACAAAGAGAGAAAATACTGGATAGCTTGGTGTTATGGCATGGAAAACAGTCAACAACAGAACTGATACGATGCAGTGTAGATAGAAGATCGTGGAGGGACATGATCACCTACGCCAACCGGTATGGCACATGATGATGATGGTTCTGTTTACTTAAAATATCAGAGTGGAGATCGTTTTTGCGTGGAAAGACATGGGATCCATGTGCAGTCGTGGACAAACTGTAATAGATGCACTACAATGATTACATATATGATATTTCAGCTTTGCGGTTGATAACAGGACTAAACAAACAAACATTTCGACCACAACATCTGCAGCGGCTGACAGGCACGAACAAAACGTGTTATAAATCCAGATATGCTTTAACATGCACAGAAATAGGTTGCGATAGCTCAGTGGTTAGCGAACTGGACTAAAAAGGACAAGAGGTAAGGTTCGATCCCAACCGATGGCTTCCTGGTTCATCCAGCTTTAAATCATAATCGAGTGCCATCTCCGCAACGAAGGTTGGCTCCCATGGAGCGCCATTCTACTCTGTCTCTTGCTTTGATGGTGCAGATTGTCATAGGCTGGTTTGACCATATTTGGATTTTACTCGTCCATGTTAGTCTTGGTCTGCCTCTGCCTCTTTTACCTTGTATTTTCCCCTCTATGATTACTTTTATTAGGCTGCTGTGTCTTTTAACATGGCCCAAAAATCGCATTTGTCTTGTTTGAATTGTGTTTAGTAGTTCTCTTTTCATTTTTAGTTGATTTAAGACTTCATCGTTTGTTTCTTTTCCTTCCATCCAATTCTGCCTATTCTTCTATATATCCACATTTCAAAGGCTTCAATTTTCTGTTTTGTTTTCTTGCCTAATGTCCAAGCTTTAAATGGGTACACGACTTTTTTTTTTCTTAGAAAGTAAAGCGGCACGAACGTAATACCGACCACATTACCCCAAAAATCATGTGCTGAAGGTCTGTAAAATTTATGGTCACTAACACCATATTCCCTATACGCCAATTGGCCTGACAGGGGCTCTTTACTTTACTTTTTTCATGTTCATATATAGGTATGTGGTTACTGAGATGGAATAGTGTGAAAAATAAGCAGACAAAAAACAAATTATTTAGAAATTTTATGAAGAAAATAATCTTCTTTTCTTCCTCATTTCCTTTCAGCGTCAGGGGGAGATGTAATTTGCGGTCTTCTGCTTTTCAATTGGCCTCTCCTGCTTTTATGTTTTCTAGTGTTTTCCATGAATCTATTTTTTTGTGGTGGGCCATTGGGTTTGGTGTTGTCGCAACGTTGTTTGAAGGCTCATTGTGTTTTGATCTTTCTGTCTTATAACGTTGCAAAACCATTTTATCTGTTGTTTCTTTATGTATTCTATGGCAGGGATTATTCCCAGCTTTTTTCTAAGTTCTTCATTTCTGATCTAATCTCGTCTGACTGTTTCCTGTCATTCGTCTAACACATTTCATCTCGGTGTGACTGCTTTTCTTATTTTTCTTGCATCTAAGGTCCAGGTCTGGCATTGGTAGCACAACGTTGGGATGAAGATTGTATTGTAGAGTGCCCATTTTGCTTCTAGAGTTATATCCTTGTTGAACAATGGTGGTGATAGCTGTCCGATGATTGGACAATAGTGGTGATAGCTGTCCGATGATTGGACAATAGTGGTGATAGCTGTCCGATGATTTGACAATAGTGGTGATAGTTGTCCGATGATTTGACAATAGTGGTGATAGCTGTCCGATGATTTGACAATAGTGGTGATAGCTGTCCGATGATTGGACAATAGTGGTGATAGCTGTCCGATGATTGGACAATAGTGGTGATAGCTGTCCGATAATTGGACAAGCTTTGTTGCATCTTGGCTATGAAAATAAAATAATCTGGTGTGGAAAACAGATAACACTCAAATGCTTAAAACAGGAAATAAATAAAAACTGTGTGACAGTACAGCCAATCGATGCCAGTGAAAGCCATATAAATGAGTCAGAAATAAGATAGAGAGAAGGCGGAGGCACGGGACGGAGGCTAGTGAGATGACAGAGATGGGAGGTATATTTGACACGGGAAAATAAAGTATATTGAAGAGATTAAGATTTTGAAGGAGGTTTAATTTCTCAAACGATTTAAAATCAAAGAATTCACTACCAACACCAGATTCAGTATTATAGATTTAGATAAATGCGTTCGCGTGTTTAGCTTAGCATTTTGTAAAATAAACATAAAAAGGTATTAACTCCTTCATATGCTGATTATTTTGGTTGTTTGAAATGAATTATGTGACTTAGATTTGTGAAAATCCGGTTTCGCAAGAGCCGGAGAGAGCGTTATTGGGAATCGATAGGGAAAAGAAATGCTCCGGTGTGAGCGTTAAATGAAGTGGTTCTACAAAATAATGTTAAGAGCATCAGAGGCAGCAGTTAAAAGTTATAAAGAAGACGCACTGAAAGAGGGAAAGTTAAAAAAAAATATTATTACCAAGTTTTCGATGAAACATTCACAATTCTGTGATGACTTTGCTGAGAAGCGGACAGATGAATCATTTCGTCACAACATGTAAATTTGATGGAAGAAGAGGAAACGAGAGAGAATAGATAAACGTGACTGGGCGTCAACGGGAGGTTTTAAAGACAAACTCTAAGACAGATGGGATCCGCGATAGCTCATTGGTTAGTGAACTGGACTACAAAGGACACGAAGTAGGGTTCGATCCCAACCGACGGCTTCCGGTTCACCTAGCCTTTAATGGGAACCGGATTTTTTTTTTTTTCTGGGAATGTAAAGCGGCACGGGCGTAATAACCGACCACATTACCTCAAAAATCATGTGCTGATGGTCTGTAAAATGTATGGTCACTAACACCATATTCCCTATACGCCACTTGGCGTGACGGGGGTACTTTTACTTTTTTTTACTTTTAGCACATCCTTCTTTTGCAAAATGCTGTTGTGACATTTTTTCAAAGCAATTGTTGGTTGTGTCAAATTATGTATCTTAACGTTGTGTATGTACAATGTCACCGTATTCCGTATATATCCGTCTCCACTTGTCGCTATTACACTACGCTCATCTCCCTCAAAATAGCCACACTTTCGGGATTTCGTGCCGCATCAAGTCACGTCACTTGTATGAACAACACCTAAATCGTTAGAATTATTTCCCTTAATCGGAGCTCAGATTTTCGCAAAAAAAAACATAAAACAAACACAAGCAAACATATTTGACTATAATTATTGAGCGATGAAACTGTTTGCAGAATACAAAAACAAATAAACTGTTATGGAAGATTCTGAAGATATTCGATCAGCAAAACAGAGCGCATTCAACCACTTTAAACCCCCGGAAATTCCAAATGTCTAAATATAACTAATTTGGCTGTGTAATTTCAACCAATAGCTAACATTTATGTATCTGGAAATACAAAAGGGGCGGAGTTGCTGACTCATTTAAATGTTTTAATCTGTTTCTTCTTTCCGGACAGAGGCGTCGACAGGAGAATGATTTTCAAGGAGTTCATCTATTTCTTCTTATTCACTTAAATTTCATGTTACCAGTAGCCGCCCACGTGAACCACATTAAATGGTAGACTGATGTAACGTTGTTTTCTACGATAGTCTCGTTTGGCTATATTATATCTATAGTTAATCGATGGCCCCGGTATCACTGCAAACGAATTAAAATCCATAGTTGCTCAACCGCCTCTGCCTGTGGAAACACCATAATTAACATTTCATCTCATTGAAGGATCCAAATAAAGAAAGGTAGCTGCATTTTCGATCATAGCAGCCACAGCACACGTCAAAATACATAAGGCGTGGCCGCACCGAAAGTAAACGCAGCTAACCGTCCTTCGTTATATGTTATCATCACTTATCGTAAGCAATCGAAATATTGAAACACGATCCGGATGAAAATCACAGCTCACAGTGTGCATATAGCACTAAACTCAGTAGCTCCGGCAACAAGCCGGACTTGTAATATGAGGAAACTGCAACAGGGAACACTTTTTTAGAAAGTGTCTCAACGGCACCTGCCGCTTATCCACTATAATGACAGGAAGTCATTGTTTACATTGTGTATATTATGTCATCGATGTGTGTCACTTATCGCTGGTGTTATAGATTACATACATGGCATACATAATAACATCAGATGGCAGATTCTTCTTCTTCTTTTCTTCCTCGTTTGCCTTTCAGCGTCGTCAGTGCGTTCTTAACTCATTCCGTACGTTTCCACGCATCATGCGCCATGCCGATTTCGGCCACGTACGGCTGCACAGTGCGTCACTCTCAATTTAATTAGTGGGAACCGCCATCAAACTATATTCTTTCTACATGTCTTGTATCATCTTGGTATTGGTGAAATCTAATACCTTGTTTAATTATCTAAAAATTAATAAGTTATATGTTGGATATATATATATAATTATGTAGATTGATTTTTAAGTCATCACAAATTTTAACTATGAAATCTCTACCATTGCATTGATAAAAAGCTTCCGGAAAGAGTTGAGGTGCTCTTTTATAGAAGTGGTTTCATTTTGTGACACCATATGCACACAAAAACCTACTTTATTCAGAATGTATTTGAGAAGAATAGGAAATGCAAAAATTAATTTTAATGCCATGAAAGGTATACTAACATGAAAACAAATAACACCATGGCTTAAACTAAGAATAGAAAATGTTATATCTCCGCAATATTCTTGTGTGGTACAGAAATGTGGACATTAGACAAGAAAACAGAATAGAAAATTTAAACCTTTGAAATGTGGATATAGAGAAGAATAGGTAGAATTGGATGGAAAGAAAAGAGAACAAATGATGAAGTTTTAAAACAAGTAAAAATTCAAAGAGAACTATTAAACACGATAAGAACAAGACAAACGAACATTTTGGAGCATGTTAAAAGACACAAAAGCCTACTAAAAGTAATATATGAAGGGAGAATACAAGGTAATAGAGGCAGATCAAGACTAATGTGAACGAGTAACATCAAAAGATGGACAAATCAACCAATGACTACCTTCGCCATCAAAGCAAGAGACAGAGGGGAATGACGCCACGTGGCAGCCAACCTTCGATGTGGAGACGGCACTCGATGATGATGATTTGAGAAGAATAATGATATCACCAAAAAGATTTGCAAATCTGAGAGCTTCCGAGATGAAATCTTCTATTTTTAACCACACGCGTTTTAAAATTGTAAGATACAGCTTCTTTTAACCACTTTGAATGTGTAATATCAAAAGAAGTGTATTTTACCCTTCTTCTTCTTCTGCTTTTCAGCTCCCTGTGGAGCATAGGTCTTCAACAAGCACTTTCCAAGACGTTCTGTTTCTTGCCATTCATTTAAGATCATTCCATGTCTTCCCCGTCATCTTCATCTCTGCTTCTGTCTGTCGTCTCCAAGAATATCATGGTCTTCCTCTTTGTCTTTTTCCTTGGGGATTCCAAAACCAGGGTCTGTTGTGTAATACTCTCAGTTGGCTTCCGCAGTGTGTAACCTATCCAGCGTCATCGCCTTCGCTGTATCTCTTTACCCACTTGTATTTGACTGGTACATTTCCATAATTGAATGTTAGTGATTTTGTCATGTCATTTCCATCCTTTTATTCTTTCTAGACAGGCATAAATTAGCAAATCAATAAAGTAATATTAACAAACCTATGTGCCGATTGACCTTCTGATCGTGTGATATCGCCATTCATCAATTCTCCTTCATCTACTCAACTTTTATGTTGCAATGTTACATGTTTTCTGTAAGCGTCTTGTTATTATCATAAAGCCGGAATCAAACATTTTTGTACACTTTGTTATATTCTACGCCTACCTACTAATTTATTCTTATCATTCTTCTTCTTCTTCTATCCTTCCTCTATTGCCGTTGGCGTCGAGGGGAGATACAATCTGCGATTATTTGCTCTTCTGTTGGCCTATTCTGGTGTTATCCCTCCTAGTGACTCTAGTGTTCCCTTTAACCTTCTCTTTCTCGGTCTTCCTCTTAATCTGGCATTTTCGTAGCTTTTGTTTATGGCTCTTTGAGTCATTGTTAGTTCTTTTTGTCTTGTTATGTGGCCGAACCAATTTATCTGTTGTTTCTTTATGTATTCGATGTCTGGTGAAATTTCGATTTTCTTCCCCATGTCGGTGAAAGATTCTTATCATTGATTACAAATTCTCTATTTTTTAATCTTGTTGTAACGACCATTTTGCTAATTAATTGTCCAGCATTCACCTCCGTGATACATAAGTAAAAAAAAAAAGTAAAGAGCCCCGTCACGCCAAGTGACGTATAGGGAATATGGTGTAAGTGACCATACTTTTTACAGACCTTCGGCACATGATTTTTGGGGTACTGTGGTCAATATTACGCCCGTGCCGCTTTACTTTCCCAGAAAAATATCCGGTACCCATTTAAGACTGGGTGAACCCGGAAGCCGTCGATCAGGATCTAACCCGACCTCTTGTCCTTTGTAGTGAAGTTCACTAACCACTGAGCTATTGCGGCTCCCTTCCGTAATATATGATAGGATGTATCTCATGTTATTTCCTTCTTTCGTTTACCCGATGATTACTAAAGAAGTTTATTTATTTTTTCGTCATCCGTCCTTAAAAGGGCGTAAATGTTTTTTTTTTTTTTGTAGTTTTCAAAGTACAACTCTGATTTTTGTGCATTTTGGCCCAATATATCCGACTTCATCACGGCATTTTTGGGTACCAGGTTGCTTTCCCCTCTTCAATCCTTACTCGCTTTGCCAGACTGGACTGGTTAGTCTGCTTCTAGAGGCACCGTGAAGAGGTGGAGTAAAGTCTGGATGGTTCTGGTTCACCGATCCTGGCGCAAGTCTTCAGCTATGAGTCGCTGATAGCAAACATCCCTGCTGCTGTCTTGCGCCTGACCTCCACAATCTGTACATAGCAATGTTTTTGATGTTTCTTGTCCTCTTACTCTTGGTCTGCCTCCTGCTCTTCTCCCTTCTCATCAGTTAATATATGCTTTGTATAGTAAGAAATCGGGGAACCGCGATAGCTCAGTGGTTAGTGAACTTGACTACAAAGGACAAGAGGTAGGGTTCGATCCCAACCGACGACCCAGCCTTTAATGGGTACCGGATTTTTTTCTGGGAAAGTAAAGCGGCACGGACGTAATACCGACGACATTACCCTTAAAATCATGTGCCGAAGGTCTGTAAAATTTATGGTCACTAACACCATATTTCCTATACGCCACTTGGCGTGACGTTGTTTTTTTAACTTTTTTTTTAATTGTAAGAAATCAAAAGCGTGCATTCTTTTTATATGACAAACCATTTCATTTGTTGCTTCTGTATGTATTTTAGGATTGACTCAATGCAGACTCTGTCTTTTATGACATCATTTCTAATTCTGTTTTCCCCTCGTCTCTGAAAAACGGTTTTCTCAAACATCTCATCTCTGTGGTCGCACTCTTTCTTTTATGTTTAGTCGTAAATAAGTCATGTTTGACACTGCTAACACAACATGGGAATGAATGTATTCTGTATAAGATGTTACTGGCAAAATAAAAGGAAAGAGAGATCGCGGACGACAAAGAGAGAAAATAATGGATAGCTTGGTGTCATGGCATGGAAAACAGTCAACAACAGAATTGATACGATGCACTGTAGATAGAAGATTGTGGAGGGACATGATGACCTACGCCAACCGGTAAGACACATGATGATGATGATGATAAAGATGTTCATTTATTGTTAATGACAATTTAAATTAAAAAAGAAAACAGTGGTATAGTAACAGCTTAACGTGTATGAGAAACAAAACAGAAGTCGAACGACGTTTCGGTCAAATAGACCTTCAGCTGGAACAATAAACGATGCAGCTGAAGACCTACTTGGCCGAAATGTCGTTCGACTTTTGTTTCTCATGTATGTAAAGCTGTTCCCATACCATTTTTTTAAAAGTTGTCATTATAATCATCAGCTTTACATTAGCTTCTCACCTTGATGCATAGAGATGCCTTTACCTGCTTGCGTGTGGTTTATATATACTACTTTAACAGCTAAACAGATTTGTTTATACACAACAATCGTATCTTATGTCGTCTGTCTTCATAAACTAAACCCAAGCTCACACGCTCTTTCACTGCTTCTTAAATCAATATCTGCTGCTCTTTCTTGATCTTTGCTGTTAACACAGAAACTACAAACAAGAGAAGAAACAAGAGAAGAAGAGAAGAAACAAAAAAAAATTAGCTCGAGGCAGACCACGAGTAAGATGGTGTGACATCAAGGAAACCCTAGAACATGAAATGACACTGGATGAGGTTACCCGGAGAGCGGAATCTATAACTTTGAATCTTCATCAACACTCGGCGAATTATAAGAGGACGTAAAGAAAGAAAAACTCAATTTATTGTGATATAACAAAAGGAGATTGCAAACAGCATCTAACAGAGCACAACATAACGCCGGTTATTTCAACAATTTTACAGGTTCATTTTTTGTTTACAATATTTTAAAGTACACGTGAAAAAGGAACTCACGGGCTAGTTAAACAGTTTGACTTTCGACTCGTCACTGTATCTACCCCTGGTATCTTAATTATTCTTCCCATTTCGTTCGCTCCTTCCTCTTTTCCTTCTTCTTCTTCTACCATTTACAACTCCCAGTGGAGGATAGGTCTTCAACAAACACTTTCCAAGTCGTTCTGTTTTTTGCCATTCTTTTAAGATCATTCCATGTCTTCCCTATCATCTTCATCTCTGCTTCAATCTGTCTTCTCGAAGAATTCCTTGGTCTTCCTCTATGTCTTTTCCCCTGGGGATTCCAAAAAAAGCGCCTGTTGTGTACTACTCTATTTCCTTCTTAATATGTTTCTTTTCTGTTTGTTTTTTTTGTCTGTATTTTTTCTTAATCATCATCATTATCAAGTACTGGGCCTGCTGGCGTAGGTGATCATGTCTCTCCACAACTTTCGATCTCAACAGTTATTTATCATTTGTGTTTCTGACCTTCTGCCAAGCCATTATCTTAAGATGTCTGGTATTTTTTCTCTTTGCTTCCCTATATCTTTCCATCCCTCATTTTCTCCAGTTGTTACAATATATTCCAGTTGTTCTCTTCTCATTACATGACCAAAATATGATGATTGTTTCTTCCTAATATTGGAAATTAGCGATTCATGAATGTACACAGAAATTATGACGGTGGTTTTCTGTTGCTTTCCGTCGGTTTGTTTACGGTTGGCTCCGCTAGCCTTTGACTAAAAAGTCTCACCCACAACGCAGTGGGGTTGTTTTACTTCGGGGAACCCTCCATTAGCCTTTTCTCTCCCCAGCTTACCTGCAAGGTAGCAGGCAGCTACAGGTTGTACTGTTTACTGCACACAGTAGCAGGTAAAATTACCCGACATGACAGCATTTTTTCTTAATTTTCTTCGTATTTGCAGCCGCTTTCCTTCGGCACTTTCTAAGAACCGGTTTGCTTTATTATAATGTTTCTTTCTTTTGTTACTTCTTTGCATCTTTGTTTCATTAATTTTGTGTATGTTTTGCTTTCTTTCCTATTTTCTTTCTTGTTTTTGTTTGTTTTATTTTTTTGACTTATTAGTGTCTTGCTTTCTTTCGAAAGTCCACTATTGCTTTATCTATTGTCTTTCGGCGGTTCCACTCCAGGTCTGCTTGATCCTTCACGTTTTCCTAGTTCCTTGTGGATTGCATTTTATTTACTGTCTTGCAATATTGCTTGGTGCTTTTCGCAATGTGTCGCCAATCCGTCCATATTTTGTTATCTGAACATCCTTAGCTAATAGTAACTGGGCCGTTCTTTCCCGAATGTTTTCGTTTGTATTTTTATTTGGTCATTTAATATTAAGAAGCTATAATAATTGCTGCGTGTTTCATTACAGTGATAGAAATCCATTCGAAAATAAATGTCTAAAGAAAATACATATAGCGTGGAACGAATTCAAAACAAACGAAAAATTAGAGAAATCGCCAATCAACCGCTAATATCTTCAGTAATCAAGAAAATACGCTGGTCTTATTTTTGGACATGTGATGATGAGAGATAACAACCGAATAACAAAGCAAGCACTCAAGTGGGAAACAACAGAAGAGGAACTGACCCAGAGAGACACTGAGAAGAACAGTGATCAGAGAGACATGAGCAGCAGGAATCGGCTCCCTCAATGAGATAGAGTTGCTTGCACAGAACCGAGACAAATAGCAAGTTTTGATAAAATATTTTTACAAGGATTGAAAACTGCTAGAATAAAAATGTAGTTAAGAGAAAGAATATCTGGGTCTATGCCCTATGGGCCGGCTACGGCTGGAGAGGTCAATAGATAGATAGATAAATATATAGATGGATGGATGGATGGATGGGTGGATGGATGGATGGGTGGGTGGGTGGGTGGGTGGATGGATGGATGGATGGATGGGTGGGTGGGTGGGTGGGTGGATGGGTGGGTGGGTGGATGGATGGATGGATGGATGGATGGATGGGTGGATGGATGGATGGGTGGGTGGGTGGGTGGGTGGGTGGGTGAGTGGGTTGGTGGATGGATGGATGGATGGATGGATGGATGGATAGACACATAGACAGATAGGTTAGAGAGGTTAGATAGATAGACATACAGACAGACAGACAGGCAGATTAGACAGATAGACAGACAGAAAGAAAGAAATCCAATATCATTTGTTAAGTGTGTCTTATTTAAATGCAACACTTTCAATTTCTGAAGATATGAAAAATGCGGAAAATACAGAATATACTGAATACAGACACTCTGAGAAGAGGCCGGAAATATAACCTTGAATAGATACACTCTGAGAACTGGTGGGAAATAAAAACTTGTCTACGGCCACCTGAAAAGTAGCAGGAAATATGACCCTGACAATTGGCACTCTGAGAAGTAGCAGGGAATATAACCCTGGCAACGGACACTCTGAGAAGTAGCAGGAAATATGACCCTGACAACTGACACTCTGATAAGTAACAGGAAATATGACCCTGACAACTGACACTCTGATAAGTAACAGGAAATATGACCCTGACAACTGACACTCTGATAAGTAACAGGAAATATGACCCTGACAACTGACACTCTGATAAGTAACAGGAAATATGACCCTGACAACTGACACTCTGATAAGTAACAGGAAATATGACCCTGACAACTGACACTCTGATAAGTAACAGGAAATATGACCCTGACAATTGGCACTCTGAGAAGTAGCAGGGAATATAACCCTGACTTCAGACACTAAGAAGTAACATGAAATATGACCCTGACAACGGACATTCTGAGAAGAAGCAGAAAATATAACCCTGACAATGGACACTCTGAGAAGTAGCAGGAAATATAACCCTGACAACGGACACTCTGAGAAGTAGCAGGAAATATAACCCTGGCAACGGACACTCTGAGAAGTAGCAGTAAATATAACCCTGGCAACTGACACTCTGAGAAATAGCAGGAAATATAACCCTGACAACTGACACTCTGAGAAATAGCAGGAAATATAACTCTGACAACGGACACTCTGAGAAATAGCAGGAAATATAACCCTGACAACGGACACTCTGAGAAATAGCAGGAAATATAACCCTGACAACGGACACTCTGAGAAATAGCAGGAAATATAACCCTGACAACGGACACTCTGAGAAGTAGAAGGGGGATTCAGGACTCCTCACTCTCTATCCCTGTCACTCTCTATCCCTGTCACTCTCTATCCATCTCCCTCATTCTCTCTCACACTTTCTCTCTCCCTCTCACTCTCTCTCCCTGTCATTATATTTCCCTCTCACTCTCTCTCCTTTTCACTCTCTCTCTCTCTCTCTTTCACTCTCTCTTACTCTCACTCTCTCTCTTTCACACACTTCTCTCTCACTCTCTATATCATTATCTTTACCTCTCACTCTCTCTCTCCTTTTAATTCTCTTTTCCTTCCACTTTCTCTCATTCTCACTCTCACTCTCTCTCACTCTCTCTCCCACACTCTCTCCCTCACTCTCTCCCTCACTCTCTCCCTCAGTCTCTCCTTCACTCTCTCCCTCAATCTCTCCCTCACGCTCCGTCACGCTCTCTCCCACACACTCTCTCTCTCCCTGTCTACCCCTTACACTGTCTCCCTCCGTCTCCCTCCCTCAATCTATCCCTCACTCTCTCTCACTCTCACACACTCCCTCTCACACATTCCCTCTCACACATTCCCTCTCACACATTCCCTCTCACACACTCCCTCTCCATCACTCCCTCTCACACATTCCCTCTCACACATTCCCTCTCACACATTCACTCTCACACACTCCCTCTCACACACTCCCTCGAACACACTCCCTCTCACACACTCCCTCTCACACATTCCCTCTCACACATTCCCTCTCACACATTCCCGCTCACACATTCCCTCTCACACACTCCCTCTCACACACTCCCTCTCACTCCCTCTCTATTGATTTCTACAAAGAAACAGTGTACGCGTGACAAAGAACTGAGAAATAAAGGTCAAAGCAGCAAATAAAGCTCAACTCAAATGCACGTGATAACAAAATATTCGCGAGACAACCAATGAATGAATTATAGAATCACAAGAAACAGCTAGTAAGAAAAATATCTCTTTCTTTTCTCTCATCAGCATCATTGAATGCCTTCTCTGCAACAAAGGCTGGCTACCATTGATCGCCATTCTGCTCTGTTTCTTGCGTTGATGGTGCAGGCTGTCATAGATTGACTTGTCCATCTTTTGATGTTACTCGTCCATGTTAGTCTTGGTCTGCCTCTGCCTCTTTTGCCTTGTATTTTTCCTTCCAATATTACTTTTAGTAGGCTGTTGTGTCTTTTAACATGCCCCAAAAATTTCATTTGTCTTGTCTTAATTGTATTTAGTAGTTCTCTTTTTATTTTAAGTTGTTTTAAAACTTCATTGTTTGTTTTCTTTTCTTTCCATCCAATTCTACCTATTTTTCTATAAATCCACATTTCAAAGGCTTCAATTTTCTGTTCTGTTTTCTTGTCTAACGTCCATGTTTCTGCACCATACAGGAATATTGAGAAGAAGTAACATGTTGCTATTCTTAGTTTCAGCCCTGCTGATATTTGTTTTGTTGTTAGTATATTTTTCATGGCATTACAATTACTTTTTGCCATACCTATTCTTTTGTTTATTTCAATTTTACATTTTCCGTCAATAGTTATAGTATGTCCCAGGTAGTTGTAGCTCTGGACTGTCTCCAGATGTATTCCCTTAACTGTGATATTTAATTGTAGGTCTTGAGAATTTTCTTTGTTTATGATCATAGTTTTAGTCTTTTTGATATTCATTTCAAGTCCATATTTTTTGCTTGTTGTGTTTATCACATTAAGCAATTGTTGTAGGTTTTTAGGATTTTCTGCTAGTAGAACAGTATCATCAGCATATCTTAGGTTATTGATTATCTTCCCATTAATGTTTAGGCCTGGTATCTCTGAGATGTTTTTAAAGATTTGCTCAGTGTATAGATTGAACAAGCTTGGTGATAGGATGCATCCTTGTCTTACTCCTCTTTTTATGTCCATGGGTGTAGAGTTCTCCTTGTTATATTTTATTATTGCTGTTTGTTCCCAGTACAAATTACATATTATAGTCCGTTCAGATTCGTTTGCCGAGATGTTATGATTTATAATTCAAAAAGTTCTTGATGATTTCACATGATTTTTGGCATACGGTGTTAAAATGTCCATGTCACGAGAACATATGTGTTACTCGATGTCTAGCTATAACGGTTTTCTTAAAGCGGCGAATTCCTTTGATCTTTGCCCATTTAACTATTATGTTGACCCTAATCAAAATGTTTTACAGTAATCTAGTGCAACGATGACCCATAGGCGTGTCCATAAAATTTTACTTGGTGGCAAGTATACAAATTTTAAATTATATATAGAACTTTTGTTCGTAGAGTCAATTTGACATAGTTCCATGCTCTTGGTGTGAGTTTCCCAAATGTTGTCGCTGCCTTTCAAATACGTACATTTAGTTCCTCATCTAAGGAATGTGTGGCTGTAATAGTGGATCCAAGATAGCTGAACTTCTGTACTGACTCAAGCAGGCTTCCATTCAAAGTAATGGTTGTTGGTTTGCTTATAACATATTTTTGATTGCTTGGGTGGTCTTGAACAATAAACTGTTTAACAAATCAACTAGGAAATTTTGCAAATCAAACTATTTATCTGTAGACTTAATCAGAGTAATGATCATTCAGAATCAGACGAGTCAAATAGGTCGATTACTGCTTTCGGCTGAACAAATAACAAACCATCCTTTTTCCAATATTCCTCTTCTTGTCGTAACACATGATCCTCATATTTTACCCAGTAGTCTTTATTTATATTTGATAGAGCCTGATTTGTAAGTGTCTCAACATCGCATAATTTGAAAGTTTTATTTGTATATGCTACGTGTCCTTTAACTTTTGCCCAAACTAGTTCTATAGGATTTAAGTGTGCATGATATGGAGGTAGTCTCAAACATCTATGGCCATGTTCTTGAATTAACTTGTCTATTTTAAATATCTTTGTACGTTGTGTCTGTTTTACAAGGCTAAGCAATTCGGGTTTCAAGTAGCTGTCGTTAACTTGTATGTGTTCTTTTATGAGCCACGTTTTGATTGCATCTTTTGTACTTGATGATGTTGGGATTCTATCTTCTACGTTAACTACGTTATGGTATGAAGCATTGTCCATTATCAGACAAGAAGGTCGATCTAATATTGGAATGATACTTTTCTCGATCCAGTCTTTAAATATGTGCCCATTCATTTCGGAGTGGTAGTCTCTATTGTCTATGGATTTTGAAATGAAAACGAGATGAGCATTCTGCAACAACCCATTATGTCTGCTACCTGCATGTGCAACTATCAAACGTTGCTCTTTACTGCTTGGTACTGATCTTTTAATACTTCCATCTGCTAACTGCCATTCCTTTTCATTTGTATGATGAGCGTTGATCCAAGTTTCATCTAAATAAACAATATCATAATCATTTTCGCGCATTTCCTTCACTTCACGTAAATACTTGCTTCTAAGAGCTACTAGATGTGGCTTCTCACAAATAATGTTTTTTCCACCAGCATACTTTCTAAAGGTGAAGCCTGCACTTCTTAATATTTTCCATAATGAAGTTTTTGATATTTCAATGTCGTTGTTAGTTTTCAGCCAAAGCTTCAACTTTCTAAGTGTCACTTCTTCGTTTATATCAAACATTCGACAGATTTCTCTTTTTACTAGGTCCTTATCAAAACTGTCTAACGTTTCTTTCCTTCCTTGCTTTCTTGCATTTGTTGGCAATAAATATCCGCTTCCTTTAACTATTCGATCAAATGAACGTTTACACAAACCTAAAATATGCATTGTTCTCTTCTCAGGGTTTGATAAAGAACAATAAAGATGTCCCTTCTTACGCTCTCTGCAGAAGTATTGATAAATCTTTATAGCAATGTTATGCTCAGTAAAATATTTTGCCTTTATATTCATTCTCACATAGACTTGCAGAAGATAATATGGATAGTGCCGCCTCCTTTCTGTAAATATTGAGATTTGCCTCTGAATTATGACTCGAACTCGAGTCTACGGCCGTGATTTTGACGTCAGATAATTTCCGGTTTCGGCTAAAATGTCATTTTGTGCTAAACGGGAAATTTCATATGTAACATTTCTTTATAAAAATTTATAGTGGAAACATAACTATTTTAGGACGGTGCGCATTCAGCCGTGAAGGTCATGCCTATATGTTAAAGAATCAGCTGTGAGATGTAAGCATCTACATAATCCCGCCGGTGTTTATAATATCGATTAACTTTTTTTTAATATAGGTTAAATAAGGCATCTTTGAAACTGGATCACATTTCTTTGATAAAAAAATATTTTTATAGCGACATTAGTATTCTAAACCCAACTTCAAAAGATCAATGCAAATGAACAATAAGTTTTTGAAAAAAATAAATTAATGTCTAGGCAAACGAATGTGAACGGACTATAGTCGTATGTCTGCGTCGTCTAGATTTATATCCTTTAGGCATTCTATGAGTTGGTTATGGTGTATTCTATCGAAAGCTTTGGTGTAGTCTATAAAGCAGGCATATATTTGTTTGTTTACTTCTGTGTACTTTTCAATCAATGTTCTCATGCTAAATATGGCTTCTTTTGTCCCACTGTTTTTCCTGAATCCAAATTGTTGCTCATCTAATTCAGTATTGATTTTATTCTGAATCCTTCCCTGTATAACTTGTAGTAAAATTTTTGTTACCTGGCTCATTAGGGTTATTGTTCTGAAGTCATTGCATTCAACTGCACCATTCTTTTTAGGCAATGCAATGAAAGTTGATGTTTTTAGATCGTTTGTTATGTATCCTGTATGGTATATGTCATTGCATATGTCTGTGATCACTTCGATGCCAAACTCTTCTAGAGCCTGTATCATCTCTATCTGTATATTGTCAGGTCCTGTTGCCTTTTCCTTTTTCATTGTTTTCATAGCTTTTTCTACTTCAGATTTCAGGATTTTATAGTTGTATGTACATTTTATGTCTGGCTTTTTGTCCCTTTCGTCATGAAATAATTCTGTTATATATTCTTGCCATCTATCTATTATATCTTTGTTGTCTGTTAGCATTCTTCCCTCTTTGTTTGCAATACATCCGTTTCCTGCAGCTTTTTTTGTCTTTATTAGAATTTTTCTATATCTCTCTCAATATTTCTTTCTCAATCTCACTTTCTCTCTCTCAATATTTCTTTCTTTCTTTCTTTCTTTCTTTCTTTCTCTCTCTCTCGCAAATTTCTTTCTCTCTTTTGTTCTCTACTTTCTCTCACTACTTCCTCTATCTTTTCCACTCTCTCTTTCTCTCTCCCTTCTTTCTCTCTCCCTTCTTTCTCTCTTCCTTTCTCTCTCTTTCTCTTTTTCTCTTTCTCTCTTTTTCTTTCATTCTCTCTTTCTCGTTCTGTCTCTTTGTTTGCCTTGTCCGTTTTCTTCACAGTATAGACGTTACGCCACACAGAAAAAAGTTAATGGACAAAGAAAGTCATAAAATAATAATAAAAAAATGAATCATATGGAAGTGATAATACCAGCCACTCGAGAAAAGAGTACCGGCTTATTGCAGGAGCTACTGAGTTAAGTGCTCTGTGCACACCGTGAGCTGTGTGTTTCATCCGTTTTGATCATGTTCCGATATTCCAATTGTTTACTATGAATGCTGATATCGTATGACAGGGAATAGTTGGCCGTGTTCACTTTCTATGCGGTTTCGCCTTATGTCTTTTGGCGTGTGCTGAGACTGCTATGATGGGGACTACAGCTACCTTTCATTGTTTGGGAGATGAGTTAGTAATTCGGATGATTCCACTGGCTCGGGCGGTTGAGCAATTATGGATTTTAATTCGTTTGCAGTGATACCGGGGCCTTCCATAACATGAAGAATATAACTCGAGAAAAGATTTTAAAAAACTAAATTGAAAAAAAGAGTTGGAAGGCGGTGATAATTATCACGATTTGTTAATTATCTCTTCTGCTCTTTCAGCATTAACTATTTATAAAGTATGATTGGGGTCTCGGTGGTCTAGTTGGGGAAACCACCCGACTGGGTTACCGACGTTTCGACAACACGTGTTCGATTCCTATTGGAAGCTGTGTGAATTGTACTCGTGGTTGGAAAAAAAAAATACTCCCACGGTCGACCCAGCCGTTGGCAGAAATAGGTACCATGGTAGTAGTACTCTGTGAAGGTGAGGAATGCCGCCACGCATGATGAGTTTCGATGCTTGGCACGACTCTATTCAGAAGTCTCCGAACACTTCTGATAGGCGGCCGGGCACATATGGGAGACAACTCGCGTGCTAAGACGCTGATTCAAGTCTCGAACTTTACCGTTACCTTTAAAGTATGATATTATAATAAGATAATATAATATGATAATATAATAAGATAATATAATAAGATAATATAATAAGAATAATAAGAGAAATGGCACAGCATCCAAAACCACCATGGAAAATCAAGAGAAGGAGGTAGATAATTGTTGGGAAAATCATATAAGGAAGAGGTAAGTATTACAACACTCAGAAAAAAATAACAAATAAACAACAACAGAAAAAAAAACAAAGAACAATATATTGTTCGAAGCAGGATCGAAACTGTACTCCCTGGCACTGCGCCTTGCCACGAGAAGCCGAACGCTAGGGAACACTGCCACTCAGCTAACTAAGGATGGATGGCTGGAGAGAAAGAAATCCAATACCATTTGTTAAGTGTGTCTCATTATATGTTTACACTTTCAATTATTTCATATATATGGCCCTTTTCGTCTTGTCAGACGGCCAAGTGGAGGCTTTTATGTATTTTTGAGGTTTTGTTTTTGTCGAGCAGCTTCTCTCGTGGCTAATTCTACCAATGTTTGACAAACACACACGGCCACAGAATGAACAAGTCAGGCACACTGATCCACAGGGTTTTCCTTCCTTTTTTGTGAGTCTTTTCTCTTCTAAGTTTTGCCTTAGCACAGTCTCAAATGATGTCATACGTTCCTTATACAAGTTCTCCATGATGTGCGATTACTTGCCAGATGTTCCCAGTCATTTTCACATATGGAGAAGTCTATCAGAGATGATTTACATATATCTCTATATCGTAGTTTAGCTCTGCCGATTTGTCTTTTTCGTGTATTAGTTCACCATATAGTATTTGCCTAGGAATGCGCTTTTCTTCCATTCGCTGGACATGCCCCATCCATCTTAGTCTTTGACATCTGAGCATCGACATGATTGTTGGTGTCTTAGCACGTTGCAGGACAGTTAAGTTGGTTATTTTGTCCTGCCATTAAATTAATTATTTCATATGATATAAAACATTAGGAAGATACGGAATACGGACACTCTGAGAAGTAGCACGAAATATAACTCTGACTACAGACACTGCGAAGTAGCATGAAGTAGAATAACTTTTGAAAAGAATCACTTTTAGTTAGCTGAGTGGCAGTGTTCCCTAGCGTTCGGCTTCTCGTGGCAAGGCACAGTGCCATGGAGTACGGGTTCGATTCTGCTTCGGGCCGTATATTGTTCTTTGTTTTTTTCTGTTGTTGTTGTTTATTTGTCATTTTTTTCCCAGTGCTGTAATACATACCTCTTCCTCCTATGATTCCCTGAATTGTCGCCTCGGAAGATCCCCTCTATAATAATATTCATTTATTATTATTTGTCTCCCAGATAATTGTTGGCCGTGTGATGAGAAGAGACAACAAAGAGAATCCCAAAGCAAGGCCCTTCTGAGAACCACAGGGTACAAAAAGCAAGAGGTCGATCTAGAGAAACATTTCATGAAAACTGAGGCGAGAAGTAATAAACCAGTGGTATGGTGTGCTAAACACTCCAAAGTATGATGACAGCTTTACAAGGAAGGAACACAACACGATACTGACCTTTCGGCCTGTGGCCTTCTTCAGAATACAAGGACAACGACAACAAACGGTGAAGCACAATTATCTATAACTACATGTGGATGATCAAGAGGAGGGCTAGAAAAGTAGGATGTAGAAATAAGAAAGGAGAGAGAAGAGAGAAATGAATACTACATGAGGAGAGGTAGGATGGGCATCAAGATATATAAAATGGAATACGAGAAAGAGACAAATGTACCATAAAAGGCCGACGTCCTATCTCAAGACCAAGCAGTCCGCCAAACTGACGTGATATGAAGGTCCTGTGAAAGGCGTGACACGTGATACCAGAGAACGGACGACAGATCTAGAATTTTGGCCGTTTTTTTGTTGTCTCTGGCTCTAATCGACAATCTATCATCACTGTCATTGAGTGCCGTCTCCGCACCGAAGGTTGACTACAATGGACCGCCATTCCGCTCTGTCTATTGCTTTAATAGTGCAGGTATTTGGCTGACTAGTCCATCTTTTGATGTTACTCGCCCATGTTAGTCTTGGTCTGACTTCCAAGATTACCTTAATCTTGGTGTCTTAAGCTGCTGTGTCTTTTAATACTCCCCGGGCGTTTCTACGCACCGTGCGCCATGCCAATTTCGGTCGCGTACGTTTCGACGCACAGTGCGTCACTCTCAATTTGATTAGTGTCAACTGACATCAAACCATATTCTTTTTACATGTCTTGTATCATCTTGGTATTGGTAAAATCTAATACCTTGTTCAGTTATCTAAACATTCATATATAATATGTTATATGTTAGATAAATATAAATATGTAGATTGATTCTTAAAACCATGAACAAATTTTATCTTAGAAATCTCTTCCACTACATTGATAAACAAATTCTGAACGGAAATAGTTAAAATGCTCCCCCCCCCCCAAATCGCAATTTATTTGTTTTAATTGTGTTTACTAGGACTAGGACTGCCTGCGTGCGCCAACAACCACACAACAGGAGTGATCAGTCAGCTGATACTTTTATATTAAAGCGTCACGCAAAGTGGCGTATAGGGAATATGGTGTTAGTGACTATACATTTACTTACAGACCTTCAGCACATGATTTTTGAGGTAATGTGGTCGGTATTACGCCCGTCGATATTTACTATCTAATTAAAAAAAAATCCCGTACCCATTTAAGAACTATACTCTAGCCATTAAAGGCTGTGTGAACTTTGAACGATTAGAGGCCACAGAGATGGGATTTCTCAGAATAATGTTGAAAATTCCCTGGACAGCTAAAAAGACCAATGAGGAAGTTCTCAAAGAGGCCAACACAAAAAGGGAGCTCTTAAAAAACAACAGAAAGAAGAAATCAACATTTTTCGGGCACATCATGAGAAGAGGAAAGTTGGAATACTTGGTTACAACTGGCAAAATAAAGGGAAAGAGAGATCGCGGACGACAAAGAGAGAAAATACTGGATAGCTTGGTGTCATGGCATGGAAAGCAGTCAACGACAGAACTGATACGATGCACTGTAGATAGAAGGTTGTGGAGGGACATGATCACCTACGCCAACCGGTATGGCACATGATGATGATGAACCTTGAAGCCGTCCATCAGGATGCAACGGACCCTTTTATCTTTAGTAAATCGGTAAAGGCATCAAGATGCATTGAGAAGCGAAGCTGCTGTAAAGCTGATGGTAATAATGACAATTTAAAATAGAAAGGAAACAATGGTATAGTAACAGCTTTACGTCGGTGAGAAACAAAACAAAAGTAGAACAACGCTTTGGCCAAAATGCCTTCAACAAGAACAGCAAACCACAACACAAAGATATATAAGGATGTACACAGAAACCTAACTACATGGCGATAATATGCCAGACTCAAACAAAAAAAATCGTGTCCCTAGTAGTCCAGTTCACTAACCATTGATCTATCGCGGCTCCCTACTTTACATTATAACATTTATACATTCAAACCTTCATTTTGTACCCCCGTCACGCCAAGTGGCGTATAGGGAAATATGGTGTTAGTGACCATATATTTTACAGACCTTCAGCACATGATTTTTGTGGTAATGTGGTCGGCATTACGCCCGTGCTGCTTTACTTTCCCAGAAAAAAATCCGGTACCCATTTAAGGCTGGGTGAACCCGGAAGCCGTCGGTTGGGATCGAACCCTACCCCTTGTCCGTGGTAGTCCAGTTCACTAACCACTGAGCTATCGCGGCTCATCATTTTGTACATTCGACACAAAGTCCTACAAATAAATGATTAAGAAACCTTCTATAATGAAAAAGAACAACGTATTAAAAGACTTAATAATTGCATAGAACTGGCTTGAAAGCATCTTTCCGAGGAAATTAGCATACTATGACCACGTTAAAAGGCACTGAGAGTCGGGAAGAACAATAAAGGAAGACATGTTTCCTGGAAAGGACTAGAGGTAGGGTTCGATCCCAACCGCCAGCTTCCGGGTTCACCCAGCCTTTAATCGGTACCGGATTTTTTTCTGGGAAAGTAAAGCGATACGGGTGTAATACCGACCACATTACCCCAACAATCATGTGCTGAAGGTCTGTAAAATATATGGTCACTGGACGACGAGAAAGGGGCAGATTAAGAAGAAGGTTGTTTCAAGACATCAAGGAGACCTTGAAAATTGCAACAGAAGAAGTGCGGGATCTGGTTAGTAGACAAAGATTCTTTCACGTGTGTTGTGGTGAGTGCAATAATCTGTTGGAGATTTTGCTAGAAACATAATCTTTCTGATGGAATGTGATATGTTGCAACGTTCTGTAGGAGATATGGCTAGAAACATAATCTTTCTGATGGAATATGATAAGTGCAACGTTCTGTAGGAGATATGGCTAGAGACATATTCTATCTCGTACACTGTGATGAGTGCAACGTTTTGTGGGAGAAATGGCTAGAGACATATTCTATCTTGTAGACTGTGATGAGTGCAACGTTTTGTGGGAGAAATGGCTAGAGACATATTCTATCTTGTAGACTGTGATGAGTGCAACGTTCTGTGAGAGATATGGCTAGAGACATATTCTATCTCGTAGACTGTGATGAGTGCAACGTTTTGTGGGAGAAATGGCTAGAGACATATTCTATCTTGTAGACTGTGATGAGTGCAACGTTCTGTGAGAGATATGGCTAGAGACATATTCTATCTGGTAGACTGTGATGAGTGCAACGTTCTGTGGGAGATATGGCTAGAGACATATTCTATCTCGTAGACTGTGATGAGTGCAACGTTCTGTGAGAGATATGGCTAGAGACATATTCTATCTCGTAGACTGTGATGAGTGCAACGTTCTGTGAGAGATATGGCTAGAGACATATTCTATCTGGTAGACTGTGATGAGTGCAACGTTCTGTGAGAGATATGGCTAGAGACATATTCTATCTCGTAGACTGTGATGAGTGCAACGTTCTGTGAGAGATATGGCTAGAGACATATTCTATCTGGTAGACTGTGATGAGTGCAACGTTCTGTGGGAGATATGGCTAGAGACATATTCTCTCTTGTAGACTGTGATGAGTGCAACGTTCTGTGGGAGATATGGCTAGAGACATATTCTCTCTTGTAGACTGTGATGAGTGCAACGTTCTGTGGGAGATATGGCTAGAGACATATTCTATCTTGTAGACTGTGATGAGTGCAATGTTCTGCAAATGGAGCGGAACTCGATGATGATGACCCAGAGCTGCAATCACAATTTAATCATCTACAGACCCAGATCCGTGACCTACATTTATATTGGCTACAAAAGCAGCTCAACATATAACGATTCAAGCAGTAGGACTAAAAAAAAGTGAAATGAAGATCAAATTTGTACAAGCTAAATTACCACCAGTCCACAACACAGCAGCGCACAAGCTGTTGGAGAAAGAAAAAAAAAGGAAAGAAAAATAAATATTTAAGAAGTAATGTTGGTGATTCTGGTAAATACTAAACCGTGTGACCAAACGGGCAGGGTTCGAATAATGAAGGAAACCGACAGCATAACCATGCTGTAATAACGTCGAAATTATTAGACTATAAAGATTATTAGAGACTAATAATAGAGTAATAAAGACTAATAATACAGACTAACAAAAGACTAATAATAGACTAATAAAGACTACCAATAAACTAATAAGGACTAATAATAGATTTTAAAAACTGCTAAAGACTAATAATAGACTAATAAAGACTAATAAAACTAATAATAGTTTAATATACAGTCTAATACAGACTAACAATAGATGAATAAAGACTAACAATAGATGAATAAAGACTAACAAAAGATGAATAAAGACTAACAATAGATTAAAAAAAAGACTAACAATAGATGAATAAAGACTAACAATAGATGAATAAAGACTAACAATAGATGAATAAAGACTAACAATAGATTAATAAAGACTAACAATAGATTTAAAAAAGACTAACAATATATGAATAAAGACTAACAAAAGATGAATAAAGACTAACAATAGATTAAAAAAAAGACTAACGATAGATGAATAAAGACTAACAATAGATGAATAAAGACTAACAATAGATTAATAAAGACTAACAATAGATTTAAAAAAGACTAACAATAGATGAATAAAGACTAACAATAGATGAATAAAGACTAACAATAGATTACAAAAAGACTAATACAGACTAACAATAGACTAATAATATTATAATAATAGATTAATAATAGACTAATAAATACTAATAATAGACTAATGATGACTAATACAGATTAATAATAGGCTAATTTATGTTTTGTTGCAACATCGATACGACCCAATAACTTCCATATTCAAGCCACTCTGTAGAGTGGTAATCATCGTGGCTACCCAGAGAAGAATGACGATGAAACTTCACTTTATTGTGCCGGGTTATTTGTAGGCATGGATGGGGCCCGTGCGCCTCCTGGCTGTTACTTCTTTCTCTTGCTAAATGAGGTACGTACTCCTTTTTCACTGTTAGGTCGCCATTGGACTATCCAGGTGAAATTGAACAATTATCATTTATTTCGTTAAATCATCATTATCAAGTACCTGCTGGCGTAGGTGATCATGTCTCTACCCAACTTTTGATCACAGCAGTTATTTATCATTTCTGTAGTTGACCTTCTGCTAAACCGTTCTCTTAAGCTGTCTGGTATCTTTTCTCTTTGCTTTCCTCTATCTGTTTGACCCTCAATTTTCCCAGTTGTTACAATATTTTCCAGTTGTTCTCTTCTCATTACATGGCCAGAAAAAGATTATTCTTTCTTCCTAATATTGGAAATTAGCTCTCTCTTTGTTTGGCCTCCTTCATAACGTTTTCATTATACTTCTAAGCTTTCCATGGTAATCTCAATATTCTTCTATAAAACCACATTTTTACTGCCTCAGGTGATTTTCTTGTCTGTTGTCCTATTGTCCATGCTTCACATCCAAATGTTAAGACTGGCTCTACATAACATTTAAGAACTCTTTTCCTTGTTTCTAATGTCAAAAATGGATTGCACAGTATCTTGCTCGTACCGTTAAGTAAGCAAATTTATTAAAAAGCGGTAATGGTTACCTCTTGATTATTTTCTTTCCTCTCTGTTGTCTTTCAGTTGGCACCAAACTGTTCTGGCCCAATCAGACCTTTGGATCGTTCGGTTGTGTGACGACAAGAAACATGTTGTATGAGCTCGGTTGTGTGGAGAGAAGAAACATGTTGTATGAGCTCGGTTGTGTGACGACAAGAAATATGTTGTATGAGCTCGGCTGCGTGGAGAGAAGAAATATGTTGCATGGGCACGGCTGTGTGGAGAGAAGAAACATGTTGTATGGGCTGGGCTGTGTGGAGAGAAGAAACATGTTGTATGGGCTGGGCTGTGTGGAGAGAAGAAACATGTTGTATGGGCTGTGTGGAAAGAAGAAACATGTTGTATGGGCTGGGCTGTGTGGAGAGAAGAAACATGTTGTATGTGCTTGGCTGTGTGGAAAGAAGAGACATGTTGCATGAGCTCGGCTGTGTGGAGAGAAGAAACATGTTGTATGGGCTGGGCTGTGGGGAGAGAAGAAACATGTTGCATGAGCTCGGCTGTGTGGAGAGAAGAAACATGTTGTATGGGATGGGCTGTGTGGAGAGAAGAAACATGTTGCATGAGCTCGGCTGTGTGGAGAGAAGAAACATGTTGCATGAGCTCGGCTGTGTGGAGAGAAGAAATATGTTGTATGGGATGGGCTGTGTGGAGAGAAGAAACATGTTGTATGGGCTGGGCTGTGTGGAGAGAAGAAACATGTTGTATGGGCTGGGCTGTGTGGAGAGAAGAAACATGTTGTATGGGATGGGCTGTGTGGAGAGAAGAAACATGTTGCATGAGCTCGGCTGTGTGGAGAGAAGAAACATGTTGTATGGGCTGGGCTGTGTGGAGAGAAGAAACATGTTGTATGGGCTGGGCTGTGTGGAGTGAAGAAACATGTTGTATGGGATGGGCTGTGTGGAGAGAAGAAACATGTTGCATGAGCTCGGCTGTGTGGAGAGAAGAAACATGTTGTATGGGCTGGGCTGTGTGGAGAGAAGAAACATGTTGCATGGACACGGCTGTGTGGAGAGAAGAAACATGTTGTATGGGCTCGGCTGTGTGGAAAGAAGAGACATGTTGTATGGGCAACAACTTGTCTCTTATCTTTCTTCTGCATTAGCGCGCGCCCTGTAGAGGACACTCTAGCTTCATCACTTTCACAATATACAGGGGTAAAAAAAAATCCCTAGGATCGCTGAAAAACACATATTAAACTATTACAGACGGGGACCATTACTACTACCACCACCACCACTACTACTACTACTACTACTACTACCACTACTACTACTACTACTGCTGCTGCTGCTGCTGCTGCTGCTGCTACTATTACTACTTCTACTACTACTTCTACTACTAATAATAATAATACTACTACTAATACTACTAATACTAATACCACTACCACTACCACTACCACTACAATTGCCTTTTAGCATGGAGGCAACTTAGATTATTCGGTTACTATAACCCGTCTCAGGGAGCCGCGATAGCTCAGTGGTTAGTGAACTGAACAACAAAGGACAAGAGGTAGGGTTCGATCCCAACCGACGACTTCCGGTTTACCCAGCCTATAATGAGTACCGGATTTTTTTTGGGAAAGTAAAGCGGTACGGGCGTAATACCGACCACATTACCCCAAAAATCATGTGCCGAAGACCTGTAAAATTTATGGTCACTCTCACCATATTCCCTATACGCCACTTGGCGTGACGGAGGTACCTTACTTTTTTTTATAACCAGTCTCAAACATATTGCACATGGTGGTATCTGTTATAGCATTGATCCACAGCCTTCTAGATCTGCCATTCCGCCTTCTCCAATTGATTCTCTCAACCATTATTACACTGTTTATTTCCCACTCCCAAACTAGCCCTCGGCTACGCCTCTGCTTGAACTAGATTTTCTAGAAAATCTTGTGTTTGTCCCAACAGCGCGTACAATCGACATGCTGACATTTTAGTTCACTCCCAGGTATGTTATTTAACTTCGATCTTGTCCCACTGTCCGCACGCGCCAAGCACATCTTAAGAAAGGCAGGTTATGATAAGTCAGAGTTGCCATGTTCATATCACGCGGAACCTTGGAAATATCAAACCAGGCTAAGCTCATTTCAGGCAGGGATTCTCAAACTGGGGGTTCGTTAACTTGTGCGTGCGAGTTTTATAGTCTCCTTGTGAGTAGAAGGTATATTTGATGCTGAAATAAACCTTTTCAAATAGCTCTTTTAGTACGGAAGGGTTTTATCGCAATTTCACGGTAGAGATTTCATAGACCAAATTTTTCATGGTTTTACATATAAACCTACATGTTTAATATTTATCTAACGCTTAACGTCATAGATTGGAGCCTCATCACTTACATTTCCAGAGAAAGCCACGGAGTGTCAGGAAAAATATACTAACATCAAAACAAATAACACCAGGGTTAACACTAATAATCGCAAAATGTTACATCTTCTCAATTTTCATATATGGTGCAGAAACATGGACATTAAACAAGAAAACAAAACAGAGAATTTAAGCCTTTGAAATGTGGATATATGTAGAAGAATAGGTAGAATTGGATGGAAGGAAAAGAAAACAAGCGATAAAGTCTTAAAACAACTAAAAATGAAAAGAGAACTACTAAACACAATTAGAACAAGACACATGAGATTTTTGAGCCATGTTAAAAGACACAACAGTCTACTAAAAGTAATATTGGAATGGAAAATACATGGTAAAAGAGGCATATCAAGACTACCATGGACGAGTAACATAAAAAAATGGACAAATCAGCCTAAGACAACCTGCACCTTCAAAGCAAGAGACAGAGCAGAATGGAAAACTCATCGTAGTTGTGTCACCATGTAAAGGGAGATCACTCGTTTATCTGAAATAATGTATCAGCTTAATCTTGGACTTGAAGCGGATTAATTTTCAGCCCCACATTGCACTGTAATGTGAGACTTAGTCATGACTATTTTTTGTTACATTCCCGTGATACTATAACCCGGAAAGGTTCATATCACACCTGAAGGAGTATGTATAATATGATGATGTTGATAAGTCAGTCTTATTTTATGGCTGTGCTCGCTTGCTTGCTTGCGTTCGCTTTATGACTAAAGTATTCTAGAGTATTTTAGTAGACTACAGAATTACTCTTCATCATCCGCCCTTAAAAGGACGTTAAATGGGTGTGTCTGCGTTGTGTTGTGGTTTACAGTATAACTGTGATATTTGCGCCTTTCGGCCCAACACATCCGACTTCAGCACAATTTTATGGCTGTAAAACATGGAGAACAACAAACATGACAATCATGAAAATACAGACCTTCATTAATTGATGCATAATGAAAGGATGGAGATGGCAGGACAAAATAACTAACATTGAATTATGGAAAAGTAGCAGTTAAATACCTGTGGATAAGGAGATTCAGCGAAGACGGTGGCGCTGGATAGGATACACACTACGAAGCCAACTGAAAGTATTACACAACAGAGCCTTTTTGGAATTCCCAAGGAAAAAGAAGAAAAGGATGACCAAAATATTCTTGGAGAAGACAGATAGAAGCAGAGATGAAGATGATGGGGAACATGGAATAATCTTAAAGGAGCAGATTGGGAAATGTTTGTTGAAGACTTATGCTGCTCAGGGAGCTGAAAAGTAGAAGAAGAAGAAAGTTATATCCTAATAGTAACGATTGTGGTTTGGTTTTGTGCATTGTTTCGCCTTTTAACGAGGCATTACTAGTTTAATCTTAGAGTACGCTTCTTTAGTTTAGTTTAGTCTAGTTGAGTTCAGTTTAGTTTAATTCAGTTCAGTTCAGTTCAGTTCATTTCATCTTAACTCAGCTCAGCTCAGCTCTGTTTAGTTTAGTTTAGTAAGGTTTGGTTTGGTTTAGTTTAGTTTGGTTTGATTTGGTTTAGTTTGGTTTGGTTTAGTTTGGTTTGGTTTGGTTTGGTTTGATTTGGTTTAGTTTGGTTTGATTGGGTTTAGTTTAGTTTGGTTTGGTTTTAGTTTAGTTTGGTTTGGTTTGGTTTGGTTTAGTTTAGTTTAGTTTGGTTGGGTTTAGTTTGATTTGGTTTGGTTTTTTTAGTTTAGTTTGGTTTGGTTGGGCTTAGTTTGGTTTAGTTTGGTTTTAGTTTAGTTTGGTTTGGTTTGGTTGGGTTTAGTTTGGTTTCGTTTGGTTTCGTTTAGTTTGGTTTGGTTTTTTAGTTTAGTTTGGTTTGGTTGGGTTTAGTTTGGTTTGATTTTTTTAGTTTAGTTTAGTTTAGTTTATTTTAGTTTAGTTTAGTTTAGTTTAGTTTAGTTTAGTTTAGTTTAGTTTAGACGGCAGGTCATTTGTATGCCCAACAGAAAACTCCATAGTGCTAACATCCCCTTCTCAGCACGTTCATCAGTATAAATGAAATAGTCCTAACACTCACTAGCGAAAGTACTGAAGATGGCTTCTGCTCAGATGCACGAACTCCCTAGCACCGGCGAAAACCGTTCCCAAAGCTTCTTAGTCTTCTTTTACGACTGTCGTGGCAGGTGACATTAGTTCTATTCTTCTCTCCCCTGACAGTGCCCCAGTAGCCACAAGCTCTATTCTTTTTTCCCCTGACAGCGCCCCAGTTGCCACAAGCTCTATTAGTTTTTCCCCTGACAGCGCCTCAGTAGCCACACGCTCTATTCGTTTTTCCCCTAACAGCGCCCCAGTGGCAACAAGCTCTATTCGTTTTTTTCCCTGACAGCGCCCCAGTAACCACAAGCTCTGTTCGTTTTTTTCTCCTGACAGCGCCCCAGTAGCCACAAGCTCTATTCGTTTTTCCCCCGTCAGGGCCCTAGTAGTCACAAGCTATATTCGTTTTTCCCCCGTCAGGACCCCAGTAGTCACAAGCTCTATTCGTTTTTCCCCCGTCAGGACCCCAGTAGTCACAAGCTCTATTCGTTTTTCCCCCGTCAGGGCCCTAGTAGCCACAAGGTCTATTCGTTTTTCCCCCGTCAGGACCCCAGTAGTCACAAGCTCTATTCGTTTTTCCCCCGACAGGGCCCTAGTAGCCACAAGCTCTATTCGTTTTTCCACTGATAGGACCCTAGTAACCAAACTAACGATTTCGTCCCCTGTTAGACATATATCACATCGCTGTTGTCATTAGCATTTAGATAACTGCACCATTTTATCAGTGAAAAATCTCTTACCTCTTTTGTACATCTTCCGTCTGAGGTTAACAAAGCTCCCAAATATTTAAATTCATTTACCTGTTTTAATATTGTTCCACTTGCATTTATTTTGCACTGAGGTGATGTCTTTTTCTTTGTTGCTATCATTACTTCTGTCTTTTTGCTGTTGAGGCTGAGTCCCTTATTTTTGCTTTCTTTCACTATAAAGTCTAACATTTCTTGTAACTCATTTTCACTCTTAGCGATTAAGACTGTAGCATCAGAATACCTTAAATTGCTATATAAAGGCGTCAGCCCTATAAAGATCAAAACTGGTTCTGTTAGGCGGCTGTTGTTAGATTCTCTGATGAGGTCAATTCTAAAATGTATTTGCTTCATGTTCGTGCCAGAACAAAGAGGGTGTAAGAGGTAATGAAAGTGCTGACATACTTGCCAGTTTGGCTGATGTTGAGCGCGGAAGGACAATGGACTGATTTGACATTCTGAATGTCCTCATGGAGGCTGGATGAAAAAAAAACTCATAAAATGACATTGAGTCTGCAGCCATAAACAGACTTCACGGATATCACGTCAAGGTGGGATATCCCTGACATGAGTGCAACGCAGGAATCAAAAGAAGACTTATCAACCGACACAACGCCGGTGTCGTTAGTCGCTACACGTTAGTAGCTACACGTTAGTCGCTACACGTTAGTCGATATTCTTCAGAAGTGATTTCAATAATTGTGGACTTGTTCGATGTGCTGTGAAGATGACCTGTCGACTTAAGTAAAGGTCACATTAAAGGATGTTTTTACTGGACTCAAACATAGCTAAAGTAAGCCAATGTAGTTGTAGTAGTTGTAGTTGTTGTTGTAGTAGTTGTAGTAGTTGTAGTTGGTGTAATTGTAGTAGTTGTAGTTGTAGTAGTAGTAGTTGTTGTAGTTGTAGTAGTTGTAGTTGTAGTAGTAGTAGTAGTTGTTGTTGTTGTAGTTGTAGTAGTTGTAGTTGTAGTAGTTGTAGTAGTTGTAGTAGTAGTTGTAGTTGTAGTTGTAGTAGTTGTTGTAGTAGTAGTAGTTGTAGTTGTAGTAGTAGTTGTATTTGTAGTAGTTGTAGTAGTAGTTGTAGTTGTAGTAGTAGTTGTAGTTGTAGTAGTAGTTGTATTTGTAGTAGTTGTAGTAGTAGTTGTATTTGTAGTAGTTGTAGTAGTAGTTGTAGCAGTTGTAGTTGCAGTAGTTGTTGTAGTAGTAGTAATTGTAGTTGTAGTAGTAGTTGTAGTTGTAGTAGTAGTTGTAATTGTAGTAGTAGTTATAGTTGTAGTAGTTGTAGCAGTTGTAGTAGTAGTAGTAGTAGTTGTAGTTGTAGTAGTAGTAGTAGTAGTAGTAGTTGTAGTAGTAGTTGTAGTAGTTGTAGTAGTTGTAGTTTTAGTAGTTGTTGTAGTTGTAGTAGTTGTAGTAGTTGTAGTTGTAGTAGTTGTAGTTTTAGTAGTTGTAGTAGTTGTAGTTGTAGTAGTAGTAGTTGTTGTTGTAGTAGGTGTAGTAGTTGTAGTAGTAGTTGTATTTATAGTAGTTGTAGTAGTAGTTGTAGCAGTTGTAGTTGTAGTAGTAGTAGTAGTTGTTATAGTTATAGTAGTTGTAGTTGTAGTAATAGTAGTTGTTGTAGTTGTAGTTGTAGTAGTTGTAGTTGTAGTAGTAGTAGTTGCTGTTGTAGTAGTTGTAGTTGCAGTAGTTGTAGTAGTTGTAGTTGTAGTAGTTGTAGTTGTAGTAGTAGTAGTTGTTGTTGTAGTAGTTGTAGTTGTAGCTGTTGTAGTTGCAGTAGTTGTAGTAGTTGTAGTTGTAGCAGTTGTAGTTGCAGTAGTTGTAGTAGTTGTAGTTGTAGCAGTTGTAGTTGCAGTAGTTGTAGTAGTTGTATTTATAGTAGTTGTAGTAGTAGTTGTAGCAGTTGTAGTTGTAGTAGTAGTAGTAGTTGTTATAGTTATAGTAGTTGTAGTTGAGGTAATAGTAGTTGTTGTAGTTGTTGTTGTAGTAGTTGTAGTTGTAGTAGTAGTAGTTGTTGTTGTAGTAGTTGTAGTTGCAGTAGTTGTAGTAGTTGTAGTTGTAGTTGTAGTAGTTGTAGTTGTAGTAGTAGTAGTTGTTGTTGTAGTAGTTGTAGTTGTAGCAGTTGTAGTTGCAGTAGTTGTAGTAGTTATAGTTGTAGCAGTTGTAGTTGCAGTAATTGTAGTAGTTGTAGTTTTAGTAGTTGTAGTTGCAGTAGTTGTAGTAGTTGTAGTTTTAGTAGTTGTAGTAGTTGTAGTAGTTGTCGTAGTTTCAGTAGTTGTTGTAGTTGTAGTAGTTGTAGTTTTAGTAGTTGTAGTAGTTGTCGTAGTTTCAGTAGTTGTTGTAGTTGTAGTTGTTGTAGTAGTTGTAGTTGTAGTAGTTGTAGTAGTTGTAGTTGTAGTAGTTGTCGTAGTTTCAGTAGTTGTAGTAGTTGTAGTAGTTGTAGTAGTTGTAGTAGTTGTAGTAGTTGTAGTAGTAGTAGTTGTAGTTGTAGTTGTAGTAGTTGTAGTAGTTGTAGTAGTAGTAGTTGTAGTTGTAGTTGTAGTAGTTGTAGTTTTATTAGTTGTAGTAGTTGTTGTAGTTTCAGTAGTTGTTGTAGTTGTAGTTGTAGTAGTTGTAGTAGTTCTCGTAGTTGTAGTTAGTTGAGGGCCCCACGTATTACTGTAGCGAATCAAATTCCTTAATTGCTCTACCGCCCGTGTCAGTGGAATCAACCGAATTAACATCTCATCTCATTGAATGATGAAAACAATGACTTGTTCCTACCTCTACACCGCCATATTCTCCGTACCGCTTTACGAGTTACGGGAACCCATTGCAATGCAAGTTAAAGAGCGGGTGTCCTAGCGGTTTGGGTATGTTGTTTATCAATCAGCTGGACCGAGTTCCATTCAACGAATCGATTTTAACGTATTGAATGAACGTTCTAATCGATACGCCAGCAGGATACTGGACTAGGTCATTCGTGATATAATTAACAACATTCGTGATATAATTAACAACATTCGTGATATATTTAGCAACATTCGTGATACATTTAACAACATTCGTGATATATTTAACAACATTCGTGATATAATTAACAACATTCGTGATATAATTAACAACATTCGTGACACATTTAACAACATTCGTGATATATTTAACAACATTCGGGATATAATTAACAACATTCGTGATATATTTAACAACATTCGTGATATATTTAACAACATTCGTGATATATTTAACAACATTCGGGATATAATTAACAACATTCGTGATATATTTAACAACATTCGTGATATAATTAAAAACATTCGTGATATAATTAACAACATTCGTGATATATTTAACAACATTCGTGATATATTTAACAACATTCGTGATGTATTTAACAACATTCGTGATATAATTAACAAAATTCGTGATATATTTAACAACATTCGTGATATATTTAACAACATTCGTGATATATTTAACAACATTCGTGGTATATTTAACAACGTCCGTGATATATTTAACAACGTTCGTGATATATTTAACAACATTCTTGATATATTTAACAACATTCGTGATATATTTAACAACATTCGTGAAATATTTAACAACATTCGTGATATATTTAACAACGTTCGTGATATATTTAACAACATTCGTGATATATTTACAACATTCGTGATATATTTAAGAACACTCATAGAAAAAATAACAAACAGTTCCCCGGTATCCGGATACAGATGTAGATATTTATTTATTTCTTTGTTATACTGTTTGTTTATAATTCACTTTCTTTCTTATTTTTTTATCTTTTATCTTTCGTTTTGTCGTTATTTCTTTCCTTCGTTCTTATTTTTTTTTTTTTTTTTTTCATTCTAGCTTAACCAGATACTTGCTGTCTTCCTATGTTTCTTACTTCTTGCTTTCTTTCCTTATTCGCTTCTTTTCTTTCCATTTTCTTAATTTTATTCATTCTTTCTTTCATACTTTCATACAACATTCTATTTTTATTTCTGTCTTTCTTTCCTACTACCTTTTAACTTTCTTTCTTCCTTTCTGACTCTTTTTTTCTCTCTGTCTATCAGTCTTTCATTTTTTTTTACGTTTATTTTTCCTTACTACATTCTTTTTTTCTGCTTTTTTTACCTTCATTAGTTCGTTCTTTCTTTCTTTCTTTCTTTCTTTCTTTCTTTCTTTCTTTCTTTCTTTCTTTCTTTCTTTCTTTTTCTTTCTTTCTTTCTTTCTTTCTTTCTTTCTTTCTTTTTCTTTCCTTCCTCGTTCATTCCTTCCTTCTTTCTTTCTTTCTTTCTTTCTTTCTTTCTTTCTTCGTAACATCTTTGTTACGTCACCCTACCAAAAGCGACACAAGTAAGATTGAAGAGCGCTGTGGGATCTAAGTGTGAAAATGTTGAAGAGCGCTATGGGATCTAAGTGTGAAAATGTTGAAGGCGCCGTGGGACCTAAGTGTGAAAATGTTGAAGAGCGCTGTGGGATCTAAGTGTGAAAATGTTGAAGGCGCCGTGGGACCTAAGTGTGAAAATGTTGAAGAGCGCTGTGGGATCTAAGTGTGAAAATGTTGAAGGCGCCGTGTGACCTAAGTGTGAAAATGTTGAAGAGCGCTGTGGGATCTAAGTGTGAACATGTTGAAGAGCGCTGTGGGATCTAAGTGTGAAAATGTTGAAGAGCGCTGTGGGATCTAAGTGTGAAAATGTTGAAGAGCGCTGTGGGATCTAAGTGTGAAAATGTTGAAGAGCGCGGTGGGATCTAAGTGTGAAAATGTTGAAGAGCGCGGTGGGATCTAAGTGTGAAAATGTTGAAGAGCGCGGTGGGATCTAAGTGTGAAAATGTTGAAGAGCGCTGTGGGATCTAAGTGTGAAAATGTTGAAGGCGCCGTGGGACCTAAGTGTTAAAATGTTGAAGAGCGCTGTGGGATCTAAGTGTGAAAATGTTGAAGAGCGCGGTAGGATCTAAGTGTGAAAATGTTGAAGAGCGCTGTGGGATCTAAGTGGGAAAATGTTGAAGAGCGCTGTGGGATCTGAGTGGGAAAATGTTGAAGAGCGCTGTGGGATCTAATGTGAAAATGTTGAAGAGCGCTGTGGGATCTAAGTGTGAAAATGTTGAAGAGCGCGGTGGGATCTAAGTGTGAAAATGTTGAAGAGCGCTGTGGGATCTAAGTGTGAAAATGTTGAAGACGATGTGGGATCTGAGTGTGAAAATGTTGAAGAGCGCTAAGGGACCTAAGTGTGAAAATGTTGAAGACGATGTGGGACCTAAGTGTGAAAATGTTGAAGACGATGTGGGACCTAAGTGTGAAAATGTTGAAGACGATGTGGGACCTAAGTGTGAAAATGTTGAATAGCGCTGTGGGACCTAAGTGTGAAAATGTTGAAGAGCGCTATGGGACCTAAGTGTGAAAATGTTGAAGACGATGTGGGATCTAAGAGTGAAAATGTTGAAGACGATGTGGGACCTAAGTGTGAAAATGTTGAAGACGATGTGGGACCTAAGTGTGAAAATGTTGAATAGCGCTGTGGGACCTAAGTGTGAAAATGTTGAAGAGCGCTGTGGGACCTAAGTGTGAAAATGTTGAAGAGCGCTGTGGGATCTAAGTGGGAAAATGTTGAAGAGCGCTGTGGGATCTAAGTGGGAAAATGTTGAAGAGCGGTAAGGGACATAAGTGTGAAAATGATGGAGAGCGATGTGAGACATAAGTGTGGAAATGTTGAAGGGCACTGTGGGATCTAAGTGGGACAATGTTGAAGAGCGGTAAGGGACATAAGTGTGAAAATGATGGAGAGCGATGTGAGACATAAGTGTGAAAATGATGGAGAGCGATGTGAGACATAAGTGTGGGAATGTTGAAGAGCGATGTGAGACATAAGTGTGGAAATGATGGAGAGCGATGTGAGACATAAGTGTGAAAATGATCGAGAGCGATGTGAGACATAAGTGTGGAAATGTTGAAGGGCACTGTGGGATCTAAGTGGGAAAATGTTGAAGAGCGGTAAGGGACATAAGTGTGAAAATGATGGAGAGCGATGTGAGACATAAGTGTGAAAATGATGGAGAGCGATGTGAGACATAAGTGTGGAAATGTTGAAGAGCGATGTGAGACATAAGTGTGGAAATGTTGAAGAGCGATGTGAGACATAAGTGTGGAAATGTTGAAGAGCGATGTGAGACATAAGTGTGGAAATGTTGAAGGGCACTGTGGGATCTAAGTGTGAAAATGTTGAAGAGCGCCATGGGACCTAATTATAAAAAATGTTAAATAGCGCTGTGGGACATAAGTGTGAAAATGTTGAAGAGCGATATGTGACCTAAGTGTGAAAATGTTGAAGAGCGATATGTGACCTAAGTGTGAAAATGTTGAAGAGCGATATGTGACCTAAGTGTGAAAATGTTGAAGAGCGATATGTGACCTAAGTGTGAAAATGTTGAAGAGCGATATGTGACCTAAGTGTGAAAATGTTGAAGAGCGATATGTGACCTAAGTGTGAAAATGTTGAAGAGCGATATGTGACCTAAGTGTGAAAATGTTGAAGAGCGATATGTGACCTAAGTGTGAAAATGTTGAAGAGCGATATGTGACCTAAGTGTGAAAATGTTGAAGAGTGATATGTGACCTAAGTGTGAAAATGTTGAAGAGCGATATGTGACCTAAGTGTGAAAATGTTGAAGAGCGATATGTGACCTAAGTGTGAAAATGTTGAAGAGCGATATGTGACCTAAGTGTGAAAATGTTGAAGAGTGATATGTGACCTAAGTGTGAAATGTTGAAGAGCCCTGATGACTAGAAGAGCAGCCGAAACTATCGACAAATATGCAGCAGACTTGAGACGAGCGAGGTAAACAAGCAATTTAGAGCTTGCTGAAAGCCAGTGTTGAAGGAACAATAAAACCTGTGTGGATGGAGTAAATGAGATGGGGCAAATGGATGTGGATAATGGATTGTGAAGTCGTAGCACACATTGACGGATGTATTGAAGGAAGTGATCTAGTAAATTGGATGGAGAGAGAGAACGATATGGGGGATTAGAGACATACATAGTGAGGTATATGTATGTTTGTGTTTACGTCCGTGTTTAAATATATACAAGTTGTATATGTATATATTGATTGATTGGTTGATAGATGGGTAGATGAATGGATAGATGGATGGATGGTTTGTTGGATGTATGGATGGATGGATCAATGGATGGATCGATGGATGGACAGATGGATGGATGGATGAACGGGTGGATAGATGGATCGATGGATGGACGGATAGATGGATGGATGGATTGATGGATGGATGGATGGAAGAATGGATGGATGGATGGATGGATAGATGGTTGGATAGATGGATGGATGGTTTGTTGGATGTATGGATGGATGGATGGATGGATGGATCGATGGATGGATGGATGGGCAGATGGATGGATGGATGAACGGGTGGATAGATGGATCGATGGATGGATGGATAGATGGATGGATGGATTGATGGATGGATGGGTGGATGGATGGAAGAATGAATGGATGGGTGAATGGATGGAAGAATGGATGGATGGATGGATGGATGGATGGAAGAATGGATGGATGGATGGATGGATGGAAGAATGGATGGGTGGATGAATTGATGGATGGATGGATGGGTGGATGGATGTAAGAATGGATGGATGGATGGATGGATGGAAGAGTGGATGGATGGATGGGTGGATGGATTGATGGATGGAAGGGTGGATGGATGTAAGAATGGATGGATGGATGGATGGATGGAAGAATGGATGGATGGATGGGTGGATGGATGAATGGAAGAATGGATGGATGGATGGATGGATGGATGGATGGATGGATGGATGGATGGATGGATGGAAGAATGGATGGATGGATGGATGGGTGGATGGATGAATGGAAGAATGGATGGATGGATGGATGGGTGGGTGGATAAATAGATCGATGAATCGATTGATGGATTGATGGTTGGATGGATGGATGGATGGATGGATGGAAGAATGGATGGATGGATGGATGGGTGGGTGGATAAATAGATCGATGAATCGATTGATGGATTGATGGATGGATGGGTGGATGGATGGATGGATGGATGGATGGATGGATGGATGGATGGATGGGTGGGTGGGTGGGTGAATAAATAGATCAATGAATCGATTGATGGATGGATAGATAGATATATGAATGTATAGGAGGTAGAGTTAATGCATTTATAATTAAGTGATTGTAGAGAATGAAAGACAACATGATACCTCAGTGAGTTTTCTTTTTTATTGAAATAAGCGGAGGGATAGCTGGTATGTGATACAAATATTGTATACGACAGTAAAATGTCATATAATTGTTCTTACTTTTATGTTAATGCTATTAAAGGGTGATGCTGAAAAGGAAACCAAATAGTTGAACCAGATTGTCAAATGTAAACACAATAGTTGGACCAGATGCTCAAAAGTAAACCAAATAGTTGGAGCAGATGCTTAAAAGTAAACCAAATAGTTGGAGCAGATGGTCAAAAGTAAACCACATAGTTGGAACAGATGGTCAAAATTAAACCAAATAGTTGGACCAGATGGTCAAAAGTAAACCAAATGGCTGAACCATTTTTAGGGAGATTGTTTATATTTAGAATTACCACACTTCTTACAAGAGATGAAGCTTCAAATGCTTACATCACATTTGTAACAATTTTAATTGGTCATTATGAAAAAGTACCGTTGATTTCTAGTTTATTGGGATAGTGATCTCACATTACGCTGTTGCGATAACAAGGATGTACACTTCTTATCTGTTATCTACTGGGATTGCAGGATTTTTTTTTCTTATAAAAATGAGAATTACGGGTTTCGTGGCTGTTTTATAAGATTAGGGAACCTCGATAGCTCAGTGGTTAACGAACTGACCTACTAAGGACAAGAGGTCGAGTTCGATCCTGATCGGTGGCTTCCAGATACACCCAGTCGTAAATGTGTACCTGTTTTTTTTTAATTTTTATTTGGGGGAGAGTAATAAAAAACGGCACGGGCGTAATGCTGACCACCTTATCTCAAACATATTGCGTCGAAGGTCTATAAAAAAAATATGTGTACTAGCATCATATTCTGTATACCTCACATGGTGTAACGGGACTATTTTCTTTTTTACTTTCAATATAAGGTTTAGCTATCTTTATTTCGTTTCGTTTTATTTATTATAGCAGTTCAGAACATGACAAATATCTTATGCAACAAATCTATGTCGATAGAAATGAGAAAGAGAGTTCATCGGTGCTATATAGAACCAATTCTGACTATGAAAGCGAATCATGGACAAGAGACAAAAATATGAAAAGACTGTTAGAGGCCACAGAGATGGGATTTCTCAGAAGAATGTTGAAAATTCCCTGGACAGCTAAAAAGACCAATGAGGAAGTTCTCAAAGACGCCAACACAAAAAGAAGCTAAAAAAAAACAGAAAAAAAACAATCAACATTTTTTGGTTACATCATGAGAAGAGGAAAGTTAGAATACTTGGTTACAACTGGCAAAATAAAGGGAAGAGATATCGCGGACGACAAAGATATAAAATACTGGATAGCTTGGTGTCGTGGCATGGAAAACAGTCAACAACAGAACTGATACGATGCACTGTAGTTAGAAGATTGTGCAGGGACATGATCGCCTACACAAACGGTATAGCACATGATGATGATGATGTATCGTTATTGTTCGTGTAAAATGTTGGGAGCCACCATCTTAGAGGAATAGTATAGTTAATATGGAACATATTTGTTATGCTTTTACCCGAGCTATTCTGAAAATCACCTCTATTGTACATCTACCATCTGAAGTTAATTAACACTGTTCCCAGATATTTTAATTAATTTACCCATTTTAATATTGTTCCAGCAAAAAATATGGACTAGATGTGAATATAAAAAAGACTAAAACTATGATCATAAACAAAGAAAATTTTCAAGTCCTACAATTAAATATCAAAGTTGAAGGAATACATCTTGAGACAGTCCAGAGCTACAACTACCTGGGACGTACTATAACCACTGATGGGAAATGTACAACTGAAATAAATAAAAGAATAGGAATGACAAAAAGTAATTTCAATGTCATGAAAAATACACTAACATCAAAACAAATAACACCAGGGCTAAAACTAAGAATAGTAAAATGTTACATCTTCTCAATATTCCTGTATGGTGCAGAAACATTGACATTAGACCAGAAAACAGAACAGAAAATGGAAGCCTTTTAAATGTGGATCTATAGAAGAATAGGTAGAATTGGATGGAAAGAAAGAAAACAAACGAAGAAGTTTTAAAACAACTAAAAATGAAAAAAAGAACTACTAAACACAATTAGAACAAGACAAATGAAATTTTTTGGTCATGTTAAAAGACACAACAGTCTAATAAAAGTAATATTAGAAGGGAAAATACAAGGTAAAAGAGACAGAGGCAGACCAAGACTAACATGGACGAGCAACATCAAAAGATGGACAAGTCAGCCTATGGCAATCTGCACCATCAAAGCAAGAGACAGAGTAGAATGGCACTCCATGGTAGCCACCCTTCGATGCGGAGAGGGCACTCAATGATGATGAATATTGTTCCACTTGTCTTTAGTGTGCATTGTGATGAAGTCCTTCTCTTTGTTGCTACAATTACTTCTGTCTTTTTAAACACAAAATACATATACACTACATAATACAATAACAATTATATTTACTGTAAACAGGTAGTGGAGATGACCCATGTGGCTGATGGCGAGGAAGAGTACGGTCCCTTTCACAAAGACACGAAATAGTTGTAATAGGTCCTCTCCATGCCTTGCTACACTTAAGAGGAATATACCGTTAGTGACTATTTTGGGTTGTTTTCACGCCAGGCTGTCTATGTTTTCAAGAAAAAATCTCTGGTACCAATTTCTAGTAGCTGGGTGAACCCTAGAGCCTTTGCGGTCCGAAACGAATCAATCTCTTCCTAAATATGACTGTATCTCTATTGTTTTCTATCTCTCTCTTTCTCTTTTTCTCTTATGCGACTATTCATTCCTTATTGGTGGTAGGTTATATCTCACGTCTCTTATCATTCCTTATTGGTGGTAGGTTATACCTTACGTCTCTTATCATTCCTTATTGGTTGCATGTTATATCTCACGCCTCTTATCATTCCTTATTTGGTGGTTGATTATATCTCACGTCTAGAATCATTCCTTATTGGTGATAGGTTATATCTCACGTCTCTTATCATTCCTTATTGGCGGTAGGTTATATCTCACTTATCTTAGCATTAATTATTGGTGATAGGTTATATCTCACTTATCTTATCATTCCTTATTGGCGGTAGGTTATATCTCACTTATCTTATCATTAATTATTGGCGGTAGATTATATCTCACTTATCGTATCATTAATTATTGGTGATAGGTTATATCACATCTCTTATCATTCCTTATTGGCGGTAGTTTATATCTGACGTCTCTTATCATTCCTTATTGGTGGTAGGTTATATCTCACGTCTCTTATGTTCTAGATATACATGGCCAACAACGTTTCCATTGTAACTGCCAATGGTATTTTTAACGTGCGCGAATGCACACGGGGCCTCCTGTTTATTGCCGTTAACGGAGAGAACTTGACCTCGGATCTCACTACGCAAGATAGCAGGGGAGGAAAGCTAATGTCTAAAAAAAACACCTCTGATTAAGTTTTTTTTTCTTTCAAAGTTCACAACCGCTTCGGCTGGTCTTGGACCCTAGTCCTTGTTGAACTGCACAGACGTCGTACCTCTAGACCACCCCGGGTAATGGTTGTATATTCAGAACATAATGTTAAAAGCGAATAAAGAAGCATAATACACGGGAACAATCACAATGGTATACACGACATAGAAAGCGAATAAATTGTAGGAAGCCAGTTTTCTTTTCACCAAGCCTGAACACGCGCAGTGTTAGAAGCTAAACAAGCATATTTCGAACTCGGGAATTAAAAGAGAGAGAAAGAAATACACAGAGAGAGAAAGACAGAGAGAAAGAGAGAGAGAACAACAGAGAGAGAGAAAGACAGAGTGAAAAAAACAGAGAGGGAGAGAGAAAGAAACGAGATATAGAGAGAAAGAAAGAGAGAGAGAAATACAGAGAGATAGAGAAAGACAGAGAGAGAGAGAAGTACAGAGAGAAAAACAGAGAGAGATAGACAGAGAGAGAGAAAGACAGAGAGAGAGAGAGAAATACAGAGAGAAAAACAGAGAGAGAGAGAGAAAGACAGAAAGAGAGAAAGACACAGAGGGAGAAAGATAGAGAGAGAAATAAAAAGCGAGCGAGAAATAAAAAGAGAGCGAGAAAGACAGAGAGAGGGAGAAAATAGAGAGAGAGAAATACAGAGCGAGAGAAACACAGAGAGAGAGAAAGACGGAGAGGGAGAGAAAGATAGAGAGAAAGAAAGACAGAGCGAGAGAAAGACAGAGGGACAGAAAGAGAGAGATAGACAGAGAGAGAGAGAAAGACAGAGAGAGAGAAAGACAGAGAAAAAGAAAGACAGAGAGAGAAAAAGACAAAGAGAGAGAGAAAAAGACAGAATGAGAGAAAGATAGAGAGAGAGAAAGATAGAGAGAGAAAGACAGAGAGAGAGAAAGACAGAGAGAGAGAAAAACAGAGATAGAGGGAATAACATAGGGAAAGAAAAACACAGAAAGAGAGAAAGACAAAGAGAGAGATAAGACAAAGAGAGAAAAATAAAAAAACTGAGAGAGAAAAAGACAAAAAGAGAGAAAGGCACATAAAGAGAAAAACAGAGAGAGAGAAAGACTGAGAAAGAGAAAGACAGAGAGCGAAAGAGAAGGACGGAGAGAGAGAAAGGGAGAGATATAAAAAAACAGAGAGAGAAAGGTAGAAAGGCAGAAAGAGAGAAAGATAGAAAGAGAGAAAGGAGAGAGAGACAGAGAGAGAAAAACAGAGAGAGAGAAAGACAGAGAGAGAGAAAGACAGAGATAGAGAAATACATAGAGAGAGAAAGACCGAGAGAGAAAGACAGAGAGAGAGAAAGACAGAGAGAGAGAAAGACAGAGAGAGAGAAAAACAGAGAGAGAGAAAGTCAGAGAGATATAAAAATAGGGATAGAGAAAGACAGAGAGAGAGAGAAACAAACAGAGAGAGAAACACAAAGAGAGATAGAAAGACAGAGAGAGAGAGAAAGACAGAGAGAGAAAAACAGCGAGAGAGAGAAAGTCAGAGAGATATAAAAACAGGGATAGAGAAAGACAGAGAGAGAGAAACAAACAGAGAGAGAAACACAAATAGAGATAGAAAGACAGAGAGAGAGAAAGACAGAGAGAGAGAGAAAACAGATAGAGAGAGAAAGACATAGATAGAAAGGCAGATAGAGAGAGAAAGACAGAGCGAGAGAGATAAAGACAGAGAGAGAAAGACAGAGAAAGAGAGAAAGACAGAGAGAGAGAAAAAAAACAGAGAGAGAAACACAATGAGAGGTATAAAGAGAGAGAGAGAGAGAGAGAGAGAGAGAGAGAAAGACAGAGAGAGAGAGAAAAAACAGAGAGAGAAACACAAAGAGAGATAGAAAGACAGAGAGAGAGAGAGAAAGACAGAAAGAGAGAAAACAGACAGAGAGAAACGGAGAGAGATAGACATTTTGAGAGAATGACAGAGAGAGAAAGACAGAGAGAGAAAGACAGAGCGAGAGAGATAAAGACAGAGAGAGAAAGACAGAGAAAGAGAGAAAGACAGAGAGAGAAAGACTGAGTAAGAGAGAAAGACAGAGAGAGAGAAATAGAGAGAGAGAAATAGAGAGAGATAGACAGAGAGAGATAGACAGAGAGAGAGAGAGAAAAGAGAGAGAGAGAGAGAGAAAGAGAGAAAGAGAGAGATTAAGACAGAGAGAGATAGAGAGAGAGAGAGAGAGAGAGAGAGAGAGAGAGAGAGAGAGAGACTGGAATAATAAATGAAGTATGCTCAGAAATAACATTGAGCCATATGATGTTGATTAAAAAAGTGTGCCTCGATAAGCAGCGAAAGGAAGGAAGAAAGAAAGAAAGAAAGAAAGAAAGAAAGAAAGAAAGAAAGAAAGAAAGAAATAAAGAAAGAAAGAAAGAGACTGTATTAAAAAAAAAAACTTCCAGAGAGTTGTAATGAAGTGAATATTTAAATAAACTAAAAATAAATTCTTTATGACTAACAAGATAGAGGAAAAAACAACAACAAAATAGTGAAAAATAAGAACAAAAATATTCTCTAATAAGCAGGAAAGTTTCAGCACAAGAACTAATGTGGAGGGAAAAAGTAGACATGATAAAAGGAAATGTTTCTCAAGGTGGAAAAAAAAAAAAAAAAAAAAAAAAACAGAAGATGGAGAGATAGAAGTAAAAACTGATTTCATAAAAAAAAGAGTGTATCCTTAAATATAAGGAATATAAGACGAAAAAAAATAGTTCTCGTTGAAATCCTGACATCCATTAAGGTGTTCACCTTCTTAAAGCATGGCCTAAAAATTATGATGGACATTTTCGGAGCGTGCAAGGAAGAACATTACGGGATGTTTGAGATCGCTAATGGCCTAACATTGGTTGATAAGTGACATACCCAGAGTTAGATTCCCTGTTATAATCTGGTTTCAGTTTTAGATGTTTTCTTTTATCATAGTACATCCTCTATTGAGTTCATTGCTTCCGTCAGTTATGATGTATCGTCGTATTTTTCTATGTTAGTTATGATGTATCGTCGTATTTTTCTATGTTAGTTATGATGTATCGTCGTATTTTTCTACGTCAGTTATGATGTATCGTCGTATTTTTCTACGTCAGTTATGATGTATCGTCGTATTTTTCTATGTTAGTTATGATGTATCGTCGTATTTTTCTACGTCAGTTATGATGTATCGTCGTATTTTTCTACGTTAGTTATGATGTATCGTCGTATTTTTCTACGTCAGTTATGATGTATCGACGTATTTTTCTACGTCAGTTATGATGTATCGTCGTATTTTTCTACGTCAGTTATGATGTATCGTCGTATTTTACTCCGTCAGTCAAGTTGTATCGTCGCATTTGCTCCGTCAGTCAAGTTGTATCGTCACATTTACTCCGTCAGTCAAGTTATATCGTTACATTTACTCCGTCAGCCAAGTTATATCGTCACATTTACTCCGTCAGTCAAGTTGTATCGTCACATTTACTCCGTCAGTCAAGTTGTATCGTTACATTTACTCCGTCAGTCAAGTTATATCGTTGCATTTTACTCCGTCAATCAAGTTGTATCGTCACATTTACTCCGTCAGTCAAGTTGTATCGTCACATTTACTATGTCAGTCAAGTTGTATCGTCACATTTACTCCGTCAGTCAAGTTGTATCGTCACATTTACTCCGTCAGTCAAGTTGTATCGTCGTATTTTACTCCCTCAGTCAAGTTGTATCGTCACATTTACTCCGTCAGTCAAGTTGTATCGTCACATTTACTCCGTCAGTCAAGTTGTATCGTCGTATTTTACTCCCTCAGTCAAGTTGTATCGTCACATTTACTCCGTCAGTCAAGTTGTATCGTCGTATTTTACTCCCTCAGTCAAGTTGTATCGTCACATTTACTCCCTCAGTCAAGTTGTATCGTCACATTTACTCCGTCAGTCAAGTTGTATCGTCACATTTACTCCCTCAGTCAAGTTGTATCGTCACATTTACTCCCTCAGTCAAGTTGTATCGTCACATTTACTCCCTCAGTCAAGTTGTATCGTCACATTTACTCCGTCAGTCACGATGTAAAACTGCCTTCTTTACATTTTACCATAACTGTGTTCTGTTGTAGGGTGGGGGAGTGAGGGGTGACTTATAGGACCGGAGAATAAAGGCCGCGTGTTCAGTTCAGCCACCTCAATGTGTTCGGATCTGAGTTATTATTTCCCCTCTCGATTGAGAAAAATAAACAGTTGACTCTAACAAGATTCAAACCGTCGTTCTCTTGGTTTAGAGCACAACGAACTATCGATCGAGTCACCGGCGCTGCGTCGCATTTTCCCCCGTTTAGTCATGTTTCATCGTCACACGCTCCACTCAATCAGGTATTCTCTATCATCACATTTGTTTGTAGTTTTCCGTCAATCCCTGATTTCATTGTCACATTTCCTCTACCTTGAGTTGTATTGTCACATGTCTGTTTGTAAATTCATGGTTTATAGTCAGAATTACTCTCCCCCATCAGTTATATGTAATTGTTAAAATTCCCCCTAGTCCCATTAATCATGATGTAATGTTACACCCCCTCTCAATTTAGTCATGATGTTTCGTCAGATCCATCTCCCTCGACAGTCATAGTGTGTAGTCACATTTTCTCCTCTGTCAATCATGGTGTTTCGACACATCTGTCTCCGTCACATCACCACACATTTTTCTTCTTTACAGACAGTATATTACCACACTTTTCTCTTCTTTACAGACAGTATATTACCACACTTTTCTCTTCTTCACATACAGTATATTACCACACTTTTCTCTTCTTTACAGACAGTATATCACCACACTTTTCTCTTCTTCACATACAGTATATTACCACACTTTTCTCTTCTTTACAGACAGTATATTACCACACTTTTCTCTTCTTTACAGACAGTATATCACCACACTTTTCTCTTCTTCACATACAGTATATTACCACACTTTTCTCTTCTTTACAGACAGTATATTACCACACTTTTCTCTTCTTTACAGACAGTATATTACCACACTTTTCTCTTCTTTACAGACAGTATATTACCACACTTTTCTCTTCTTTACAGACAGTATATCACCACACTTTTCTCTTCTTCACATACAGTATATTACCACACTTTTCTCTTCTTCACACACAGTATATTACCACACTTTTCTCTTCTTTACACACAGTATATTACCACACTTTTCTCTTCTTTACACACAGTATATTACCACACTTTTCTCTTCTTTACAGACAGTATATTACCACACTTTTCTCTTCTTTACACACAGTATATTACCACACTTTTCTCTTCTTTACAGACAGTATATTACCACACTTTTCTCTTCTTTACACACAGTATATTACCACACTTTTCTCTTCTTTACACACAGTATATTACCACACTTTTCTCTTCTTTACACACAGTATATTACCACACTTTTCTCTTCTTTACACACAGTATATTACCACACTTTTCTCTTCTTTACAGACAGTATATTACCACACTTTTCTCTTCTTTACACACAGTATATTACCACACTTTTCTCTTCTTTACACACAGTATATTACCACACTTTTCTCTTCTTTACACACAGTATATTACCACACTTTTCTCTTCTTTACACACAGTATATTACCACACTTTTCTCTTCTTTACACACAGTATATTACCACACTTTTCTCTTCTTTACACACAGTATATTACCACACTTTTCTCTTCTTTACACACAGTATATTACCACACTTTTCTCTTCTTTACACACAGTATATTACCACACTTTTCTCTTCTTTACAGACAGTATATTACCACACTTTTCTCTTCTTTACAGACAGTATATTACCACACTTTTCTCTTCTTTACACACAGTATATTACCACACTTTTCTCTTCTTTACACACAGTATATTACCACACTTTTCTCTTCTTTACACACAGTATATTACCACACTTTTCTCTTCTTTACACACAGTATATTACCACACTTTTCTCTTCTTTACAGACAGTATATCACCACACTTTTCTCTTCTTCACATACAGTATATCACCACACTTTTCTCTTCTTCACACACAGTATATTACCACACTTTTCTCTTCTTCACACACAGTATATTACCACACTTTTCTCTTCTTTACAGACAGTATATCACCACACTTTTCTCTTCTTCACATACAGTATATTACCACACTTTTCTCTTCTTCACACACAGTATATTACCACACTTTTCTCTTCTTTACAGACAGTATATCACCACACTTTTCTCTTCTTCACACACAGTATATTACCACACTTTTCTCTTCTTCACACACAGTATATTACCACACTTTTCTCTTCTTCACACACAGTATATTACCACACTTTTCTCTTCTTCACACACAGTATATTACCACACTTTTCTCTTCTTCACACACAGTATATTACCACACTTTTCTCTTCTTCACATACAGTATATTACCACACTTTTCTCTTCTTCACACACAGTATATTACCACACTTTTCTCTTCTTCACACACAGTATATTACCACACTTTTCTCTTCTTCACATACAGTATATTACCACACTTTTCTCTTCTTCACACACAGTATATTACCACACTTTTCTCTTCTTCACACACAGTATATTACCACACTTTTCTCTTCTTCACACACAGTATATTACCACACTTTTCTCTTCTTCACATACAGTATATTACCACACTTTTCTCTTCTTCACACACAGTATATTACCACACTTTTCTCTTCTTCACACACAGTATATTACCACACTTTTTTCTTCTTTACAGACAGTATATTACCACACTTTTCTCTTCTTTACACACAGTATATTACCACACTTTTTTCTTCTTTACAGACAGTATATTACCACACTTTTCTCTTCTTTACACACAGTATATTACCACACTTTTTTCTTCTTTACACACAGTATATTACCACACTTTTCTCTTCTTTACACACAGTATATTACCACACTTTTCTCTTCTTCACACACAGTATATTACCACACTTTTCTCTTCTTCACACACAGTATATTACCACACTTTTCTCTTCTTCACACACAGTATATTACCACACTTTTCTCTTCTTCACACACAGTATATTACCACACTTTTCTCTTCTTCACACACAGTATATCACTACACTTTTCTCTTCTTCACACACAGTATATTACCACACTTTTCTCTTCTTCACACACAGTATATTACCACACTTTTCTCTTCTTCACACACAGTATATTACCACACTTTTCTCTTCTTCACACACAGTATATTACCACACTTTCTCTTCTTCACACACAGTATATTACCACACTTTTCTCTTCTTCACACACAGTATATTACCACACTTTTTTCTTCTTCACACACAGTATATCACCACACTTTTCTCTTCTCCACACGCAGTATATCATCACAATTTCTTTCAGTCACTTATAGTGTATTTAATTCTCCATCAGTCACAGTGTATCATCAGTGTATCCAAATGGTCTCCAGCTGTCACAGGAGACCATTTGGAGGACCTCGACTTTGCTGATGACATAGTTCTCATCAGTAGCCAGATAAAAACGATGCAGGAAAACACAAATGAACTGTCATCAATAGCCAGCAAAATTGGCCTTGAGATCAATCATGAAAAGACTAAAGTCATGAAAAGTTTAATTCCAACAGATGACAAAATATACATGGAAAACAAACCAGTAGGAGAGGTCGATCACTTTATCTATCTTGGAAGTCACATAGATCGAGAAGGGGATACAAGTAAATAAATTAGAATCAGAATAGCTAAAGCAGCAACGTCTTTCAGAAGCCTGGAAAAGTTGTGGAAATCAAAACTCATCAGCACAAACACAAAACTTAGACTATTCAAATCAAATGTACTATCAACCCTTACGTATGCGTGTGAAAGCTGGAAAACAACAAGAGATATAGAAACAAAGTTGAACGCATTCGAAAATAAATGTCTAAGGAAAATACTTGGTATAGCGTGGAACGAATTCAAAACAAACGAGGAAATTAGAGAAATCGCCAATCAACCACTAATATCTTCAGTAATAAAGAAAAGACGATGGTCATATGTTGGACATGTGATTAGAAGAGATAATAACCAAATAGCAAAGCAAGCCCTCATATTGGAAACAACAGGTAAGAGAAAAAGAGGAAGACCCAGAGAGACACTGAGAAGAACATTGATAAGAGAGGCAAGAGCAGCAGGATTCTGCTCCCTCAATGTGATGGAGCTGCTTGCACAGAACAGAGACAAATGGCGAGATTTGATTAAATATCTTTAAAAGAATTAAAAACTGCTAGAACAAAAATTCAGATAAGAGAAGGAGTATCTTGGTCTACGCCCTATGGGCCGGCTACGGCTCGAAAGGTCAATAGATAGTTAGATAGTGTATCACCTCATTTGTTTCATCACATACAGACATAACATCAATGTTTATTTCTCCATCTGTCACAGTGTATCATCAATTTAATTCTCCATCTGTCACAGTGTATCATCAATTTAATTCGCCATCTGTCACAGTGTATCATCAATTTAATTCTTCATCTGTCACAGTGTATCATCGATTTGATTCTCCATCTGTCACAGTGTATCATCAATTTAATTCTCCATCTGTCACAGTGTATCATCAATTTAATTCGCCATCTGTCACAATGTATCATCAATTTGATTCTCCATCTGTCACAGTGTATTATCAATTTAATTCGCCATCTGTCACAGTGCATCATCAATTTGATTCTCCATCTGTCGCAGTGTATTATCAATTTAATTCGCCATCTGTCACAGTGTATTATCAATTTAATTCTCCATCTGTCACAGTATATCATCAATTTTTAATTCTCCATCTGTCACATTGTATTATCAATTTAATTCTTCATATGTCAAAGTGTATCATAAATTTTTAGTTCTACATCTGTCACAGTGTATCATCAGTTTTTAGTTCTCCATCTGTCACAGTGTATCATCAATTTTTAGTTCTCCATCTGTCACAGGGTGTCATCAATTTAATTCTCCACCAGTCACAGTGCATCATCAATTAAATTCTCCATCAGTCACAGTGTATCATCAATTTTTAGTTCTCCATCTGTCACAGGGTGTCTTCAATTTAATTCTCCACCAGTCACAGTGTATCATCAATTTAATTCTCCATCTGTCACAGTATATCATCACATTTTTGTTCCCACCAACCGTTGTTTCCTGCCTCCCAGCTTAGACATGAGAAATCATTCACGTTCCCTTGCTCTTTACTTTACCTTTTGTACTGTGACCTTTCCCACTGTCTCTAGTAAACACCTACCCAACATTTCCAAGAAATCCTTCTCGGTCCCTTTCACAAACATTTCCTAGAAAATGGATGCTCTCCACAGCACAAAGTGTCACATTCGTCAATCCTCGAAATATCGATTTCAACAAGCATTAATCTGCTAACATATCAATACACCATCAATTAAAAGACTAAAATATTCCAAACTTTATCAGGTGTGTCACAAATTGGACCCACTCCAAAAACACATCGATTTCAACAGTGAGTATAATGTTGTAATCTCATAACGATTTCATCCGTAAAATGCTGAAATGGTTCAAGTATGGCGAATGAAAAACACTCCTTGATTTTTAACTGATATTGAATGAAACCGTTTTAGAAAATCCTTGCATACTGGTGGCTGTAGTTGCGTCAAGTCATCAATTTTCGTGGGGTAACCGTGATGGTATCACAGATACTCGATGTGCGAGCTAGATCGTAATTCGCCATACATCGATACGATAATCTAGCTCGGACTAGATTCTCTACAGCATATCTGGTATGATTGAGTTTACAGCTTCGGTGATGCGTTTCTGCAGATGATCCAGTGTTGCAGGTAGTAGAGGTACATCATCATCATCATCATGTGTCATGCCGGTTGGCATAGGCAATCATGTCCTTTCACAATATTAAAAATACCGTGCGTCGTACCAATTCTGTTGTTAACTCTATTCCATGCCATGACACCAAGATATCTAGTATTTTCTTTTTGCCGTCCGCGATCTTTCTTTCGCTGTATTTTGCCAGCTATAACCATGTATTCCAACTTTCTACTTCTCAAGATATGCCCCAAAAATATAGATTGTTTCTTTCTGATGTTTGTTAGGAGCTCCCTTTTGGTTATTTGTCTCTTTGATAATTACTTCGTTAGTCTTTTTAGCTGTGCAGGGACTTTTAAAATTCTTCTGAGACATCTTATCTCTGTGGCCTCTAATTGTCTTTTCGTTTGTTTGCTTACTGTCGCTTTCATAGGTCAGAATTGTCTTTATATAGCACCGATGAGCTCTCTTTCTCACTTAAGTTGACTTATCTGTCTTTCTCGTTGCATCATTGATAAAGTCACAAACAGGCTAGGTCGGTTGGTCTCAAGAGACACATGCAGAACATCTAGTCATTTTGTCCAGCTCGACCGATCCATCTGGATGGTAGGTGCTCGTTGAGAAATGTGTGGACAGCAAGACGCCAGTGCGGTTAAATCCATCTAGTTGGTAGGTGTTCGTTGAGAAATTTGTGAACAGCATGACGAAAGTGCGGCCAGTCAATCGGGTTGGTAATTACTCGTTGATAAATGTGTGAACAGCAAGACGCCAGTGCGGCCAGTCAATCGGGTTGGTAATTACTCGTTGAGAAATGTGTGGACAGCAAGACGCCAGTGCGACAGTCAATCGGGTTGGTAATTACTCGTTGAGAAATGTGTGGACAGCAAGACGCCAGTGCGGCCAGTCAATCGGGTTGGTAATTACTCGTTGAGAAATGTGTGAACAGCAAGACGCCAGTGCGGACTGTCAATCGGGTTGTAATTGCTCATTGAGAAATGTGTGGACAGCAAGACGCCAGTGCGGTCAGTCAATCGGGTTGGTAATTGCTCGTTGAGAAATGTGTGGACAGCAAGACGCGAATGCGGGTTTTCTCCATATTGATGTACAAGGTAGTCGCCATCCCCAGGAGCTAGTTCTGGTATCAACCAGCTGTTTATCATCATCATCATCATGTACCATACCGGTTGGGGTAGGTGATCATGTCCTTCCACAATCTTCTATCTACAGTGCATCGTATCAGTTCTGTTGTTGACTGTTTTCCATGCCATGACACCAAGCTATCCAGTATTTTCTCTCTTTGTCGTCCACGATCTCTCTTTCCTTTTATTTTGCCAGTTGTAAGCAAGTATTAACATTTCCTCTTCTCATGATGTTCCCGAAAAATGTTTATTGTTTCTTTCTGATGTTTTTTAGGAGCTGTCTTTTTGTGTTGGCCTCTTTGAGAACTTCTTCATTGCTCTTTTTAGCTGTCCAGGGAACTTTCAATATTCTTCTGAGAAATCGAATCTCTGTGGCCTTTAATCGTCTTTCCATTTGTTAAGCTCTTTACGATTTTGCATAAACATGAAGGAGACTTTAGACCACACATTGTATCTCAAATGCCAGTTTTTTATTAAAATAAGCAGATGCAGTTGAGCTATTCATCATCATCATCAAGTACCGGGCCTGCTGGCGTAGGTGATCATGTATCTCCACAACTTTTGATCTCGACAGTTATTTATCATTTCTGTTGTTGACATTCTGCCAACCATTCTCTTTAGCGTCTGGTATTTTTTTTTCTTTGCTTCCCTCTATCTTTAGTCCCTCAATTTTCCCAGTTGTTACAATATATTCTAGTTGTTCTCTTCTCATTACATGGCCAAAAAATGATTATTATTTCTTCCTAATATTGAAAATTAGCTCTATTTTTTCTTTGACCTTTTCAGAACATTTTCATTACTCTTCTTAGCTGTCCATAGTATTCTCAATATTCTTCTGTAAAGCCACAATTCTACAGACTCCAGTGATTTTCTTGTCTGTTGTCCTATTGTCCATGATTCACATCCATATGTTAAGACTGGCTCCACATAACATTTAAGTACTTATTTCTATTGTACAATTGAATTCGTGCGAACTTGTATTTGAACAAAAGGATGGGTGCATATACCAACATGACCTCCCCTCGCAATACCCAACCATGAACCGGAATATCTCTGGCATGATACAGCCCACCCACTGCGTCACCGGAATTAAGTCCCTTAGGAAAACAGTTGAATGCACGCACAATTTACATGCATGTGCGTTCTCTTTCTGTTGCTTGTCCACCGGTTCAATGAGGGCTATGTTATTATCGTTTCTAGTTAAAGATAAGGAGGAGGAGGAGGGGATTAAATAAAGAATATATGCTATAGTTTTACAGGAAGATGACATAATAGTAAGTAAAGTAAGTAAAGAGCCCCGTCACGCCAAGTGGCGTACAGGGAATATTGTGTTAGTGACAATAATTTTTACAGACCTTCGGTACAATGATTTTTGGGGTAATGGGGTCTATATTATGCCCGTGCCGTTTTACTTACCCAGAAAAAAAATCCGGTACCCATTTAAGGCTGGGTGAACCCGGAAGCCGTCGGTTAGGATCAAACCCGACCTCTTGTGCTTTGTTGTCCAGTTTACTAACCACTGAGCTAATGCGGCTCCCTAAATGACAGAATAACGTTTCGAAAAGAAAGTTTTCATCAAGTGACATGTCCAAGAGCGGAAACGTGAGTATTGTGTTGTGTTCCTTTCTTGTAAAGCTGTCACCATACCTTGGAGTGTTTATCATACCCCACTACTGGCTCTTTGCTACCAGCTTTACCATAGTAAAAAAAGTGTTCCTTCCTTGTAAAGCTGCTGTCACCATAGAGTGTTTACTACACCACACTACTGGCTCCTTGCTACCAACTTTACCGCAGCATTGCAATTATTTGCCTGTTCCCGACATATAAAAGAGACGAACAAAGGGAGACTAGGATGAGAGAACTGTGTACTTTGTTGTTAGTCTTTTAAATCTGTCATTCTCGTTATCATATGTAACCTCATGATTACTTTATCTTGTAACTGCCCACAATGAAGAATGTATGATTCTAAGATTTGTTTTATTATTGCACTGTTTTCCCGTTAAACTGCACATACAATTTATTGTTATTTATTCCTTATTTTGACACCGAATTCTTCGCTCTTGTGCATATTTATATATGTGTGTGGGCATTACCTATTATTAGAGCGGGTTTGGATACATTTAAATGAGTCTAATTTGAGCTCTGCTCCTTCTACAAGCACTTTGCAATATTTCACGGTTTGGGGAGGGTGAGGATGAAGATATCATCATCATCAAGTTCATGCCTGCTGGCGTAGGTGATCATGTCTCTCCACAACTTTCGATCTCGACAGTTATTTATCATTTCTGTTGTTGAGCTTCTATCAAGTATTTTCTTAAGTTGTCTGGTATATTTTCTCTTTGCTTTCCTCTATTTCTTCGTCCCTCAATTTTCCCAGTTGTTACAATATATTCCAGCTGTTCTCTTCTCATTACATGGCAAAAAAATGATGATTGTTTCTTCATAATGTTGAATATTAGCTCTCTTTTTGCTTTGGCCTCTTTCAGAAAGTTTTCATTACTCTTCTTAGCTGTCAATGGTATTCTCAACATTCTTCTGTAAATCAACATTTTTTTCAGCCTCCAGTGATTTTTGTCTGTTGTCCAGTTGTACATAATTCACATCCATATAGTAAGGCTGGTTCTATATAACAATTAAAAACACTTTTTCTTGTTTTCATTGTCAAGAATGGATTGCACTGTATCCCCCTCATTTTTTTATGTGGAAAGCTGCTTTTATCTGAACTATTCTAGATCTCACCTCCGATCAAACTAATCAAGATATAGTCACGTACATTTTTCACAACTTTAACATACTAACAACTTCAGTAACCCACTATAGTATATCATTACTTATAAATTCAGTACATACATTAAGTATTTCGTTCATCCAAATAACTTTATCCACAGTTTAATTATAGACTTTTCTTTAAAGAAAACACGATAACAATGCTAGATATAGGACGAATCCTACAGCCAAACTGATAGTTTTCAAAGTGACATGTGAGCCAAATAGATTGGCCAGATTGGCTACCACTGGTCGGATATGTATCTCTAATCTTTAGAGCTTAATTTGGAGCGGTAGGAAATTGGCCATTCTAGTTCTGGTAAGATTATTGTATTTCTTTTCTTCCATGTAGGAGAGCAGCAAAGAAGAAGTACAGTCGATTTTTATGATTTTTTTTTTTTAGCGCGAACAGAGCTCGTCCGGATTGAAGTGATGATCCCAACAAAAATAACAACTACAGAAAACGGAAGAAACTTTATAATGATCCCTCATCTCACATCTTAGTCTGCCTACTATTTTACTGCTCTGTCCTCTAAAGATTTTCTCTACCAACTATACGACAGCTCTAACTTCTTTCTCTTCCAACTGTAAAACTTTTTTTTTTAACGGAGGAAATATCTCCGGCTGTCGGCTAGACATCAAACAAAACTACGTAACACGGGATAGGCGGCGAACGAGACGCTAAGAGGAAGCCGAACATACATACGGTTCGACTGACAACCGACGTGTAAACAGACAACATTATACGGCAGCCACTCCGCTTTGGGATCGAATTGTAGGCCTGTAATCGAACGTAAATCGAAAGTAATAAAGAAAAGACAATGGTCATATGTTGGCCATGTGATGAGAAGAGATAATAACCGAATAGCAAAGCATGCCCTCATATGGGAAACAACAGGTAAGAGAAAAAGAGGAAGACCCAGAGAGACACTGAGAAGAACATTGATGAGAGAGGCAAGAGCAGCAGGATTCGGCTCCCTCAATGAGATAGAGCTGCTTGCACAGAATATAGACAAATGGCGAGATTTGATAAAATATCTTTAAAAGAATTGAAAACTGCTAGAACAAAAATTCAGATAAGAGAAGGAGTATCTTAGTCTACGCCCTATGGGCCGGCTACGGCTCGAAAGGTCAATAGATAGATAGAATCGAACGTAGTCCAGGAAGTTATTGCAACATCGGATTCCCGTGTCTCTCCTAGTGTAAACACACAGTTGTGTAGCATAAGTTTACAGAAAACACTATTTTTGTTAAATGTAACATTGCCTCTTCTTCTATTATTCCTCATTTGCCATTCAGCGTCGAGGGGAGATATAATTTGTGGTCTTTTGCTCTTCTGTTGCTCCTGCTGTTATGTTTCCTAGTGTTTCTAATATTCCATCGATCCATCTTTCTCGTGGTCGTTCCTTCGCAACGTTTATTGAGGACTCGTGTTGTGTTTTGATCACTCTGCCTTGTCACGTGGCCGAACCGTTTTATATGTTATTTCTTTATATATTCTATTGCGGGGGCCATTCCTTGCTTTTTTCTCAGTTCTTCATTTCTGATCTCATCTCTCAGGCTGTTTCCTGTCATTCGTGTAAAACATTTCATCTATTGTTCGTATTATTCTTGTATCAAAGGAACAGGACTGGCATTGACAGCACAACGTTGGGATGAAGATTGTAATAACATTTAATGTTCGTAAATTTTAATGGGTCGTTAAAACGTGTCTCGCGGAAAGATGTCATAACCTAAGGAATGTCCTTTTAAGGACAGAATGAAAGAAGGAGAAGAAAGATGAATATGTCTGACCACCACGAAATAAATTGGAGCCTCGTCACGTACTATTCCACAGTAAGCCATGGAGAGAAATTATAAATACCAGGGAAAAAAGGCAGATGCACACCAAAGACTAACGTGGACCAGTAACATAATAAAGATGAACAAGTCAACCTATGACAACCTGCGCTGTCTAAGCTAGAGACAGAGCGGAATGGCGCTCAATGGTAGTCAATCTTCGATGCAGAGACGGTACTCAGTGATGATGATGATGATGATGATGATGATGATGATGATGAAGATGTTGTTCACACAATGTCTAGCACGTTTTCTAACGTGGATTGAAATAACAATGATTGTTTTTATGTGGTTCCATTTTGATTGCTTGTCGTGATAAAAGTTTACATTGAAAGCTGAGTAGTCCTGTTTAGATATTAATTGTAGTGTGTGCGTGTGGTTGAGTAGCATACAGTTACTACTCACATCCAAATTAATTATTGCTGTCTGGGGGTCTTTATCGTGTTGATCTTTGCGTTATTATCGAGTTGCATCAAGTCACGTCAGCAAATATAGCGAGAATGTATGGTTTGGACGAATCGATTGTAGGATGTAAGGTTTGGCACACTCACGTAGGCGAGAGGCGGAAAATAAATATTCCGCTTGGCTAATAACATAGTTGGTGGGAGGAAGCGGCGGTAGAGCAGTCGTTAGAGATCTAGCTTGCTTAGAGCGAGGGTCGGGTTCAATCACGAACAATAACGTCTAGGCCCACCCAACCTAAAAAAGGTTCCTGTTTTCTTTCTTTTTTTTCTGGAGAGAAAGTAGATCTGAGCGTTGTGATGTACAAGCATGTTGTGATGTACAAGCATGTTGTGATGTACAAGCATGTTGTGATGTACAAGCATGTTGTGATGTACAAGCATGTTGTGATGCACAAGCATGTTGTGATGTACAAGCTATTCGTAGAAATAAAATGTGCTTATGTCGAAAGTATTGAAAATAATGTGCGTTAATACCATTACCTTATGCACCACAGTCCTTCCTTCCTTCCTTCCTTCCTTCCTTCCTTCCTTCCTTCCTTCCTTCCTTCCTTCCTTCCTTCCTTCCTTCCTTCCTTCCTTCCTTCCTTCCTTCCTTCCTTCCTTCCTTCCTTCCTTCCTTCCTTCCTTCCTTCCTTCCTTCCTTCCTTCCTTCCTTCCTTCCTTCCTTCCTTCCTTCCTCCCTCCCTCCCTCCCTCCCTCCCTCCCTCCCTCCCTCCTTCCCTCCCTCTATCAACCCTTCCTTCCTTCATTCCTTCCTCCCTCCTTCCCTCCCTACCTGAACCCTCCCTCTATCAACCCTTCCTTCCTTCTTTCCTTCTTTCTTTCCTTCTTTCCTTCCTTCCTTCCTTTCTTCCTTCCTTCCTGCCTTCCTTCCTTCCTCCCTTCATTCCCTCCTCCTTCCCTCCCTCCCTCCAATTCTTCCACCCTGTCTCCCTTCTCACTTCTTCCTTTCTTTCTCCCTCATTCTTTTCTTCAAATTCTTTCACTATGGCGTCTCGTTAAACACAACGAAGATATACCAGCTTTCTTAGATTCTTCCAAACTCCCTTCTGGCTGTATGCTATGACGTGTAGCCTGTCAGTTGCATCTTCTAATCCATACTGCCAGTCTTGACATATGGGAGTGGAAATCTGGATAATTCAATAGCACATAATAAAATCGACCGTCGAGAACGAAAAAAAAATATCAAAGATCTCTTTGGTGAGACTCTCCTTCTACGACACGAAGATGAAACATGCGAAATGAGGAAGTGATTAACATCAGAATATGTACAGGTAATTTATTATATGGCTGTGAAACATGGAGAAGAACAAAAATGATAATCATGAAGATACAGACTTTCATTAATGGATGCTTACACAGCTTATTTATATTCGAGCTATGGACTAAGCAATGTTTACATTGAACAACACGAGATATGATATTGCTGCGAGTTGGCAGATTTTTGAAAATGTTTTCAAGGGTTTGAACATAAATGTTTGTTCACAGTTCGTTAACCTTCGCTGTAGATAAAGTCGTTAATTCGATTCAGACGTTTGGGACGTTGGTAGCTAAGGACCCTAACTTGTGCAAACGGATGGCATTGGCAAGGATCATTTTGAATCTATGAAGTGGACTCATTTTGTGTTTAACTCAAAAGCATATGTGCTTTTTAACCAAAGACCTTTTTTTTTGGGGGGGGGACTCAATGAAGATATCCCCGATGGAAGAATAAACTGTACTATTAGTCCCATAAATGATTCGCTTCCAGAGGTTTATGATGTAAACAAAGCAGTTTCGTCATTGCAAGTGAATAATGTCCACACCTATTATTGGTCAGGATTGTGTAGCACCAGCAGCTTTATAGCGAACACAGAAAACATCACAGGATTGTGCTGTTCTGAAACAGCTATACCATGCTACCCTAGAATTGCCTTTAATGGGATTACTGTGACCACAAACCACTCTCCATGTGTGTGCCACATATTTACACCCCAGAAAGAAATACTGAATATAACAACATCATGTGCCGTCTGTGATATTAATGACCACAGACCATGAGCCTCCTGTATGATTGATACAACTGTTGCACCAATCATTTCATCAGCAGAGCCATATCTATGGAATGTTAATCTGACATTGTTCTTGAATGATATCCAAGTTAATGAGACATCAGAATCGTTTGGCGGCAGCTACAAGAAAGGAGCGGAGAACATCAAGTTCTGCTGCTATAAAGGAGACTTGCCTTGCTATCCCAGAATTGCCTTAAATGGGATCACTGTAGTTGAAAACTTCTCCTCTTGTGTAAACTACACATTCACATCTATGAGTGAATCAGTGAAGGTCACAAAATCATATTCTCTCTGTGGTTTTACTAACTACAGGTCATGTGGCTTCTGTTGGATTGGAAATGATAACTTACCACCACTGTGTGTCTATATGTTTGGAATTGAAGTCATCAATGACGGCCTAACATCATCAAGTGCTATGACGATCATCATTTTCGGGAGGACGTGAACTCCCATGGTATATGGTGGATAGGCGGCAGGAACCATTGAAGGCTATGTCTGAAAAGTGTTCCTTCTTGCAGTTTCCTCATATTCCAAGTCCGGCTTGTTGCAGGACCTACTGAGTTAAGTGCTCTGTGCACACCGTGAGCTGTGTGTCTCATCCGTTTTGATCCTGCTTCGATATCCCGCTTGTTTACGATGAATAATGATATCGTATGACAGGGAACAGTTGGCTGTGTTCACTTTCTGAGCGGTTTCGCCTTATGTCTTTTGGCGTGTGCTGAGACTGCTACGATGGGGACTACAGTTACCTTTCTTTGTTTGGGAGATGAGTTGGTAATTCGGATGATTCCACTGGCACGGGCGGTTGAGCAATTATGGATTTAATTCGTTTGCTGTGAAACCGAGGCCTTCCATAACCAATAACCAATAACACAGAATAAAATTATGGAAATGGCAGGACAAAATCACCAACATAGAATTATGGAAATGCACCAGTCAAATACCAGTGGATAAAGGGATACAGCGAAGACGATGGTGCTGGATAGGACACACACTTGGATCGATGATAACATCAAATGGAAGATTACTCTTCTTTCCTTCCTCATTCGCCTTTCAGCGTCGAGTGAATATATAATTTGTTGTCTTTTGCTCTTCTGTTCGCCTCTGCTGCTGTTATGTTTCTCAGTGTTTCTAATATTCCGTCACTCCATCTTTTTCGTGGTCGGCCCTTGGGTCTGGTGTTCTCGCAACGTTTATTGAAGGCTCATTGTGTCGTGTATTGATCTGTCTGCCTTGTCACTTGGCCAAACCATTTTATCTGTTGTTTCTTTATATATTCTTTAGCGGGGGTTATTTCTATTTTTTTCTCAGTTCTTCATTTCTGATCTTGTCTGTCAGGCTGTTTCCTGTCATTCGTCTCACACATTTAATCTCAGTAGATTTTTTTCTCTTAGTGTTCATGCATCTAGGGTCCAGAATTGGGAATGGTAGCACAACGTTGGGATGAAGATTGTGTTGTAGAATGCTCCACTTAACACTGGTGTCGAAAGTTTGTATTTTATTTTATGGTTATGGTTATGGAAGGCCTCCTTATCACTGCAAACGAATTAAAATCAATAATTGCTCAACCGCCCGTGCCAGTGGAATCATCAGAATTAATATCTCATCTCCCGAACGAGGAAAGGTAGCTGCAGTCCAAATCATAGCAGTTTCAGCACACGCCAAAAGACATAAGGCGAAACCACACATAAAGTGAACACAGCCATGTGTTCCCCGTCATACGATATCAGCATTCATCGTAAACAATCGGAATATAGAAATACGATCAAAACGGATGAAACGCACAGCTCACTGTGTGTACAGAGCATTTAACTGAGTAGCTCCTGCAGCAAGCCCTTTTGCCATAATTTTATTTCATCTTCTTGGTAAGTCCCAAATGAGTAAATCAACTAAATTATCTGTAACAAACAGAGAAAACAAAAAGAGAAAACAAACAGAGACAACAAACAACGCACTTTGTCTCACGTACATAAACAGCATGCATACGTCTACACTAAACACAGTTAGCTGAGTTGGCAGTGTTCCCTAGGTTTGGCTTTTCTATGCAAGGCGCTGTGCCAAGGAGTACAAGTTCGATCCTGCTTCGGACCATATATTGTTCTTTGTTTTTTTTTTTCTTCTACTTCCTCTTCTTCTGCTTGCTCTTCTACATTTCAGCTCCCTGTAGATCATAGATCTTCAACATACACTTTCCAAGCCGTTCTGTTTCTTGCCATTCTTTTAAGATCATTCCATGTCTTCCCCATCATATTCATCTCTGCTTCTATCCGTCTTCTCTAAGAATTATGTGGTCTTCCTCTTTGTATTTTCACGTGGGGATTCCAAAAATGGCCTGTTGTGTAATACTCTCAGTTGGCTTCCGTAGTGTGTCCTATCCAGCGCCATCGTCTTTGCTGTATCTCTTTATCCACTGGTATTTGACTGGTACATTTCCATAATTCTATGTTAGTGATTTTGTCCTGCCATTTTCATCTTTTTATTCCGCGTAAGCATCCATTAATGAAATTCTGTATATTCATGATTATCAAATTTGTTGTTCTCCATGTTTCACAGCCATATAAAAGGACTGACTTAACAATGGAATTGCATTTTTTTAAATTTTTGTATTTAACCTAATTTCTTTGAACTTCCATATATTTTAAAATGCAACAAAATCTCATCTTGCTTTGATATCCTTATTTTGGTATAATTATCTGTTCCTCTTTATCCTCCCTCTTTATCTATATAACTGCCCATATATATGTAAGATTGTACGTCTAGTAGAGGTATTTCTCCTAATTTTATTTGGTTATTACCAACTGCAAAAAAACTTCACAAATATTGGACAAGTTTTGTTTTTCCTCTCGTTGATTATTTGTCAATTTTCCGTGTGCTATAAACATACCTCTTCATCTGAATTGATACACTAAACCCACACGTTTGCAAACACACTCCCCCAGTTTGAGAATCACTTTCAAACCCAGTACCATTTCCAAGTCATGTTCAGCTAAATAAAAAAAAAAGAAAATCCCACAAAATTAAAAGTCCAGCATTCAGGAAATTGAGAGAAAAAGTTAACTAAAGATATCTGAACAGAATTGACCGTAGGTCTTCCTTGATCCCTGGACATCTTGAGACCAGAACATTCCTTAAAGTCTACAGAATCCTCTTAATTAAGATCGATCTCAAGTCTGACCAGTAGTCCACGTCTCCCAGTGCTTTGGTCCCGTCTTAAAGTCAGAAAAGGGCCCTATGTATATTCCCTAACCAGAATGTTCCAGTAATCTATAGTCAGGTTATTTCGTTCCAGTGAGATGGAGGCTTTCAACTTGATACTGCTAGGAACCATTATCATTAGGTTCCGTGATGTTAACAATCAATTCTATCCTAGGCGTGTTTATTGATGGTTTCAGCACTTTCAATGTTTGATCTTTCACTGTCTATATTTTAATGCACTCTCAGATATGTCTATTTTAGCCCTCGATTTAACCTCGTGTTATGCATTCCGCTATGTGTAGTCTTTTTAAAAAAAGGAATTCATATTTTGTTTATTGGTCACAGCTCTTTGTTGTAATCTCAAAATGGCATTTTGTTTCCGATCTTGAAAGTTTTGAAGCTTTTATGGACAGAGGTGACCTCAACCTTGTACATTCCGCTCATTCTTAACATGTAGAGGGGCTTCGGTAGCCTAGTTAGGGTCTTTGGTTGCCTACTTGAGGGCTTCGGTAGCCTAGTTAGGGTCTTTGGTAGCCTACTTGGGGCCTCGATAGCCTAGTTAGGGTCCTTGGTTGATCAGTCGGGGTCCTTGGTAGTCTACTTGGGGGCCTAAGTAGCCTAGATGGGGCCTCGATAGCCTAGTCGGGTCTTTGGTTGCCTACTTGGGGGCCTCGGTAGCCTAGTTAGGGTCCTTGGTTGATCAGTCGGGGTCCTTGGTAGTCTACTTGGGGGCCTAAGTAGCCTAGATGGGGGCCTCGATAGCCTAGTCGGGGTCTTTGGTTGCCTACTGGGGGCCTCGGTAGCCTAGTTAGGGTCCTTGGTTGATCAGTCGGGGTCCTTGGTAGTCTACTTGGGGGCCTAAGTAGCCTAGATGGGGCCTCGATAGCCTAGTTGGTGTCCTGGATAGCCTAGTTGGGGTCCTCGATATCCTAGTTGGGGTCCTCGGTAACATAGTTGGGGTCCTCTATAGCCTAGTTGGGGTCCTCTGTAGCCTAGTTGGAGTTCTCGATAGCCTAGTTGAGGTCATCGATAGCCTAGTTGGGGTCCTAGGTAGCCTAGTTGGGGTTCTCGATAGCCTAATTGAGGTCCTCGATAGCCTAGTTGGGGTCTTCTGTAGCCTAGTTGGGGTCCTCGATAGCCTAGTTAGGGGCCTCGGTAACATAGTTGGGGTCCTCGATAGCCTAGTTGAGGTCCACGGTCGCCTATCTGGAGTCCTCGGTAGCCTAGTTGGGGTCATCGATAGCATAGTTGGAAGCCTCGATAGCCTAGTTTGGGTGCTTGGCAACCTAGTTGTGGTCCTCGGTAGCCTAGTTGGGACAAACCACCCGACTGGACTACCGACGTTCGGACAACCCATGTTCAATTCCCGCTGGAGGAAGTGTGAGTTCTTCTCGTGGTTGGAAAAGCAAAATATCCCGGCGGTCGAACCAGCCGCAGGCAGATATTGGTACCATGTTAGCACTCTGAGTAGGTGAGGAATGCCGCCTTGCATCCTGAGTTTCGGTGATTGAAGCGACACTATAGACGCATTCGAACACTTCTGGATAGGCGGCCGAGTATATATGGGTGAAACTTTGCGTGCTAAGATGCCGATTCAAGTCTGGTACTTTACCTTTCGCCTTTAACATGAACGTCACAAAAACATAACCAAGAATAACCCTGAATATACGAAAAAAGAAATACAGCGAAGACGATGGCGATGTATAGGACACACACAACGGAAGCCAACTGAGAGTATTACACAACAGGCCCTTTTATGGAATCCCCAGTGGAAAAGACAAAGAGGAAGACCAAGAAATTCTTGGAGAAGACAGATCGAAGCAGAGATGAAGATGATGGGGAAGACATGGAATGATCTTAAAAGAATTGCAAAAAACAGAACGACTTGGAAAGTGTTTGTTGAAGACCTATGCTCCACTGGGAGCTAAAAGGTAGAAGATGATACGAAAAAAGGCGAACCCGAAATAGATGGCATTAATATCGGATATCGGGCCCTTATGCAACAAATTTAACAACCTCGTTTCAAGTTGTTTCATTGTGCGCTCTAAAGGACAAACCCGATAAGATAACCACTATAATTATCTTATTATAATTTTTCCATTCTCCTACGTCTTATTTATCTTAGTTTTTTCCCTACTACTTCTTATAATTCTATGTCTTCCTCTTATCTTTCTTTTTCTTAGTTAGCTCTCTGTCTCCTTTTCTCGTTTATTTTTTTTTGTCTTCCTTATTTCTTCTTTCTTTTCCTATTTTAAAAATTCATTTGAGACTGTTTGTTCTCGAGGCAAGACGTCGTCCTCGAGACAGACAGGTTGTGGGTTCAAATCCCGGCTGCACCGGTTGGGATTTTTTATTTATGATTTCTCTCTACGGCAACCACCCCTGGTCTCAGCAGCGAGACCCGTCATGAAACGTCAATTACTCATCGACGGAAAAAATATGAGTACCTCAGAAGTCTGGTTATCTTCCTGTGCTGTGAGCGACCCCTGTGCACACGGCTGCCAGGGAAAAATGGATTAACACGCAAAATTAATTTCCTAGTCTCTAGGGATTTGGGTAGGTAAAAGATGGCGGACGACAAAAAAATGCTAATACTTTCTTTGTCTCCTTTCTCTCCATTTCCTTACCGAACGCCACCTGTCACCTTTTATCTCTTCTGTTTCTTTTCTACTACTGTTGAAGCGTAATTGTTTACCCTGCCAGAGACGAGCCTGTAATGAACTTGGTCCTTGCCTGCATATCTTCTATCTCCCCATATTGCGCTATTTGTAACGTTGTTCTATAGGGTAACTCATGTAGGGAATTAGCAAAAATAATTGCAGTACTGCGGTAAAGCTGGTACCAAGGAACAAGTGGTGGTATATCGTTCACTCAAACAACGTATGCTAACAGCTTTACAAAGGGGGACCAAAACAAAATCATGACGTTTCAGTCTACATGCGACATTCTCCAGAAAACACGAAAGCAGAAACGAACAACGAAATGAAGAATAAATAAACTACGTGCTCTAGAGTAACCAAAACTAGTGATTCAAGAATAGATGGTGAAAGGAAAAGAGAAGACAAGGTGATATGGTAGAGGGAAAACAGTAATTAATAAAAGCAATTAAAGCTAAATGTAGGAACAAAAACGAATAGTTATTCTATATGTTTTAAATAAAGACCTTCATAATAAGGTATAATGACTACTGGCGTAGGTGATCATGTCTCTCCACAACTTTCGATCACGACAATTATTTATCATTTCTGTTGTTGACCTTCTGCCAAGCCATATTCTATTAAGCTGTCTGGTATTTTTTCTCTTTGCTTCCCTCTATTTCTTCGTCCCTCAATTTTCCCAGTTGTTATAATATATTCCAGTTGTTATCTTCTCATTATATGGTCAAAAAATTATGATTGTTTCTTCCTAATATTGGGAATTCTCTCTCTCTCTTTGCTTTGGCTTCATTCAGAACGTTTTCATTAGTCTTCTTAACTGTCCATGTTATTCTCAATATTCTTATATTAATCCACTATTCTACAGCCTCCAGTGCTTTTTTTTAATTTGTCTGGTTGTCCAGTTGTCCATGATTCACAATTATATGTTAAAACTGGCTCTACATAACATTTAAGAACTCCTTTTTCTTGTTTCTATTGTCAAAAATGGATTGCATAGTATCTTCCTAATTTTTTTGGAAAGCTGCTTTTGCCTGAGCCATTCTACATCTCACCTCTGTTGTACATCTACCATCTCACCTCTGTTGTACATCTACCATTTGAGGTCATCATTGCTCCCAGGTCACAGCTGTTTGTTCTCATCTCAAAATGACGTGTTTTCTTTCTAATCTTGGAAATAAATTTGGCATCATTCATGATTTATGTCTTTAGCTTAGTACATTCCACTCATTCCTGAAATTGATATTTTATGAAAGTGGTTTCAATTTGTGACACTACACAAACTATACCATTTATAAAGTCAATATTTATACACGAATGAGATTGTAGTCAAGTAATGTTCGTTACAAAAAGATTGAAGGAGTAGCCAATCTGAGAGTTTTAAAGGAGCAATATACATGTTTTACTATAACAAGTATTTACATTTTAAGATATTGTCCTCTAAATCACTCTGAATTATCAAATGAAACCTTAAGAAAAATGGTAGGAATAAAACCCTGCCAAGAATATATAGAGCAACAACAACTTAAATGGTTGGGCCACCTGGTCAGAATGAATCCTCACCAATCACCATAAAGGGCGTTCTTCTCGAGAATGCATGGAAAAAGACCAAGAGAAAGACCTGGAAGAAGATGGATAGATGCAGTGATAGAGACATGTAACAACAAAGGAAAATCACTAATTCAGACAGTTCGAGCAGCTCACGAACGACAAATAATATAAACCACGACACCTTTTAGGTATCAGTGAAAAGAGAAAAGAAAGAAGAAGAATCATTCTGAATGCATAACAAGAGTACATGTTTTTTGTCTCTGGAAAGATACAAATTAGCGAATCAACTTAAGTATCAGTGACAAACAGCTGCGAAGTATTTACATTCATTTACCCCTTTTAATATTGTTCCACTTGTCTTAATTGTGCATTGCGGTGATGTCTTTTTCTTTGTCGCAACCATTACTTCTGTCTTTTTGCTATTAAGGCCGAGTCCTTTTTTTTTGCATCACTTTACTACAATGTCTAACATTTCTTGTAACTCATTTTCACTCTTAGCGATTAAGACTGTATCATCAGCATACCTGATGTTATTTATGTTATGACCTCCAATTGTTATTCTAGGCATGCCTCTTATATATATTTAAATAATCTCACTATAAATATTAAATAAATCCGTTGATAATACACAACCTTGCCTAAAACCCAGTTTTATTTGTTGAAACATTCCCACTTGATTTCCTGTTTCTATAGCCTATGTTTGTTGCAAGTACATGTTCTTTATTATTCTTAGATCTTTGCTGTCAACGTTTATGCCTTTCTAAAATTGTGATTATTATTGATTAGGCAACTGTTGCATGATCTGTCCGTCCGTTAGTCTTTCCCTCGATCCGTCCATCAGTTAGTCTTTCCCTCGATCCGTCCATCAGTTAGTCTTTCCCTCGATCCGTCCATCAGTTAGTCTTTCCCTTCCTCTCAACCTATGTTTCTGTGTCTGTTTGAGAATCTCACTACTGCTTGTTTTAATAATTATATTATTATACGTCGTGTATGAAAGGAATATAATAGAGGACTTGGTTATTATGGCTCACAGAATAAAAAGAGGTGAGAAGAGTTCATTCCATGTGTCGTTCTATCTACTGCTGTCTGTCCATCTTACTTTCATTTTCTGTTTCTCTACCATCCTATTCACTGTATTCTGGAATCCCCCATATCTGCTCCACAACACGTCATCAACATACCGTCAAAGCGCATCGGGTATATAATATTGACAAGGTTGATTTTCGTGCAGCCGTAGTCGACAGAATAGGAGAAGATCTATGATCCGTCCATCCGTTAGTCTTCCCCTTACTCTCTACGTTTGTTTTTGTGTGTACATGCGTATCTCACGGCTGCTTGTTTTTTTTAATATAAAAGTACCACTTTAGTCACAATAATGGAAATGTAGAATTTTAAGATGTAGATGTTCAAATCTAATATACCCCACTCATTGTTAAAAGTGATATTCTATGGGACGGGTTTCATTTTGTGACACCACATAATAAACGTAAAATGTCTATATAGAGTAAATAGTAAATATTTATTTCAAGTGATATGTTAGAATAGAGTTACAAGAAATGTTAGACATTTTAGTGTAAGAAAGCAGAAATAAAGGAATCAGCCTAAATAGTAAAAACACAGACGTAATGGTTGCAAACAAAGGAACAGACATCACTGGAATGAACACTAAAGACAAGTGGAACAATATTAAAACAAGTAAATGAATTTAAATATTTGGGAACTTTGTTAACCTCAGATGATAGATGTACAACAGAGGTGAGATGCAGAATGGATTAGACAAAAGCAGCTTTCCAAAAAATGAGGAAGATACTATGCATCCATTTTTGACAATATAAACAAGAAAATGAGTTCTTAAATGTCATGTAGAGCCAGTCTTAACATATGGATATGAAACATGGGCAATAGAACAATAGACAAGAAAATCACTGGAGTCTGTAGAAATGTGGTTTTACAGAAGAATGTTGAAAATACCATGGACAGCTAAGAAGAGTAATGAAAACGTTCTGAAAGAGACCAAAGCAAAAAGAGAGTTAATTTCCAATATTAGGAAGAAACAATTATCATTTTTGGACATGTATTGAGAAGAGAACTGCAAGGTAACAACTGAGAAAATTGAGGGACGAAGAGATAAAGGGAAGCAAAGAGAAAAAATAACAAACATCTTAAGAGAATGACTTGGCAGAATGTTAACAACAAAAATAATAAATAACTGTCGAGATCGAAAGTTGTGGAGAGACATGACCACCTACGCCAGCAGGCATGGTACTTGATGATGATGATGTTAGAATAATGTTCGCAATATAATGATAAAGATAAAGATACAAAAAAACTGACTGGCAAATCTGAGAGTTTCGAGGCTGCAATGCAACATTTTTTTAAAATGTTATGATACAGCTGCTTCCAACCATGTTGATTGTACAAATAGAAGAAGTGTATGTAATTTATATTTATGGAAAGACACAGATGACCAAATGAACTAAAGTACCTGTGGCAAACAGCTGTGATCGATGTGTACGAACCTCACTTGATGTGTTAAATCTGTTCTGTTCTTTTTCTATTTGCATTGCCAGATTATTACCACAGAGCGAAACATAATAATACAAACGTACAAAAACAAATTACTCATTTTCTTATCCTGTAACCGGTTCAACAGAGAGTGACGGTTTGGCCATTTGCCACTCTAAAACAATTACTTGTTTGGCTGGACAGTCTGAAGAATTCCTGGCCACAGTAATTTTCCATTCCTTATCACCCAGAATAGATAAAGATAAAGCTACAGTGGCTATGTTGGAAAAGGGTAAGACAAGGAGGAAATAAAAGCGCGGAAGAATTAAAAGGGGACGAGGAATGAGAGAAAGAAAGATAAGAACAAGAAAAATACGGAGAAGAAAAAAGCGGAAAAAAAAAATCATCATTAAGTACCGGGCCTGCTGGCGTAGGTGATCATGTCTCTCCAGAATTTTCGATCTCGACAGTTATTTATCATTTCTGTTGTTGACCTTCTGACAAGCCATTCTTTTAAGCTGTTGGTATTTTTTATCTTTGCTTCCCTCTATCTCTTCGTCCCTCAATTTTCCCAGTTGTTGCAATATATTCTAGCTGTTCCCCTTCACTACATGGCCAAAAAATGATGATTGTTTCTTCCTAATATTGGAAATTAGCTCTCTTTTTGCTTTGGCCTCTTTCAGAGCATTTTCATTACTCTTCTTAGCTGCCCATGGTATTCTCAACATTCTTCTGTAAAACCATATTTCTACAGACTCCAGTGATTTTCTTGTATGTTGTCATATTGTCCATGATTCACATTCATATGTTAAGACTGACTCCACATAACATTTAAGAACTCTTTAAAACAAAACAAAAAATAAAATGATCAAAATATAGGAGTTAGCTTATAGCAGCGGTTACCATGCGCCTATATGGTCATCTCCCCGTGGACATATTGTCGTATGTCTACTTAGTGTTTTATAATTTTGTTGTAGAATGACATCCACAAAGGGTTAATATTGTTTAGTACATAGACGAGATTCTACTAAATACTCTTTATTCTGACGACATTTTATATATCCTATCAGGAAAAAACCCATTAACGTCGTTAGCTATAGATATTAAATTGTATTTTGACATAATTTAATTTGACAATATAAGAAGGTAGCTTTAAGCCTGGAAACTCCAAACATGAAATATCTACTAAAACTTGGCAAACAACAACAACCCTTCCACGGCCTATATGGAAAGAAAAGAATATCATGCTTAGAAATCAACTCTAAACATGATTTCTATCAACAGAATATCAACTCTAAAATCATGCTTAATGTCATATCAGTTTTTTTTTTTTTAATATGCTTACAAAACATGGACATCTACTGCAGATATAGAGAGCAAAATGCAGGCTATGGAGATATAATCTTCTTGTAAGAATGTGGGCATCCCTTATGTCGATCGGTTCACAAATGAACGAGTTTGATACAGGATACATTTATCAATCGGGGAACATGATGATGTTTGGATGATTGCGACGAAAGGGAAACTGAAATTGTTTGAGCATGTATCCCGATCGTCTGGCTAGATAAGACCATTTGGAAATAAATCTCAAAAAGGTAGTAAAGTACCCCCGTCACGCCAAGTGGCGTATAGGGAATATGGTGTTAGTGACCCTACATTTTACAGACCTTCGGCTCATGAATTGTGAGGTAATGTGGTCGGTAATACGCCCGTGCCGCTTTACTTTCCCCCCCAAAAATCCGGTACCCATTAAAGGATGGGCGAACCGGACCCCACCTGTTGGGATCGAACCTTACCTCTTGTCCTTTGTAGCCCAGTTCACTAACCACTGAGCTATTGCCGCTCAATCTCAAAGCGTAAATTATGATAAAGAGAAATAGATACATTTGACGAATTCTGTCTGTTAACTCTCTCCGTACGTTTCGACGCACCATGCCGATTTCGGTCATGTACGTTTAGCCGCACAGTGCGTCACTCTTAATTTGATTAGTGGAAACTTTCATCTTACCATATTATTTTTACATGTCTTGTATCATCTTCGTAATGATGAAATATAATTCCTTGTTTAATTATCTAACAATTCATATATAATATGTTAATTGTTACATAAATATAAACATGTAGATTAATATCAGGAAACAACAGATAAAATGGTTTGGCCACGTGACAAGGCAGAAAGAACAAAACACAACACAACGAGCTTTCAACAAACGCTGTGAGAATACCAGACCCAAGAGTCGACCACGAAAAACATGGATCGATGGAATATTAGAAGCACTAGGAAAAATAACTGCAGCAGAGGCGAACAAAAGAGCAAAAGACCGTAAATTATATCTCCCCTCGACGCTGAAAGGCAAATGAGCAAGGAAAGAAGAAGAAGAAGAAGTAGATTCATATTTAAAAACATGAACAATTTTGTCTCTGAAATCTCTACCTCTAAATTTATAAAAACATTCCGTACTGAAGGAATGAATGGCGCCCCGACGACCCCTAGTGTCATAGGATGAAAATCAACATATAAAAAGCCAGTGAAGCGGAGAGTCCGTTGCAGAGGCGTCCGACAGGAACAGATGTGAAAGTTATTAGCGACTCATAGCTGATGGGTTGCGCCAGGATCGGTGAGTCAGAGCTATCCAGACCCGACTCTACCTCTTTGCGGTGTCCCTACAAACAGACTAACCAGTCTAGTCTAATCTGTATGGGTCGAGAAGGACGGCAAATCTAGTGCTCAAAAATGCCCATGCTTAAGTCGGATGGACTGGGCCGAATGGCGCAAATTTCACATTTCGGCTACGAACCACACACAGCACATACACGCCCACTTAACACTATTTTAAGTACAGACGGTGACCCCTTGGTTGAAATAAACAAGCAGGAACGCAGAATCGAACCCCCATCTCTTCATCAATTCCATAACCGCTGCATCCTACGTCAATTCACTCGGCGACAATGGTTCCAGAAAGTAATTTTTTGCATTTTCGCTATTTTGGTATCTGCTTGATACAGCAAATTCTGATAACACTACGCACAGAAACTGTAACTATTTATACGTTTTTAATACGTCTCCCTTCTTCTTTCAAATGAGCTTGCACATCGCTGTGTACTATACGTTGGTACGTTCGTTTTCTTAAGAACGTGATAGTTCAGATGACGTAGACATATTGATCTCCGACGGCACTAAACAAGGGGGATTATTATTGAGTATTACATATTCTATCTTTGAAGAAATCGATGTTCACCAAAGAAATATGTTGAAGTTATAGTGAATCTTGGTGTTACAGTGTAACTTTTCTTAGGTAAAGTGTTTTTGTTAAAAAGTATATTTTGTCTTGTAATAATTATCGTTTTAGGTTTATTATCACATGTTTAGGGCTTTATAGTGGATAGGTGGGTGGGGGGGGGAAGTGTGGGTCTGTATTGTGAGTTCTATATTGCGAGTTCTGTATTGTGAGTTCTATATTGCGAGTTCTGTATTGTGAGTTCTGTATTGTGAGTTCTATATTGCGAGTTCTGTATTGTGAGTTCTGTATTGTGAGTTCTGTATTGTGAGTACTGTATTGTGAGTTCTGTATTGCGATTGCGAGTTCTGTATTGTGAGTTCTGTATTGTGAGTTCTGTATTGTGAGTTCTGTATTGTGAGTTCTGTATTGCGAGTTCTGTATTGTGAGTTCTGTATTGTGAGTTCTGTATTTTGAGTTCTGTATTGTGAGTTCTATATTGTGAGTTCTGTATTCTGAGTCATGTATTGTGATTTCTGTATTGCGAGTTATGTATTGCGAGTTCTGTATTGCGATTGCGAGTTCTGTATTGTGAGTTATGTATTGTGAGTTCTGTGTTGTGAGTTCTGTATTGTGAGTTCTGTATTTTGAGTTCTGTATTGTGAGTTCTATATTGTGAGTTCTGTATTCTGAGTCATGTATTGTGATTTCTGTATTGCGAGTTCTGTATTGTGAGTTCTGTATTGCGATTGCGAGTTCTGTATTGTGAGTTATGTATTGCGAGTTCTGTGTTGTGAGTTCTGTGTTGTGAGTTCTGTATTGCGAGTTCTGTATTGTGAGTTCTGTATTGTGAGTTCTGTATTGTGAGTTCTATATTGTGAGTTCTGTATTCTGAGTTATGTATTGTGATTTCTGTATTGCGAGTTCTGTATTGTGAGTTCTGTATTGTGAGTTCTGTATTGCGAGTTCTGTATTGCGATTGCGAGTTCTGTATTGTGAGTTCTGTATTGTGAGTTCTGTGTTGTGAGTTCTGTGTTGTGAGTTCTGTATTGCGAGTTCTGTATTGCGATTGCGAGTTCTGTATTGCGAGTTCTGTATTGTGAGTTCTGTATTGTGAGTTCTGTATTGTGAGTTCTGTATTGTGAGTTCTGTATTGTGAGTTCTGTATTGTGAGTTCTGTATTGTGAGTTCTGTATTGTGAGTTCTGTATTGCGAGTTCTGTATTGCGATTGCGAGTTCTGTATTGTGAGTTCTGTATTGTGAGTTCTGTATTGTGAGTTCTGTATTGTGAGTTCTGTATTGTGAGTTCTGTATTGTGAGTTCTGTATTGTGAGTTCTGTATTGCGAGTTCTGTATTGTGAGTTCTGTATTGTGAGTTCTGTATTGTGAGTTCTGTATTGTGAGTTCTGTATTGCGAGTTCTGTATTGTGAGTTCTGTATTGTGAGTTCTGTATTGCGAGTTCTGTATTGCGAGTTCTGTATTGCGAGTTCTGTATTGCGAGTTCTGTATTGCGAGTTCTGTATTGCGAGTTCTGTATTGCGAGTTCTGTATTGCGAGTTCTGTATTGCGAGTTCTGTATTGTGAGTTCTGTATTGCGATTGCGAGTTCTGTATTGTGAGTTCTGTATTGTGAGTTCTGTATTGCGAGTTCTGTATTGCGATTGCGAGTTCTGTATTGTGAGTTCTGTATTGTGAGTTCTGTATTGCGAGTTCTGTATTGCGATTGCGAGTTCTGTATTGTAAGTTATGTATTGTGAGTTCTGTATTGTGAGTTCTGTATTGTGATTTCTGTATTGCGAGTTCTGTATTGTAAGTTATGTATTGTGAGTTCTGTATTGCGAGTTCTGTATTGTGAGTTCTGTATTGTGAGTTCTGTATTGTGATTGCGAGTTCTGTATTGTAAGTTATGTATTGTGAGTTCTGTATTGCGAGTTCTGTATTGCGAGTTCTGTATTGCGATTGCGAGTTCTGTATTGTAAGTTATGTATTGTGAGTTCTGTATTGCGAGTTCTGTATTGTGAGTTCTGTATAGCGAGTTCTGTATTGCTATTGCGAATTCTGTATTGTGAGTTCTGTATTGTGAGTTCTGTATTGTGAGTTCTGTATTGTGATTTCTGTATTGCGAGTTCTGTATTGCGATTGCGAGTTCTGTATTGGGAGTTCTGTATTGTGAGCTCTGTATTGCGAGTTCTGTATTGTGGGTCCTGTATTGCGAGTTCTGTATTGTGAGTTCTGTATTGTGAGTTCTGTATTGCGAGTTCTGTATTGTGGGTCCTGTATTGCGAGTTCTGTATTGTGAGTTCTGTATTGTGAGTTCTGTATTGTGAGTTCTGTATTGTGAGCTCTGTATTGCGAGTTCTGTATTGTGGGTCCTGTATTGTGAGTTCTGTATTGCGAGTTCTGTATTGTGAGTTCTGTATTGCGAGTTCTGTATTGTGAGTTCTGTATTGCGAGTTCTGTATTGTGAGTTCTGTATTGCGAGTTCTGTATTGCGAGTTCTGTATTGTGAGTTCTGTATTGTGAGCTCTGTATTGCGAGTTCTGTATTGTGGGTCCTGTATTGCGAGTTCTGTATTGTGAGTTCTGTATTGTGAGTTCTGTATTGCGAGTTCTGTATTGTGGGTCCTGTATTGCAAGTTCTGTATTGCAAGTTCTATATTGCGAGTTCTGTATTGTGAGTTCTATATTGCAAGTTCTGTATTGCAAGTTCTATATTGCGAGTTCTGTATTGTGAGTTCTGTATTGCAAGTTCTGTATTGCAAGTTCTGTATTGTGGGTCCTGTATTGCAAGTTCTGTATTGCAAGTTCTATATTGCGAGTTCTGTATTGTGAGTTCTATATTGTGAGTTCTGTATTCTGAGTTATGTATTGTGATTTCTGTATTGCGAGTTCTGTATTGTGAGTTCTGTATTGCGAGTTCTGTATTGCGATTGCGAGTTCTGTATTGTGAGTTCTGTATTGTGAGTTCTGTATTGTGAGTTCTGTGTTGTGAGTTCTGTGTTGTGAGTTCTGTATTGCGAGTTCTGTATTGCGATTGCGAGTTCTGTATTGTGAGTTCTGTATTGTGATTTCTGTATTGCGAGTTCTGTATTGCGATTGCGAGTTCTGTATTGTGAGTTCTGTATTGTGAGTTCTGTATTGTGATTTCTGTATTGCGAGTTCTGTATTGTGAGTTCTGTATTGCGAGTTCTGTATTGCGATTGCGAGTTCTGTATTGTGAGTTATGTATTGTGAGTTCTGTGTTGTGAGTTCTGTGTTGTGAGTTCTGTATTGCGAGTTCTGTATTGTGAGTTCTGTATTGTGAGTTCTGTGTTGTGAGTTCTGTATTGTGAGTTCTGTATTGTGAGTTCTGTATTGTGAGTTCTGTATTGTGAGTTCTGTATTGTGAGTTCTGTATTGTGAGTTCTGTATTGCGAGTTCTGTATTGCGATTGCGAGTTCTGTATTGCGAGTTCTGTATTGTGAGTTCTGTATTGCGAGTTCTGTATTGCGAGTTCTGTATTGCGAGTTCTGTATTGTGAGTTCTGTATTGCGAGTTCTGTATTGCGATTGCGAGTTCTGTATTGTGAGTTCTGTATTGTGAGTTCTGTATTGTAAGTTATGTATTGCGAGTTCTGTATTGCGAGTTCTGTATTGCTATTGCGAATTCTGTATTGTGAGTTCTGTATTGTGAGTTCTGTATTGTGATTTCTGTATTGCGAGTTCTGTATTGCGATTGCGAGTTCTGTATTGCGAGTTCTGTATTGGGAGTTCTGTATTGTGAGCTCTGTATTGCGAGTTCTGTATTGGGAGTTCTGTATTGTGAGCTCTGTATTGCGAGTTCTGTATTGTGGGTCCTGTATTGCGAGTTCTGTATTGCAAGTTCTGTATTGCGAGTTCTGTATTGTGGGTCCTGTATTGCAAGTTCTGTATTGCAAGTTCTGTATTGCGAGTTCTGTATTGTGGGTCCTGTATTGCAAGTTCTGTATTGCAAGTTCTGTATTGCAAGTTCTGTATTGCAAGTTCTGTATTGCGAGTTCTGTTTTGTGAGTTCGGTATTGTGGGTCCTGTATTGCGAGTTCTGTATTGCGAGTTCTGTATTGCGAGTTCTGTATTGCGAGTTCTGTATTGCGAGTTCTGTATTGCGAGTTCTGTATTGCGAGTTCTGTATTGCGAGTTCTGTATTGCGAGTTCTGTATTGCGAGTTCTGTATTGCGAGTTCTGTATTGCGAGTTCTGTATTGCGAGTTCTGTATTGCGAGTTCTGTATTGCGAGTTCTGTATTGCGAGTTCTGTATTGTGAGTTCTGTATTGCGAGTTCTGTATTGCGATTGCGAGTTCTGTATTGTGAGTTCTGTATTGTGAGTTCTGTATTGTAAGTTATGTATTGCGAGTTCTGTATTGCGAGTTCTGTATTGCTATTGCGAATTCTGTATTGTGAGTTCTGTATTGTGAGTTCTGTATTGTGATTTCTGTATTGCGAGTTCTGTATTGCGATTGCGAGTTCTGTATTGCGAGTTCTGTATTGGGAGTTCTGTATTGTGAGCTCTGTATTGCGAGTTCTGTATTGGGAGTTCTGTATTGTGAGCTCTGTATTGCGAGTTCTGTATTGTGGGTCCTGTATTGCGAGTTCTGTATTGCAAGTTCTGTATTGCGAGTTCTGTATTGTGGGTCCTGTATTGCAAGTTCTGTATTGCAAGTTCTGTATTGCAAGTTCTGTATTGCAAGTTCTGTATTGCGAGTTCTGTATTGTGGGTCCTGTATTGCAAGTTCTGTATTGCAAGTTCTGTATTGCGAGTTCTGTATTGTGAGTTCTGTATTGTGGGTCCTGTATTGCGAGTTCTGTATTGCGAGTTCTGTATTGCGAGTTCTGTATTGCGAGTTCTGTATTGCGAGTTCTGTATTGCGAGTTCTGTATTGCGAGTTCTGTATTGCGAGTTCTGTATTGCGAGTTCTGTATTGGAGACACATAATAATGATTTGATATTAATATGAAAGGAAATTTCTGATGTGACAGATCAACGGATTATATCACAGGAAGAGATAAGTTTACAACACTCGAGGAGGAAAAAAATGCCACGAAACAACAGAAAAAAAGAACAAAAAACAGAAGTCAGTCCGAAGCAGGATCGAAATCGGACTCTTCGTCACAGTAAGTTGCCATGAGACATAAACGCTTTAGCACACAGCCAAGCTAACCAACCTGAAAAGGTTGCTAACATTAGCGATGTCTTTCACGCATGCCTACACGCGATTATAGCATCGGTTTACGAACACAAATGGAGAATGAGTTGTTTGTACATGGGTTTTTTGTATTGAGAACTTGATGTGAGTCGTAACTTCATATTTGCAATAGTGTATCTGTTTGTTAAACGCATGTAAATATAAGAATCAACATTAACAAAACAGAAGTCATGAATGTCGCCAAAAATAAACAGAACATCAACATAACTATAGAAGGCAGACAACGAAAACAAGTAGAGGAATTCAAATACCTAGGAAGTTTAATGACAAACGATAATTCTCAAACAGCAGAGATAGAATCAAGATGCAACAAAGCTTGTCAAATTATTGGACAGTTATCACCATTATTGTCCAACAAGGAAATAACTCTGGAGGCAAAATGAGCACTATACAATACAATCTTCATCCCAACGTTGTGCTACCAATGCCAGACCTGGACCCTAGATGCAAGAACAATAAGAAAAATAATCTCTACAGAGATTAAATGTGCCAGACTAATGACAGGAAACAGCCTGACAGACAAGATCAGAAATGAAGAACTGAGGAAAAAAATATAAATAACCCCCGCTATAGAATATATAAAGAAACAACAGATAAAATGAGTTGGCCAAGTGACAAGGCAGACAGATCAATACACAACACAACGAGCCTTCCATAAACGGTGCGAGAACACCAGACCCAAGGGCCGACCACGAAAAAGATGAAGTGACGGAATATTAGAAACACTGAGAAACATAACAGCAGCAGAGGCGAACAGAAGAGCACAAGACAACAAATTATATCTCCACTCGACGCTGAAAGGCAGGTGAGGAAGTAAAGAAGAAGAAGAAGATGAATATAAGAATTGTTGAGACAATACTTACATATGTCGACTATGGTTTCTGAGGGGCAGAGCAAGAAGGTGGTCTCACACTATCAAGAAGATCTTGAAAATTGTTGTTGTTGTTGTTGTTGTTGTTGTTGTTGTTGTTGTTGTTGTTGTTGTTGCGTTCGCCAGCTTTCAACTCTGATGAAGTCCCTGGAGACTAGGAACTGAATTGTGCGTGTTAATCCATTTTTCCCTGGCAGCCGTGTGCACAGGGGTCCCTCGCCGCACAGGCAGATAACTCCGACTTCGGAGGTACTCATGTATTTTTCCGTCGATGAGTAACTGACGTTTCAAGCCGGTTCTCGCTGCTGAGACCAGGGGTGGTTGCCGCAGAGAGAAATCATAAATAAAAATCCCAACCGGTGTAGCCAAGATTTGAACTTACAACCTCTCTGTCCCGATGCCGGCGTCTTGCCTCGAGACCAACACGTCCCCCATGGACCTGGAATATGAGGAAACTGCAACAATGAACATTTTGCTCTTCTGCTTCTTCTTTTGAAAATGACAACAAACAAAGTGACAATCTGACTAGAGACAGATTCTTTCAGACCGGCTGTGTTGAATGCGATGTACGGCTAAGTGACATGTGACTTGATGATGTTTGTTGAGACAGAGGGAGGGAGTGGGTGAGTCATCGAGGTAAAGGCATCAAGATGCGTAGAGATACGACGCTGCTGTAAAGCTGATGATACATGTAATAGCAATACTAAAAAAAAAGAAGAAAACAGTGGTATGGTGACAGCTTTACGTGGTAATGGACGAAACAAAAGTCGACGTTTCGGCCAAGTAGGCCTTCATCTGGACGAACAACAAACACAAACAAATATATATAAGGATATATTAACAAATCTAACTACATGGCGATCATATGCTGGATACTCAAGAGAGGAAAATAAAAAAGAGGTCACTTCCTTGTGTTCCTGAGCGTGAAAACCACGGTCAAAACCACGGTCAAGAACACAGGGAAGTGATCTCTTTTTTTTATTTTCCTCTCTTGAGTATCTAGCATATTATCGCCATGTAGTTAGATTTATTAATATATCCTTATATATATATATATTTTTGTGTTTGTTGTTCGTCCAGATGAAGGCCTACTTGGCAGAAACGTCGACCATTTGTTTCGTCCATTACCACGAAAAGCTGTCACCATACCACTTTTTTCTTCTTTTTTTAGTATTGCTGAGTCATCGAGTCAATGAGGATGTGATTTAGTGTCTCAGTGAATGAGTAACTGTGAGTGAGCAGGTGAGTAACTGTGTGAGTGAGTGGGTTAGTGAGTGAGTGAATGAGTATGTGAGTGAGCGAATGAGTAAATGTGTGTAGGATAGGTGAGTAACTGTGTGAGTGAGTGGGTTAGTGAGTGAGTGAGCGAATGAGTAAATGTGTGTAGGATAGGTGAGTAACTGTGTGAGTGAGTGGGTTAGTGAGTGAGTGAGTGAGTAGGTTAGTGAGTGAGTGGGTTAGTGAGTGAGAGAGTGTGTGAGTGAGTGAGTAAATATATGTAGGATAGGTGAGTAATTGTGTGAGTGAGTGGGTTAGTGAGTGATTGAGTGAGTGACAAGAATATTAAAATTAAGTAAGATAGATTCAGCGAGAGAAGGAGACATTGTGATAATAAATATGAGAGAGGGAGAGAGAAAGGGAGAGAGAAAGGGAGAGAGAGAAAAAAGAGAATGTGCGAGGGAATGATAACAAGTATCCTCTAAGATGGTGGGAGAAGGGCGGAGTAAGTGATTGTTCAGGATAATTCAGGATTGTTTGAGGATAAATAAGAGTAAGGATGTGAGCAAGATAGAGCATGAGAGCAAATATTAGAGTGAATGTTTTCGAGTGAATGTAGTAATGTGAATGTAGTAGGGTGATTGTATAGTTAAATGAATGTAGTAGAGTGAATGTAGTAATGTGAATGTAGTAGGGTGAATGTAGTAGGGTGATTGTAGTCAAGTGAATGTAGTAGAGTGAATGTAGTAAAATGAATATAGCAGAGAGAATGTAGTAGAGTGAACATAGTGGAGCGAATGTACGAGAATGAATGTAGGAGAGTGAAAGAGAGAATAACAGAGTTTGCAAAGGAAGATAAGTTTATGTGATAGTAGGAATGACAGGGTGACCTAGGAGAGCGACTCTGAAATAATAATAATAATAATAATAATAATAATAATAATAATAATAATCATCATCTCTATCAATTATTGTGTCTGCGTGTGTGCTTAATCCTGTCTCTCCACAACTGTCGATCTTGACAGTTATTTATCATTTCTGTTGTTGACCGTCTGCCAAGCCATTCTCTGAAGCTGTCTGGTATCTTTTCTCTTTGTTTCCCTCTATCTGTATATGAGATAGAGAGAGGTAATACGTTTATTTTTATACGGACAATCAAGCGATGCTTATACTTTCACCGAGTAATGAATCTCTGTATTCTTTTTATCAATCCCTTCTTCTTTTATAATTACATTCTCCTTTTTCTAATTAGATTGGCCTGCAGACAGTTCAGAACTACAACTACCTTGGACATACTATAACCAGTGATGGAAAATGTACAACTGAAATAAATAAAAGAATAGGTATGGCAAAAAGTAATTTTAATGCCGTGAAAAATATACTAACAACTAAACAAATAACACCAGGGCGAAAACTAAAAATAGCAAAATGTTATATCTTCTCAACATTCCTGTATGGTGCAGAAACATGGACATTAGACAAAAAAACAAAATAAAATATTGGAGCCTTGTGGATTTGTATAAAATTGGGAATGATAGGATGGAAAGAAAAAAAAAAAAAAAGAGATGAAGTCTTTAATAAACTGAAAATGATAAAAGAATTGCTAAACAGAATTCAAACAAAGACAAATAAGATTTTTAGATCATGTTAAAATATGGAGAGGAAAATACAAGGTACAAGAGGCAGAGACAGAACAGGACTAACATGAAGGAGTAACATTAAAAGATGGACTAGTCAGCCTATGACAACAACACCTTGTAAGCAAGAGTCAGAGCGGAAACTTTTTTTCTTATTTAAGAAAACACCCCCTCAACTTTTCTTGTATATGAGAAACCTCTCTCCTCACTGGATATAAAGTGAACAGAACAAATGAAATGAACAAAATACGTAGGGAGGTCAAAAAGTAATGCACACCAATTTTTTTCTCGGAAACTATTCGGGCAAAATGTGTGAAATTTTCACAGATTGTAGCTGAACATCCCCTTGACACTACCTATTTGTCAACATAATCTCCGTCCAAGCTTATTGCCTTACGCCAACGCGAAACTAGGTCATGAATGCCTCGTTTGTACCAAGTTTTGTCCTGCTCGCGTAGCCATTTTTTAACTGCACGAATCACATCCTCATCATTGTCAAAGTGTGTCCCAAGCAGGAATTTTTTGAGTGGCCCAAACAGATGGAAATCTGAGGGAGCCAGATCAGGGCTGTAAGGAGGATGGGGCAGTACAGTCCAACCAAATTTGTTGATTGCTTCCCGTGTTACCAGACTTGTGTGAGGGCGTGCATTGTCATGTTGAAGCAACAAATCTGCAGATGGCTTATTAGGCCGAACTCTGTGGAACCGATTTTTTGAGTTTTGTCAGTGTATTGATGTAAGCTGTCGAGTTGATTGTCTCACCTCTTGTCATTACATCAACAAGAATCACACCATCAATGTCCTAGAAGACAGTGATCATCACCTTTCCGGCTGATGGAGATGTTTTGAATTTTTTTCTTTTTGGTGACTGCGGATGATGCCATTCCATTGACTGCATTTTTGTTTCAGGCTCATAATAATGTGCCCACGTTTCGTCACCGGTAACAATTTTTGACAAAAACATTTCTCCTTCAACACCGAAACGCTCCAACAATTCAGAACAGAATGTTTTCCTTTGAACTCTGTGATCATTTGTTAGGCACCGAGGAACCCATCGAGCGCAAATCTTTGAATATCCGAGTTTTAAAAATTGCGATTGCACTTCCCTTGCTGACTGTAAGCTGCAATGCCAATTGCTGACTAGTGATACACCTATCCTTACGAATAATGGCATCAGCCCGGTTTAACATGTCTGTGCTGGTAGCCGAGGCAACACGTCCAGAACGCGGTAAATCATGCAGCTCCACTCGTACACTTTCTGCAGCTTTAATTCTCTGAACCCAGCGACTAACTGTGCTCCTATCGACTGCAGAACATTTGTACACTGCACACAGTCGTTTATGAATGTTTGCCACAGTTTCTTTTTCTGCAACCAGAAATTCTATGACAATTCGCTGTTTGTAACGGACATTGTTGACAAGCTCCATTTTAACGGTTCATAGATTGCGTAATATTTATCAGAATGCTGTGCAATTTGGTGCACATAATTGGAACATGTCATATTCCAAGTGTGCAAAATTTCATATTCCTATCTTTATTATTAGCCGAGAAAAAAATTGGTGTGCATTACTTTTTGACCTCCCTTCATACAAATGTTACGACAACTGCAGGAGAATATAATAGAAACGATTTTAATAAATATGCAACACAAAGGGAGTTAGTCTACTGGGACGACATTATAACGTAGACACCGCCAAGCATTGTGTATCAAACATCCAATCAAACAGCTCCGTGAAGTGGCTAGCGTTATTCCCTGACGTAATGTTATTCCGGTGAGTACACAATTAATGCGCTTGTACGATATAATGTGTAATTAAATACAACAGAATTCCAATTTTTCCGCTGTTGTTGTGGTTCATGCGGGGCGGATAATCGATATCATCGGTTTCAAAGAGTTTGATCTTAAACATATTGTTGTTATTGTCGCCCGTGCGCAGCCGGGCCCGAAAGGGGAGTAAAGAATAGTGGCGCTGTTCCGTACAAGGCATGTTCGTAATGGGCGAGAAAGTAGGGTTTGGCGTGGGACAGCCTATCCCATGCTGTAAAAAAATAAGCCGAAAAAACTTCATAAACATGGACAAGTCGAAGAATGGTTGTGAAACATGGAGAACAACAAAATTGACAATCATGAAGATACAGACTTTCATTAATGGATGCTTACGCAAAATAAAAGGATGGAAATGGCATGACAAAATCACTAACATAGAATTATGGAAATGTACCAGTCAAATACCAGTGGATAAAGAGATACAGTGAAGACGATGGCGCTGGATAGGACACCTACTGCGGAAGCCAATTGAGAGTATTACACAAAGGGCGCTTTTTGGAATCTTCAGGGGAACAGACAACGAGGAAGACCAAGGAATTCTTGGAGAAGACAGATTAAAGCAGAGATGAAGATGATGGGGAAGATGGTGGGGAAGACATGGACATGGAATGATCTTAAAAGAATGGCAAGAAACAGAACGACGTGAAAAGTGTTTGTTGAAGACCTATGCTCCACAGGGAGCTGAAATGTAGAAGAAGAAGATGATACTGTTGTTACGCTGCTACAAAAGCCTTTATTTCTGGAGTGTGTTAACACATTTTGTTTTTCCCAAATGATACTTGCCACAAAGCGTCAAATAAGTCAGTATATATAGTCACATGTTGAATTTTAGTTGAATTAGAGGGTTATACTTTGTCCTTGGACTAGTGTTCACAGACCGTCTCAAAATTTGGCTAAAGCTTATGCATCTTTCACAGCTAATTTCTGCTAATATTTTAGTTGAATTAGAGGGTTATACTTTGTCCTTGGACTAGTGTTCACAGACTGTCTCAAAATTTGGCTAAAGCTCATGCATCTTTCACAGCTATTTTCTTCTAATATTTTAGTTGAATTAGAGGGTTATACTTTGTCCTTGGACTAGTGTTCACAGACCGTCTCAAAATTTGGCTAAAGCTTATGCATCTTTCACAGCTATTTTCTTCTAATATTTTAGTTGTCTTGTTAATTATCTCAATTCTGAACCCTACCCTGAACATAATTCAGCGATAGTACATTAACATTGATCACAAAAGATGTTGTAAATGTTTTCTTTTACCTTTGTGGTTCTTCCTCTTCTTCTTCTTCTATCCTTCCTCTATTGCCGTTGGCGTCGAGGGGAGATACAATCTGCAACTCTTTGCTCTTCTGTTGGCCTCTTCTGGTGTTATCCCTCCTAGTGACTCTAGTATTCCCTTTAACCCTCTCATTCTCGGTCTTCCTCTTAATCTGGCGTTTTCGTAGCGTTTATTTATGGCTCTTTGAGTCATTGTTAATTCTTTTTGTCTTGTTATGTGTTCAAACCAATTTATCTTTTGTTTCTTTATATATTCGATGGCTGGTTAAGCTCTAAATAGGAAAAAGAAATAGTTCCCGCTATAATTTTGCGTTTCAAGTGCGGTTTAATATAACCTCCAAGACTTTGTTAGTAATTATTACTGCCATAGAATACATAAAGAAACAATAGATAAATTTGGTTTGTCCACGTGGTAAGAGAGAAACACCAAAACACAATGAGGCTTTATTTTTTATTTATTTTTTCTTTTTTCTTTTTTTTCGTTCTCCAGCTTTTACCTCTGACAAAGTCCATAGAGACTAGGAACTGAATTTTGCGTGTTAATCCATTTTTCCCTGGCCCCTCGCCGCACAAGAAGATAACTCCCATTTCGGAGGTACTCATATTTTTTCCGTCGATGAGTAATTGACGCTCCAAGCCGGGCCTCACTAATGAGACCAGGGGTGGTTGCCGCAGAGAGAAATCATAAATAAAAATCCCAACCGGTGCAGCCGGGGTTTGAATCAACAACCTCTCTGTCTCGAGGCAGGGGTCTTACCTCGAGACTAACCAGTCCCCCAGGTTTATTAAACGTTGCGAGAACACTAGGCTCAAGGCCGACCACGAAAAGGATCGATTGATGGGATAATGCTAGAAAACATAGGATGAAGTCTTAAAACAACTAAAAAAGAAGAGAGAATTACTAAACGCGATTCAAACAAGACAAATTATATTTTTGGGATATGTTAAAAGACACAGCAGGATACTACAAGTAATCTTAGAAGGGAAAAATACAAGGTAAAAGAGGCAGAGATGGGTGAAACGGTTTACACGTCAGTCTATAGCAACCTGCAATATCAAACCAAAAGACATAGCGGAGTGGCGCTCCATGGTAGCCAACTTTCGATGCGGAGACGGCACTCAATGATGAGGAAACACAAACAGCAGCAGAGGCCAACAAAAGAGAAAAAGACCGACAATTATATTTCCGCTGGACGCTGACAGGAAAAAATGAAGACACAGAAGAAGAAGAATGTTTGAAGTTGAGCAGAACATGTCTCGCCAAGAAGCAGACACAACTCCAAAACGAACTAACCAACGGTTGCGTGGTGCGCGCGCTTCATGATCACAATGGTCTGGGTTCAATTATCGGAAGTGACGTTTTTATCAGATTTACAAGGTTTCGGGGTTCATCCGGACTTTTTAAAAAATAGGTACCAGAGACTGTTCGTGGAAGTAAAGGCGGCTTGACGTGATACCGACCATATCATTCCAAAGTGTGCCGTTGTCGTAGAAAAATGTAGTCACTAACACAATATTCGCCATAGGCCTAGCATGGGGGGGGGGGGGGTCTTCACTTTACTTATTTAAAAAAAAGTTAAGTGCCCCCGCTTTCCCAGAAAAATATCCGGTACCCAATAAAGGCTGGGTGAACCCGGAATCCGTCGGTTGGGACTGAACCCTACCTCTTCACTTTGATGATACTTACACCCATTCACATATAATTGTTTTTAACTATTCATCATCATCACTATGTGCCATACTGGTTGCTGTACACAATCATGCCTTTCCATAATTCTCTCTCTACAACCATCCTCATCATTGGGTTGCGTGTCCTTTACAGAACGATGCATTCGCAACAGTCCGCCCGCCTGAAAGAATCTTTGTCTTTAGTCAGGTCTCCCACATCTTCTGCTGCAATGCTCAAGGTCTATTTGATGTCTTGAAAGATACCGTCTTGGACTTCAGGGAATAATAGAAGAAAGAAGTATGTGTTAGCACTCGGAAAAATTGACAGACAAACAACAATAGAAAAAAACGAAGAACAATATATGGTCTGAAGTGGGATCGAATTGTTGTTTGTCTGTCAATTTTTTCCGAGTGCTAACACATACTTCTTTGTTCTATTATTCCCTATTATCGCCTCGGAAGTTCCCCCATATAATAATATTTATGTATTATTATTTGTACCCCGTCTTGGACTTCCCCTGTCCCGTCTTCCTGGAATCATTGCCTCCATTATTGTTCATGGTATCAATCCTGATATTGACTGTGTACCGCGCCATGACACCAAGATATGTAGTATATTCACTTTTTGTGGTATGCAATATCTCTGTCCCTGATTTTGCCAGTAGTTATCAAGTATTCCTTGGTTACAACTGGCAAAATAAAAAGAAAGATAGATCGCGGACGACAAAGAGAGAAAATACTGGATAGCTTGGTGTCATGGCATGGAAAACAGTCAACAACAGAACTGATACTGTAGATAGAAGATTGTGGAGGGACATGATCACCTACGCCAACCGGTATGGCACATGATGATGAATCAAGTATTTCAACTTTCCACTTTTCATAATGTGCCAGACAATGTTTCTTTTTGTTTTCAGTAGCTATCTTCTAGCTGTCTTACATTTAACTCATCATCATCATCATCATCATCATCATCATCATCATCATCATCATCATCATCATCATCATCATCATCATCATCATCATCAAGTACCGGGCCTCCTGGTGTAGATGATCATGTCTCTCCGCAAATTTCGATCTCGACAGTTATTTATCATTTCTGTTGTTTACCTTTTGTCAAGCCATTCTCTTAAGCTGTCTGGTATCTTTTCTCTTTGCTTCCCTCTATTTCCTCATCGCTCAATTTTTCCAGTTGTCACAATATATTCCAGCTGGTCCCTTCTCATTACATGACCCCAAACAATTATTACTCTTTCTTCCTAATATTGGATATTAGATCTCTTTTTTCTTTGGCCTTTTTCAGATCGTTTTCATTACTCTTCTTAGCCATCTATGGCATTTTCAACATTCTTCTATAAAACCACATTTCTACAGTCTCCAGTGATTTTCTTGTCTGTTGTCCTATTGTCCATGATTCACATCCATATGTTAAGACTGACTACATTTATCTACTAACACCATATTTTAAATATGCCACGATGCGAGATGAAAATGTTTCTTTCATCTTTCAATTAAAACAACATTTTTTTAAAATAAAGGAAAGGGAAAAAATACACATCAAAGCAAACAAATAAACATAAAGTACCAGTTTTCCAAACATTTATTTGTCAATCTCCAGTCCTTTCCCATAATTTCACGACACTAACACAAACATTTATTTACCAACTCGTCAGTTTCCCTCGGAAACTCACGACATCGTTGTTTACAATCGGGATTTAGCGACCAGGGTTTTCAGTAATTTGCTCGCCAATTATTTATGTTTAATTGTACGAGTTCTCTCTCCACCACTGTAGGCGCCCGGAAACTGTGAAGCCAACACGAAATCAAATATTTGGCTACTGTTAAAACATTATTTATTTGTTTTCTTTCAGTCGCTAAAAATAAACGATTATTCTGTTGCAATCTAAAATGATCATACGTCTGTTATAAATTAGGTCATCATGATGTGGTTTACCGGTTGGCGTAGGCGATCATGTCCTTCCACAAACTTCTATCCACCGTGCATCGTATCAATTATGTTATTGACTGTTTTTCATGCCATGACACCAAGCTATCTAGTATTTTCTCTCTTTGTCGTCCGCGATCTCTCTTTCGTTGTATTTTGCCAGTTGTAACCAAGTATTCCAACTTTCCTCTTCTCATGATGTTCAAAAAATGTTGATTGTTTCTTTCTGATGTTTTTTATGTGCTCCCTTTTTGTGTTGGCCTCTTTGAGAACTTCCTCGTGGTCTTTTTATCTGTCTAGGGAACTTTCAACATTCTTTTGAGAAATCCCATCTCTGTGGCTTCTATAGTTTTGTTTGTTTAATGTCCATGATTCACTTCCATAGGTCAGAATTTTCTCCATATAGCACCGATGAACTCTTTTTCTCACTTCTATTGACATAGATTTGTTGCATAAGACGTTATTTATTTTCCAAAATTGTATTTTTGCCTGATTTATTCTGTTTCTTATTTCTGTGGTGCATCTTCCATCTGTTATTATTGTGCCCAAGTACTTGACGCGTTGTACTTGTTTCAGATTTGTCCTGTTTATTTTATTCTGCATGACGGTGATGATTGTTTATATGATATGACAATTACTTCTGTTTTCTTACTATTCAGCCTGAGACCTTTCTTGTTTCTTTATTTTACCATTATTTATGTATTTTCGTATTGTACACTTTCTGTCTCTGCTATTAAGACTGTGTCATCCCCGTATCGCAAATTGTTTATTTTGTGACTGTTGACTTCAATTCCTTTTATATCTACTATTGATCTCATTATATTTTCGCTGTAAAGTGAAAACAAATCCAGCCTTTTAGGCCAATGTACTAATATTAAACGTCAATAACTATCATGTTCCATGCCAGGTAGAGTTCTCACATAATCGAATTATTCTTCGACGTTACATAGTTAATATAATCCAACATATAACATACACTTGTTTTGATGACGTCGTATGACGGGGACACGATGGCAGTGTTTACTCTCTGAGCAGTTTCGTCTTATGTGTTTTGGCGTGTGCTTATACAGCTATGATGGGTGCTGCAGTTTCGTCTTATGTGTTTTGGCGTGTGCTTATACAGCTATGATGGGGGCTGCAGTTTCGTCTTATGTGTTTTGGCGTGAGCTTATACAGCTATGATGGGGGCTGCAGTTTCGTCTTATGTGTTTTGGCGTGAGCTTATACAGCTATGATGGGTGCTGCAGTTTCGTCTTATGTGTTTTGGCGTGTGCTTATACAGCTATGATGGGGGCTGCAGTTTCGTCTTATGTGTTTTGGCGTGTGCTTATACAGCTATGATGGTGGCTGCAGCTATATTTCTTTATTTGGGAGATAAGATATTATTAATTCCGATGATTCCACTGGCATGGGCGGTGAGCATTATGTATTTTAATTCCTTTGCAGTGATACGGGGACTTCCATAACGTTTTTTTAACACTCATAACGTGTATACAATTATGTATTTTAATTCCTTTGCAGTGATACCGGGGACTTCCATAACGTTTGTTTTTAACACTCATAACGTGTATACAATTATGTATTTTAATTCCTTTGCAGTGATACCGGGGCCTTCCATAACGTTTGTTTTTAACACTCATAACTTGTATACAATTGTATTTTAATTCCTTTGCAGTGATACGGGGACTTCCATAACGTTTGTTTTTAACACTCATAACGTGTATACAATTATGTATTTAATTCCTTTGCAGTGATACCGGGCCTTCCATAACGTTTGTTTTTAACACTCATAACGTGTATACAATTATGTATTTTAATTCCTTTAACTCATAAGTGTATACAATTATGTATTTTAATTCTTTAACACTCATAACGTGTATACAATTATGTATTTTAATTCCTTTAACACTCATAACGTGTATACAATTATGTATTTTAATTCCTTTAACACTCATAACGTGTATACAATTATGTATTTTAATTCCTTGCAGTGATACCGGGGCCTTCCATAACGTTTGTTTTTAACACTCATAACGTGTATACAATTATGTATTTTAATTCCTTTAACACTCATAACGTGTATACAATTATGTATTTTAATTCTTTAACACTCATAACGTGTATACAATTATGTATTTTAATTCTTTAACACTCATAACGTGTATACAATTATGTCCTTTCTTTTCTAATTAACGAATTTATTTGACTTGGGTACTTTGAATATCCAGAATCTAGTTCTTCTAGGGACTTCCGTTCCAAGATGGCGGATAGTCCACGTCCTCTCGATCGCTGCAGAAAATGCACCCAAGGTCTGATTAATTTCGGATCTTCATTGCACTTTCTGCGTAAAAGTTAAAATGATGATATGCTTGATACATCTGTGTCGCTAAGACGAGGTCGTAGGTCGACAACAGTCCGTTTTTGACGAATCAAGTGTTGTGAGTGAGACATTCCTCCGTCTTGACTTGATCTGCGCTTTACGTCACATTAGTGCTGTTCAAGACCGTTATGGGATTCTTTGACGCAAGTTATTTCCACGTTACACATTAATGTAAACTACTTCGTCAGTCGCAGTTTTGTCTCTTTGGGAAGTGCTTCGTGTTTTGTTCGTCGTGGGCTGCTTACACTAGAGTAATCAGACATAAGTCTAAAGTATCGAGATTATGAGTTTGGCGACATTGTGTCCTACGTCATCGTATTGGTTCTAAACCGGCCGTGCGCAAATCTTACGGTCTGCTGTTTGATGTGCAACAAGATAAATTGACGACTGACTGTGTGTCTATACGTTCGGAATTGGAGTCATCAACGATGGCCTAACATCATCAAGTGCTACGATGATCATCATCGGGAGGACGTGACTTACCGGTATATGGGGATAGGCGGCGGAACAAATGGAGGCTACGCATGAAATGTGTTCCTGTTGCAGTTTCCTCATATTACAGTCACATGTCTGTGTAGTCACCTCTAGTGACTCGGGCAGATGGTGCTCGTAAATGGAAGGCCGACCATCTAAGGGCAGAATCCCCGACAGAAAAGATCAACTGCTGCTTGCAGGAAGATTGGGGACAATCAAAGGCTAAGGAAAGCAAACCTGAAAAAATGCTGGCTGAAATCGGATGCACTGGGCCATGGCGCAGAACACAGTGCAACGTATTAACGGGTTTCAGTCAGAGTGGATCTGACAGACTCTAATTGTGATGTTCTGTCTGTGGGGCGATCAACACACTTAGCCTGACAGCTGACTCATATGAGAGTCTGGAATCCTTACTCTGATGAGTCCTGAACGCAGAGAGAGAGAGAGAGAGAGAATCTAGATTTCTATGATGCATAGAATCGAGCGACATACGCCAAATCACAAGCAGTAGAAATAGGCTCAAGATGCAACACAGCTTGTCAAATCATCAGACATGCCTTTAGAGGCTAAACTATTATTCTAAAATACACTTTTCATTCAAAGGTTTGGCTAAGAATGTCAGTCTGGACTTTAGATGATAGAACAGTTAGAAAAATAATCACTACAGAGGTGGAATGTGTTAGACCAAGGACAAGAAACAGTCTGATGGATACGATCAGAAATGAAGAACTGAGAAGAAAGCCAGGAATGATCCCCGCCATGGAATACATAAAGAAACAACAGACAAACTAGTTTTGATACGTCTTCTTCTTCTACCTTTTTAGCTTTCTGTGGAGCATAGGTCCTTAACAAACACTTACCAAGTCGATCTGTTTTTTTTGGCCATTTATTTACGATCATTCCATGTTTTCCCCATCATCTTCATCTCTGCTTCTATCTGTTTTCTCCAAGAATTCCTTGGTTTTTCCTCTTTGTCTCTTCCCCTTGGGATTCCAAAATGGGCCTGTTGTGTAATACTCTCAGTTGGCTTCCGCAGTGTGTGTCCTATCCAGCACCATCGTCTTCGCTATATCTCTTTATCCACTGGTATTTGACTGGTACATTTCCATAATTCTATGTTAGTGATTTTGTCCTGCCATTTCCATCCTTTATTCTGCGTAAGCATCCATTAATGAAAGTCTGTATCTTCATGATTGTCGATTTTGTTGTTCTCCATGTTTCACAGCCATATAATAGGACCGACATAACATTTGAGTTGAACATTTTTATTTTTGTATTTAACCTAATTTCTTTGGAATTCCATGTTTCCCAGTGCAATGAAAGCTCCTCTTGCTTTTGATATACTTTATTGGTATTATTTTCTGTTCCTCCCTCTTTATCTATATTACTGCCCAGATATATGTAAGATTGTACGTCTAGTAGAGGTATTTCTCGTAATTTTATTTGTTATTGCCAACTGCATTAATTCTCATAATGTTGGTCTTATCTCTATTAATCTTCAGTCCTAGCTGTTGTGATCTCTCATCAAGTATGCTCATTTTATCCTGCATTTCTTGATGGCTGTGTGATAGGAAAGCTATGTCATCAGCAAAGTCTAAATCATCAAGTTGCTTGGTCAGTGACCACTGGATTCTATTTCTGTTGTTTTGAGTTATTTTCATAATCCAATCTATGGCCAGTAGAAAGAGAAATGGAGACAGGAGACATCCTTGCCTTACTCCTGTTCTTATTTCAAATGCTTCTGTAAGCTGTCCTTCATGCACCACACTACATTTCATTCCTTCATACATTGTCTTTATCAGGTTAATAAACTTTATGGGGATTCCGTAATGACTCAGCAACTTCCAAAGCATTCTTCTGTCTAAACTATCAAATGCCTTTTCGTAATCTATGAATCCAATATAAAGTGGGGATTTTAGTTCTAAACTTTGTTCAACTATTATACGTAGGGTAGTTATTTGATCAGCACATGATCTGTTCTTCCTAAAACCTGCTTGTTCATCTCTCAAATGTTTCTCTTTGGCCTCTTTAGTCTCTCCAGAATGATTCTGCTTAATATTTTTCCTGGCACTGATAGTAGCATAATTCCCCTATAGTTTGTGCACTCCTGTAAACTTTCTTTCTCTGGTAGTTTGATCATATAACCTTCTTTCTAGTCTTTAGGTATTTCTTCCCTCTCCCAAATTTATCCAATAGATTATGTAAAATCCTGGTAGAGGTGTTAATATCTGCTTTGATGGCTTCTGAATGAATTTCATCTAGTCCTGTGGCTTTAACATTTTTTAATAGCTAGATGGCTTTCATTCTTTCTTCTTTGCTTGATTTTCCACAGTTAAGGCGTAACTCTTCTTCTGCTGGTAGAATATCTGGAGGATTATTTGAGCCGGGTCTGTTTTTAAAAGTTCTTCAAAGTGTCCTTTGGATACGTGATAGGACAGAAAGATCAAAACACAACACGACGAGCCTTTAAGGAACGTTGCAAAAAAAAAAAAAAAACCAGACCCAAGGGCCGACCAAGAAAAGAATGGATTGATTGAATTTTATAACCACAAGGAAACACAATAACAGCAGAGGTCAACAGAAGAGCAATTGACTGCAAATTATATCTCCCATTGACGATGAAAGACAATTAAAGAAGGAACAAAGAAGAAGAATATATATGCAACTTCTTTCTCGCCAATTGCATTTCTCTCTGTTATGTCAATTCATTTTGAAAGATAAATCGTGCCTGATTTACAACCGATATGTGTTATAGATAACGTTAGAAAATGCAAACCTATATAGCACATGATGATATTTTATATATATATATATATATATATATATATATATATATATATATATATATATATATATATATATATATATATATATATATATATATATATACATGTATATATATATATACATATACATGTATATATATATATATATATATATATATATATATATATATATATATATATATATATATATATATATATATATATATATATTACGGCGGGAGTTCTCTCTTATTATCTTGTCATCTCCTCACTTCTGCTTTTTCTCTGTTGAGTAGACTCTTCTACTCGGTTATATTTGACTTCAATAAAACATTAGCTAGTTAACATGAACATAAAAGATCGCATATGTAGACGGTCATGCCTGTTGCAATTTAAAAAAAAAAAACAATCATAATTATTGTGAAACGTAATAATAATTTGCAACTATTAACATAATAACGTACAAAGAAACGTAAAAATAATTTGCTATAAAAAAAACATATTAACATGAAACGAAACGTAAAAATAATTCTCTACAAAAAACATAATAACGTAGAAAGAAAGAAACGTAAAAAAATGGCTGGTCAAGATGGTCAGTAACATGTAGGTCTTTCAGCATGGTTATCATCATCATGTGTCATACCGTTAAGCGTAGGCGATCATGTCCTTCCACAATCTTTTATCAACAGTGCATCGTATCACTTCTGTTTTTTTCTGTTTCTGTTGTCCATGTCACGACACCAAGCTGTCTAGTATCCTTTCTCTTTATCGTCTGTGATCTCTCTTTCCCTGTATTTTGCAAGTTGTAATCGAATATTCCAACTTTCCTCTTTTCATGACGTGCCCGAAAAATGTTTGTTTTTTTATAATGTTTTTTTTTTTTTTTTTTTTAGAGCTCCCTTTTTCTGTTGGTCGTTTTGATAATTTGCTTGTTAACCCCTTTAGGTGTCCAAGGAACTCTCAACATTCTTCTGAGAAATCCTATTTCGGTGGCCTCCATTATTGCAACATGATACAAGACACGAATCACATAATTTTTGCTCGATCTCCAGTCCAATTTTGCACGTCTCGAAGTCTGGCTCATACTATAATATTGATGCAAACACAAATATTATGGGATGTCAGCATGCATTCGTTTTTGTTTACCTTTAGCTTTTTGTTGTGTTTGTTTCCATTACTCTTAATAATTGTATTAAATCAGAATAGCTCAGTAAACAATAGGAACTCATCTCTGTACTGCGGTGAATAAACTTTATATGTACGGCATTTCTCAATTACTAGGGCCTGCCAGGGGAAAAGCTGGAAGGGGGGAGGGGTGCTTGTAGGAAGATTATGGAAGAACATGATCGACTACACCAACCAGTATGACACTTGATGTTGATGATGACAGTCTGCAAGTCCTACGTGTTACTATTTTGAGCTGCTATTTTTTTTTTCGTTAAAACATCGTGTGCAGCAAGTCTATGTCATCAGAAGTGGAAAGAAAGTTCAGTGGTGGTGTATATAGCCAATTCTGACCTATGGAAGTGAATCATGGGAATAGAGGAACATATGAATGATGATAAGAAGCCACAGAGATGGGATTTCTCAGAAAAATGTTGAGAATGTCCTCAACAGGTAAAAAAAGACCAACGAGAACATTCTCAAAGAGGCCAACACAGAAAGGGAGCTCCTAAGAAACATCAACAAGAAACAATGAACATTTTTTGAAACATCATGAGAAGATTAAAGTTGAAATACTTGATTACATCTGGCCGAACACAGTGAAAGAGATCGCGGACGACAAAGAGAGCGGAGACTAGATAGCTTGGTGTCATGGCACGGAAAACAGTCAACAACAGAATTGATATGATGCACTGTGGATGGAGAAGTGTGGACGGGCATGATCGTATGCTAACCGGTATGGCACATCATGATGATGATGTTTACGTTTTCTTTTACAACAGTATGCAGTAAATAATTCTCGTTTAGTTCATGACACCGACTCGAACATTTCTATCTTTCAACCTTCTGACTCTGTATTGGCCTCGACTGTTCACAGTTATATCCTTAGCTTGACGCTAACATTGATGCCATAACTTTGCATATTAAACTCTTGTCATCAAACGATAGCACGAACTTTGAAAATAGACGAGGCCATACTCTAAACATGTGGGATGTAAAGAATAGTGACACTGTGACCTTCCAGGCATGTCGTATGAGGCGACTAAGGAGGTTGATCGATGGCTTGACAAGCTGTCATTGTAAAAAGTATTGTTATGGAAACAGACCATAGATTTTAGAAGCAGTGATCTCTGCAATATGTGCCAATTTGGCACGCAAGGTTTCTGTTTTTGAGATTGTGGTTCTGCCCTATGTGCCGTCTTCAGCTCGAAAGGATAATAGATAGATAGATAGATACTCTAAACACGATATAACTCTGACATCTAAACTCCGATTACACCACCACGACGCCACGACTCTTACTTTAATTAAAAGTACTCCAAACTTCGATATAAAAGAAACTATAATCCATTTGCAATTATTTTTATGCTAGACATACAAAAGGTATGCAGATACATGTATTAAAAAGCTTTGTTTCCTTTTATTGTTAATGTCTGACTATCCTAGCACTTGACTCCATGTATTTACATAACAATGTATGCATTTCCCTTCCCAGAATTCATCAATGGACCATCTAAAGGAAAACCACATCAACCAATCACAGTTCAGCTTCAGACTTCGGGAAAATGGAGACGTCATGTCACCATCACCGAGTTGCGTCTTGTCACTTAGTGACAGCTTCGTGTCACAAAACCACAGCCTATGTGATCAAACCTACGGACTGACCGACCGAAGCACCACTCTAGACAGCTTCAGGAGTGCGTCATCATCTGACTACGACAGCTCCGTCACTACCCCGACACCAACTGGCACAATTCGCCCAAGACACGTAAGCCATGAATAACATTACTTGTATTAGATTTGTAATTCATTAAATTAATATTAAACAATAATCTACTAAATATCTTTAGAATGGTAGTGGTTGGTTGCGTTCGCCCGATGACTAAAGTATTCTAGAGTATCGTGGTAGACTAGAGTATTCCTCTTCATCATCCGCCTTACAAGGACGTGTCTGCGTTGTGTTGTGGTTTGCAGTATAACTGTTATATTTGCGCCTTTCGGCCCAACACATCCGACTTCAGCACGACATTTTATAGTACCAGGGTTGTCTTCCCTCTTCGATCCCTGCACGCTTGGCCAGACTAGGCAGGTTAGTCTGTTACTGGAGGCACCATGGAAAGGTGGAGCAAGGTCTGGATGGTTTTGGTTCACCGATCCTGGCGCAAGCCATCAGCTGTGGGTCGCTGACAACTTCCAGCTCTGGTGCTGGGAGGCGCGCCTTCGCCTACATCTTTAGAATAATGCACCTTTCAGATTCGGCTTAATATAGTGAATATCATTTTAGAGAATTTGTTCTATCGACCACTTCAGGATTTGCGTTTGGAGACTGATTAGTTGTAGCTCTCTAATGTTGATCGTTGTGTTAAAGTCAAACGGATTTTCATCTTTACGGATTCGCACCGGTGTACGGAGTTCGTGCACCTAGCAGCGGTCCTAGTTTAGTGAGTCAGGCTGTGTGATTACGACCTTCCTCTCTCGTGAAGTCCATGTGGGTATTGCGTCATGATATTGTGAACTGTTCAATAACCGCCGCTTCATGTGTTCGCCGTCGATTATTTCCAGCTCCTTCATGTAGATGTGAATCAAAAGTTGTGGGTGCATCCATTGTTGACAAAGCTGTGTGTTTTATGTGATATACATGGTTGAATATATCATTACCTAACCCGGACGGACGCTCGAAAAGAAGGGCGATTTAATCAAGATCTTGATGCTGTTCGTGAATTTACAGTCTTGGTGGTACTCCTGAATCTTCATGTTAGCAAAGATGATTTAAGCCTAAATTCAACAGAACTGCGAATGGAACGGGGCAGGACTTGGGAATCAGTTTATCGTTCCACACTGCGCTAACCAACGTGCTAAACTAACGAGCTAAACTAACGAGCTAAACTAGCTAACGAAACTAGCTAACGAAACTAGCTAACGAAACTAGCAAACTGAATTAACTAACTAAACTAATTAATAACTAAGTACTTAACTAACTCACTAACACTCGCTCATGTAACACTATATAATCGCAGCTGTTTATACCAGTATTCATTAGCAGATCTTGTTACAGATTTCAAACTGCCAAGATACATAAATTTATATATGTATACCTCTTCTTCTTTTCAGCTCCCTGTGGAGCATATGTCTTCTAACACAAGCTTTTAGCTCCATGTGAAGCATAGGTTTTCAACAAAAGCTTTCAGCTCCCTGTAGAGCATAGGTCTTCAATAAAAGCTTTCGGCTACCTGTGGAGCATAGGTCTTTAGCAAACGCGTACAGCTCACTGTGGAGTATAAGTCTTCAAAATAAGCTTTCAGCTCCTTTTGAGCACAGGTCTTCAACAAACGCTTTCAGCTACCGGTGGAGCATAAGTCTTCAACAAAAGCTTTCAGGTCCCTGGGGAGCACAAGTCTTCAACAAACGCTTTCAGCTCACTGTGGAGCATAAGTCTTCAACAAAAGCTTTCAGCTCCCTGTGGAGCATAGGTCTTCAAAAAACACTTTCCAAGCCGTTCAGTTTCTTGTCATTCTTTAATGATTATTCCATGTCTTCCTCATCATCTTCCCCTCTTCTTCCATCTGTCGTCTGCAAGAATATTTTGATCTTCCTCTTTGTCTTTTTTCTTGGTGATTCAAAAAAATGACCCATCTTGTAATACTCTCAGTTGGCTTCCACTGTGTGTCCTATCCACCGCCATCGTCTTCGCTGTAACTCTTTGTCCATATGTATTTGACTCGTTCTTCCCATAAGTCTACATTAGTGATTTTGTTTTGTCATTTCCTTTTTTTTTAACTTGCGCAAGCATCCCTAATGAAGGTCTCTATGTTCGTGATTGTAGTTTTTTTGTTTTCACCGCCAGATAGTAGGACTGACTTAATATTGATATTTAAAAAAAAAATTATTTGATATCGCTATCATTTAGTTAGTTTCCATTTAACTGTCTGCTATCTTCGATTCACTTCCAACGGTCAGAATATATAGCACCGATGAACTCTCATTTCCATTAACACAGACTTGTTGAGCAAGATGTTTTTCATTTTCTGAAATGCTATTTTAGCGTGGGCTATTCTACTTTAAAAACATCTTATGCAACAAATCTATGTAAATAGAAATGAGAAAGTGAGTTCATCGGTGCTATATAGAACCAATTCTAACTTATGGAAGCGAATCATGGACAGTAGACAAACACATGAAAAGACGATTAGAGGCCACAGAGATGGGATTTCGCAGAAGAACGTTGAAAGTTCCCTGGACAGCTATAAAGACCAATGAGGAAATTCTCAAAGAGGCCAGCACGAAAAGGGAGCTTCTAAAAAAAATATCAGAAAGAAACAATCAACATTTTTCGGGCACATCATGAGAAGAGGAAAGTTGGAATACTTGGTTACAACTGGCAAAATAAAAGGAAAGAGATATCACGGACGACAAAGACAGAAAATACTGGCTAGCTTGGTGTCATGGCATGGAAAGCGGTCAACAACATAATTGATACTATGCACTGTACATAGAAGATTGTGGAAAGACATGATCGCCTTCGCCGACAGGTATGCCACATGATGATGATGATTCTATTTTTTATTTCATAGGTGCGGTGCATCTTCGCTCGATGTTTTTACTGTGCCCTCCAATTTTACAATTTATTATAGATAATTTAATACTTCAATTCCTTTAAAATGTGATGATGCTGAAGAACAAAACAGCCATCTATTGCTGATCGATAATGATTCCCTCCTTTGAAGAAATATATACATACATTTGTTATGCCTCTTTGAAATAATTCCATCGCATATTGTTGTTATATCACGTGGTACATTGCAAAAGGTCACCACGTGTGACCTCAACAGGATGTGGTATTCTACAAACACACGTAGTCAGGCACGCGTTTAGATCAAAGAAAACAAACGCTGATTGGCTGAATCAAACCGTTAAAAGACTGCTGTAATTTTGTCATGGCAACGTTGTGTTCTAAGTAAAATATAGGGTAAAGTCCTAGTTTAGTCAATTAAATTATTTTTTGCCGGAGAGCAGCGTCTCCTTGAGTAACGCTATCTCTTATTTAGTGGCTGTCTAGTCAGTCATTATTGTAATAAAATGAAAGAGTAAGGAAAGTCCAAAACACAAAACCTAAAATAATTTTCAGTATTTTAGAACATAGGTATTCTTATTGCGACGCCAACTAAGGGAAGATTATTCGTTTCTATGAAGTAATTTATGTCCTTAAACTAGGAAATTACCAAATATAGAAGAAAGAAATAAATGAAGACGTAATACAATTTATAGCAATTGTTGGAAAGTTTATTGAGGGCATGAGAGTATAAAATGCAAGGCTGCTGCAGGTGCCACGTAGTGTACAGGTACAGTTGTTAATTTACCCCAATAGAAAATAGTTAACTTATAATTATTAGAAAGTACTGGTCAAGCACCAGTGCAGAAAGCTATACAACGACGGCGATGGCGCTAGATAGGACACATTTTGGAATTCCCAGGGGAAGAGACAAAGAGTAAGACTAAAATATTCTTTGAGAAGACAGGTGGAAGAAGAGATGAAGATGATTGGGAAGACATAGAATGATCTTAAAAGAATGACAAGAAACAGAACGGCTTGGAACGTGTTTGTTGAAGATCTATGCTCCAGAGGGAGCTGAAAAAAAGAACCAGAAAATGACTGCTAGACTAGAACTGGATCACACGACACACCTAGCTACACGTACTCGTCCAGCAGCACAAACACACAGTCGTTGAATAGTAATAACGATCTATCTATCTATCTATCTATCTATCTATCTATCTATCTATCTATCTATCTATCTATCTATCTATCTATCTATCTATCTATCTATCTATCTATCTATCTATCTATCTATCTATCTATCTGTCTGTCTGTCTGTCTGTCTGTCTGTCTGTCTGTCTGTCTGTCCGTCCGTCCGTCCGTCCGTCCGTCCGTCCGTCCGTCCGTCCGTCCGTCCGTCCGTCCGTCCGTCCGTCCGTCCGTCCGTCCGTCCGTCCGTCCGTCCGTCCGTCCGTCCGTCCGTCCGTCCGTCCGTCCGTCCGTCCGTCCGTCCGTCCGTCCGTCCGTCCGTCCGTCCGTCCGTCCGTCCGTCCGTCCGTCCGTCCGTCCGTTTGTCCGTCTGTTCATCTGCCCGTTTGTGTGTTTATCTGTCTGTGTGTCCGTCCATCCATCTCTCTATCCGTCTGTCTGTCTGTATGTCCTCCGTCCGTCCGTCTGTCTGTGTGTATATTTGTATGTGTGTCTATCTGTCTGTTCGTCCGTCCGTCCATCTATCTTTCTATCCGTCTGTCTGTCCGTTGATCATTTCGAGCCGAATACGGTACATATATAAGAAATTCGATGATCTTCATGCTCGATGATTTTTCTTATTAAAATATGCCGGTTCTTTCTGACGGAGAATTGTGCAGTCAGACATGAGTTGTGTGTGCTGTATATGAGGTCATCTGCAAAACAAGGACTGGAAGATGTAAAGATAAAGTGCGAGACTTGAACCGGCGTCTTAGCACGCCAGTTCTCACCCATATCTGCTCGGCCGCCTTTCCAGAAATGTCTGGAGACTTCTGTATAGTGTCACTTCAAGCATCGAAACTCACGACGCGAGGCAGCATTCCTTATCTTCACTACCATATTACCCATTCCTGCCAGCGGCTGGGTTGACTGCAGGAATACGTTTTTTTTCCAACCACGAGTACAACTCACACTGCTTTCAGTAGGAATCGAACACGGGTTGTCCGAACGTTGGTAGCCCAGTAGGGTGGTTTTGCCAACTAGGCTACTGAGGCCCCAAATAGGCTACTGAGGCCCACAACTAGGCTACCGAGGCCCCCAACCAGGCTACTGAGGCCCCAGCTAGGCTTCCGAGGCCCCCAAATAGGATACCGAAGTCCCCAACTAGGCTACCGAAGCCCCCACCTAGGCTACTGAGGCCCCAGCTAGGCTTCCGAGGCCCCCAACTAGGCTACCGAGGACCCAACTAGGATACCGAGGCCCCCAACTAGGCTACTGAGGCCCCAGCTAGGCTTCCGAGGTCCCCAACTAGGCTACCGACGCCCCCAACTAGGCTACCGAAACCCCCACCTAGGCTACCGAGCCCTCCAACTAGGCTACCGAGCCCCCAACTAGGCTACCGACCCCCCAACTAGGCTACCGAAGCCCCGAACTAGGCTACCGAAACCCCCACCTAGGCTACCGAAACCCCCACCTAGGCTACCGAGGCCTCCAACTAGGCTACCGAGGCCCCCAACTAGGCTACCGAGGCCCCCGGGAGGAGTGAAGTAGCTTAGTTGTTGCCTTACCGAATGTCAAAATGTCTTTGTCGGCGATTGACCAATTGGAGAAAGGGGCAAGGGACATAATAATGAGGGGTTAAGGAATGCAAATGAATGCATAAAAATGAGGTGCTGCAGTAAAGTTGAACGCGAGGGAGAATGGGGAAAACATATTTAAAAAATGGTATCTCTCTCTCTCTCTCTCTCTCTCTCTCTCTCTCTCTGCGATCAGGACTCAATCAGAGCAGGATCCCAGACTCTCACATGAAGTTAGCTGTCAGGTTAAGTGTGTTGATCGCCCCCACAGACAGAACATCACAATTAGAGCCGGCCAGATCCACTCTGATTGAACACCCGTTAAAACGTTGCACTGTGTTCTGCGCCAGTGGCCCAGTGCATCCGATTTCAGCCAGCATTTTACTCAAGTTTGCTTTCCTTAGCCTTTGATTGTCCCCAATCTTCCTACAAGGCAGCAGATGATCTTTTCTGTAGAGGGATTCTGCCCTAATGGTATGGTAAATGCTTTACCTGATTAGTAGATGACACAGATTTGAACGACGTTTCGGCTCAATAGGCCTTCAGCAGGAACAAACAAACAACCTCTGACACAGAGAAGTCATGTTTCTTTTCTTTAACCAGTTTCGATTAAATTGTTTTGGATGTTTCGTTACTAGTTAGCTATGTATGATTAGTTTATTACTGATATAAGAGTGAGCCTGAATTTAAATTGTTGAAACAACTATATGTTAATTATCCCTCGGTTTTCCGAACCTCGAAATGTCCTCGGGTATATACACACCATTGTGAAATCCCCCGTCATCATCATTGGGTGGCGTGTGTTTTGCTTTCATTACAACTTGCCGGTAAGAATCTCTGTCTCTAGCCATATCTCCCACATCTTCTATTCTCATGTTCGAGGTCTCTTTCGTGTCTTGGAACCATCTTCTGTCAGGCCTGCCCCTGTGCCCTCTTCTAGGAACCACACCTTTCAATTATGTCTTTCCAGCCGAGTGGTGTCTTTTGGCGTGGTCATAGTATTTTAATTTCCTCTACTGAATTATGTTTAGAGGCCAGTTCTTTTTTAAGTTTAACTCTTTTAGTATGTCTTCATTGATTACTTTCATTATACAGGGTAAAGTAAAGTGAAGAGCCCCCGTCACGCCAAGTGGCGTATAGGGAATATGGTGTTAGTGACAATCCATTTTACAGACCTTCAGCACATGATTTTTTGGGGTAATGTGGTCGGTATTACGCCCCGCGCCACTTTACTTACCCAGAAAAATATCCGGTACGCAGTTAAGGCTGGGTGAACCCGGAAGCCGTCGGTTGGATGGAACCCTACCCCTTGTCCTCTGTAGTCCAGTCCACTAACCACTGAGCTATTGCGGCTCCCATTATCCAGGGTATCTTACGTATTTCTGACGTATTTTGTTTTGAATAAATCCTTTGAAATATTGTTGTTTATGAGACTGTCCATTTTTCACAACCATCTGCTGTTATTTGGAAGGTACATGCATTCACTAGTTTTAATTTTAATATATTTATGGTATTGCACCAGATGTACTTCGTGGCATTTAAGTTGCTTTGTCTGCTATTGTTAGTCTTCTTTCAATCCCCTTCAGACAGCCTCCATTACTCTCTGTCATGTCTGATTTAAAATAAACTTTCTTGGAAAAAAAAAAGCTGCACAGAACATAAATTAATCCGCTTCATTATTTGAATGCTTATTTACACATTTGATTTCATTTATAACATCTTTCCAGCAATTTCAGCAATGTTAATCACGTGATTTCATTTCGATTGACAGAAAAAAGGCGCGCGCCCACTCAGCGAGACATTGGATAGCAATTTGGACATTACGTCCAGAGATTACATTGCTTCATGTCAGCTGAGTTCTCCAAACCTGCACAGTCCTGTGGAAGGGAAGATCCCTCTCAAAACAGCAGTGCTCCAGTCTCGTAAAGGAATAAAACATGAGGTACTGATGTTTTCATTCATTTTCTTGATTTTAATTGATTGTGTATTTTTGCTGATTCAAACTATTTTGTTTCCTCATTTTCTATGCGGATCCTATTCCTGACAGGCTTAATTTTTTGTTTTTTTTTTTCTGTTGCTGCATTTTAAGGGTAAAGGGAAATAAACTAAAAGGGAAACTAATTAACGACTCGCTAGCTATATTTGGGCATGACAGACCTCCTCCATTCTGCGCCCAAAAGATCCCAGAAATGCGCTGCAACAAAATAAATTACTAATTACTTTAATTATTGATGATGGCATCGCAGCAAGACACGCACTGTTGTGGAGTCCATAGGGAAAGAGAAAGCAAGAAGGCCCAGGAATGCACGGAGACGGCTTTAGGGTTGAAAACTGAATGATGTCACGGCAAACAAACGATGAAGTCTTAAAACAGCTAAAAATGAAAAGAGAACTACTAAACACAATTCAAACAAGACAAACGCGATTTTTGGGCCATGTTAAAAGATACAACAGCCTACTAAAAGTAATCTTGGAGGGGAAAATACACAGTAAAAGAGGCAGAGGCAGACCAAGGCTAACTGGACGAGTAACATCAAAAGATGGACAAATCAGTCTATGGCAAACTGAACCATCGAAGCAAGAGACTGAGCAGAATGGCGCTCCATGGTAGCCAACCTTTGTTGCAGAGACGGCACTTGATGATGATGATGATGTCACTGCAGGCGTGGCCATCGCATATCTGCTCAACCCCATTGCTGCAACCAATGAAGAGTTTATTCTGATCGTTCAGACTTTTCCAGTGAACGTGTTGCGTTTTGGGGGAAAAAAAGGTGCGCAGCTCACGAGGAACACTTCTGTGGCGCTGTAACAGTTGTCCCAGGCAGCACGAACTTCATGTACTGGCGCCGAATCTACGCAGACCACGTGGTGAGTGAGCGGGATGCCGGGATCGCTGTCCAAACAAATTAAATCAGGTCTCCATTGTTGTGAAACACTTGATCCAACTGCACTGCAACTGGTTGCGAATATGTAGTCGAACACAAATCAAGCATTCTGTCCCTGGGCAAAGCCGGGGTCTAGTAATGTACCGTTTGAATTAACAATCACTCGCCCACCGCACGAATCTCTACGTGGCGGCGCTAACACTATGTTAACTTTATGGCCAGGTGAATGTGACCGACTCACTGCTGTCTTCGCAAACAAAACTCCATACCAGACAGAAATATTTGAAAACACACAGTAGCATGCAGTTATAGGCATGCTTCCCATTGGCGTGAGTGCGTGGCATCCTGATTTTTGTAGTGCGCCTTTTGGCTGGTTGCCTCCGACTTCAGCACTTAAAATTGCTAGAGCAGACTGTGGTCTTGCACGGGTGTAGGAAGGCCTGGAACTACGTGGGGTGCGAGTGGGAAAATACTCAGTAAAGTTTACCAACAGAGTATACGCCCACATTTAGAATATGGATCATCTGCATGGTGTTCAGCATCAAACACCACACTTCAAGAACTGGATAAAGTACAAAACCAGGCACTTAGGGTCATCACAGGAGCAATGAAATCAACACCAATATTAGAGATGGAGAAATTGTGGAGGATACCAGCACTGAGAGAACGGAGGGACACAAAGGTGCTGATACAGGCAGAAAAATTTGCTTGCATGCCGAGACATCCAATGAAGGACCGATTCCAAAATCTTGCATTGGGACGACTTAAGAGAAGCAGTTTTATCCACCAAGCCAAGCGTATTAGTAGACAAACACCAGACATGCCAAGAGCTGTTAACCCCTACTGCCCATACCAGAACAGACTCCCTGGACAGAGGAATCTGGATTATCAGTTCAAATACGGACAGAAGTGAAAGGAATAGTTGATAAAGAGGAACAGAATAGTCTACAGCGAAAAAACAATAACTCTCAGTTTCCTGGATGAAGAATACCCACAAGACCTATGGATTCGTGTGTATACAGATGGATCAGCACAGAATGCAGTAAAAAATGGGGGAGCAGGTGCATATATAGAATACCCAAATAACACTAGGGATATGAATAAAATAGCAACAGGGAAATATTGTCACAATTATGATGCAGAAATACAAGCAATAAAGTTAGCAATAGAAAAACTGCTGAACATTAATCTTAGCCCGCAGCCTGTAGTGTTTTTGACAGATGCAAGATCAGTACTCCAGGCACTACAATCCAGAAAATTACCACATCTGCAGACCTTATTGACTGAACTCTGCAAGCACCACAGGGTTGCCCTGCAGTGGATCCCATCTCACTGTGGAATACCAGGAAATGAGAAAGCAGATCAGTTGGCAAAGGAAGGTTCAACAGGCACACAACTAGATACACCTGTTACATACCATCATAAGAAACAGATAATCAAATCAATCAGAGGACCACAAGCCCCAAATCAGGATGCCTTTTATAATATGAATAGATATGAACAAGTTATCATTATACGTCTCAGAACAGGACACAATCGACTCCATAGTCACATGTATACAAAATTCAAGATCGGCACCTCAACTACTTGTACATGTGGACAGGCGCCCCAGACTGCTGAACACATACTTCAAGACTGCACTGAATATAGTAGACTGAGGAAAATCCATTGGCCCATAGATACAACACTACAGACAAAACTATATGGGCCACTGCAAGAATTACAAAAGACAGTAACATTTATACAGGAAACGACATTGCAGATATAGACAATGCTTCAGGCGAACGAAAGATAGATAGATAGACACAGTAGCAAACATGCCACCACGCGGAGAATCATCGAACTAGACCCATCCAGACCCTTTTTCCCGTCTCCGTGGTGTTTCCAGAAACTAACCTGTCTAGTCTGGTCAAGCGAGTATAGATTGAAGAGGGAAGGCAACCTAGTACTAAAAACAACATGCTGAAGTCGGATGTGTTGGGCCGTTCTCCTGAAAACTACAACACAATCTACGCTCCCTTAACGTCCTTCTAAGAACGGATAATGAAGAGGACATCAATTCCTTTAGCGGGCTCTGCTACACATGCCATCAGAAATGGAGGGGGAGGTGTGTTCTTGACGCTGAATAACCAGGACGAGATCACCAAGTCAATAACTACTGGACAATTCTCAAAGAACTTTAAAGCAGAAACTGAGGCCCTCAGAGATGCTGCAATACTGGCTACTAAAACAAAAATATAACATGCACAACACATTGGTGATTCTGACTGATGCACTGTCAGTACTATCAGCTCTAAAAAGCCCCAGGAACAATAAACTAGATGACTTGAGAACAACCCTGGACCAACTATGCAATAACTTCCAGAGAGTAGTCATTCAGTGGATAACATCACACTGTAATATACACGGGAACGAACGCGCAGACAAATTAGCTACAGAGGGAGGGAGATTACCACATGAGAACCATCCGCTCAGTTATGATGAAGCCAGATCCATCCTCCAAGGTCAGTACCATGAAAAATGGAAACGAGAACACCCAAAGCATAACGAGAGTGACGGATACCACCAACTATCAAGGAGGGATCAAGTCATCATACTTCGCCTACGTTCTGGCCACAATAGAGAAATCACATGTTCACCGAATTCAAAATAGGTACAGCCAGCCTATGCCACTGTACACTGGACAATATGACTACAAAACACGTTCTATAGGATTGCCCCCAGTACACAGACCTGAGAAGAGCAATGTGGTCCACACCCACCTCCCTGGAAGAGAAACTATATGGGGCAATCGAATCACTTGAAAAGACAGCTGACTTCATGAGAGAGTCTGGAATCCTACTCTGATTGAGTATTGATCGCAGAGAGAGAGAGAGAGAATTCATTTAGCAATAATCGGGTGAACGACAAGAGGGAAAGATTATTTGTTATTCTTATTATCAATGTTATTGTTATTATTATTGTTATTATCATTGCTATTGTTATTGCTATTATCAATGCTATTGTTAGTTATTGTTATTATCATTGATATTATTATTGTTATTATTATTGTTATTATTATTGTTATTGTTCTTATTATGGTTATTATTATTGTTATTATTATTATTATTATTATTATTATTGTTATTATTATTGTTATTATTGTTATTATTGTTATTGTTATTGTTATTATTATTGTTATTGCTATTATTGTTATTGTTATTATTATTATTGTTATTATTATTGTTATTGTTATTATTATTGTTATTGTTATTATAATTGTTATTGTTATTGTTATTGTTATTGTTATTATTATTGTTATTATTATTGTTATTGTTATTATTATTGTTATTGTTATTATTATTATTGTTATTGTTCTTATTATTGTTATTATTATTGTTATTATTATTGTTATTATTATTGTTATTGCTATTATTATTGTTATTATTATTGTTATTGTTATTATTATAGTTATTATTATTGTTATTATTATTGTTATTATTATTGTTATTGTTCTTATTATTGTTATTATTATTGTTATTATTGTTATTATTATTGTTATTATTATTGTTATTATTATTGTTATTATCAATGTTATTGTTATTATTATTGTTATTATCATTGTTAGTATCAATGTTATTGTTATTATTATTGTTATTATTATTGTTATTATCAATCTTATTATTATTGTTATTATCAATGGTATTGTTATTGTTATTGTTATTATTATTGTTAGTATTATTGTTATTGTTATTATTTTTGTTATTATCATTGTTATTATCAATGTTATTGTTATTGTTATTATCATTGTTATTATTATTGTTATTGTTATTATTATTGTTATTATCATTGTTATTATCAATGTTATTGTTATTATTATTGTTATTGTTATTATTATTGTTAGTATTATTGTTATTGTTATTATTATTATTATTATTGTTATTATTATTGTTATTATTATTGTTATTATCATTGTTTTCATCATTTTTATTATCATTGTTATTATCATTTTTATTGACATTGTTATTACTATTATCTGTTTAAACAGGTTGTGCGTCAAGACGCTTTCAGGGAAAGCTGCGATGAAAGGCAACGGCTCCTGGCAAGTCCGAAACATTCAAACTCATATCCGGTCTTGAAAAAACTGGCTCTTGCAGGAACACTTCACAAGAACGAGAGCGTGCTAGAAAAGGAAAGCACTGGCCTACTAGGCATCATAGAAACAGCGACACAATCCTGTGCCGTCCGGAGACACAAACCAATAAATATGTCACTCACAGCACCTCTTTTATACGCCAGTTAGGTAAGTGATTTATTTGCACTTTATATTTCACATTTTATGTTTTTTTTTTTCTTTTTGTTATCCATTTCAGTTGTCCATTCTCTGCTTAACTTTTTTATATATATACTTGAAATAATATTTTTTTTAGGTCAGAAAATATAAGTTTAGGTTGGCAAATGTTTAGATAAATTTATTTTTGCAAGAGGCAAAGGTCGAAGAGTGCGAAATAGGAGAGTCATTGAAAGAAACTATTGGTGGAGAACCGCGCAGATGTGGCACTGTAAGTATCAGACCTGCTTCTTCTTCTTCTTCTTCCATCATCCTCCTCCTTCACTTCTCCTTTCTCTTATTTTTTTCTCCTCATCCTATTTTGTTCGTCTTCCTCTTCTTCCTCCTCCTCTTCTTCCTCTCCTTCTTCCTCCACTTTTTCTTCTTCTCCTTCTTTCTCCACCTCTTCATCTTCTTTCACTTCTTATTCCTCTCCTTCTTCCTCCATTTCTTCATCTTCTTTCTCTCTTCTTCTTCCTTTCCTTCTTCCTCCAAATCTTTATCTTCTTTCTCTCTTCTTCCTTTCCTTATTCCTCCAAATCTTAATCTTCTTTCTCTTCTTCTTCCCCTCCTTCTTCCTCCACCTCCTCATCTTCTTTCTCTCTTCTTCCTTTCCTTCTTCCTCCAACTCTTCATCTTCTTTCTCTTCTTCTCCTCTCGTTCTTCCTCCAAATCTTTATCTTCTTTCTCTCTTCTTCCTTTCCTTCTTCCTCCAAATCTTCATCTTCTTTCTCTTCTTCTTCCTCTCCTTCTTCCTCCACTTCTTCATCTTCTTTCTCTCTTCTTCTACCTTTCCTTCTTCCTCCACCTCTTCATCTTCTTTCTCTTCTTCTTCCTCTCCTTCTTCCTCCACCTCTTCATCTTCTTTCTCTCTTCTTCCTTTCCTTCTTCCTCCACCTCTTCATCTTCTTTCTCTCTTCTTCCTTTCCTTCTTCCTCCAACTCTTCATCTTCTTTCTCTCTTCTTCCTCTCCTTCTTCCTCCAACACTTCATCTTCTTTCTCTCTTCTTCCTTTCCCTCTTCCTCCAATTCTTCTTCTTCCTCCTCTTGTTATACCTATACTTCGTCACTTTTCTTCTTCTTCCTCATCGTGTTTTCCATTTTGCCTCCTGCTCCTCCTCTTCTTCTTCTTCCTCATACTCACCTTCTTCCTCATCTTCTTCTACGACTTCCTCCTCCTCTTCTTCTTCTTTATCCTGCTACTCTTCTACTTCTTCTACGTCCACCTTTTCTTCTTCTTCTTTTCTCTTTTTTCTTATCCTCCTAATATTTTCCCTCTATTTTTCTTCCTCCTCCACCTCTTCTCCTTCATCCTACTTCGCTTCTTCTTCCTCCTCCTCCTCTTCTTCTTCCTCCTCCTCCTCTTCTTCCTCCTCCTCCTCTTCTTCTTCCTCCTCCTCCTCTTCTTCTTCCTCCTCTTCTTCTTCCTCCTCCTCTTCTTCTTCCTCCTCCTCCTCTTCTTCTTCCTCATCCTCCTCTTCTTCTTCCTCCTCCTCCTCTTCTTCTTCCTCCTCCTCCTCTTCTCTTCCTCCTCTTCTTCTTCCTCCTCCTCCTCTTCTTCTTCCTCCTCCTCCTCTTCTTCTTCCTCTCCTCCTCCTCTTCTTCTCCTCCTCTCCTCCTCCTCTTCTTCTTCCTCCTCATCCTCCTCTTCTTCTTCCTCCTCCTCCTCTTCTTCTTCCTCCTCCTCCTCTTCTTCTTCCTCCTCTTCCTCTTCTTCTTCCTTCTCCTCCTCTTCTTCTTCCTCCTCCTCCTCTTCTTCTTCTTCCTCCTCCTCCTCCTCTTCTTCCTCCTCTTCCTCTTCTTCCTCCTCCTCCTCTTCTTCCTCCTCCTCTTCCACTTCTTCTTCCTCCTCGTCTTCTTCTTCGTCATCACCTCCACTTGTACTCGTTCAGGTGACGATGGAGATAAACAAGTTGTGATTCTCGGTCTTTTCTCGGCTTCACTCAATGTCACGTGATGTTGTTGTAACGTTCTTTGGATGTTGTCTATCCACATTACTCTACGACTGCCCCTCTTCTCTTATAATATATGCTTTGTATTGTAGTCAGATTTGCGTCCAGTGAAATATGGTAAAGAAAACAAAAAAGTCAAATAAGTCTTTAATGTTTTCTGATTTTTCTACAAGACTTCACAATTTGCATCTGTCCTTGGAGGCACGACAAATATGAAGGAGAGAGAGAGAGAAATAGGGAAGTAAGAAGGAATAAAATATACGACAAAAAGAAATGTGGAAGAAACCTAATGCAAAGTTATAGAAAGAGAAGTGTGTACAATGTTTGTACAAGATGACTGTTTACTTTACTTAACAGTTATAGTCACAGTTATGGAAGGCCCCGGTATCACTGCAAAGGAATTAAAATCCATAATTGCTCAACCGCCCGTGCCAATGGAATCATCCGAATGAATATCTTATCTCTCAAACAAAGAAAGGTAGCTGAATTTCCCATTACAGCAGTCTCATCAAACGCCAAAAGACACAAGGCGAAACCGCACAGAAATTGAACACATCCATCTGTTCCCTGTCATACGATATTATCATTCAACACAAGTGATCGGAATATCGAAACACGATCAAAACGGATGAAACGCACAGCTCACGGTTTGCACAGAACACTTAACTCAGTAGCTCAGACAGGCAGCCGGACTTGGAATATGAGGAAACAGCAACAAGGAACACTTTTTAATGGAGACAAATAATAATAAATTAATATTATTATAGAGGTAAACTTACAAGGCGATAATCATCGAATAAATTCAGAGGAAGAGGTATGTTTACAGCAAGGCGCTGTGCCAAGGAGTACAGGTTCGGTCCTGCTTAGACCATATATTGTTCTTTGTTTTTTTTTTCTGTTGTTGATTATTTGTCATTTTTTCTGAGTGCTTTAAACATTACTCTTCTACTAAACACTTTTCAATGCCGTGCTGAAGTCTGATATATTGGACCGAAAGGTGCATATATCACAGTTATACAGCAAACAACAACACAACACAGACACGCCCACTTAACGTCCTTTTAAGGGTGGATGGCGAAGAGGTGTACTCCTTTAGTCATCGGATCGAACTCAACCAATCACTTAACAGTGTAGCGTCCTTTGCGGGGAGCAGTGGAAGAAATGTAACACAACATAACATTACAGCACGGAATAATGTAATATAACAAACCATTACATTATATACCTTTTCATAACACATTGCAGCTTCATGAAGCTTCAAAACATAATAACACAGAACGTTATTTTAGAAACTAGGAATAGCTCCCGCCATAGAATATATAAGGAAACAGATACAATGGTTTGGTCACGTGACACGTCAGAAAGATGAAAACACAACACAACGAACCTTCAACAAACGTTGTGAGAACACCAGACCCAAGGGTCGACCACGAAAAAAAGATGGTTCGATGGAATATTTGAAGCACTAGGAAACATAACAGCAGCAGAGGCGAAGAGAAGAGCAAAAGACCGCAAATTATATCTCCCTTCGACATTGATAGGCAGATGAGGAAGGAAAGAAGAAACTATTAGTAACATATCATTTAAGAGCACAACAAGCAGATGCATTTAAGATAAATTATGTCGTTGAAAAACATAACGTATGTGGCTGGATATCTTCTTTTCTTTTTTTCCTCTTTTCACTGATACCGAAAAGGTATCGCGGTTTATATAACTTGTTGTTCTTAAGCTGCTCGAACTGTCTGAATTAGTGATTTTCCTTTGTTGTTACATGTCTCTGTCACTGCATCTATCCATCTTCTTCTGGGTCTTCCTCTCGGTCTTTTCCATGCATTTTTCGAGAAGAACGCCCTTGATGGTGATTGATGAGGATTCATTCTGACCAGGTGGCCCAACCATTTAAGTTGTTGTTGTTCTATATATTCTGGATATAACATTGTATAATCTAAAGAACATATAACAATGTAAAGTGTTGTAACACCACATATTATTAATAACATAGAGCACCATAACAGAAAGTAAACAATTGTATGCAGTTTCTCAAAATAAAACATCTTCGCAAGGCATAACGTGATAGGACATAACATATAACAACATTATATAAATAAAATGGGAGCCGCGATAGCTCAGTGAACTGGACTATAAACAAGCCGGGTTTGATCCCGATCGACGGCTTCCGGGTTTCATCATCATTATCGAGTGCCATCTCCGTAACGAAGGTTGGCTACCATGGAGCGCCATTCTTCTCTGTCTCTTGCTTTGATGGTGCAGATTGTCATAGGCTGGCCTGTCATTCTCTTGATGTTACTCGTCCATGTTAGTCTCGGTCTGCCTCTGCTTCTTCTACCTTGTATTTTCCCCTCCAGGATTACTTTTACTAGGCTGTTGTGTCTTTTAACATGACCCAACAATCGCATTTGTCTTGTTTGAATTGTGTTTAGTAGTTCTCTTTTCATTTTTAGTTGTTTTAAGACTTCATCGTTTGTTTTCTTTTCCTTCCATCCAATTCTACATATTCTTCTATATATCCACATTTCAAACGCTTCAATTCCCTGTTCTGTTTTCTTGTCTAATGTCCATGTTTCTGCACCATATAGGAATGTTGAGAAGACAACACTTTACTATTCTTAGTTTTAGCCCTGGTGGTATTTGTTTTGATGTTAGTATATTTTTCATGACATTAAATTACTTTTTGCCATTCCTATTCTTTTGTTTATTTCAGTTGTACATTTTCCATCACTGGTTATAGTATGTCCACGGTAGTTGTAGTTCTGAACTGTCTCCATGTCTATTCCTTCAATTTTGATATCCACTTGTGGGTTTTGAATATTTCCTTTATTTATGATCATAGTTCCAGGTTTACCCCATCTTAAAAATTGTAGGTTTTTTTTTTAAAGAACTAAAAATAAAAAGAGAACTCCGAAATACAATTAAGACAAAACAAATGAAATTTTTGAGCAACGTTAAAAGACACAACAGCCTACTAAAAGTAATATTGGAAGGGAAAATACAAGGTAACAGAGGCAGACCAAGATTAACAGGGACGAGTAACAACAAAAGATGGACAAGTCAATCTAATACAACCTGCACCATCAAAGCAAGAAATATAGAATAATGTCGATCCATGGAAGCCAACCTTCGTTGCGGAGAAGGCACTCGATGATAATGAAATAATGACGGGGCTTTTTACTTTACTTATATAAATAAAATAGCATACAATGATATGGAATAATATGTGTTTTCATCTGTTTTATGTGTGTGCTACACATATGTTGGTATTTCATGTGAATTAAGTTTGTGTTGAAGTAGCATTAGTCTGTTATATGTTTTTTTCTGTGTATGTGGCAAACAAAATATGTGACCATTAGTTCCTTTTCTGAGTATGTTAAAGTTCAATCATCAATTTCCAATTATAACAACATCACAAAACATAACATAACATAAAACATCATACATTAATATATTATAGCATAACACAACATATTATAGCATAACACAACATATTGTAGCATAACACAACATATTGTAGCATTGCCTATCAAATGTGAAGTAGCAGTGGACATAGCGATGCAACGAAGACGACGGCGCTGGATAGGACACACACTGCTGAGACCAGTTGAGAGTATTACACAACAGGCCCTTTTTTTGGAATCCCCAGGGCAAAAGACAAAAAGGGAGACCAGCATATTCTTGGAGAAGACAGGTGACAGCAGAGTTGAAGAGAATGGGGAAGACATGGAATGATCTGGAAAGAATAGCAAGAAACATAACGGGTTGGAACGTTTTTCTTGAAGACCAATGCTCCACAGGGAGCTGAAAGGAAGGAGAAGAAGACGAATATCATATAGGACATAACATTGTAAAACGACATTGTATTATATTTTCATAATACTCCTCCGTAATGTGTCAGGACAATTTCTAATTAATGCTTTTATCAAAATGAAACCATAAACGGATGTGATCTCATATCGACATTGTCTCTTTATGATTGACAGACAAGACATAATCGATGACAAAAAAATAACAGGGAATCTCATAAAATACACTGAATAACAACAATCTCTTTGCACGACAAGTCAACAAGAGACAGTGAGATCTTGGTTATAGAAGCTGCACTGGCATATAATCGCATGCTCCCGTCAGATAAATAAATCGTTTAGACGAATATGTGACATTATTCCACTTGCTCTTCTGTGGCATGTCGACCTCCACTTCCACCCGCCTAATAATTATTTCACAGGGAAAAAAAATATACTGCCGCAAAATACAAAACAAAAAACATCACCTTCTCAGATAATGACAAGCGTCCTCTGAAGCAAATTTATTTTCAAACTAAATAAAAAAAAAAGCATTCAAAGCTCTCCACAGACTTGCATGACGTATCCATCCTAATTAATATTTTAAAAATTGGACAAGAAGAACATTGGTGCAAACAGTTCAGTGATTGTTTTTTTTTTTTTAATAAGAAAGAGTAAAATATATTATGTTGTTTATTGCATTATGAATATTTGCTTCATATCATCATCAAGTATCATGACAGTTGGCGTAGGTGATCATGTCTCTTCACAATTCTCGATCTCGACAGTTATTTATCATTTCTGAAAATGACGTCATGGGACGCACCAAAATGGCAGCTTATTTATATTCGAGCTATGGACCAAGCAATGTTTACATTGAACAACACGATAAATGTTATTGCTGCGAGTTGGCAGATTTTTGAAAATGTTTTCAAGGGTTTGAACATAAATGTTTGTTCACAGTTCGTTAACCTTCGCTGTAGATAAAGTCGTTAATTGGATGGCTTCGTTTCAGACATTTTTGACGTTGGTAGCTAAGGACCTAACTTGTGCAAACGGATGGCATTGGCAAGGATCATTTTGAATCTATGAAGTGGGCTCATTGTGTGTTTAACTCAAACGCATATGTGCTTTTTAACCAAATACCTTTTTTTGGGGACTCAATGCAGATATCCCCGATGGAAGAATAAATTGTACTATTAGTCCCATAAATGATTCGCTTCCAGAGGTTTATGATGTAAACAAAGCAGTTTTGTCATTGCAAGTGAATAATGTCCACACCTATAATTGGTCAGGATTGTGTAGCAGCAGCAGCTTTATAGCGAACACAGAAAACATCACAGGATTGTGCTGTTCTGAAACAGCTATGCCATGCTACCCTAGAATTGCCTTTAATGGGATTACTGTGACCACATACCACTCTCCATGTGTGTGCCACATATTTACACCCCAGAAAGAAATACTGAATATAACAACACCATGTGCCGTCTGTGATATTAATGACCACAGACCAGGAGCCTCCAGTATGATTGATACAACTGTTGCACCAAGCACTTCATCAGCAGAGCCATATCTATGGAATGTTAATCTGACATTGTTCTTGAATGATGTCCAAGTTAATGAGACATCAGAATCGTGTGGCAGCAGCTACAAGAAGGGAGCGGAGAACATCAAGTTCTGCTGCTATAAAGGAGACTTGCCTTGCTATCCCAGAATTGCCTTAAATGGAATCACTGTAGTTGAAAACTTCTCCTCTTGTGTAAACTACACATTCACATCTAAGAGTGAATCAGTGAAGGTCACAAAATCATATTCTCTCTGTGGTTTTACTAACTACAGGTCATGTGGCTTCTGTTGGATTGGAAATGACAAATTACCACCACTGTGTGTCTATATGCTTGGAATTGGAGTCATCAATGACGGCCTAACATCATCAAGTGCTATGACGATCATCATTTTCGGGAGGACGTGAACTCCCATGGTATATGGTGGATAGGCGGCAGGAACCATTGAAGGCTATGTCTGAAAAGTGTTCCTTCATGCAGTTTCCTCATATTCCAAGTCCGGCTTGTTGCAGGAGCTACTGAGTTAAGTGCTCTGTGCACACCGTGAGCAGTGTGTCTCATCCGTTTTGATCCTGCTTCGATATCCCGCTTGTTTACGATGAATGATGATATCGTATGACAGGGAACAGTTGGCTGTGTTCACTTTCTGCGCGGTTTCGCCTTATGACTTTTGGCGTGTGCTGAGACTGCTACGATGGGGACTACAGTTACCTTTCTTTGTTGGGAGATGAGTTGTTAATTCGGATGATTCCACTGGCACGGGCGGTTGAGCAATTATGGATTTTAATTCGTTTGCTGTGATGCCGAGGCCTTCCATAACCAATAACCAATAACAATAATTATCATTTCTGTTGCTGTCCTTCTGCCAAGCCATTCTCTCATGCTGTCTGGTATCTTTTCTATTTACTTCCCTCTATCTCTTCGTCCCTCAACTTTCCCGTTATTACAATATATCCCAGTTGTTCTCTTCTCATTACATGGCCAAAATATGATGATTGTTTCTTCCTAATATGGAAATTAGCTCTCTTTTTGCTTTGGCCTCTTTCAGAACGTTTTCATTACTCTTCTTAGTTGCCCATGTATTCTCAACATTCTTCTGTAAAACCATATTTCTACAGCCTCCAGTGATTTTCTTGTCTGTTGTCCTATTGTCCAAATTGCACAGCTATATGTTCAGCCTGACTCTTGATATAACAAAGTACACATACAAATTAAAAAAAATAAACACTAATAAGTAAAGACAACATGAAATAATGTATATCTGCATGGAAATGCACTACAGACAGTGGTTCTAAAATTGTATTCTACATTGGTCCCCTTCCGAAATTGTTTCTTTATATATATCATCATCATCATCATCAAGTACCGAGCCTGCTGGCGTAGGTGATCATGTCTCTCCACAACTTTCGATCTCGGCAGCTATTTATCATTTCTGTTGTTGACCTTCTGCCAAGCCATTCTCTTAAGTTGTCTGTTATTTTTTCTCTTTGATTTCCTCTATCTCTTCGTCCCTCAATTTTTCCAGATGATACAATATATTCAATTTGTTCTCTTCTCATTGCATGGCCAAAAAATGATGATTGTTTATTCCTAATATTGGAAAACAGCTCTCTTTTTTTTTTACCTCTCTTAGAACATCTTCATTACCCTTCATAGCTGTCCATGGTACTCTCAACATTCTTCTGTAAAACCACATTTCTACAGACTCCAGTGATTTTCTTGTCTGTTGTCCTATTATCCATGATTCGCATCAGTATGTTAAGACTGGCTTTACGTAACATTTAAGAACTCTTTTTCTTGTTTCTGTTGTCAAAAATAGATTGCATAGTATCTTTCTCATTTTCTGGAAAGGTGCTTTTGCCTGGGCCATTATATATATATATATATATATATATATATATATATATATATATAAATCATCGGACAACTGTCACTGCTGTGTAACAGGTAAATAACACTATAAGGCAAAAGGGCTATCCGGACTCTAGACACAAAAACAATTAGAAAAATAACTACCACCGAGATTAATTGTGTTAGACTCATGACATGATATAACCTGAGAGATTGAATTAAATGAAGAACTAATAAAAAAAATGCTGGCTGCAATTTCCGCTTTGAGGGCATAAAGAAACAGAAAGTAAACATTTTCAGCCACGGGATAGAAAAGTTAAAAGAAACCAAGAGTCTTTAATAAACGTTGGAAGTGCACCATACCCAATGGCCAACCATGGAAGATGAAGTTCGCTGGAATATTAGAATCACTGTGAAACATAACAACAGGAATAAACCAACAAAAGAAGAAAAGAAAAGAAAAGGCCAAAACACTGTATCTCTTCTGGACGCTGAAAAGAAATATGTATGTGTTTGTGTTTGTATATGTGTTTTTGTTTACAATATTTTTCCGCATTATCTTGTTACTGCTCGTGCGCTGCCGGGGCCCGAAAATGGAGTAAAGAATAGTGGCGCTGTTCCCTAACAGGTATGTTCGTAAGAGGCGACTGAGGAGGGTTGGGCATGGGACTGGTTATTCTGTATTGTACACAAAATAAGCAGCGACAAATTCACAAACATGGTCAAGTCAACGGAAAGATAAAAAATGTCAACTTCAATGATAAGTCAGTCCTATTATGTGGCAGTGAAACATGGAGAAAAACAAAAATGACAATCATGAAGGTATAGACCTTCATTAATGGACCCTTTCGCAGAATAAAAGGATGGAAATGGCAGGACAAAATCACTAACATAGAATTATGGAAATGTACCAGTGGATAAAGAGATACAGCGAAGACGATGGCGATGTAAAGGATACACACCGCGGAAGACAACTAAGTTTACGATAGACCTTTTTTTTGGAATCATCAAGGGAAAAAAAACGAAGAGGTACACCAAAATACTCTCGGAGAAGACAGATGGTAGCAAAGATGAAGATAATGCGGGAAGCATGGAAAGACGTTTTAAAAAAATTCAGAAATTGAACGTCTTGGAAAGTATTTGTTGACGACCTATGCTCCACAGATAGCTGAAAGGTAGAGGAAGATGTTTGTGAGTTTTGTGCTAGATGTTCAGAAACAAGCTTATATCGATACATATGTATATAAGAGCTGCGGTAGCTCAGTGGTTAGTGAACTGGTCTACAAATGATAAGAGGTTGGGTTCGAGCCTGATCGACGGCTTCCAGGTTCATCCGCCTTAAATGGTACCGGATTTTTTCTGTGAAAGTAAAGCGGCACGGGCGTAATACCGACCTGATTGCCCCAAAAATCATGTGCCAAAGGTCTGTACAAATTATGTACAATGGTCACTAACATTATATTGCATATACTCCACTTAGTGTGACGGGGGCTCTTTACTTTCTTTTATAATTTTATATATGTTCTCAGTCTGAATATTAAGAAAACAGAAGTAATGGTCATATCGAAGAAACAATCATTACAATTATACAGCATAAAAATAAACAAGACAAATCTGAAACAAGTGTAACGCATCAAATAATTGGGCACAATAATAACATCAGATAGACGATGTACCACATAAATAAAAAGCAAAATAGCATTTCAGAAAATGAAAAACATCTTATTCAACAAGGCTATGTCAATAGAAATGAGAAAGAGAGTTCATCAGTGCTATATAGAACCAATTCTGACCTATGGAAGCGAATCATGGACAGTAGACAAACAAACGAAAAAACGACTAGAGGCCACAGAGATAGGATTTCTCAGAATAATATTAAAGTTCCCTGGACAGCTAAAAAGACCAATGGGGGAATTCTTAAAGAGGCCAACAAAAAAAAAGGGAGCTCCTAAAAAACATCAGAAAGAAGCAATCAACATTTATCGGGAACATCATGAAAAGACGAAAGTTGGAATACTTGGTTACAACTGGCCAAATAAAAGGAAAGAGATATCGCGGACGACAAAGAGAGAAAATACTGGATAGCTTGGTGTCATGGCATGGAAAACAGTCAACAACGGAATTGACACGATGCACTGTAGATAGAAGATCGTCGAAGGACAAGATCGCTTACGCTAACCGGTAGGGTACATGATGATGATGAAGATGATGATGATGATGTTGATTCTTTATTCAAAGAGTTTGATGTTAAAATTCTATTTCTTCGGAATTTATTAGAGGATGGGGGTCATCAATAAATTTATTCATTTATATCTTTATATCTATCTATTGTCATTTCGAGCCGAAGTTGGCACATAGGACAGAACCACAATCTCAAAAACAGAAACCTTGCGTGCCAAAATAGCACATATTGCAGAGATCACTGCTTCTAAAGTCTATGGTTCTGTTTCCATAACAATACTTTTTACAATGACAGCTTGTCAAGCCATCGATCAACCTCCTTAGTCGCCTCTTACGACATGTCTGGAAGGTCACAGTGTCACTATTCTTTACTTCCCACATAATGATGCCCCGGTAACACACAGGAGATTTATATCTTTACAACTACTAAATTAGCATAGGTCGCAACCCTGCAATGTGCCTATATATTTGATTTGGCTTAATCAACATAAGACTTCAATGTTACATTTAGCTTAGCCAACTGCCGACTTCAATGTTACATTTAGCTTAGCCAACATGAGACTTCAATGTTACATTTAGCTTAGCCAGCATGAGACATCAATGTTACATTTAGCTTATCCAACATGAGACTTCAATGTTACATTTAGTTTAGCCAACATGAGACTTCAATGTTACATTTAGCTTAGCCAGCATGAGACATCAATGTTACATTTAGCTTAGCCAACATGCGACCTCAATATTACATTTAGCTTAGCCAACATGCGACCTCAATATTACATTTAGCTTGGCCAACATGAGAGCTCAATATTACATTTAGCTTAGCCAACATGAGAGCTCAATATTACATTTAGCTTAGCCAACATGAGAGCTCAATATTACATTTAGCTTAGCCAACATGAGAGCTCAATATTACATTTAGCTTAGCCAACATGCGATCTCAATATTTAATTTAGCTTGGCCAACATGAGAGCTCAATATTACATCTAGCTTAGCCAACATGAGAGCTCAATATTACATTTAGCTTAGCCAACATGCGACCTCAATATTACATTTAGCTTAACCAACGTGAGACATCATTGTTACATTTTGCTTAGCCAACGTGAGACCTCATTGTTACATTTAGCTTAGCCAACTTGAGACCTCATCAAGTCGAAATTAAATTCTAAATCTTACTCTCTGATACAGACTTTTTTCTGCAATAGATGGCCATTGACCATTACACATTGACCATTACACATTGACCATTACACATTGACCATTACACATTGACCATTACACATAGACCACTGACCATTGACCATTACACATTGACCATTACACATTGACCATTACACATAGACCACTGACCATTGACCATTACACATTGACCATTACACATAGACCATTGACCATCACACATAGACCACTGACCATGACCATTACACATTAACTATTACACATTGACAACTGACCATTACACATTGACCTCTGACCATTGACCATTACACATTGACCGTTACATTGACCATGATCATTACACATTGACGACTATAGATTGACCATTGATCATTACACATTGACTATTGACCACTATAATTCATTACACATTGACCGTTACATTGACCATTGATCATTACACATTGACGACTGTAGATTGACCATTGATCATTACACATTGACTATTGACCGCTGACTATAATCCATTACACATTGACCGTTACATTGACCATTGCCCACACATTGAGGAATTGATTTCTTGCTCCATACATCGCCACAACACGTGCTCCATGTTGTCTGTGTGTGGCCGGTAAAACAGAGAAAGAGACAGCAACATCTGAGAAAATGTCGCGATCCAGCTAAACTCTGAGCCTCACAGTAATTTCAAAGACAGGATCTGATAGCCAGATCACGCGCACTGAAGATTTATTTCTACTTTTAAGATTGCTCTGGATAAAATCTAGAAAAGAGAGCTTATCTCCCCTAACGAGTTTGAGGAAAAAAAGTCTGAAAAGAGATGAACTTGTAACTTCCTTTAATTCATTTCTTAATTCACAGATGTTATTTTTCGTGTGTTTTTTGCCCTCGTTTGATGCTCGCTGAGTATCTGTGTGATTAATTTAACACCAGGTGACAAGCTGAGAGCGCCGTTGAAAAGGGGAGCTGATCTCACACTGGCATTGAGGCGATCTGTGGATCAAGAAGACAGAGAAATTACTTCCCCTTTAACACCACCCAGGTTTGTTTGTTCGTCTTTTATTAATCGCGTATGTTGATGAAGATATTAGTGTTTTTCATCTAATTTATGTCTGTGTTGAGATATATTAGTGTATTGTGTGAGTGTGTGGGAGCCACGATAGCTCAGTGGTTAGTGAACTGGACTACACAGGACAAGAGGTAGGGTTCGACCCCAACTGACGGCTTCCGGGTTCACCAGCCTTAAATGGGTACCGGATTTTTTTCTGGGAAAGTAAAGCGGCACGGGTGTAATACTGACCACATTACCCCCAACATCATGTGCCGAAGGTCTGTAAAATGTAAGGTCACTAACACCATATTCCCTATACGTAACTTGGCGAAACGGAGGCTCTTTACTTTAATATGTGAATGTGTATGTTGATGTATGTGACACTTTATCTGTTTTATGATTGTGTTTAAATTAATTAGTCTTTTATATGGTTTCTGTGAGAATTGAAATTAATGAGTCTTTTGTCTGGTTTTTGTGAGAATTGAAATTAATTATTCTTTTATCTGGTTTCTGTGAGAATTTAAATTAATTAGTCTTTTTTCTGGTTTCTGTGAGAATTGAAATTAATTATTCTTTTATCTGGTTTCTGTGATAATTGAAATTAATGACTCTTTTATCTGGTTTCTGTGAGAATTGAAATTAATGAGTCTTTTGTCTGGTTTTTGTGAGAATTGAAATTAATTATTCTTTTATCTGGTTTCTGTGAGAATTGAAATTAATTATTCTTTTATCTGGTTTCTGTGAGAATTGAAATTAATTATTCTTTTATCTGGTTTCTGGGAGAATTGAAATTAATGAGTCTTTTATCTGTTTGATGTAGATGTTGAAAGCCATATTCTGCATGAAGATGTTCATCGAAAAGTACACAGAAGCAACAAACCAATATATGCCTGCTTCATAGACTACACCAAAGATTTTGATAGAGTACACCACAAACAACTTATAGAATGCCTAAAAGTGATACATCTAGATGACATGGACATACGACTAATATGTAATTTATACTGGTAGCAAACAGCAATAATAAAATATAACAAATAGAACTCTACACCTATTGGTATAAAAAGAGGGGTAAGACAGGGATGCATCCTACCACCAAGCATGTTCAATCTATATACTGAGCAAATCTTTAAAAAAGCATTACAGATATACCAGGCTTAAACATTAATGGAAAGATAATAAATAACCTAAGATATGCCAATGATGCTGTATTACTAGCAGAAAATCCTAAAGATCTACAACAAATACTTAATGAAATAAACATGACAAGCAAACAATATGGACTAGATATGAATATCAAAAGAACTAAAACTATGATTATAAGCAAAGATAATACACAAAACCTACAAGTGGGTTTCAGAGCTGAAGGAATAGACATGGAGACAGTTCAGAGCTACAACTACGGGAATGACGCTTCACTGTAGCCACAACTTCTATTCGGAGACGACACACAATGAATGGATGATGTATATGGAACAACAACGAAAAAAGTAAAGTGCACGCGTCACGCCAAGTGGCGTATAGGGAATATGGTGTTAGTGACCATACATTTTACAGACCTTTAGCTCATGATTTTTGGGTAATGTGGTCTGTGCCGTTTTACTTTCCCAGAAAAAAAAAATCCGGTACCAATTAAAAGCTGGGTGAACCGGCCGCCGTCAGTCGAGTTTGAACCCTACCTCTTGTTCTGTGTAGTCCAGTTCACTAACCACTGAACTATCGCGGCATCCGATGATAATATATATGTTGAAAATAAATTGATCGTTTGTTGATTTTCTGCGAATGTTGAAGGCCAGTCACTCTTTTTGATGATTTCTTTAAACCTGCTATTTGTGATTTAAAAAACATAAATTGAAAATGCAACGTGGTGTAGAGAGTTGTAGTTAGTTGTAGTTAAACGAAGGTATCACTGCAAACGAATTAAAATCCATAGTTGCTCAACCGCCCATGCCAATGGAATCATCCGAGTTAACATCTCATCTCATTGAAGGATCCAAACAGAGAAAGGCAGCTGCAGTCCCCATCATAGCAGCTACAGCACACGCTAAAAGACACAAGGCGTAACCGCACCGGAAGTGTACGCATGACAACTATCCTTCGTCTTACGATAAACAACAACTATATAGTGTTGGATGTTTCTGTGTATACTGAAGGCCCGATACCTTGTTTATCTTTAGCTTACATAGGCTGTACATATTTTCCAATGCCTTTTTCCTACAAAGTTTGACACGTATTATTGTTTTGATTCGTCTCTTATCTGTTAATTTGAACTGTGTTCTTTCTATCTTAGGCTTGAGGTCCAATGCAGACAGGAAACCTTTCCTTTTCTTTTTCCTCTTTCAGAACGTTTTCATTACTCTTCTGACCTTTGTATTATAATAAATTAAAATTAAAAAAAAAATATTTTCCTTTCTTTTTTTAAATATTAGTAAAATGGGAATACCAACGCTTTTTCGTTGTATTTTGTCTTTAGTCGTTTAGCCTTTAGTCTTAAGTCTTTTGTTTTTTTTTAGTCTTTTAGTCTTTAGTTCGGTGTGGCGTCACTGCAGTCGGTTCAATATCACATCTACTGCAGGCCGCCCCATCTACCATCGATGTGTCCATCTACTGATTGTTCCTGTCCTGCTTTGATTGAAACGTTGTGCGTTCTTTTCCGCGAAGGATGCCGTTCCTGGAACCGTCCATCATGACGTCACGTTCCACCATTCCTTGGGCATGTGCGTCATCTTTCGCTTCTTGTCTCCTTCCTGTGAGGGGTCGTCTATAAAAGTCCTCACAGTGTCGTTTATTATCATTTAAACAATATTCTCCTGCCTCGTGGCTGACCCCGCTAAGTCGGCCATCTTATTGCCACAAACTCCAATGTTCATTACCTCTTTCCTTACGGAAGCTTTTTATCAATGAAGCGGAACAGATATCAGAGACAACGTTTTTCAAGTTTTAAGAATCAATCTACATATTTATATTTGTCTAACATGTTACAGATTATTTATGAATTGTTAGATAATTGAACAATGTATCACCAATACCAAGATGATACAAGACCTGTAAAAAGAATATGGTTTGATAACGGTTCACACTAATCAAATTGAGAGTGACGCACTATGCGGCGAAACGTACGGAAAGAGTTAATCTTTTTCGAAAATTACTTTACTTTCCAATCAATAACACATCCCCCTCCCCCCTTTCCATTTGGAGAGCTGTCCATAAGAACCATTTATGCTTGTTTTTGACTTTCAAATCAACCGTAATTAAAATTATTTATATTTTATTTTTTTACATTTAAATTAATAATTCTCCTTTCCTTATCCAAACTGTTAACAGAATACTTCATTCCCAAATAAATAAAATAGAATCTTCAACAGATTAAATCTTTTTTATATATATTTTTTTAAACAAATATTTATTTTATTGATTGAACGTAGTCAAGTGTTAAATGTGACAAAGTAAACGTTTTATTACTCTTCTTTTCTTCCTCCTTTGCTTTTCAACCTCGAGAGGAGATATAATTTGCGGTCTTTTGCTCTTCTGTTGGCTTTTCCTGCTGGCGTGTTTCCTAGTGCTTCTAATATTCCGTCAATCCATCTTTTGCTCTTCTGTTAGCTTTTCCTACTGGCGTGTTTCCTAGTGTTTCTAATATTCCGTCAATCCACCTTTTGCTCTTCTGTTAGCTTTTCCTGCTGGCGTGTTTCCTAGTGTTTCTAATATTCCGTCAATCCATCTTTTGCTCTTCTGTTGGCCTCTCTTGCTGTTATGTTTCCTAGTGTTTCTAATATTCAGTCAATCCATTTTTTGCTCTTCTGTTGGCCTCTCTTGCTATTATGTTTCCTAGTGTTTCTAATATTCCGTCAATCCATCTTTTGCTCTTCTGTTAGATTTTCCTGCTGGCGTGTTTCCTAGTGTTTCTAATATTCCGTCAATCCATTTTTGCTCTTCTGTTGGCCTCTCTTGCTACTATGTTTCCTAGTGTTTCTAATATTCTGTCAATCCATTTTTTGCTCTTCTGTTGGCCTCTCTTGCTGTTATGTTTCCTAGTGTTTCTAATATTCCGTCAATCAATCTTTTGCACTAATATTGGCCTCTTCTGCTGCTATATTGCCTGGTGTTTCTAATATTCTGTCAACTCATCCTATTTGTGGTCGGTCTTTGATCCTGGTATTCAGTAAACTTATATACGTATACAAAGTATATATAAACTTATATACATTTGTTTTTTAAATCTTTTCAAGTCGTTTGGTCTACAATTCCAAATTCTTTCAGCGAATTGTAATTTTAATTCACGTGACGTAATTCTTCCGTTTTTGTCTGCATCGGACATCAGCAACTGTCAACGTCAGTCTATTTTTAGAACGGGTTTTCTATTTCAAATCACATTTTGATTTTCTTAAATTCCTATGGGGGATTTCGGCCCTGACCTTTTTCTCTATGTTTTCTATAAATAAGCTAGTAATAATTCCCGGAATGCTGCAATCTTATTGGTGGAAATGTAAATAAATTGGAGTGCGCAATGGTTTATTTCGCAGACAAAAGCAATTAGATGTAATGATAATAACTTGGGGGAGTTAATGAAGTTAGCATTAGGAATTCATTAGTGTTAGATTAAAGTTATTGCACTGCGGTCAGACCCAAAGGTATTCAGTTCCCTTCAGCAGTAGATAAAGCTCAATAATAAAGTTGGTTATTGCAGATTTTGAATCAACAAACGTCAACATTAAATGAGAAAAATTCTCATATCTTTGTGTGTGCATGTCTGTGTTAGTCACATCTCATATCTTTGTGTGTGCATGTCTGTGTTAGTCACATCTCATATCTTTGTGTGTGCATGTATGTGTTAGTCACATCTAATATCTTTGTGTGTGCATGTCTGTGTTAGTCACATATCATATCTTAGTGTGTGCATGTCTGTGTTAGTCACATCTCATATCTTTGTGTGTGCATGTCTGTGTTAGTCACATCTCATATCTGTGTGTGTGCATGTCTGTGTTAGTCACATCTCATATCTTTGTGTGTGCATGTCTGTGTTAGTCACATCTCATATCTTAGTGTGTGCATGTCTGTGTTAGTCACATCTCATATCTTTGTGTGTGCATGTCTGTGTTAGTCACATCTCATATGTTTGTGTGTGCATGTCTGTGTTAGTCACATCACATATCTTTGTGTGTGCATGTCTGTGTTAGTCACATCTCATATCTTTGTGTGTGCATGTCTGTGTTAGTCACATCTAATATCTTTGTGTATGCATGTCTGTGTTAGTCACATCACATATATTTTTGTGTGCATGTCTGTGTTAGTCACATCTCATATCTTTGTGTGTGCATGTCTGTGTTAGTCACATCTCATATCTTTGTGTGTGCATGTCTGTGTTAGTCACATCTCATATGTTTGTATGTGCGTGTCTGTGTTAGTCACATCTCATATTTTTGTATGTGCATGTCTGTGTTAGTCACATCTCATATCTTTGTGTGTGCATGTCTGTGTTAGTCACCTCTAGTGACTCGGGCAGATGGTGCTCGTAAACTTGGGAGGGCCGACCATCTAAGGGCAGAATCCCCCTACAGAAAAGACAATCTGCTGCCTTGCAGGAAGATTGGGGACAATCAAAGGCCAAGGAAAGCAAACCTGAATAAAATGCTGGCTGAAATCGGATGCACTGGGTCACTGGCGCAGAACACAATGCAACGTTTTAACAGGTGTTCAATCAGGGTAGATCTGGCAGACTCTAATTGTGATGTTCTGTCTGTGAGGGCGATCAACACACTTAACCTGACAGCTGACTCCATGTGAGAGTCTGGGATCCTACTCTGATTGAGTCCTGATCGCAGAGAGAAAGAGAGAGAGAGAGAGAGAATTGAGAATCAAAGTAATTAATTAACTGGATATATACTGAAGCATATTAATTAATTAGCTATATACATAATGACGCACATTAATTAATTAGCTCGATATAGAATTGGATGGAAAGAAAAGAAAACAAACGAGTGAGTCTTAATACAACTAAACATGAAAGAGAACTACTAAACACAATTAGAGCAAGAGAAATGAAATTTTGTGGGCATGTTAAAAGACACAACAGCCTAAAAAAAGGTAATATTGGAAGGGAAAATACAAGGTGAAAGAGGAAGACTAACATGGACGAGTAACATCAAAAGATGGACAAGTCAGCCTATGACAATCTGCACCATCAAAGCAAGAGACAAAGTGGAATGTCGCTCCATGGTAGCCAACTTTCGATCTGGAGACGGCACTCAATGGTGATGAAAAGTATTACACGTAAATTGGCTTTAACATATCAGTATCAGTGTCATCAAGTGATATCTTACTCGGCAAGTAGTTGGTCCTAGGCTTCAGTCTGATATCGCCTTTACAATGAAAACGGCGTGTTTGGGTCAGTGGTTGTTTGCACTATTATCTGATTTCTTATCCCCATTGTTTCAACTATTAATTTTAATATTTCTTGTAATGTTGCTCTTGGGCTATTTTTTAAAAAAAAGTTATTTCAAATGTTTTTAACTCTTTCTGATGTTTGAAAACTGCGTGAGCATTACAGAGATTAAGATTTCTGATGTTTGAACTCTAGTTGAGTTATCCAGAATTTAGTTTTCTAGTCGTTAAAGTTCTGCCTGCTTGAGTCTTTTTGAGTTTTGTCTAATCTTCGGTTGTTTGGACTAAGCCATTTGAGCCAACTATTGAATTAGCGTCATCAGCCGATCACAAAGTCAAACAAGAAGAGTGAAGCAAGACGGAGATGACAAACTTAAGGAAGGTAATCGATATTCGTGGGAGAAGCATAAAGACATTTGGACTTTTGGAAAGCAAGCACTGAGATCGGCCAGTTGGTCAACAACCAAACTGAAGGAAATGATACATCTGTGAATAGAGGTGTGTTTTTGAGGATATTATTACAGAATACAAATTATATTATTACAAATACTAAATAATATTATTACAGAGGATCTTATATCATCATCATCAAGTACCGGGCCTAGTGGCGTAGGTGATCATGTTTCTCCACAACTTTCGATCTCGGCAGCTATTTATCATTTCTGTTGTTGACCTTCTGCCAAGCCATTCTCTTAAGCTGTCTGTTATTTTTTCTCTTTGATTCCCTCTATCTCTTCGTCCCTCAATTTTTCCAGTTGTTACAATATATTCAAGTTGTTCTCTTCTCATTATATGGCAAAAAAATGATGATTGTCTCTTCCTAGCATTGTAAATTAGTTCTCTTTTTTCCATCGGAATCCCCTTTAACGTTGTTGTCGTTATGTCTAATGTTGTGGCGATTCATGATTATACAAAGAAATTACGACGGTGGTTTTATGTTGCCTTCCGTCGGTTTGTTTACGGTTGGCTCTGCTAGCCTTTGACTAAAAAGTCTCACCCACAAGGCAGTGGGGTTGTTTTACTTCGGGGTACCCTCCCTTAGCTTTTACTCTCCCGAGCTTACCTGCAAGGCAGCAGGGCAGCCACAGGTTGTACTGTTTACTGCATACAGTAGCAGGTAAAATTCCCCGACCTGACAAAGATGATCTTATACACTAGCAACAATAGAATGAGACTGGAGATAGAAGCATATACGGTTGCTACATGCTCAATCACACACGAAAATCACTCGAGGCTGTAGAAGTGTCGTTTTACAGAAAAATGTTGAGAAAACCATTAACAGTTAAGAAGAGTACTGACGTTCTCAGTGTAATACCCTGGTACCCATTTCTACCAGCGGCTGGGTCGACCGCGGGGGTATTTATTTTTTCTAACCACGAGTACAATTCACACTTTTTCCAGCTGGAATCGAACACGGATTGTCCGAACGTCGGTAACCCAGTCGGGTGGTTTTCCTAACTAGGCTACTGAAGCCCCTATTCTATTCTATTCTATTGACCTTTCGAGCCGTAGCCGGCCCATATGGCATAGACCCAGATACTCTTTCTCTTTTCTAATTTTTATTCTAGCAGTTTTCAATCCTTCTAAAGATATTTTATCAAATCTCACCATTTGCCTCTGTTCTGTGCAGAATGTAAACGAGGCCCACTATAGATACACGTTTTCTTTAGTTAGCAACATTTGCGTTCTATGTCTGTACTACAAGTTGAAACCACTTCCATAAAATGCCAATCTTAATAATAATAGAATGTACTAGTCTCAGGACATCTTCTCTCATAAACTATAAACGCTGATAAAATTCCAAGTTACAACTAAACTGCCACTTTTAAATAGAAACAAACAGTCGTGCAATCATTAAAGCTCAATAATTTTATGTTTGCTTTTGCAGCCCTAGGAGGTATGCGGTTCACAGGTCAGACCTCGCACGTGGAGCCTTCATTGGAGGATCACAGGATCACAGGCCTCCGTGGAGTGGCCCAGGTGGCGCCAAGGCATTTTTGATTCAGAAGGTAAGTAAGTAATTATAAGTAAACACTTTTTAGGAGGCTTGGTAGTTTAGCGAAACGGCGCCTGCCTCAGGACACAACGGACCAGGGTTCAAAACCCACTAGGAGCCGGTGGTCATCATCATCGAGTGCCATCTCCGCAACCAAGGTTGACTACCATGGAACGCCATTCCGCTCTGTCTCTTGCTTTGATGGTGCGGGTTGTCATAGGCAGACTTGTCCATCTTTTGATGTTACTCGTTCATGTTAGTCTGAGTCTGCCTCTAACTCTTCTACCTTGTATTTTGAGCCGGTGGTAATTTTTTTTTTTCAAAAATAGGAAAAGAATTAATCCGTGGTTTCTTTATGACGTAACACTGCCTGATCTTTTGGGTAGTGGGAACCGAAGTCTAGCCTCTCTGATAACATCAATAAGCAGGAAGTCTCATGTGAAATTGCGCACGTTAAAACCCATTGACAGTTAAAATCGAAAAGAGTAGAACACAAACATGACCAAGGCACGGGCATAGTTGTCAACAAAAACCTGCGCACACCGGGTAATTCAGGCCTTGCCACGGAGTTCGTGCACGTGGGCCAGGATTCTCCTTGGATTTTCTTGATATTCTTGAAAGGGGATAGCGGAACACCTATGGGTTTGTCTGGTGTGCGGTAACTACGGAAGCTCCGAGGCGACAGAAATCAGAATTACACAGAAAACAGAACAGCACAGAAAAGGTACATAATTACACATAATACAGAAATATACAGAAAACATAATTACACAGAAAGCAGAACTGCATCGAAGACATAATTACACAGAAAACATAAGTAAAAAGTAAAGTACCCCCCGTCACGCCAAGTGGCGTATAGGGAAATATGGTGTTAGTGACCCTATATTTTACAGACCTTCAGCACATGATTTTTGGGGTAATGTGGTCGGTATTACGCCCGTGCTGCTTTTGCTTTCCCAGAAAAACTCCGGTACCCATTTTAAGGCTGGGTGAACCCGGAGCCGTCGGTTGGGATCGAACCCTACCCCTTGTCCGTAGTAGTCCAGTTCACTAACCACTGAGCTATCGCGGCTCCTACTAATTTTTAGGGAATTAGTAAAACCCAGTGTCCTCGCCAGGATTACGAACCCCGGCTGTTGCCGTGGTAAGCCAACCGCTACACAGAAAACATAATTACATAAAAAAACACTATTACACAGAAAACATAATTACACATAAAACAGACCTACGCAGAAAACATAATTACACAGAAAACAGACCTACGCAGAAAACATAATTACACAGAAAACAGACCTACGCAGAAAACATAATTACACAGAAAACAGACCTACGCAGAAAACATAATTACACAGAAAACAGACCTACGCAGAAAACATAATTACACAGAAAACAGAACTACACAGAAAGCAGGTACATAACACAGGCTGTTGTCTTTTGTGACAAGAAGATGTACCGCCAGAAATGGATTTCATTCTTAATTCTTCCTGCTTGTCGTTTTCTGTTTTCTGTTGTTGGTTATTTCCAGCGTTGTAAAAATTGTATGTGCTTTTGTACCAGTGTAGATATTTGTATTGCTTGCTTGCTTGCTTGCTTTCAGCCTGTGACTAAAGGAATAGAACCCTTCCTCATACCCCGTTCAAAGGAAGCTAAGTTAGCGTACAAGCGTCGTGT
>JAVIAB010000126.1:61272768-61302768 GCA_032433765.1 Megaustenia siamemsis
TATTGCTTAGTGTAGAAGCATAGAAGATAGCTGTCCGATATATAAGTAAAAAAAAAAGTAAAGTACCCTCATCACGCCAAGTGGCGTATAGGAAACATTGTGTTAGTGACCCTAAATTTTACAGACCTTCGGCACATGATTTTTGGGGTAATGTGGTCGGTATTACGCCCGTGCCGTTTCGCTTTCCCAGAAACAAATCCGGTACCCATTAAAGGCTGGGTGAACGCGGAAGCCGTCGGTTGGGATCGAACCCTACCCCTTATCCTTTGTAGTTCAGTTCACTAACCACTGAGCTATTGCGGATCCCTACTGTCCGATATATGGCTTGTCAAAATAACTAAGTAAATAAATAATAATGTAATTTCCGTGGAAAAAAAAAACATATCCTTTACGTGACAGCATAACTTTATTATCATAAAATAAAAGCCAGACTTCCAAATATCAACAATATTTAAGAAGCCACCAAAATAAATTATATATTAAAAACAAAAACAAAAATAATAAATAAATGCTACAGTATAAATCCTAGCCAGATAAGAACGATATTTCTGGCCAAATTTTAGGCTTGATTTCGTTTTGCAATATAATTTTTTTTCCCTCCTGGCTTAGTGATGAGATTGTCCAGAAGGCCAAATGGAATGTTATTTGAGCGATTTTTGAGTTTGCAGGGGCAATCAGGCAGGTCCATTCAGGAGCAATGGTTGTCATCCGGAAAATTGAAAACTTTGGAGGGAGATGATAACGTTATGTAGGAGGGTCGAGGAGTGACTGAGGGTGAATATGGAGGAGGTCGAAGGAGGGATGATTGCAGCGGTCAGATAGGAGAGTTAATAATGTTGTTGAAGGGAGGGGCTGAGAACATGAGAAGGAAATTGAAAGTGAATTATTCAGAGAGGGGAGGCTAATAATGTTGGAGAGAATTCGAGAAATGGATGAGAGTGAGTGAGTGAGTGATGAGTGAGTGAGTGAATGAGTGAGTGAGAAGAGTTGGGTGTGAGGTGGGGCTGGTGTGGGGATGAAGATTTTAATGGCAGTGAAAGATGGGGATTAAAAGAAGATAGTTACAGTTACTAGATGAGATAGTTACAGTTACTAGATGAGATAGTTACAGTTACTTGATGAGATAGTTACAGTTACTAGATGAGATAGTTACAGTTACTAGATGAGATAGTTACAGTTACTAGATGAGATTGTTACATTTACTCAGTTACTAGATGAGATTGTTACATTTAATTGATGAGATAGTTACAGTTACTAGATGAGATTGTTACAGTTACTAGATGAGATAGTTACAGTTACTAGATGAGATTGTTACATTTACTAGATGAGATATTTACAGTTACTAGATGAGATAGTTACAGTTACTAGATGAGATAGTTACAGTTACTAGATGAGATTGTTACATTACTAGATGAGATAGTTACAGTTACTAGATGAGATTGTTACATTTACTAGATGAGATAGTTACATTTACTAGATGAGATAGTTACAATTACTAGATGAGATAGTTACAGTTACTAGATGAGATAGTTACATTTACTAGATGAAATAGTTACAGTTACTAGATGAGATAGTTACATTTACTAGATGAGATAGTTACAGTTACTAGATGAGATAGTTGCATTTACTAGATGAGATAGTTACATTACTAGATGAGATAGTTACATTTACTAGATGAGATAGTTACATTTACTAGATGAGATTGTTACATTTACTAGATGAGATAGTTACAGTTACTAGATGAGATAGTTACAGTTACTAGATGAGATTGTTACAGTTACTAGATGAGATAGTTACAGTTACTAGATGAGATTGTTACATTTACTAGATGAGATATTTACAGTTACTAGATGAGATAGTTACAGTTACTAGATGAGATAGTTACAGTTACTAGATGAGATTGTTACATTTACTAGATGAGATAGTTACAGTTACTAGATGAGATTGTTACATTTACTAGATGAGATAGTTACATTTACTAGATGAGATAGTTACAATTACTAGATGAGATAGTTACAGTTACTAGATGAGATAGTTACATTTACTAGATGAAATAGTTACAGTTACTAGATGAGATAGTTACATTTACTAGATGAGATAGTTACAGTTACTAGATGAGATAGTTGCATTTACTAGATGAGATAGTTACATTACTAGATGAGATAGTTACATTTACTAGATGAGATAGTTACATTTACTAGATGAGATTGTTACATTTACTAGATGAGATAGTTACAGTTACTAGATGAGATAGTTACAGTTACTAGATGAGATTGTTACATTTACTAGATGAGATAGTTACAGTTACTAGTTAAGATTGTTACATTTACTAGATGAGATTGTTACATTTACTAGATGAGATAGTTACATTTACAAGATAAGATAGTTACAGTTACTAGATGAGATAGTTACAGTTACTAGATGAGATAGTTACATTTACTAGATGAGATAGTTACAGTTACTAGATGAGATAGTTACATTTACTAGATGAGATTGTTACATTTACTAGATGAGATAGTTACATTTACAAGATGAGATAGTTACAGTTACTATATGAGATAGTTACAGTTACTAGATGAGATAGTTACAGTTACTAGATGAGATAGTTACATTTACTAGATGAGATAGTTACAGTTACTAGATGAGATTGTTACATTTACTAGATGAGATAGTTACAGTTACTAGATGAGATAGTTACATTTACTAGATGAGATTGTTACATTTACTAGATGGGATAGTTACATTTACAAGAAGAGATAGTTACAGTTACTAGATGAGATAGTTACAGTTACTAGATGAGATAGTTACATTTACTAGATGAGATAGTTACAGTTACTAGATGAGATAGTTACAGTTACTAGATGAGATAGTTACATTTACTAGATGAGATAGTTACAGTTACTAGATGAGATAGTTACATTTACTAGATGAGATAGTTACATTTACTAGATGAGATAGTTACATTTACTAGTTGAGATTGTTACATTTACTAGATGAGATAGTTACATTTACTAGATGAGATAGTTACATTTACTAGATGAGATAGTTACATTTACTAGATGAGATAGTTACATTTACTAGATGAGATAGTTACATTTACTAGATGAGATAGTTACATTTACTAGATGAGATGCTATCATGAGATGGGATATGATGAAAGGGATGGGAGTAAATGAGCGAGAGGATGTAACACATTTAGGATGGAGGAATGAATAATTTAATGGGAGTGAAAGATCGTGAGATTAATGAAAGGTTTTAATAACTCAGAAAGGAGAGGCGGTAATAGAGAGAAAGATCGTGAGACGGGTGGGAATGAAAGATGATAATAATAATAAGAAGAGGAAGAAGAGGCGGAATAAGAAGAATGAAACGGCAGGTGAAAGGATGGAAATGTTCAGAGAGTGAAACATGGAAATGTTGAATACCGGAAATGTTGAATACCGGAAATGTTGAATACCAGTAATGTTGTGGGATGTAAATTGTGAGGGCTAGCTACTATTCCATTTGGGAATGAACAAACTAAAGAAACTTTGAAAGTAGAAGGAAATCACAATACTCCATATCCGGTATAGGAAATATGGTGTTAGTGCCCATATATATATATATATATATATATATATATATATATATATATATATATAGAGAGAGAGAGAGAGAGAGAGAGAGAGAGAGAGAGAGAGAGATGCAACGCCAGTAGGTCCGGCACTTGATGATGATGATACCGACAAATGGGACAAAAAATACAATGATTCGGGAGACAAACTGCATAAGGTGAACCGATGGACAAATGATAAGTGTATTGAGAGCAGAAACATCTGTACGACGTGTTGGAATATGAAGTAGGGAATAATGTCTAGAAACAAAAATGGTGGAAATATTAAAAGGTGAGGGGAAATTGGTGGAAATATTAAGAGAAGTGAGGAGAAATTGGTGGAAATATTAAGAGGAGTGAGGAGAAATTGGTGGAAATATTAAGAGGAGTGAGGAGAAATTGGTGGAAATATTAAGAGGAGTGAGGAGAAATTGGTGGAAATATTAAGAGGAGTGAGGAGAAATTGCTGGAAATATTAAGAGGTGAGGAGAAATTGGTGGAAATATTAAGAGAAGTGAGGAGAAATTGGTGGAAATATTAAGAGAAGTGTGGAGAAATTTGTGGAAATATTAAGAGAAGTGAGGAGAAATTGGTGGAAATATTAAGAGAAGTGAGGAGAAATTGGTGGAAATATTAAGAGAAGTGAGGAGAAATTGGTGGAAATATTAAGATGAGTGAGGAGAAATTGGTGGAAATATTAAGAGAAGTGAGGAGAAATGGGTGGAAATATTAAGAGAAGTGAGGAGAAATTGGTTGAAATATTAAGAGAGGTGAGGAGAAATTGGTGGAAATATTAAGAGAAGTGAGGAGAAATTGGTTGAAATATTAAGAGAAGTGAGGAGAAATTGGTGGAAATATTAAGAGAAGTGAGGAGAAATTGGTTGAAATATTAAGAGAAGTGAGGAGAAATTGGTGTAAATATTAAGAGAAGTGTGGAGAAATTGGTGGAAATATTAAGAGAAGTGAGGAGAAATTGGTTGAAATATTAAGAGAAGTGAGGAGAAATTGGTGGAAATATTAAGAGAAGTGAGGAGAAATTGGTTCGAATATTAAGAGAAGTGAGGAGAAATTGGTGGAAATATTAAGAGAAGTGTGGAGAAATTGGTTGAAATATTAAGAGAAGTGAGGAGAAATTGGTTGAAATATTAAGAGAAGTGAGGAGAAATTGGTGGAAATATTAAGAGAAGTGAGGAGAAATTGGTTGAAATATTAAGAGAAGTGAGGAGAAATTGGTGGAAATATTAAGAGAAGTGAGGAGAAATTGGTGGAAATATTAAGATAAGTAATAAGAAATTGGTGGAAATATTAAGATAAGTGAGGAGAAATTGGTGGAAATATTAAGAGAAGTGAGGAGAAATTGGTGGAAATATTAAGAGAAGTGAGGAGAAATTGGTTGAAATATTAAGAGAAGTGAGGAGAAATTGGTGGAAATATTAAGAGAAGTGAGGAGAAATTTGTTGAAATATTAAGAGAAGTGAGGAGAAATTGGTGGAAATATTAAGAGAAGTGAGGAGAAATTGGTGGAAATATTAAGATAAGTAATAAGAAATTGGTTGAAATATTAAGATAAGTGAGGAGAAATTGGTGGAAATATTAAGAGAAGTGAGGAGAAATTGGTGGAAATATTAAGATAAGTGAGGAGAAATTGGTGGAAATATTAAGAGAAGTGAGGAGAAATTGGTTGAAATATTAAGATAAGTGAGGAGAAATTGGTGGAAATATTAAGATAAGTGAGGAGAAATTGGTGGAAATATTAAGATAAGTGAGAAGAAATTGGTGGAAATATTAAGAGAAGTGAGGAGAAATTGGTGGAAATATTAAGAGAAGTGAGGAGAAATTGGTGGAAATGTTAAGATAAGTGAGGAGAAATTGTTGGAGTTATTAGAAGAGGAATGAGAGTAAAATTGAGGAGGTGTCAATATAGAGGTGGGACTGACTGCGGATGAGAAAGGAAATTAAGGGTGGTTGTAATGTTGGGACCAGGTGATCACTCACTGTCATAAAGTGTCTACTTCGATGTTCAACTCAATATCGGTAGGTTTCCGGTTCGATGCTCCATCAATATTAGGAGGTTTCCGGTTCCATGTTTTCTCAATATCGGGAGGTTTTCGGTTCGATGTTCCCTCAGTATCAGGAGGTTTCCGATTCGATGTTCCCTCTATATCAGGAGGTTTGCGGTTCGATGTTCTCCTCAATATCAGGAGGTTTTCGGTTCAATGTTCCCTCAATATCAGGAGGTTTCCGGTTCCATGTTTTCTCAATATCGGGAGGTTTCCGGTTCCATGTTTTCTCAATATCGGGAGGTTTCCGGTTCCATGTTTTCTCAATATCGGGAGGTTTTCGGTTCGATGTTCCCTCAGTATAGGAGGTTTCCGATTCGATGTTCCTTCTATATCATGAGGTTTGCGGTTCGATGTTCCCTCAATATCAGGAGGTTTTTGGTTCCATGTTTTCTCAATATCGGGAGGTTTTCGGTTCGATGTTCCCTCAGTATAGGAGGTTTCCGATTCGATGTTCCCTCTATATCATGAGGTTTGCGGTTCGATGTTCCCTCAATATCAGGAGGTTTTTGGTTCGATGTTCCCTCAATATCAGGAGGTTTCCGATTCGATGTTCCCTCTATATCAGGAGGTTTCCGGTTCGATGTTTTCTCAATATCAGGAGGTTTCCGGTTCCATGTTTTCTCAATATCGAGAGGTTTCCGGTTCCATGTTTTCTCAATATCAGGAGGTTTCCGGTGCGATGTTTTCTCAATATCAGGAGGTTTGCGGTTCGATGTTCCTTCAATATCAGGAGGTTTCCGGTTCGATGTTTTCTCAATATCGAGAGGTTTCCGGTTCCATGTTTTCTCAATATCGAGAGGTTTCCGGTTCCATGTTTTCTCAATATCAGGAGGTTTCCGGTTCGATGTTTTCTCAATATCAGGAGGTTTGCGGTTCGATGTTCTTCAATATCAGGAGGTTTCCGGTTCGATGTTCCCTCAATATCAGGAGGTTTCCGGTTCGATGTTCCCTCAATATCAGGAGGTTTCCGGTTCGATGTTTTCTCAATATCAGGAGGTTTCCAGTTCGATGTTTTTCTCAATATCAGGAGGTTTCCGGTTCGATGTTTCCTCAATATCAGGAGGTTTCCAGTTCGATGTTCCCTCAATATCAGGAGGTTTCCGGTTCGATGTTTTCTCAATATCAGGAGGTTTCCAGTTCGATGTTCCCTCAATATCAGGAGGTTTCCGGTTCGATGTTTTCTCATATCAGGAGGTTTCCGGTTCGATGTTTTCTCTATATCAGTAGGTTTCCGGTTCGATGTTTTCTCAATATCAGGAGGTTCCCGGTTCGATGTTCCCTCAATATCAGGAGGTTCCCGATTCCATGTTCCCTCACATATTGGTTATATTTCCATTAATGTCTAGACATGGCACCTCTGAGATGTTTTTAAATATACCTCTCAGTGTATAGATGCACCCTTGTCTTACCCCTCTTTTTATTTTAAGTCATATCAATTAATGTAGAGTTCTATTTTGTCATATTTTATTATTGCTGTTTGCTCCCAGTATAAATTACATATTAATCGTATGTCCGTGTCATCTGCACATATACCGTTTAGGCAATCTAAAATTGTTTATGGTTTTAGTCGAATAATTAAGGAATTCTTCTGAAATTACTTTCCGTCCGGTCTCCGTGAAGAGCATCGAAGTCTGTGCGCTGCGGTAGAAAGTCCTGGTAACGATAAAGAAAACCTTACTGGACATTGTCCGAATTTGGTTATTATGAGCGTAACATGAAGACAAACAAAGAAAACGATATCTAAATTCATCGATTATCACATCAAACCACATACACTTGAATTGTACATTCATCAACCCATATATCCAGTACACAAACACACACACGCACATACCACACACAATTTGCTATCACACGAAGTACTGATCCCTCTGATATTCATCTTTAAAGTACTATGACAGCTCCTCTTTTATTTATTTGTTTGTAATCACTGATGTCTTACTGATTATTTAACACGCAATTATCCTACCAAACTATATACCTACATTCAAAAGTATTCACAAAATAATTTACCTACCAACCCATCTACCTACATACAAAAGTATTAATTAAATAAATACCTACCAACCCATCTACCTACATTCAAAAGTATTCACAAAATAATTTACCTACCAACCCATCTACCTACATCCAAAGGTACTCACAAAACAAACAATTCTCCTACCAACCTATTTACAAACCAGAGCATTCACCAACCAAACTATTAACCCATCAAACCATTAACCTATCAAACCATTAACCTATCAAATCATTAACTTATCAAACTATTAACCTATCAAACCATTAATCTATCAAACCATTAACCTATCAAATCATTAACTTATCAAACCATTAACCTATCAAACCATTAATCTATCAAACCATTCACTAACTGAATCGTTAACCATTCAAACCATTCACCAAATATACCATTAACCTCTCAAACCATTAACCTATCAAACCATTCACAAACTGAATCGTTAACCATTCAAACCATTCACCAACTATACCCTTAACCTATATAACTATTCACCAACTAACCATTAGCCTATCAAACCATTAACCTATCAAACCATTCACCAACTGAATCGTTAACCTATCAAACCATTCACAAACTACACCATTAACCTATCAAAGCATTCACCAACTGAATCGTTAACCATTCAAACCATTCACAAACTACACCATTAACCTATCAAACCATTCACCAACTGAATCGTTAACCATTCAAACCATTCACAAACTACACCATTAACCTATCAAACCATTCACAAACTACACCATTAACCTATCAAACCATTCACAAACTACACCATTAACCTATCAAACCATTCACAAACTACACCATTACCCTATCAAACCATTCACAAACTACACCATTAAATTATCAAACCATTCACAAACTACACCTTTACCCTATCAAACTATTCACCAACCAACCCATTAACCACCATGTTAGTTCACCTACTGACCCATACACCTGATTCAACATTTTCTATTATCCCTCTACTGTACTTGAGAGAAACGAAGACGTGTGACGACAAGGTCTGTCAGTACTGCCCTATCGATCCAGAGCACCACAAAAAGAAAAGAAAATCACAACACTTAATTACAAGAACATCTCATTATCCAAATCCATCCACACCTTCCAATCCTCCAATCCAGTTTTATACATCCCCCCCTGTGTTTCAAATCCTGCTCTGAAATAATCTCAACGGATTGAATTTGCGATTCAAGGGAAATAATATAACATATGATTGTTTCAACAAATATTTCTTGTAATGTCCCTTACACTATTCTAAGATTCCAAAATCTCTTTTGAATAAACACTAAGACCAGGAGAATTATATTGTCAAGTTTAAATGGCACAGAAAGACATGCATATTCTCAAATATAACGAACAATCTAAAATACAAACAATAATAGGCAGCAGCTAGGAGAGCAAACAATACCCTGTTTCTAATATTCTATCAATTCATCCTTTTAGTGGTCGGCCTTTGAGTCTGATGTTCTCCGAACGTTTATTGAAGGCTCATTGTGTTTCTTTTTGGTCGTTCTTTCTGACGATAAGAAAAAAAAGATCACGAAGAAGTTGAAAAAGAATAATTGTAAAACAAAGAAGTTGAGGAAGACGAAGTAAGAGAAGAAGAAGAATAAAACGAGGGAATTGAAGAAGAAGAGGTAGATGAAAAAGAAAAAAGAAAATAATGTAGAAGATGATGTAGAATAAGATAATGTAGAAGAAGATGATGTAGAAGAAGATTATGTAGAAGACATTATTTTGTGTGCTACGTCATCGTAATAGCTCATCGTAAATCCCTAGACCGGCCGTACGCTAATCTTACGGTCTGTTATTTGATGTGCGACGGGGATAATCTGACGACTAACTGTGTGTTTATATGTTCGAAATTGGAGTCAACAACGATGGCCTAACATCATCAAGCGCTATACATTTTTAAAGAAATATGACGATCATCACTTTCGGGAGGACGTGAACTTCTGGTATATGGTGGATAGGCGGCAGGAACCATTGCAGGCTATGCATGAAAAGTGTTCCTTGTTGCAGTTTAATCATATTCTAAGTCCATGGGGGACTGGTTGGTCTCGAGGCAAGACGCCGGCCTCGGGACAGAGAAGTTGTGGGTTCAGATCTCGACTACACCGGTTGGGATTTTTATTTATGATTTCTCTCTGCGACAACCACCCCTGGTCTCAGCAGCGAGGCCCTGCTTGAAACGTCAGTTACTCATTGACGGAAAAAACATGAGTACCTACGAAGTCGGAGTTATCTGCCTGTGCGGCGAGGGACCCCTGTGCACACGGTTGCCAGGGAAAAATGGATTAACACGCAAAATTCAGTTCCTAGTCTCTAGGCACTTCGTCAGAGATGAAAGCTGGCGAACGCAACAACAACAACAACAACAACAAATATAACAGAAGAATATTGAGAATACCATGGACAGCTAAGAAGAGTAACAAAAACATTCAGAATGAGTCCTACGCTAAGAGAGAGCTAATATTCAACATTAGGAAGAAACAATCATCATTTGTTGGCCATGTAATGAGAAGGGAACAGCTGGAATATATTGTAACAACCGGACAAGTGAGGGACGAAGAGAAAGAGGGAAGCAAAGAAAAAAAGATTTCAGGCAGGATAAGAAAATGGGGTAACAGAAGGTCAACAACAAATGTGATAAATAACTGTCGAGATCGAGAATTGTGGGGAGACATGATCACCTAAGCCAGTAGACATGGTATATGATTTTATTTTATATATATATATATATATATATATATATATATATATATATATATATATATATATACATGTATATATATATATATATATATATATATATATATAATATATATACAATAATAATAGAAATTTTAAAAATAACATGCATTTTCTAAACCCTCTTACCACTGGTTCAATATTGTATTCATTATTATCACCCACAAACAGTGAGGAGACTTGGTGAGATCCAAAGTTATACGAACCTGCGAGGCTCCCCGTCTCATTCTTTAACATTGAGAGACAGGTTGGTCTGGAGGCCGACATCTTGTCTCGAGACAGGGAGGTTGTGGATTCAAATCCCGGCAGTACCAGTTGGGATTTTTATTTATGATTTCTCTCCCACATCTGCTCTCAGCAGCGAGGCCCGGTTTGAAACGTCAATTACTCATCGACACCAAACAAAAAAAATATGAGTACCTCCGAGGTCGGATTTATCTGCCTGTGCGGCGAGGAAGTCCTGTGTTAACGACTGTTAGGGGAAAAAAAATGGATTTACACGCAAAATTCAATTCGTAGTCTCTAGTGATTTCGTCAGATGTAAAAAAAAAAAAAGTAAAATACCCCTGTCACGGGGGAGCCGCGATAGCTCAGTGGTTAGTGAACTGGACTACAAAGGACAAGGGGAGGGTTCGATCCCAACCGACAGCTTCCGGGTTCACCCAGCCTTAAATGGGTACCGGGTTTTTTTCTGGGAATGTGAAGCGGCACGGGCGTAATACCGACCACATTACCCCAAAAATCACGTGCTGAAGGTCTGTAAAATGTATGGTCACTCACACCATATTCCCAATACGTCACTTGGCGTGACGGGGGTATTTTAAGTTAAGTTTTTACCCCCGTCACGCCAAGTGGCGTATTATTAATTAAAAGCTGGCGAAAAAAAAAAAAAAATATTCCTTGACACCAGAAGGTCTCACTTGAAGTCACTAGTTTACCAGCTGTTTATGTTCGCCTAAAAGTGGCATTTTAGTTCTAATCTTGTAAATGTTGCATCGTTTATAAATGAAAATGTCATGGCTGAGTCTAATACATTCCTCTTACTCTTTAAGAAAATATATATTTTATGGAAGCGGTTTTAATTTGTTGCCACCACTCACAAAAATGTTTAATTGTTTAGTTAAGCTAAGCATTTGTGAATGATATTTTAATAGAATATGATCGTAACTAAAGCATCAGAGAATGCCAAGTATGAGAGTTTCATTGTAACCAACAAACAAAGAATGTCAAATATGAGAGTTTCGTTGTAACCAAGAATCAAAGAATGCCAAATATGAGAGTTTCGTTGTAACCAAGAATCAAAGAATGCCAAATATGAGAGTTTCGTTGTAACCAAGAATCAAAAAATGTCAAATATGAGAGTTTCATTGTAACCAAGAAACAAAGAATGTCAAATATGAGAGTTTCATTGTGACCAAGAATCAAAGAATGTCAAATATGAGAGTTTCGCGAGATGCAATACTCAATTTTTAACTAAAACTGTTTTTTTTTTAAATCAGGAAGTTACATCTTCTTCTAATCTTTTCGATTGTGTAATAGTAGACGCATATGCTCCGTATCTTCTTGGAATGGCATAACTGAGCACATTAACTAAATTATAGTTATACTAATGCCCAGGTCTCACAGCAAACGAATTAAACTCCATAATTGTTCAACCTCCCGTGGCAATGGAATCATCGGAATTAATATCTCATCGAATATCTAAACAAAGAAAGGCAGCTGCAGTCCCCATCATAGAAAACACAGCACACGCCAAAAGACATAAAGCCAAGCAGCACCGAAAGTGAACGCAGCTGAACTGTCCTTCGTCATACGATATAATCATTCATCGTAAACAATCTCAATATAGAAACGTCATCCGAAAAAAAACACAGCCACGGTGTGCACACAGCGCTAAACTCAGTAGCTCAGGCAGCAAGTCGGACTTGTAATACCAGGAAACTTCAACAAAGAACACTTTAGTATCAGTGACAAATATATGTGGTGTGAGAAAGGTGTATCAGGTCTACGTTTCATTAACAAAATCGTTTTTACAATAGCGGCTTGTTAAACCTCTGATCAACGGTTCTATACCAAGCCGGAGAAAAATAATTCCTCCATTTTGGAAACAACCGGAAACATTCTGTACAAAAATTCAGATAAGAGAAGGAGTATCTTAGTCTACGCCCTATGGGCCGGCTACGGCTCCAAAGGGTAATAGAGTTGAAAATCTGTTGAGACTCTTCTGATATCATCATCGTCACCGAGTGCCGTCTCCGTAACGAAGGTTGACTACAATGGAGCGCCATTCTGCTCTGATATATTGGCCCTAAAATAATAAAGTAAAGTACCCCCGTCACGCCAAGTGGCGTATAGGGAATATGGTGTTAGTGACCATACATTTTACAGACCTTCGGCACAAGATTTTTGGGGGTAATGTGGTCGGTATTACGCCCGTTCCACTTTACTTTCCTAGAAAAGTATCCGGTACCCATTTAAGCCTGGGTGAACCTGGAAGCCGTTGCTCAAGATCGAACCCTACCTCTTGACCTTTGTAGTCCAGTTCACTAACCACTGAGTTATCGCGGCTCCCTATTTTGGCCCTAAGCTATAGCTTACAGGCGAATCCAGCCCTCCTCCTAAGCCTGTATAACATGGAAATCAACAATCCTTCAGCAAAGACACAATTACAGTAACATGTGATTCAATTTTAGCAAACATAACGGGAAATAATTTCATAGTGTGTGGTATTTACTTATTTCATACAATGGTATTAACTCCCTTGTATTATGGGCGGTAACCATTGATCACGGAAGCGTGTTTATCATTTTCTCTTTATTATAAAGAGTCATACAGACTCTTGTCTTGTATAGACACACTCACAGAATCATGAAACATAGTTCTATCTATTGACCTTTCGAGCCGTAGCCGGCCCATAGGGCGCAGACCAAGATACTCCTTCTCTTATCTGAATTTTTGTTCTATTAGTTTTCAATTCTTTGAAAGATCTTTTATCAAATCTCGCCATCTGTCTCTGTTCTGTGCAAGCAGTTCTATCTCATTGAGGGAACCGAATCCTGCTGCTCTTGCCTCTCTCATCAATGTTCTTCTCAGTGTCTCTCTGGGTCTTCCTCTTTTCCTCTTACCTGTTGTTTCCCACATGAGGGCTTGCTTTGCTATTCGGTTATTATCTCTTCTCATCACATGTCCAACATATGACCATCGTCTTTTCTTTATCACCGAAGACACCAGTGGTTGATTGGCGATTTCTCTAATTTCCTCGTTTGTTTTGAATTGTTGCACGCTATACCAAGTATTTTCCTTAGACATTTATTTTCGAAAGCGTTCAACTTTGTTTCTATATCTCTTGTTGTTTTCCAGCTTTCACACGCATACGTAATGGTAGATAGTACATTTGATTTGAATAATCTAAGTTTTGTGTTTGTGCTGATGAGTTTTGATTTCCCCAACTTTTCAAGGCTTCTGAAAGACATTGCTGCTTTATATTCGAGCTATGGACTAAGCAATGTTTACATTGAACAACACGATATATGTTTTTGCAGCGAGTTGGCAAATTTTTGAAAATATTTTCAAGGGTTTGAACATAAATGTTTGTTCACAGTTCGTTAACCTTCGCTGTAGATAAAGTCGTTAATTCGATGGCTTCGTTTCAGACGTTTGTGATCTTGGTAGCTAAGGACCTACCTTGTGCAAACGGATGGCATTGGCAAGGATCATTTTGAATATATGAAGTGGGCTCATTTTGTGTTTAGCTCAAAAGCATATGTGCTTTTTAACCAAAGACCTTTTTTTGGGGACTCAATGAAGATATCCCCGATGGAAGAATAAATTGTATTATTAGTCCCACAAGTGATTCGCTTCCAGAGGTTTATGATGTAAACAAAGCAGTTTTGTCATTGCAAGTGAATAATGTCCACACCTATAATTGGTCAGGATTGTGTAGCACCAGCAGCTTTAAAGCGAACACAGAAAACATCATAGGATTGTGCTGTTCTGAAACAGCTATGCCATGCTACCCTAGAATTGCCTTTAATGGGATTACTGTGACCACAAACCACTCTCCATGTGTGTGCCATATATTTACACCCCAGAAAGAAATACTGAACATAACAACATCATGTGCCGTCTGTGATATTAATTGCCACAGACCAGGAGCCTCCAGTATGATTGATATAACTGTTGCACCAAGCATTTCAGCAGCAGAGCCATATCTATGGAATGTTAATCTGACATTGTTCTTGAATGATGTCCAAGTTAATGAGACATCATAATCGTGTGGCGGCAGTTACAAGAAGGGAGCGGAGAACATCAAGTTCTGCTGCTATACAGGAGACTTGCCTTGCTATCCCAGAATTGCCTTAAATGGGATCACTGTAGTTGAAAACTTCTCCTCTTGTGTAAACTACACATTCACATCTAAGAGTGAATCAGTGAAGGTCACAAAATCATATTCTCTCTGTGGTTTTACTAACTACAGGTCATGTGGCTTCTGTTGGATTGGAAATGATAACTTACCACCACTGTGTGTCTATATGTTTGGAATTGGAGTCATAAATGATGGCCTAACATCATCAATTGCTATGACGATCATCATTTTCGGGAGGACGTGAACTCCCATGGTATATGGTGGATAGGCGGCAGGAACCATTGAAGGCTATGTCTGAAAAGTGTTCCTTCTTGCAGTTTCCTCATATTCCAAGTCCGGCTTGTTGCAGGAGCTACTGAGTTAAGTGCTCTGTGCACACCGTGAGCTATGTGTCTCATCCGTTTTGATCCTGCTTCGATATCCCGCTTGTTTACGATGAATGATGATATCGTGTGACGGGGAACAGTTGGCTGTGTTCACTTTCTGCGCGGTTTCGCCTATGTCTTTTGGCGTGTGCTGAGACTGCTACGATGGGGACTGCAGTTACCTTTCTTTGTTTGGGAGATGAGTTAGTAATTCGGATGATTCCACTGGCACGGGTGGTTGAGCAATTATGGATTTTAATTCGTTTGCTGTGATACCGAGACCTTCCATAAGAGAAGAAAATAGCCAATAACCAATTGCTGCTTTAGCTATTCTGATTCTAATTTCCAAGCCAACATAGTTAGACAAGGATATATATTGAAACCGCCAGTCTAGAGAGAAACTTCCTGCTGTCACAGCTGCTTGTTTAGGTCTCAATGTGGCATCTTATAGTTGCATTCCAATAAATGAAATTAAATGTCAAAAAGGACATATGGCACAATACGAACAAGGCAGACACATTAAAACTACAGAGGACATGTATCTTCCAATTAGCAATGTATTGTTGCGTTTCATGGACAATCGTGCAAACAACAATGAATGAAGTTGGTTAATTCGAAAAAAAATTCTGAGGAAATCTTTAAAATGTCTTAGATAATTAAAACAAGCGATGAAGACGTATTAACAGATTTAAACATTAAAAAGAACTGGCGTATAAACATCGTTCTACAGACGAAATTACAATACTATCATCATCATCATGTGCCGTACCGGTTGGCGTAGGCGATCATGTCCTTCCACAATTTTCTATTCACAGTGTATCATATCAATTCTGTTGTTGACTGTTTTCCACGCCATGACACTAAGCTGTCTAGTATCTTCTCTCTTAGTTGTCCTCGATCTCTCTTTCCTTTTATTTCGCCAGTTGTAACCAAGTATTCCAACTTTCCTCTTCTTATGATTTTCCCCAAAAATGTTGATTGTTTCTTTCTGATGTTTTTATAAGCTCCCTTTTCTTCTGGCTTCTATGGGATCTCTCTCATTGGTCTTGTTAGCTGTCGATGGAACTTTCAATATTCTTCTGCGAAATCCCATCTCCGTGGCCTGTAAACGACTTTTAATTTGTTTGTCTACTGTCCATGATTCGCTTCCATAGGCCAGAATTGGCTCTATATAGCACGAGTGAAAACTCTTTCTCACTTCTATTGATATAGAATTGTTGTATACGACGTTTTTCATTTTCTGAAATGCTATTTTTGTCTGAACTATTCTGCTTTTTATTTCTGTGGTACTTCTTCCATCTGATGTTATAATTGTGCCAAAGAATTTGACGCGTTGCACTTTTTCCAGATTTATCCTGTTTATTTTTATGCTGCCTGATGTTGATGATTGTTTCTTCGATATTACTATTATTCTTGTTTTCTTACTATTCAGACTGAGACCTTTCTTGTTGCTTTTTTCGCTATTATGTCTATCTTTTCATTTAGATTCATTCTTTTGTCTCTGCTATTAGGACGGTGTCATCTTCATATCGTAAATTCTATATGTTGTGATCGTTGACTTCAAGTCATTTTTTGCCTACCGTTGATATGATATTTCGCTGTAAATTGAAAACAAATCCGACAACAGAACATAGCCTTGTCTAACTCATTGTTTTATATATTGAAACTGTCCTGTTTGGTTGCTAATTCGTATTGCTGTTGTTTGTTGCTAGTTCATGTTTTTTATGATTCGCAGATCCTTGCCATCAATGTTTAATTTCTCCAGCATATTTATTATTTCCACATGTTTTACTTTGTCATATGCTTTTGTATAGTTTATAAAGCACATATATAGAACTTTCTTTACCGCTATATATCTTTCTATCAATGTTCTTAAGATGAATATTTCATTATTTTTGCCCTTTCCTTCCACAAATTCACATTGTTCCTCGCTTATTTCTGTTTTTTTTTTTGTTCCTTACACGTCTCATGATGATACTTAGTAATATTTAGATAATATGGCTCATGAGATTAATAGTGCGATGACCTTCGCAATCAGTTGCGCCTGACTTCTTCGGTATGGTTACACAGATAGTTTTTAGTAGATCTTCGGGTATGTGTCCACTGTATTGCGCCGACTGGAATGTAATTAATAAGACCGGCGGATACAGGTGCGAAATACAGTGAAAGGAAAGGGTTCAAAAAATATGTGCAGGTGGGTACACGATCCCATACTCAACTATTACTGGAATCGTTTTATGAGTGTGATTCCCCAAAAATGCCCACCTCCACATATTTTTAGAACCCTTCCCTTTTACTGTATTCACACCCCTGTGACCGCCGGACATATCAGTTTCAGTCCAGTCTATGCCTGACCAAGCTCCGGACCAATGGCAGGTGACTTAGTTCCTTTTGAGAGAGTCTAACATATTGTTGTCAAGCAGTTATATTTATGTCTATATGCTAATATTTTTTGTCTTGTTGTTTATTGTTCCTACTTGGCCGAAACTTGGTTTATTTTTATTTTTTATTTTTTTTTTGCATCTCACCGATGTTAAGCTGTTACCATAACATTTTATCCTTTTATTAAAAAAAATTTTTCATTCAAACATAGACTTTATGTTTACTTCACTTTAATTCATTTACATGGTCTGAAATGTGTGTATTGGTAAGCTTTGGCAGTAGAGAAATTAACAATCGGGTAAACAGCGATATAGTAGTTTATGTTGGAGTAAAGATCGACATAAAATGCTTTTAACCGTCTAGCAGTTAATATTGTAATGAAGATCGACATTAGAATAATTCCGACCGCATGATAGTTATTGTTGGAATGAAGATCGACATTAGAATAATTCCTACCGTATGATAGTTATTGTTGGAATGAAGATCGACATTAGAATACTTCTTACAGCATGATAGTTATTGTTAGAATGAAGATCGACATTAGAATAATTCCTGCCCCATGATAGTTATTGTTGAAGTGAAGATTGACATTAGAATAATTCCTACCGCAGGATAGTTATTGTTGGAATGGAGATCGACATTAGAATAATTCCTACCGCATGATAGTTATTGTTGGAATGAAGATCGACATTAGAATACTTTCAACCATCTATCATGAGATGCCTCAAATCTTGCCTGTCAAAAGATACTCGTGAAATCAGTTTTCTATTCTCATTTTTCTGTTTGATTTCTATATACCAATCACATTAAATATACGTGGGTTGGTCTCATCGGTGTTTGTAGTTTAACACTTTACTAGCGTTGTAATGATTACCTGAAGCAGCTCATTTTCAGATCTACATCTGAGCATATTTTCTTATAATCAATGACAGAAGCCATCGGTTGGGATCGAACCCTACCTCTTGTCCTTTGTAGTGCAGTTCACTAACCACTAAGCTATCGCGGCTCCCTAACTTTTCCTAATAACATAATGAAGGTCACTGAATGAAATTATGACATGCATGAAGGATTGCAAGACGGCACTGGCGTAATGCTGATCATATTGCCGCATTGTTTTTCATTGTTTAGAACAAAATCATCATCACGTGCCATACCCGTTGGCGTAGGCGATCATGTCTTTCGACAATCTTCTATCTACAGTGCATTGTATCAGTTCTGTTGTTGACTGTTTTCCATGCCATGACACCAAGCTATCCAGTATTTTCTCTCTTTGTCGTTCGCGATCTCTCTTTCCTTTTATTTTGCCAGTTGTAACCAAGTATTCCAACTTTCCTCTTCTCATGATGTGCCCGAAAAAAATGTTAATTTTTTTTCTTTCTGATGTTTCATAGGAGCTGCCTTTTTGTGTTGGCCTCTTTGAGAACTTTATCCTTGGTCTTTTTTTGATGCGCAGGGAACTTTCAACATTCTTCTGGGAAATCCCATCTCTTTTTTTTTTTCATTGAAAACACTCTACCCACCTCGCTGCAAATGTTTACTACTTGTAAGAATCTATACTTAAATATGTATGTATGCTTTTATGTATAATCATATTTCTATCTATCTATCTATCTATCTATCTATCTATCTATCTATCTATCCATCCATCCATCCATCCATCCATCCATCCATCCATCCATCCATCCATCCATCCATCCATCCATCCATCCATCCATCCATCCATCCATCCATCCATCCATCCTTCCATCCATCCATCCATCCATCCATCCATCCATCCATCCATCCATCCATCCATCCATCCATCCTTCCATCCATCCATCCATCCATCCATCCTTCCTTACTTCTTTCCTTCCTTCCTTTCATCTATCCATCCATACCCACCCACCCACTCACCCATCCATTCATCCATCCAAGCAAAGGACAAGAGGTAGCTTTCGATCCCAACCGACGGCTTCCGCGTTCACCCAGCCTTAAATAGTTACCGGATTTTTTTCTGGGAAAGTAAAGTGGCACGTGCGTAATACCGACCACATTACCCCAAAAATCATGTGCTGAAGGTCTGTAAAATATATGGTCACTAACACCATATTCCCTATACACCACTTTGCGTGACGGGTAGTTCTTTACTTTTTTCGATATATATATACATACCTACATATATGTGTGTGTATGTGTGTTTTAATGTATGTATTGCATTTATGTACGTCCTGGGAGCATAATAACATTAAAACGGAAGAGGTGAAAATTATTGGAATCCATATTTTTTATGTTCCTGGCTCACTTGTCTCACGAATGTGCTGATGTAAAAGCCCTCGCATAGAGGCTCGTGATTTGAAGCAGTTAAAGAAAATATGTGAAACAGAAAAAAGGAGATAATTTCCGGTACAGCCGTAATTTTGTAAAATTATCTGCCTTGGTGAAAAAAGGGGCATTACATTACGGATGCTATCTGTCTGTCTTTATAATGCATGTCTTTCTGTGTCGCTTCTGTTTGTCTGTCTTACAAGCCATCTATCCGTCTACATATCCACCTGTCTTTCAACACATATACATATTAGATAGTGTATCCAAACATGTCTCTACCCTACTGACGGTCTGTTTATGTCTGTCCATCTGTTTTTCTGTCTGGCGAAAGCTAACCGTTTATCTGAATGACAGACTAACTGAATAAGTGACCGATGGACTTGACTGATTGAGTAACTGAGCGATCAACTGAGTGATTGAGTAACTGACCAGTCGACTGAGTGATTAACTGAGCGATCAACTGACTGATTGAGTAACTGACCGGTCGATTGAGTGATTGAGTAACTGAGCGATCGTTCGACTGATTTAGTGAATGACCGATCGACTGACTGATTGACTAACTGACCGATCGACTGAGTGATTGACTAATTGTTCGATCGACTGATTGATTGACTAACTGACCGATCGACTGACTGATTGACCTGACTAACTGATCGACTGACTGATTGACCTGACTAACTGATCGACTGACTGACTAACTAGCTGATCGATCAAGTGATTGATTGACTGGCAATTTGCCCGATTGTCTGTCTCTGTCAGATCATTCATACATCCCTACATCAAATCATTCATTCAATTATCTGTTCTTACATCCCCCCGTGCAATCATTCATCTAGTCAATCATTCATTCACTCGTCCATATGTTTCTTTACGTGTTTTCTTTCCTGCTCATTCGTCCGTTTATCTATGTCTTTATTATCCTCATCATCAAGTACCGGGCCTACTGGCGTAGGTGAATATGTCTCTCCACAACTTTCGATCTCAACAGTTATTTATCATCTCTGTTGTTGACCTTCTGCCAAGCCATTATCTTAAGCTGAGGATCTCTTAAGATTCTCTTTGCTTCCCTCTATCTCTTTGTCCATCAATTTTCCCAGTTATTACAATATATTCCAGCTGTTCACTTCTCATTACATTGCCACATAATGATGATTGTTTCTTCCTAATTTTGGAAAGTAGATCTCTTTTTGCGTAGTACTTTTTCAGAACGTTTTCATTACTCTTCTTAGCTGTCCATGGTATTCTCAACATTCTTCTGTAAAACCACATTTCTAAAGCCTTCAGTGATTTCCTGTATGCTGTCCTATTGTCCATGATTCATTTCCACATGATAAGACTGGATCTACACAACATTTAAGAACTTTTTTTCTTGTTTTTATTGTCAAAAATGGAATCCACAGTATCATCAAGTTGTTTTGGAAAGTTGCTTCAGCCTGAGCCATTCTTTATTGAACTTCCGGTTCTAAGATGGTGGAACGAAGTTCATGTTCTCTCGACCGCTGCAGGATTTTCATTTGAGGACTGATTAATTTCAGCTCTCCTTTGCAGATTTCTGTGTTAAAGAGAACTTGATGTTCCACTTAACAGATTTGCGCCGATGATGAGGAGCCGTACACATGACAATATTCCTCTTTGACAGGTCAAGTGTTGTAAGTGCGACCTTCCCCCGTTTTGGAGTTGATATGCGGTTTACGTTATCATATTGAGTGCTATTTAAAGGCCGTCGCTGGAATTGTTTGACGTCATTTATTTACAAGTTGCAACTCATTAGTACGGACGGCTAAGCCAAGTCAATTGAAGGTTTCACTTAGGGATTGATTTTGCACCATCGTTACCATGTTTCGTGCGTTGTTTGCTGTATTCACTATATTAATAGTTTGTTTGTGGGCGCATCCATTGTTGTGTGTGTTATGTCATCATGACGTCTGATCGTTTATCCCTAAACCGGCCGTATGCTTATAATGAAGAGCGACATTACAGAAATGTGTTCTTGACTTTGCAGCACTTGTGTGACTCCCTGAGTTTCATGTTGGCCAGGAGGGATGTTGTCTAGATTCAAGACTGTGAGGTCGAGGGTAGACTTGTGGACTGGTTTTCATTTCACAGTTTCATATTGCAGGGGGGATCTCAGCGCTTACGGACTTTTTTTCGATGTTCGGATTTCGAGACAAAAACGATGTCTTAACATCATCAAGCGCTATACATTGAAAAAAAATGTCAATCAACATTTTCGGGACGACGTGAAATTCCGGTCAATATAGTGGATAGGCGGCAGGAACCATTAAAGGTTATGTTTGAAAAGTGTTGCTTCTTGCAGTTTCCTCATATTCCAAGTCCGGCTTGTTGCAGGAGCTACTGAGTTAAGTGTTCTGTACACACCGTGAGCTGTGCGTTTCATCCGTTTTAATCGTGTTTCAATATTTTGATTGTTTACGATGAATGATGATATCTTATGACAAGGAACAGACGGTTGTGTTCACTTTCTGTGCGGTTTCGCCTTATGTCTTTTGGCATGTGCTGAGAGTGCAATGATGGGGACTACATCTACCCTTCTTTGTCTGGATGATGAGATAGTAATTCGGATTATTCAACTGGCACGGGCGGTTGAGCAATTATGGATTTTAATACGTTTTCAGTGATACCGGGGCCTTCCATAACCATAACCATTCTTCATCTCACCCTTATTGTACATATACTATCTGAGGTTCACATTGTTCCCAGATATTACATTCATTTACCTATTTTAACACTTTTTAATTGTCTTTATTGTGCTTTGTGGTGATGTCTTTTTAATTGTTGCTACCATTACTTCTGTCGTTTTAAAATGTATGTAGTTCGACTTTTAAAGTGCCTTTGTTATATACTTACTTCTCCATGTGCTACGATCTTCTACTAGTTTCATATTCCGAACATAGAAAACTGAAGACATGTGAAGACGAGGATGCTTTTTTTCAATTGTCTTGTGAAACACTTGTTAAAATATTTTTCATGACTTGTATATCGTATATTAATAATATTACTACTGAAACAGGTAAATGAATTTAAATATCTGGTAACAATATTAACCTCAAATGGTTGATGTACAACAGAGGTGAGATGCAGAATAGCTCAGGCAAAAGCAGCGTTAATAAAAATGAGGAAGATACTGTGCAATCCATTTTTGACAAAGTAAACAAGAAAGAGAGTTCTTAAATGTTTTGTAGAGCCAGTGTTAACATATGGATGTGAATCATGGACAAAGTGACAACAGACAAGAAAATCATTGGAGGCTGTAGAAATGTGGTTTTACAGAAGAATGTTGAGAATACCATGGACAGCTAAGAAGAGAAATAAAAACTTTATAAAAGAGGCCAAAGCACAAAGGGAGCTAATACCCAAAATATAGAAGAAACAATCATCATTTTTTGCCCACGTAATGAGAAAGAAACAGCTGCAATATATAAATTGCTTCTATTTTGGGAGTGTTCTTGGACCGAGAAATCCTTAAAATGTCTTGGATAATGAAAGAGAGCAAAGGAGACATTAAAGGATTTCAAAAAGTAAAAAGAATTGGCTTATAAGCTCCAATCTACAGAGGAAATGAACATACTATGACCATGTCAAAAGACACAGCGGGCTGGAAAGAAGAATAATGGAAGGCATGGTTCAAAGATGACGCATCAGAGTAAGACAGAGAAGAGTGTGGTTTAAATACATCAAAGAGACTTTGAACATATCAACAGAAGAAGTGGGAGATCTGGCTAGAAACATACATTCTTTCAGACGGGTTGTGGTGAATGCAAAAATATGTGGGAGATCTGGCTAGAGGCATACATTCTTTCAGACGGGTTGTGGTGAATGCAAAAATATGTGGGAGATCTGGCTAGAAACATACATTCTTTCAGACGGGTTGTGGTGAATGCAAAAATATGTGGGAGATCTGGCTAGAAACATACATTCTTTCAGACGGGTTGTGGTGAATGCAAAAATATGTGGGAGATCTGGCTAGAAACATACATTCTTTCAGACGGGTTGTGGTGAATGCAAAAATATGTGGGAGATCTGGCTAGAAACATACATTCTTTCAGACGGGCTGTGGTAAATGCAAAAATATGTGGGAGATCTGGCTAAAGGCATAAATTCTTTCAGACGGGTTGTGGTGAATGCAACAATTGGTGGGAGATCTGGTTATAGACAGATTTTTTTTTCAGACGGATTGTGGTGAATACAAAAATCTGTGGGAGATCAGGCTAGAAACATAAATTCTATCAGACGGACTGTGGTGAATTTAACAATCTGTGGGAGAACTGGCTAGAGACAGATTATTTCAGATTGTCTATGGTGAATGCAACAATCTGTGGGAGATCTGGCTAGAGACATATTCTTTCAGAATGTCTGTGGTGAATGCAACAATCTGTGGGAGATCTGGCTAGAGACAGATTCTTTCAGAATGTCTGTGTTGAATGCAACGTTCTGCAAAGAACATGCGACCTGATGATGATGATGATGATATTGAGAGAACCTACCACGTATCTTCATATATTATTAATCCTCTAATTCGAAAGTCCAATATTTTTATAAAACAAAATTATCAAAATAAAGCAGTTAAACGCACCTTCCAAAAATTATTATTACTTTCTTTTCTTTAGTGGAATGTAAATTGAAAAGAGACAAAAGTGAATGGGAATTTTCAAACTATTTCTGAAGTAGATATTTAAGAAAGGGAAGTAAGTAGAAGAGGATTAAGAGGGAAATAAATATACCATCTCTTGATCGACCAATAATGTCTGTGTGAACCAATGTAAAGAAACTGACGTGTTTGTGTGCCAGTATGTCTGTCTGTCTGTCTGAATGAGTGTAGTCTCTGTTAGCTGAAATCCACAAATCGAATAAATCTTCCCTCGCAGACAGACGGTTGAATCAGACGTCGATAGGACGCCATTTTTATTTTCTATAGATATCCCAGCATTCACAGCCTAAAGGCAGTTCGGTTCCGGTGTTTCCTGAAAACTAAGACGGATAACTCGATATTCTACATTTGTTTTAGCTGGAGTTGCCTGCTCATGTTGACAGAGTTATGGGAAGTAGTGATATCTCTTTTCGGATGTTTCCTCAACTCTGTCACTCTCACTTGTCCACTTCCCTCGATCTCCCTCGGTTAGAAAATGAGATACGTCTCCCTGTAACACAGAGGAACAGATCAAAGATCTTATGATTGTCGGCTTTTCCTTAACGAACAGATATCCTGAGCGAGTTCAAAACTAGTTAGAATTAAAAGTTCAATTCCCTGTATCTTCCGCTTTCAAGTTGTAAATGTAAAATGTCAGCTCTTGTGATCTTGTGATTGCTTATTGATTTGTTCATATTCATGATTTATTTATGATTTATTTTATCGATATCTATCTATATATCTATCTATCTATCTATCTATCTATCTATCTATCTATCTATCTATCTATCTATCTATCTATCTATCTATCTATCTATCTATCTATCTATCTATCTATCTATCTATCTATCTATCTATCTATCTATCTATCTATCTGTCTGTCTGTCTGTCTGTCTGTCTGTCTGTCTGTCTGTCTGTCTGTCTGTCTGTCTGTCTGTCTGTCTGTCTGTCTGTCTGTCTGTCTGTCTGTCTGCCTGCCTGCCTGCCTGCCTGCCTGCCTGCCTGCCTGCCTGCCTGCCTGCCTGCCTGTCTGCCTGCCTGCCTGCCTGCCTGCCTGCCTGCCTGCCTGCCTGTCTGTATGTCTGTCTGTCTGTCTGTCTGTCTGTCTGTCTGTCTCTGTCTGTCGGTCGGTCTGCCTGCCTGCCTGCCTGTCTTCACGTCTGTCTGTCTGTCTGCCTGCGTGCCTGTCTACCTGCGTGCCTGCCTGTCTTCACGTCTGTCTGTCTGCCGGCGTGCCTGCGTGTCTGTCTGTCTGTCTTTTTGTTGCCTGCCGGCCTGTCTGGGTACATGCATTTATACATGCCTGCCTGCCTGTCTAACTCTGTGAATACTGCCTTCATGCCTGTCTGTTTGTCACTAGATTGCCTGTATACATGCTTGCCTGCCTGTCTGTATAACTCTGTGTGAATACTGCCTTCATGCCTGTCTGTTTGTCACTAGATTGTCTGTATACATGCTTGCCTGCCTGTCTGTCTAACTCTGTGTGAATACTGCCTTCATGTCTGTCTGTCTGTCAGTGCCTATCTTTCTATCTCTATCCGCATGTCTGTCTTTCAGGCAAACAAACAGACAAACAGGCTGTCAGTTTCTACCTGTCTATCTGTATACGTCAAGCAAGCTGTCAGTATTTATCTGTATATTTGTATATGTCTGCCAGATGGTCTGTGTCTGTCTCTCTGCCTTTCTGCCTTCGACTATCTGTCTTTCTCTGCCTGAATGCTTGTCTGGCTGTGTCTATTTGTCGATCTCTGTCTGCCCTCCTGTTTGTCTGTTTGTGTCTATCTGTCTGTCTACAATCTGCTTTCATCTTGCTACATTGCCAAAAGTATTAATCTTCTACCTTGGTTCGGCTTCGTCATTACATCCTTAAGTGTCCGTTATACTGTCCACCATTATATTCTCAACAATTACATTACAAGGAAGTACAATTCGCGTCACTCATGTAAAGTACAATGACTAACATAAAGCAACACGAATGATGACGTCCCATATAATCCGTCATAAAATTCGTTCTTCCTGATTACTTTTCCTGTTTTCTTTAACTCGGTTAATAATCTCCCCTTATTGCTAATCCAGAACATAAATAAGCTCCCTTGAACTGTCCTAATTGAGACACAAAAGTAGAGGATCTGTATTTCGTAGAACCGTAACAGTGACATTTCATTAAGCGAGATTTTTAATCAAGAAAAAAAAAATACGCTTTGATTTCAAGCCTCGTTATTGGGGTTATTTTATTTTCTCTTCACTAAATGATTGGGCATCGCAGAAGCTAATGAACTAAGGTCGGGTTGTTCAAAGGATGTTCGCTCGCGGTGCTTGCTAAGTGGCTCTCGGTATGAGAGTCCGTGAATATTGTTATGTGTGTGCGCATGCGTAGTTGAGTAGATCAAGTGTTTAAACAGAACTTCAGTGAAATTGTTTTTGATGTCTTTAAATAATCCCTGTATCTGTTTTTCTGATATAGATCTTCAACAAGTTATAGATGGCTTCAAGGTATTTGAGTTCTGCTGCTGTTAATATGTGGCAAGATTAGAAATGAAGTTATGTGGAAAAGAAACAAGTGAGGGTCAATCTAGCATGATATTATAAATATAAAAATGAATTAAAATATCTGGGAAAGGACAAAGCAAGGAAAGGGCTAATCTAGCAACCGATTATATATATACATCATCATCAACAAGTACCGTGCCTACTGGCGTAGGTGATCATGTCTCTCCACAATTTTCGATTCCGGCAGCAATTTATCATTTCTGTTGTTGACCATCTGCCAAGACATTCTCTTAAGCTGTCTGTTATTTTTTCTCTTTGCTTCCCTCTATCTCTTCGTCCCTCAAGTTTTCCAGTTGTTACAATATATTCCAGTTGTTCTCTTCTCATTACATGGCCAAAAAATGAAGATTGTCTCTTCCTAATATTGGAAATTAGTTCTCTTTTTGCTTTGACCTCTTTCAGAACTTTTTCATTACTCTTCTTAGCTGCCCATGGTACTCTCAACAATCTTCTGTAAAACCACATTTCTACAGACTCCAGTGATTTTCTTGTCTGTTGTCCTATTGTCCATAATTCGCATCCATATGTTAAGGCTGGCTCTACATAACATTTAAGAACTCTTTTTCTTGTTTCTATTGTCAAAATTGGATTGCATAGTATCTTTCTTATTTTTTGGAAAGCTGCTTTTGCCTGAGCCATTCTCCATCTCACCTCTTTTGTACATCTTCCGTATATATGCGTATATATGCGCAGATAACTCCGTCTTCGGAGGTACTCATATTTTTTTCCCGTCCAATAGTAATTAACGTTTCAAGCCGGGCCTCTCTGCTGAGACCAGGGGTGGTTGCCGCAGAGAGATATCATAAATAAAAACCCTACCTGGTGTTGCCGGGAATTTTGTTATGAATATAAAAATGAATTATGATATCTAGGAATGGACAAGCTAGGAAAAGGGCTAATATAGCACCATTTCACTGTTAATCTCGACGCTGCAAGGTAGCAGGTCGTAGAAAGTAAAGTAATGTAATGTAAAGTAAAGTAATGTAAAGTAAGTTAAAGTAAAGTAAAGTGGGGACAGCAGTTTGATAGAAGTTACTGTAGAATACCAAAGGAGTTTATTTAGATATGGTTATAGAAGGCCTCGGTACCACTACAAACGAATTAAAATTCATAATTGCTCAACCGCCCGTGCCTGTGAAAGCACCCGAATTAATATATGATCTCCCAAACAAAGAAAGGTAGCTGCAGTCCGCATCATATCAGTCTCAGCACACGCCAAAAGACATAAGGCGAAACCGCACAAAAAAAGTGAACACAGCCATTTGTTCCCCGTAATGCGATATCATCATTCATCGTAAACAATCTGGTTATCGAAACATGATCAAAACGGATGAAACACACAGCTCGCGGTGTGCACAGAGCGCTTAACTCAGTAGCTCCAGCAGCTAGCCGGACTCGGAATATGAGGAAACTGCAACATAGAACTCTTTTCAGACACAGCTTTTAACAGTTCCTGCCGCCTATCCGTCATATTGACCGACAGGATGTTATTTTAAAAAATATAAACTGGGTTTAAGAAACCCATTGGATAAGAATGAAATAGAACTTCCGGTCAATATGACGGAAAGGCATATGAACCGTAGAGGCTCTGTTTGAAAAAGTGTTTCTTCTTGCAGTTTTCTCATATTCCAAGCCCGGCTTTCTGCGGGAGCTACTGAGTTTAGTGCTCGGGGCACACCTTTGCCTGTGTTTTTCATCCGGATCGTGATTCAATATTGCGATTTCTTAAGATGAATGACGATATTATATGACGAAGGACTGTTCAGCTGCGCTCACTTTCGGTGCCGCTTGGCCTCATGTCTTTTAGCGTGTGCTGTGGATGTTCTGTTTGGGACTGCAGATGGTCTTTCTTTGTTTGGATCCTTCAATGAGATGAGTTTTAATTCGTATGATTCCATGGCTCGGGCGGTTGAGCAATTATTGATTTTAATTCCTTTGCCGTGATACCGGGGACTTTGACTAACCATAACCAAGAACGAAATAAATAATCAATAATTTTGAGAGATACATGCATATTGAGAGTATTGAAGCTATGGGTAATAATAATAATAATAATAATATCAGAAGAAATAAGGATTAACTACAAAACCCAGTTATTGTAAAAAAAAAAAAAAAATAGTGACTAGGATTTAATATTTTGAGAATCATTAGCCTGAACCCCCATAATTATGTGATTTATTTAGTGGCATTAATTACTTAATTATTATTCTTCTTCTATCCTTCCTCTATTGCCGTTGGCGTCGAGGTGCACGGGCAAGCACTGGTAACATAAGCAACAGCCCTTACTCCGTGACAGAACTAGCACAGCGGCAGAGGACAATGTAACTTATACACAACAGTGCTCAGAGGACAATGTAACTTATACACAACAGTGCTCAGAGGACAATGTAACTTATACACAACAGTGCTCAGAGGACAATGTAACTTATACACAACAGTGCTCAGACGACAATGTAACTTATACACAACAGTGCTCAGAGGACAATGTAACTTATACACAACAGTGCTCAGAGGACAATGTAACTTATACACAACAGTGCTCAGAGGACAATGTAACTTATACACAACAGTGCTCAGACGACAATGTAACTTATACACAACAGTGCTCAGAGGACAATGTAACTTATACACAACAGTGCTCAGAGGACAATGTAACTTATACACAACAGTTGTCAGACGACAATGTAACTTATACACAACAGTGCTCAGACGACAATGTAACTTATACACAACAGTGCTCAGAGGACAATGTAACATACACACAACAGTACTCAGAGGACAATGTAACTTATACACAACAATGCTCAGAGGGCAATGTAACATACACACAACAGTGATTAGAGGACAATGTAACATACACACAACAGTGCTCAGAGGACAATGTAACATACACTCAACAGTGCTCAGATGACAATGTAACATACACACAACAGTGCTCAGAGGACAATGTAACATA
>JAVIAB010000126.1:61305268-61357809 GCA_032433765.1 Megaustenia siamemsis
TACCCAATGGTCGACCACGAAAAAGATGGGTCGATGGAATATTAGAAGCACTATGAAACATAACAGCAGCAGAGTCGAACATAAGAGCAAAAGACCGCAAATTATATCTCCCCTCGACGCTGGAAGGCAGATGAGGAAGGAAAGAGAAGAAGTTCAAAGTGATTAGAAGAAGCTGTAAGTTAAAGTTTTAAAATCTTCGGGCTAAAAGTTAATTTTTGAGTTATTGAGTTACTTGTGGGTCATCATCATTGAGTTATTGAGTTACTTGTGGGTCATCATCATTGCACTTCGAACATGTCCATAGGTGCTCAGATCCCCTCCTCAGCAAGTCCCGCAGTTTCCAGCGACTGACGACTCCAGTTCTATGTTGGATGATAAGTCTTCTTACACGGCCAATACGTTTATTGTTTTTGGCTGTGCCCATCTTAACTCCCATTTTTTCATCCGAAGGGGTGACGTGGACTCATGTTTGTCGAAGTCCTGTGCCCTTCCCACAGCTCAGAGGGAATTGATAAAGTTCCGGTGCCACTTTTGGATGTAAACAAACAACTGTGAAGAAAATCAAAGAAAAGACACCATAGTCTTTGGAAGCCTTAGAAATCTGTTTTAGTAAATAAAAGCATCATCATCATCATCATCATCAGGTACCATATCTGATGACGTAGGTGATCATGTCTCTCCACTACTTTCGATCTCGACAGTTATTTATCATTTCTTCTGTTTTTGACCTTCTGCCAAGCCATTCTCTTAAGCGGTCTGGTATCTTTTCTCTTTGCTTCCCTCAATCTCTTCGTCACTCAAGTTTCCGAGTTGTTACAATATATTCCAGCTGTTCCCTTCTCATTACATGGCCAAGAATGATGATTGTTTCTTCATAATTTTTGAAATTATCTCTTTGTTTGCTTTGGCCTCTTTGAGAACATTGTATTTACTCTTCTTTGCTGTCCATTGGATTCTTCTACCATTCTTCTTCTGTAAAGCACATTTCTACAGCCTCCAGTGAATTTCATGTCTCATGTCTAATTGTCCATTATTCACGTCCATATGTTAAGGCTGGTTCTACATAAGATATCAGAAATCGTTTGCTTGTTTCTATTGTCAAAAATGGATTGCACAATATCTTCCTCTATATTTTTGGAAAGCTGACTTTTCCTAAGCTGTTCTGCATCTCATCTCTGTTGTATATCTACCATCTAAGGTTAACATAATCGGTATCTTGCTAACATTAGTTTGTAACGATCGAGCGTCACTTGTAGCACATGATGTCCACTACCGAACTATGGTATTCCATTGGAATCCCCCTTAACGTTGTTGTCGTGAATTGTATAATTGTGGCGATCCATGATTATATAAAGAATCTTCAACGGTGGTTTTCCGTTGCTTTCCGTCGGTTTATTTACTGTCGGTTCCGCTAGCCTTTAACTAAAATGTCTTACACACAAGCCAGAACAAAAAATAGCATTGTATAGAGCAGATTTATATAAAAGAAGACAGTACACAATTATGAACGTTTCGACACGAGGTCGTCATCAGTATGTCAAGACAATAATGAAGCATGCGTAAGATTATTAGAAAGATAAATTTCTACTTGTCTTTAGTCAGAGCCGTTGGAAGACATCGCCACATGGTCAAAGGATGAAAGATAAGAAAGAATGAATTACCACTATCCGGTAAGTTACCACTTAATAAACCAGTACTAATCACGTGACTACACGGACATATAGGACAGCGCTTTGAAAGAAGGAACATTGGAAAACGGTAGAAGATGCAAATAAAGATAGATAATAATAGAAAACCTCTGCTGGGAAAAAAATGTGCGTAGCGAGGGGGGGGATATATATAAATATATATAGAGAGAGAGAGATAAATAGATAGAGATAGATAGATAGATAGATAGATAGAGAGAGAGAGAGAGAGAGAGAGAGAGAGAGAGAGAGAGAGGATTAAATGTACAGAACATTTTTGAAAAAAAAATAGTGCAACACAAAAGTGCACAAAAAACAAACCCGTAATGTTATGCAGTCAGATATATATATATATATATATATATATATATATATATATATATATATATATATATATACTTAGGTTGTGTTTACGGTCAGTATCGACTAACATCACACAGATAGCCGTACAGACAGGAAATGGTTATAGTAAGGCAATAAAACACACATTTGTCATTACGAGATCATGTTGAATAAAAGACGGCAGATCGAAAACAAAAATGGAGAAATAGGAGCAGGGAAAATAAAAATCTTGACACATTCCTTTCATCCAAACAATTTTAAATCCCAGGATGTCGCACATGCGCACTTCTTTTCGATTTTTCTCACTCGGAATTTAAGATCGAAATGCACTCGTCTGTTCCTCGAGTTTCAAATGAGTTAAATTTAGTCTCCAATATGAAGAGTTCCGGTAATCAATAGTCTTTTCTCGTGTCCGTCCTTGTAATTGCTGTAATTTTGTCTTTGTCGATATTCCAAAAATGTTGGCCAGGGCTCTTTCTGTGTCCTTTTTCCCGCGACATTTGTCCATGTTTCATATTGGAACGTAGGTGTTGCTTGAAATTATCGCTTGGCTCAGCCACTGCCGGAAGTGATGTTTAAAGAAGGGCTACATTATGGAAGATATTAAAACAAAGATGGCTGTAGACAGAGTTTTAGATTGTTAGAAGAAGGTTATTCAGCGTGGTTAAAGAGATTGAGAGAAAGTTGGAGGGATATTGAAGGAAAGAGAATATGTAAGGAAGATAACATAAGAAATAAACAGTTAAATAAGTGAAAAAAGAGAAGGTGGTGAGAATGATAAAACATAAAGAAAAGTGAGAGTTAAAGAACGCGACAATGAAAGAAAATAATTACAGCGGATAGAAGAAAAAGATTAGTGTGAAACAAATCTGTAGAAGAAGAAAATGAAAATGAGGGAATAAACAGAGAGAGAGAGAGAGAGAGAGAGAGAGAGAGAGAGAGAGAGAGAGAGAGAGAGAGAGAGAGAGAGTGAAACATACAGGGACAATTTTAAAGAGAAAAATATGTGAGAGAAAACAATTAAATGAAAGTGACAACAGATTGAAAGAAAAGAAAGAGCACGAGAAAGAGAAAGACAGCTGAAGAGAGGAGAAGAATAGAATTGAATGACACTGGGAGAATCTTGAGGTAAATAAAGAGAAGGAAAGAGAAAGATAAAGATTAAAGTATTAAGAGCACGAAGCCCAGAGAAATGAAAATGAAATGAGAAAGCGAAAAATCAATAAAGAAAATTAATTTCGTTTTTAAAACTCAAATATTTAATTAAGGAATGATAAATTGCATTGAGAAAATTGGAAATAAATGTAAAATTGGTATAAATAGAAATGAAATTGTTTCTTTTCAATAATTTTTCCTATTATTTTGCAAGACATGGACGGGAAAAAATTAAGTAATTAATTCAAAACTTGCATTGAAGTTCTTAAGATGAATGGGACTTTGATGGATTTTCGGATGAAAACATGGGGAAAATGTCTGTGAGATTTAAGACTAGGAAAGTAAAATATAATAGCTTGGCATTGCTAGCTTCAGGAAATCATAGAAATGTTCATATTATTATATTAATTTTACGATGTCTTCTGTCTACACGTGACGTCATTATTATTTTGTGTTTTTATTTTTTTTTAAATTTATATTATAATGTGTTATTATTTACGTTATTACTTCTGTTATTACTTGTGTTATTATTATTTGTGCTATTTTTTGTTTTTATTTTTTAAATTTATATTATAATTTGTGTTATTGTTTCCGTTATTACTTGTGTTATTATTTGTTACATTATTTGTGATATTATTTGTGTTATTATTTGTGATATTATTTGTGTTATTATTTGTTTTATTATTTGTGATATTATTTGCGTTATTATTTGTGACATTATGTGTGTTATTATTTGTGTTATTATTTTTTATATTATTTGTGTTACTATTTGTGTTATTATTTATGATAGTATTTGTGTTATTATTAGTGTTATTAGTTGTGTTATTATTTATGATATTACTTGTGTTATTATTTGTGTTATTATTTGTGTTATTACTTGCGTTATTACTTGTGTTATTATTTGTGTTGCGTTGTTATTTGTTTTGTTATTTGTTGATCTGTTTCAAGTGCTGTATAGTGGAACACAATGGTATAAACATGCTCTCTTTCCATTCAGGGCAACTAACAAGAGGGTATCTTCGTCTTTCAACGTTTGCCTTTCAGCGTCGAGTGACGTAGTTTGCGGTATTTTATCTGTTTCTCTTCTACCAATCTTGTCTGATGCTATTCTTCATGAAGCTTCTATTATCCCATGATTTCATCTTTTTTTTTGTGGTTGGTTTTTAGATATGGTGTTCAAAACATGTTCTACTAGATTGCCCCCAGTACACAGACCTGAGAAGGACAATGTGGTCCACACCCACCTCCCTGGAAGAGAAACTATATGGGGGAATCGAATCACTTAAACAGACAGCTGACTTCATAAGATAGTCTGGAATCCTACTCTGATTGAGACTTGATCGCAGAGAGAGAGAGAGAGAGAGAGAGAGAGAGAGAGAGAGAGAGAGAGAGGGATATGGTGTTCTTAAAGCATTTCTTGACCGCTCGTCGAGTCATACATTTCTTGTCAAATCTCGTTGTCAAACCGTCCTATATTTTGTTTCTTTACGCGTTCGGCAGGGATTATTCCTATTTTTTATTTGGTTCAATCTTGATCATATCTCGTCTTCTGTGTTTTGCTTAGTTTAATCGAAATATCATATTCATGGGAGCCGCGATAGCTCAGTGGTTAGTGAACTGGACTACAAAGGACAAGAGGTAGGGTTCGATCCCAACCGACGGCTTCCAGGATCACCAAGCCTTTAATGGGTACCGGATTTTTTCTGGGAAAGTAAAGCGGCACGGGCGTAATACCGACCACATTACCCCAAAAATCAAGTACTGAAGGTCTGTAAAATTTATGGTCACTAACACCTTATTCCCTATACGCTACTTGGCGTGACGGGGGTACTTTTTACTTTAATCATTCTCATTGCCCAACGGAAATGTCTCAGTCAGATCTCCTCATGAGGACTTCCCTACATGAAGTACACTCACCACACATGCTAATTAAAGCATTTACATTATAATCTTCAGCAAGAGATGCACGAACTCCGTAACACTTGCGAAGACCTAGTCCCCAATCTCCTTATTAACCCCCAACGATATACGTAGTAGATGACAGTTATTCTTTCCTCTCTGATCGCTGTCATATCCCCGGTACCACATTAGCGTAGTAGATGACAGTTACTCTACTCTTTTCTCTCCCACCCCCCCCCCCCAAGGCAATATTCAAATCTCCGGTAAACACACGAGCTGGGTATATGACAGTTACTCTACTCTTTTCTCCTCAGACCATATTCAAGGCCCCATTTCTCTATATCTTGTCTTCTGTGTTCAACTAGTCACTATTCCTCTTTATCGTTTGCCCTTAACAGAACAACAAACTGACAGCGATGCACTTTTGGAAAGTTCAGAGCAAGCTCTGATAGTTTCCTCATTTTGGAAAACCCATATTCTTGTTGCCTGACTGGATTGTCTGCTTCAGAGATAACTCTGGCTAGTTATGTTGGGTTTTTTTTTTTTTTAATTTAAAAAAAAAAAAATTTTATCTGGTGTTACGTTTAGAGACGATCATCATCAAGTACCGGGCCTGCTGGCGTAGGCGATCATGTCTCTCCACAACTTTCGATCCCCACAGTTCTTTCATCATTTCTGTTGTTGATCTTCTGCCAAGCCATTCTCTTAAGCTGTCTGGTATTTTCTCTCTTTGCTTCCCTCTATCTCTTCGTCGCTCAATTTTTCCAGTTGTTACAATATATTCCAGTTGTTCTCTTCTCATTACGTGGCCAAAAAATGATGATTGTTTCTTCCTTATATTGGAAATTAGCTCTCTTTTTTCTTTGACCTCTTTCAGAACATTTTCATTACTTTTCTTAGCTGTCCATGGTATTCTCAACATTCTTTTGTAAAACCACATTTCTACAGACTCCAGTGATTTTCTTGTCTGTTATCCTATTGTCCATGATTCACATCCATATGTTAAGACAGGCTCTACATAACATTTAATAACTCTTTTTCTTATTTCTATTGTCAAAAAATGGATTTCATAGTATCTTCCTCATTTTCTGGAAAGCTGCTTTTGCCTGAGCCATTCGGCATCTCATCTCTGTTTTACATCTACCGTCTGAGGTTAACATTGTTCCCAGATATTTAAATTCATTCACCTGTTTTAATATTGTTCCACTTGTCTTTATTTTGCACTGAGGTGATGTCTTTTCCTTTGCTGTTACCATTACTTCTGTCTTTTTTCTATTAAGGCTGAGTCCTTTATTTTTGCTTTCTTTCACTATAATGTCTAACATTTCTTGTAAATCATTTTCACTCTTAGCGAGTCTTACACATCAGTGGACGCCAGAGTGCGATAAGCTACCGATGCAATATCATGTATGACGTGTGGTGTCTTGAAAGGCGATTAGTAACAAACAATTATAATTATAAATCACAGCTGCCGGAGATGGCGGAATTGCAATGGACAGAGATGACATTTTTAATGCCCACAGAGAAGCAGGGGACGCTGATGATTCAGTTAGTGATCATGAATCTACCTCCATGTTGAGACTGCATGAACATCAGGTCAAACCTAGGAATGCCTGAAAGGAGCCTTGTATGGGGAAAAGGAAGAAATACAAATAAACTCAGAACTGGAGTAGGGAGCCGCGATAGCTCAGTGGTTAGTGAACTGGACTACAAAGGACAAGGGGTAGGGTTCGATCCTAATCGACGGCTTCCGTGTTCACCCAGCCTTAAAAGTGTACCGGGATTTTTTTTTCTGGGAAAGTAAAGCGGCACGGGCGTAATACCGACCACATTACCCAAAAAATAATGTGATGTAGGTCTGCAAAATTTATGGTCAACAACACCATATTCACTATACGCCACTTGGCGTGACGGGAGTACTTTATTTTTACTTTACAGAATTGGAGTCTCCAGTCTCCACACACTGAGAGATATACTGGTTTGGGGGGGGGGGGATCCGAGGACATATAGACATATTCGCTGTGCTGTGATGAATATCCGTCGACTACACTATACTAAACTGATCATGCCGGCTTGCTTCCGGAGCTACTGAGTTATGTGCTCTGTTCACACACGCGAGCTGTGTTTTTCACCCGGATCGTGTTTTGATATTCCGATTGGTTATGCTGAATGACGATATCATATATAGTATGATATCGTATGACGAGGGAAAGCTAGTTGCGTTCACTTTCGGGGTGGCTACGCCATATGTCTTTGACGTGTGCTGCTGCTGTTGTGATGAGGACTGCAGCTATATATCTTTGTTTGAATCCTTTAATGAGATTAGATTTGATTTTAATTCGGGCGCTTCCACTGGCACGAAGGGTTGAGCAATTATGGATTTTTAGTTAGTTTACAGTAATACCTGACCTTCGACTAACTACAACTATAACTGCAACTATAACTACATCTACAACTACAACTACAACTATAACTACAACTATAACTACATCTGCAACTATAACTATAACTACAACTACAACTACAATTACAACTATAAATGCAACTATAACTATAACTACAACTGCAACTACAATTAGAACTATAACTACAACTATAACTACAACAACAGCTATAACTATAAATATAATTACAGCAACAACTATAACTGCAATTACAACTATAACTACAACAACAAATGCAACTATAACTACAACTATAACTACAACAACAACTACAACTGCAACTACAATTACAACTATAACTACAACACCCACTATAACTATAACTACAACTACAACTACAACTACAACTACAACTACAACTACAATTACTACTATAAATACAACTATAACTATAACTACAATTATAACTGCAACTACAAACTAATCATGATGTCTGTGATGTGAACATAGCTTTGTATGCTTTATTGTGTTTTCACTGAGCAGCTTCTCCCATGGTTAAATCTGCCAATATTGAAAATACACATCCCATCGCTGAATGAACAAGACATATTATTGTGCCTGACCTTGTCTCCTTTCTCATGTGCCTTTTGCCCTCTGATTTTGACATTATCTCTTCCTCGAATGATGAAGTATCATTTTTTATTTTCATTCTCCATCTACTACGACCTTATGCCAGTCTTCCCAGATTCTTTCACTGATAGAGAATTCACTCTAGTGTGACGTGATAATTTCCTTTTATCTAAGTACTGGCCCGAGATCTAGTCTCTTTCCATCTCTAAGTTCGTTATACAAGAATTGTTTTGGGAATACGATTGATTTCCTTTCTTCTTATATGATTCAGCCACCTTAGTCTCTGAGTCCAGTTGACATGATGGATGAGAGTTTGTCTCGTTGTAAGACTTTTGAATCGGCTACAATATCCTGTAATTTGATGTTCATCAACTTTCGTTCCCCTACCCATTATTTATAACTTTCACCATCCTACTTCTTATTTACGACTTCCATCCTCCTACTTCTTATTTACGACTTCCATCCTCCTACCCATTATATACAACGTCCATCCACCTACCCATTATTAACAACTACCATCCTCCTACCCATTATTTACACTTACCATCCCCCTAATCATTATTTACAACTTCCATCCTCCAACTCATTATATACAATTTCCATCCTCCTACTCATTATATACAACTTTCATTCTCCTACTCATTATATACAACTTCCATCCTCCTACCCATTATATACAACGTCCATCCTCCTACCCATTATTAACAACTACCATCCTCCTACCCATTATTTACACTTATCATCCCCCTAATCATTATTTACAACTTCCATCCTCCAACTCATTATATACAACTTCCATCCTCCTACTCATTATATACAACTTCCATTCTCCTACTCATTATATACAACTTCCATTCTCCTACCCATTATTTACAACTACCGTTCTCCTACCCATTATTTACAACTACCGTTCTCCTACCCATTATTTGCAACGTCATTCTACTACTCATTAACAAATTGAAGGTTATTATAATTCTTTCGGAAGATTTAATGCAGTTAGTTACCCTAACTATACCACATATAAAGTACATGCCCTTGGTCATTTTAAAAGTATGGATATTAACAACATATTCCCCATATGCCTCAAGACATATGAGAAGAGGGAGTCGAAACTCCTAATTTACTTTACGTACTTTCACTCTATTCTTTCTCCTTCTTTCATTCATTCCTAACTATCCCTGTTTCTCATCACTTAACTCGTCAAACTATCGCCAATATCTTAAGTACATGCGCTCAGATCTTCACGTCCATCTACTGTCCAATGAGTGTCACTAGCAGACCGACCATTGGTTCTGGGGGCAACACTTTAAGAGTGACCAGTAGAGAGCCTTAAGTCATGGACATCTGATGCTGGACTAATTTACTGGGTCAGACCATATCTAGTGGTACCATTTCTTTTGATTTAATGTCACATCGTCTGATTCATTTTCTTCTGTCTATTTTCTTGTGTGTATCTAACCTAACATCCATAATCTAAAATATTAATCTAAAATATTAGATCTAAAATATTAAATCTAAAATATTAAATCTAAAATATTAAATCTAAAATAATAAATCTAAAATATTAAATCTAAAATATTAGATCTAAAATATTAGATTTAAAATATTAAATCTAAAATATTAATCTAAAACATTAAATCTAAAATATTAATCTAAAATATTAAATCTAAAATATTAAATCTAAATATTAAATCTAAAATATTAATCTAAAATATAAAATCTAAAATTTTAAATCTAAAATATTAAATATAAAATCTAACATCTAAAATATAAAATATAAAATCGAACATCTAAAATATAAAATATAAAATTAAAAAAGATATCCTGATGATACAGTCTTAATCGCTAAGAGTACAAAATGAGTTACAAAACATGTTAGACATTATAGTGAAGGAAAGAAAAAAAATAAAGGACTCAGCCTTAATAGCAAAAAGACAGAATTAATGATAGCAAGAAAGAAAAAGATATCACAGCAAAGTATAATAAAGACAAGTGGAACGATATTAAAGTATGTAAATGAAATTAAATACCCTGAGAACATTGTTAACTTCAGATGGTAGATGTACAACAGAGGTGAGATGCAGAATGGTTCAGGCAAAAGCAGCTTTCCAAAACGGGAGGAAGATACTGTTCAATCCATATTTGACAAAAGAAACAAGAAAAAGAGTTCTTAAATGTAATGAAGAGCCAGTCTTAACATATGGAAATGAATCATGGACAATAGGACAACAGACAAGAAAATCACTGTAGACTGTAGAAATGTGACTTTAAAGATGAATGTTGAGAATACCATGGACAACTAAGATGGGTAATGAAAACGTCGTGAAGGAGGCCAAAGCAAAATGAAAGCTAATATCCAATATTAGAAAGAAACAATCACCAATTTTTCTCTCCATAGAGCTTATGACAATGGCTTGGCAGAAGTTCAACAACATAAATGATAATTGAGTGTAGAGATCGAAAGTTGTGGAGAGACATGATCACCTACGCCAGAAGGCATGGTACTTGATGATGATGACGATGCTGATGATGATCTAAGATATTGTTGGTTAATAATTTTAGTTGGATGTTGGTTATAATTCAAGTTAACGGTCACAACAATAATCATTTACGATACGCGGATAACATTGTCTTAATAGCAGACACGGAGAGTGAGCTGCAAGAAATTATAGACATAGTAGTTGTAAAAAGGCAATAAGAAAGATCTGTCTTAATAGCAGACACGGAGAGTGAGCTGCAAGAAATTATAGACATAGTAGTTGTAAAAAGGCAACAAGAAAGATCTGTCTTAATAGCAGACACGGAGAGTGAGCTGCAAGAAATTATAGACATAGTAGTTTTAAAAAGGCAACAAGAAAGATATGTCTTAATAGCAGACACGGAGAGTGAGCTGCAAGAAATTATAGACATAGTAGTTTTAAAAAGGCAACAAGAAAGATCTGTCTTAATAGTGAGACGGAAGTAGTATTGGTCGAAGAAACAAGCACCATTACCATGCAACATAAAAGTAAATGGGACAAATCTGAATCAAGTGCAGAGCTTCAAATACATGGGCACACAAGTATAAAAAACAAGATGCACCACGGAAATAAAAAGCAGAATAACTCAGGGGAAAATAGCATTTCAGAAAATGAAAAAACGTATTGTGCAACAAATCTATGTCAATAGAAGTGATAAAGAGAGTTCATCTGTTCTATATAGAACCATTTGTGACCTATGGAAGTGAATCAGTAGGTCTTCATCATAATTGAGTGCCGTCTCTGCATCGAAGGTTGGCTACCATGGAGCGCCATTCTGTTCTGACTCTTGCTTTGATGGTGCAAGTTGTTATAGGCTGCCTCTTTTACCTTATATTTTTTCTTCATAGATTACTTTTAGTATGCTGCTTTTTCTTTTAACATGCCCCACAAATCTCAATTTTAATCGTGGACAAAACAAATGAAAATACGATTACAGGCCACGGAGATGGGATTTCTCAAAAGAATATTGAAAATTCTTGACATTTGAAAAACCAAAGAGGACATTCTCAAAGAGGCCAACACAAGAACGGAGCTCCTAAAAAACATCCCAAAGAAACAATCAAAATTTTCGGGATCATCGTGAAAAGATGAACATTTGAATATATGGTACAACTAGCAAAACAAAAGTGGAAAGAGAATTTGCTGAGAACAATAGGAGAAGATACAAGAATCTTGGTGTCATGACACAAAAAACAATCAACAATAGAATTAATACGATGCACTGTGGATAGAGGAGCCGCGGTAGCTCAGTGGTTAGTGAGTATAGCAACCGGTATGGCACATCATGATGATGTTCTATCATATTTGTTGTTTTGTGTTTGATGAAGGTTTGTGCCGAAATGTCGTAGGCTGTTTCGTCTCTCTATAAGTTTAGCTGTTTATTACCATTTTATGTTTATTTAACCTGTAAAATATTACTTACTAATTGTCTAATTAAATAGAAACGTAACAATATTACTTAGTAATTTTCTAATTAAATAGAAACGTAAAAATATTACTTACTAATTTTCTAATTAAATAGAAACGTAACAATATTACTTAGTAATTTTCTAATTAAATAGAAACGTAAAAATATTACTTAGTAATTTTCTCATTAAATAGAAACGTAAAAATATTACTTAGTAATTTTCTCATTAAATAGAAACGTAACAATATTACTTAGTAATTTTCTCATTAAATAGAAACGTAACAATATTACTTAGTAATTTTCTCATTAAATAGAAACGTAACAATTAATGTAAAATTATAAGTAGAAGAAAATAGCATCAATTACCGTTCCTACTGGCTTAGATGTTCAAGCCTTGCCACAACCTTCTATCTCTACAGTTGTTTGTCATTGTAGCTATTGTTAGATATCCATGTCAATATTGTATTTTATGGCAACTTTTGTTTTTGAGTTTATTCACGCCATTTGAATATGTAAGAACGCATAGACTAATTGCGTACTTTGTCACAAGTGGACATCCGGTTTCAGGATGTTGTATTGGCGTTTTTGTGTCTTTGACCGCTGCGGGATTTGCTTTTGGAGACTAATTTCAGCTCTCTAATGTAGATCGCTGCGTTAAAGCATACCGAATTTTCAACTTTACGGATGCGCGCAGATGCTACGGAGTTTGTGCATTTGGCAGCTGTTCTTTCTTTGGTGAATCAGGTAAATTCGAGCTTATTTCGTTTTGTTGTTGACATGCGTGTTACGTCATGATAATGATAATTCTTCAATAACCGCCATTGAATTTGCTGAACGCCGATTACTTTCAGTTCCTTCATGTTGATTGTTGTTCACTTCAAATGAATTTTCAACTCTTAAATATTTTGCATTTGGTAATTCGGTATTCATGCATATGGCTGCGTTTTTGAAGTGAATCAAGTGTTGTGGGTGCATTCATTGTTGACAATGTTGTGCTTGTTACATCTTAAATATGGACGCTCATATATCCCTAACAGTACGCTCGAAAAGAGATGTGAGATGGATAATTCAAAGCTGCTCGTGAACTTCAGGCCATCGTACAACTCTCAGATCTTCATGTCAGTCAACGGAGATGTTACGTAAATTCCGGTGAATTACGAGAATTGTGAGAGGAATTGTGAATCAGTTTTTCGTTTCACACTTCGGGATTTGTTGTGTGTGTGTGTGTGTGTGTGTGTGCGTGTGATTGTGGAGGAAGATGGGGGAGATCTGAGCGCTTATGGATCGTTGTTCGATGAGCGATGAGGATAATCCGATAACTAAATAATTATTCTCCAGAAGTGTGTGAACTTTGAAAGAAACGCGCTGCTTAATTAACTGTAACAATATAGCTGACTCATACAGAACTACAACAATTACTTTATGAAATAAACATGACAAACAACAAATGTTTAAAAATTGTTATCACACATAAAGATAATACTAATAACCCACAAGTGGATATCCAACTTAAAGGTATAGACTAGGAGACAGTTCACAGCCAAGGTCATCACTACCAAGGTCATACTTTAAATAGTGATGGAAAATGTAAAACTGAAATAAACAAACGGATAGAAATTACAAAAAGTAATTTTAAATTCTAGTAAAATGTTATATATTCTCAATATTCCTTCAGAAACATGGACATTAAACAAAGAAACGGAAAAGAAAAATAAAGCCTTAGAAATGTGGATCTATAGAAGTAATAGGTAGAATTGGATGAAAATAAAATAAAACAGGTGATAAATTCTTAAAACAACTAAAAATGAAAAAAAAGAACTTCTAAACACATTTCAAACAAGACAAATTAGACTTTGGGGACATGTTAATAGACACAGCAGCCTGCTCAATGTAATCTTGAAATGGAAAATACAAGGTTAAAAAGACAGAAGCAGGCCAAGACTAACATAGATGAGTAACATCAAAAGATGGACAAGTCAGCCTATGACAAGGAGACAAATAATAATAAATGATTATTGTTATAGAAGGAAACTTCCGAGGCGATAATCAGCAAATCAATTCAGAGGAAGAGGTGTGTTTGTCTGCATTCAGCCCTACCCTATCCGGGAGATACTTGTCATAATAGGAAAAATACAGACACACAATGTATTCTGAGCTGTGATCGCAGCCTTATGCTATAGTCATGAGAACACCTGCGTGTAAGACATTGTCCACGATATCTAATTTTTAGTTAGCTGAGTGGCGGTGTTCCCTAGCGTTTGGCTTTTCGTGGCAAGGCACTGTGCCACTGAGTACGGGTTCGATCCTGCTTCGGTCCATATATTGTTCTTTGTTTTTTTGTTGTTGTTGTTGTTTATTTGTCATTTTTTTGCGAGTGCTGTAAAGATACATCTTCCTCTGAATTGATTCAGTCTATGACAACCTGGACCATCAAAGAAAGAGACAGAGCGGAATAGCGCTCATTGGGAACCTACCTTCGATGCGGAGACGGCACTCAAATGATGAATTAAACTTATGCGACCTCCTGACCTCAGATACACGGGGTCAAACAGCGGATTAAGCATCAATCACTTGGAATAGATCGTGTCAACAATTGTTTACGTCCATCAGCACAAAGTCGATACATCCCGATACATTGTTTATCTGTGTGCATGTCTACATACGTGTACCAAGTTTAAAGAAATAAACCGACGATGTCTTAAGTTACGTGAAATAAATGATGTAGCGCTAATGAATAACAACAATATGAATAACAACAATATGAATAACAACAATATGAATAACAACAATATGAATAACAACAATATGAACAACAACTTAGATGGTTGGGCCACCTGGTCAGAATGAATCCTCACCAATCACCATCAAGTGCGTTCTTCTCGAGAATGCATGGAAAAAGACCAAGAGGAAGACCCAGAAGAAGATGGATAGATGACAATGACAGAGACATGTAACAACAAAGGAAAATCACTAATTCAGACAGGTCGAGCAGCTCAAGAACGACAAATGATATAAACCACGACACCTTTTAGGTATCAGTGAAAAGAGAAAAGAAAGAAAGAAGAATGAACAAAAAATAAATTGATGTTCATAAGTAGGAGTGACATTGGGTGACCCACATTTGTTAATTTAGCCAGAAATAGCACAGTCGTCTATAGATGTACTTCCTCTTCTTCTTTCTTTCCTCATCTGACTTTCAGCGTCGAGGGGAGATATAATTTGCGGTCTTTTGCTCTTCTGTTCGCCACTGCTGCTGTTATGTTTCCTAGTGCTTCTAATATTCGATCGATCCATCTTTTTCGTGGTCGACCCTTGGGTCTGGTATTCTCACAACGTTTATTGAAGGCTCGTTGTGTTGTGTTTTGATCTTTCTGCCTTGTCACGTGGCCAAAACATTTTATCTGTTGTTTATTTATATATTCTATGGCGGGGGCTATTCCTAGCTTTTTCCCAGTTCTTCATTTCTGATCTTATCTCTCAGGCTGTTTCCTGTCATTCGTCTAACACATTTAATCTCAGTAGAGATTATTTTTATATTGTTCTTGCATCTAGGGTCCAATTCTGGTATTGGTAGCACAACGTTGGGATGAAGATTGTATTGTAGAGTGCCCGTTTTGCCTCAAGAGTTATTTCCTTGTTGGACTATAGTGGTGATAACTGTCCAATGATTTGACAAGCTTTGCTGCATCTTGATTCTATCTCTGCTGTTTGTGAATATAGATATTTTATATAGATATATTTTATATAGATTATAGATTTACTAGGGCCCGAAAACGGTTGAGAGGGAAATTCCAGAATCACCCAACATCTGTGACGTCTCTAGCAATGAAAGATATAGACGGCTGACGTCATTTTACCCAAAACGTATCTGCTTTAAAAGCTGAAAACGTCACAAACTTTGAGTGATTCCTTTCAGCCGGCTGGCCTTATAGATGGGCTATGGAATAACATCACCACTATTTGGAAACGCTTATATTATCAGTCTTCTTCTTTGTTCTTCTATCATTCCTTCATTGCCGTTGGCGTCGATGGGAGATGCAAACTGCGATTCTTTGTTCTTCTCTTGACCTCTTCTGGTGGTATCCCTCCTAGTGACTGTAGTATTCCTTGATATTATCATTGATATGTTTTTTCCGTCGCTTTGAAGAGACTTTTATTAACAATTGACCTACAGACATGACTAGGGTATCATTATTTTGTTGATTTCAAAGGTTTTCAAGTTATAATCATCATCATCATCATCATCATCATCATCATCATCATCATCATCATCATCAAGTACCCGGGCCTGCAAGCGTAGGTGATCATGTCTCTCCATAATGTTCGTTCTCGGCTGTTATTTATCATTTCTGTGGTTGATCTTCTGCCAAGCCATTCTCTTAAGGTGTCTGGTATCTTTTCTCTTTGCTTCCCTCTATCTCTTCGTCCCTCAATTTCCCCAGTTGTTACAATATATTCCAGTTGTTCTCTTCTCATTACATGGCCATAAAATTCTGATTCTTTCTTTCTAATATTGGAAATTACCTCTCTTTTTGCTTTGGCCTCTTTCATAACGTTTTCATTACTCTTCTTAGCTGTCCATGGTATTCTCAACATTCTTCTGTTAAACCACATTCCTACAGACTCCAGTGATTTTCTTGTCTGTTGTCATATTGTCCATGATTCACATCTATATAAATGGGAATAATTACAAAAGGGAAGTACTTTCGTAACAAGAAGTCCGAAAACCCGGTACAGTGACTTAGAATTTATGTGAGAATTTGGTTAATTTTGCTTCAAATAGGGAGCCGTGATAGCTCAGTGGTTAGTGAACTGGACTACAAAGGACAAGGGGCAGGGTTCGATCCCAACCGAGTGCTTCCGGGTTCACCCAGCCTTAAATGGGTACCGGATTTTTTCTGGGAAAGTAAATCAGCACGGGCGTAATACCGACCACATTACCTGGTCTGGGTCTGTAAAATATAGGGTCACTAACACCATATTTCCCTATACGCCACTTGGCGTGACTGGGGTACTTTACTTTACTTACTTTCTTTTGCTTCAAATGTGATTGAAACAAATAAAACATATTCGATCAAAATTATCACGGCTTATTGGACGTGACTGCCTAGTTGTGTTCCAGGTTTAAATATTTGAATTTGGCAACGCTGCATTAGATTTTCATGGTTAGTTTAACTTCGTTGTTTTTAGCGTGTTTTTTTTTAATGGTTGGTTGAATTTTTAGTGTTGTTTTGCATTTTATTGTTTGTTATCTTTACATCTTCAGCTTTAAATTTCATGGTAGAAGGTTATTTTATCATTTGTAGCTTAATTTGTCATGGCTGGTTAATATTACATTTTAGGCACAGCTTGTCATGGTAGTTCACGCTAGGTCTATAGATTATCGTTTCTTGATTGTTAACATTACATCTTGTAAATTAACTTTTCATTGTGGTTAATATTACATCTGAAACTTAACCATTCTTTGTGGTTAACATTACATCTGGAACTGAACTATTCTTCGTGGTTAACATAACATCTGTAATTTAACTTTTATTTGTGGTTAACATTACATCTGTAAATTAACTTTCCTTTGTGGTTAACAGTACACCTGGAACTTATTTTTCTTTGTGGTTAACATTACATCTGTAACTTAACTTTTCTTTGTGGTTAACATTACATCTGTAACTTAACATTTCTTTGTGGTTAACATTACATCTGTAACTTAACTTTTCTTTGTGGTTAACATTACATCTGTAACTTAACATTTCTTTGTGGTTAACATTACATCTATAACTTAACTTTTCTTTGTGGTTAACATCACATCTGTAACTTAACTTTTCTTTGTGGTTAACATTACATATATAATTTAACCATTCTTTGTGGTTAACATTACATCTGTAACTTAACTTTTCGTTGTAGTTAACATTACATCTATAATTTAACCATTCTTTGTGGTTAACATCACATCTGTAACTCAACATTTCTTGCTGGTTAACGTGAAGTCTGTAGCTTAACGTTTCTTGCATGTCGTAGATCTAATAGACCATTTACTAGATCTGATATAAAAAATTTACTAGATCTAATAGACGAGTTACTAGATCTAATATAAAACATTTACTAGATCTAACTTAAGACATATCATTGAATTAATTTAAGACATATATTTGATCTAATTTAAGACACACTAGATCTAATATAAGATATCTTATTATCCTGAAACAAGTGTTGAATGAAACACAACCTTCTAAAAGTATCAAATCTAATTTAAGGAACTATTCTGAATCAAAACATGATACAGGATATAACTGAAAACATGTGTTTATCCTGACTCAAAACATAATACATGATATAACTCTCTCTCTATGCCATTAAGACTCAATCAGAGTAGGATTCCAAACTCTCTCTTGAAGTCAGCTGTCTGATTAAGTGATTCGATTGCCCCATATAGTTTCTCTTCCAGGAAGGTGGGTATGGACCACGTTGCTCTTCTTGATATAACTGAAAACAGGGATTTATCCTGACTCAAAACATAATACATGATATAACTGAAAACAGGGATTTATCCTGACTCAAAACATAATACGTGATATAACTGAAAACATGTGTTTATCCTAACTGGAAAGGTAATAAAAGATGTGTCTGAAACATATGTTAATCCGGATTCAAAACATAATACACGATATAAACGAAGGCATGTTATTATCGTGTCACACAACGAATACAAAACTAAAAGATGAACTAAATGTAATTTAATAAATGCACCGAGTCTAACTCAAAATAGCAGATCTTATTAACCTCAACTTCCAACATTCCTGACATCACTTTTCGTCTTAAAGTCACACTAACCGGAAGCAAACCTGAAATATACTGTTTACATTAACTGCAATGACGTCAGTTGAAGCTTGCACTGCCTTTTCAAAGAATCAAGCCTGCGGGCTTTTCCAGGAATCGCTAATCGTATTAACCAATGTTAATAAGCGTCAAATATGTGCTCTCATAATCACCGAGCGTTATGATTCATATTTTTTTTTGCAGGAGACACTTCAAGAAGCTGGTTTTAGAACCAACGTTATGACGACCTGGTAGCTCATATATTTTTTATTGGAAAAAAATGTATTAATTTTTTTTTTAAATTATTAATTTGTAAATTATTTTCCCCTCGTGTTTGATAAGGTAGAAATTAACGACATGCACTTTCTTTGCAGTTGCGGCTACAGGACACACACTTTCATACGTTAGAAATATAAACACCATTTTAAATTTGCTTTGACAACGTATCTGAATATAGGTAATGTTAGTAAAGTTAAAGATAGTCACATAACAAATCCCGTTTAGTAAAAATGTGTTGGTGACTTTGTTGTACTATGTCTATGTTTCAGGAGGTGAAATGGCCAATTCCCTTTCTCTTTATCTTTTTTTTTCTCCAGTAAATATGTTTGGTACCAATTTATGAAATTAAGTAATGTACCAGATTTAACTTAAGACAAGTTCTTATCTTGACCCAAGACATAAACAGGAAGGCAACCTAAGAAATGTACAAATTTCATTTAAGACAAGTTCTTATCTTGACCCAAGACATAAACAGGAAGGCAACCTAAGAAATGTACAAATTTCATTTAAGACAAGTTCTTATCTTGACCCAAGACATAAACAGGAAGGCAACCTAAAAAATGTACAAATTTCATTTAAGACAAGTTCTTATCTTGACCCAAGACATAAACAGGAAGGCAACCTAAGAAATGTACACATTTTATTTAAGACAAGTTCTTATCTTGACCCAAGACATAAACAGGAAGGCAACCTAAGAAATGTACAAATTTCATTTAAGACAAGTTCTTATCTAAACCCAAGACATAAACAGGAAGGCAACCTAAGAAATGTACACATTTTATTTAAGACAAGTTCTTATCTTGACCCAAGACATAAACAGGAAGGCAACCTAAGAAATGTACAAATTTCATTTAAGACAAGTTCTTATCTAAACCCAAGACATAAACAGGAAGGCAACCTAAGAAATGTACACATTTTATTTAAGACAAGTTCTTATCTTGACCCAAGACATAAACAGGAAGGCAACCTAAGAAATGTACAAATTTCATTTAAGACAAGTTCTTATCTTGACCCAGACATAAACAGGAAGGCAACCTAAGAAATGTACACATTTTATTTAAGACAAGTTCTTATCTTGACCCAAGACATAAACAGGAAGGCAACCTAAGAAATGTACAAATTTCATTTAAGACAAGTTCTTATCTTGACCCAAGACATAAACAGGAAGGCAACCTAAGAAATGTACACATTTTATTAAGACAAGTTCTTATCTTGACCCAAGACATAAACAGGAAGGCAACCTAAGAAATGTACAAATTTCATTTAAGACAAGTTCTTATCTAAACCCAAGACATAAACAGGAAGGCAACCTAAGAAATGTACACATTTTAGTTAAGACAAGTTCTTATCTTGACCCAAGACATAAACAGGAAGGCAACCTAAGAAATGTACAAATTTCATTTAAGACAAGTTCTTATCTTGACCCAAGACATAAACAGGAAGGCAACCTAAGAAATGTACAATTTCATTTAAGACAAGTTCTTATCTTGACCCAAGACATAAACGGGATAGCAACCTAAGAAATGTACTAGATCCAACATAAGACATCCTCTAAATTCTATTTCAAGAAATGTACTAGATCCAACATAAGACATCCTCTAGTTCTATTTCAAGAAATGTACTAGATCCAACATAAGACATCCTCTAGTTCTATTTCAAGAAGTGTACTAAATCCAACATATGACATCCTCTAAATTCTATTTCAAGAAATGTACTAGATCCAACATATGACATCCTCTAGTTCTATTTCAAGAAATGTTCTTATCCGAACTCAAGACAAGGATCCTGAGTGGACCCAGACAGCTTTTAAGAATAGAAACAATTTTTGCCCAAACTGACTTTTGAATCATGATCCATCAGGTCAACAGGCGAGTGCACCAACAACACAGCCACTGAACTATCTACTAACCACAAAGCCACTGAAGTATATACTAACCACAAAGCCACTGAAGTATCTACTAACCACAAAGCCACTGAACTATCTACTAACCACAAAGCCACTGAAGTATCTACTAACCACAAAGCCACTGAAGTATCTACTAACCACGAAGTCACTGAAGTATCTACTAACCACAAAGCCACTAAACTATCTACTAACCACAAAGCCACTGAAGTATCTACTAACCACGAAGCCACTGAACTATCTACTAACCACAAAGCCACTGAAGTATCTACTAACCACGAAGCCACTGAAGTATCTACTAACCACAAAGCCACTGAAGTATCTACTAACCACAAAGCCACTGAAGTATCTACTAACCACGAAGCCACTGAAGTATATACTAACCACAAAGCCACTGAAGTATATACTAACCACAAAGCCACTGAAGTATATACTAACCACAAAGCCACTGAAGTATCTACTAACCACAAAGCCACTGAAGTATCTACTAACCACAAAGCCACTAAACTATCTACGAACCGCAAAGCCATTAAACTATCTACTAACCACAAAGCCATTAAACTATCTACTAACCACATAGCCACTAAACTATCTACTAACCACAAAGCCACTAAACTATCTACTAACCACAAAGCCACTAAACTATCTACTAACCACAAAGCCACTAAACTATCTACTAACCACAAAGCCACTAAACTATCTACTAACCACAAAGCCACTAAACTATCTACTACCACAAAGCCACTAAACTATCTACTAACCACAAAGCCACTAAACTATCTACTAACCACAAAGCCATTAAACTATCTACTAACCACAAAGCCACTAAACTATCTACTAACCACAAAGCTACTAAACTATCTACTAACCACAAAGCCACTAAACTATCTACTAACCACAAAGCCACTAAACTATCTACTAACCACAAAGCCATTAAACTATCTACTAACCACAAAGCCACTAAACTATCTACTAACCACAAAGCCACTAAACTATCTACTAACCACAAAGCCACTAAACTATCTACTAACCACAAAGCCACTAAACTATCTACTAACCACATAGCCACTAAACTATCTACTAACCACATAGCCACTAAACTATCTCAAATACTGTAATAGTGTCTTTCTTCTTCGTTGAGCTTATCTTTACACCCACAGCCATCATCATTGTATTTCCTGTCTTTTCATCACTTCTATTTTTCCAATTTTTTATCTAAAATGTTCATCTTCATGTTCATTCGTTGTCTACTTTTTTACACATAATCTACTTTTTTATCTTCTCTTCCATCCGTTATCTACTTCTTACTCAGCATCTACTCTTATCATCATCCTTTTCATTCTTTCTCTTTGTACTTCTTTCTCGATATTTCTATTATTCTTATATTCCCTTGCTTACGTATCTACTTCTTACTCAACATCTACTCTTATCATAACACTTTTAATTTCTTGCTTACTTCTTGCGTCCCATCTACTTTTCTCATCATTTCTTTCTACTTGTTTCTTATAATCTCTGTTATTTTCATCTTCTCTTCTTCTCTTTCATATTTTATCTACTTCTTACTTATCATCTACTCTTTACATTTCCATTTTCATTTCTATCTACTTTTTACTAATCATCTACTCTTTGCATTTACCCTTCCGTTCTTTATCTACTTCTCCCCCACCCCCCTTTTTAACATTTACTCTCCCTTTAACTTTTACTTATTGTTCACTTTTCTATCATCCGCAATAATATTGTCTTCCCCTTCTTGCTGTTATTCTACAACATATCATTTTAATTCATCATTAACCACTGTCACTCTTTCTTATTCTTCTAATTGTTTTCTCTTCATTGTTTTTCTTCTCTTCATCTTTATCTTGTTTGTTTTTGTTCTTCTTTGTTATACTTTCTCTATCATTGACTATCTTCAACATTTCTTCAACATATTCGGAAATTTTTAATCCACTTGTATACTTCTTTGCTTCAACCATTTGTTCATCTTCGATTTTTTTGTTCGTCTTTTCTTCAAAATTACTACCATCTTGTAATATTTTTAATTCTGGGCATCCATTTCAATTTGTTAAATTACTTTTCATTTTTTATTTCATTTGAGTCTCTTTTGTTGTACATTGCTACTACTCATTTCTGTTTAGGTATTTCATTTCTGTGTCCCGTACTTTATTTTTGTCTCCCGTTCTTTATTTCAGTTTCCCGTACATCATTTATGTCTCCTGTACTTCATTTATGTCTCCTGTACTTAATTTCTGTCTCCCGTACGTTATTTCTGTTTCATGTACTTCATTTCTGTCTCCTGTACTTCATTTATGTCTCCTGTACTTAATTTCTGTCTCCCGTACGTTATTTCTGTTTCATGTACTTCATTTCTGTCTCCTGTACTTCATTTATGTCTCCTGTACTTCATTTCTGTCTCTCGTACGTTATTTCTGTTTCATGTACTTCTTCATTTGTTTCCTGTTCTTCATTTCTGTTTCCTGTTCTTCATTTCTGTTTCCTGTTCTTCATTTCTGTCTCCCGTACGATATTTCTGCTTCATGTACTTCATTTATGTCTCCTGTATTTCATTTCTGTCTCCTGTACGTTATTTCTGTTTCATGTACTTCATTTCTATTTTCCAGTACTTCATTTCTGTTTCTCGGAACCTGGGAAAATTGAGTGACGACGAGATAAACGGAAGCAAAGAGAAAAGACAGCAGACAGCTTAAGAGAATGGCTTGGCAGGACATCAACAACAAATAATGATAAATAACTTTCGCGATCGAAAGTTGTGGAGAGACATGATCACCGCGCGCATTATATTTTCTCAGTTGGCTATTCTTTGTGTTATATGTTACTTGCTGCTCTTTTCTGTGTTTCCATCCAACAGACGAAAAACTGGAATTACAGTTTCACAACACTGGTCTCTTAATGCCTTCTATGTTACTTGCTGCTCTTTTATGTGTTTCCATCCGACAAACTAAAATCTTCTGCCGGAGCTACTGAGTTTAGTGCTATGTGCACACCGTGAGCTGTGTTTTTAATTCGGATCGTGTTTCGATATTCAAATTACTAACGATAAATGATGATATCGTATGACGAAGGACGGTTTAGCTGCGTTCACTTTCGGTGCTGCTTGGCCGTATGTCTTTTGGCGTGTGCTGTAGCGGCTATGATGGGGATTGCAGCTGTCTCTCTTTGTTTGGATACTTCAATGGGATGAGTTTTAATATGATGATTCCACAGGCACGGGAGGTTGAGCAATTATGAGTTTTAATTCGTTTTATTATACCAGGACCATCGACTACCCATAACCATTAACATAAAAGCTGGTATTAACGTTTCTCAACACGGATCTCTTAATGCCTTCTGTGTTACTTGCCAACTTTTCTTGTCTCATTCCCCGCAGACCAACAGTTGTTATCTCATCATTTCCACATTTGTCTCCACAAACAATTTCTCCCAGGGATAATGGAGATTTTCTGTTGATGATATGTCACGAAGTATCAACTAATCTATCAACCTGAGAACCACTGTAGGGATAAACACAAGCAACAACGATGGCGTCACACAAGAAGTCAATCACTGGAATGTTGGTGTTTGCCAAAATGACTACCAGAGGAGTGAAAGTGGAAACGTGTGGGCGCCTGCCCTCGTGTGTTCCAACAGTGGCACTCCAGAATGTCAATAAGATGTGAAATGTTGATTATTTTAGTACTTATTTGTTTTAAAATATTTTTTTTGTACAGAATATTGATTGTTACTATTTAATTGATCGTTTTGAAGGAACGGATGTACAAAAGATAAACTTGGATATAGATTAACATAACACAAAATACATGTCATTATTTCGGAAAATGGTGAAAGGTACAAGATTTGTCTTACAAGAAAGTAGACTGAAGACATGTACATGTTCTTCTTTTGTTCATCATTTATTTTTAGCACCCATGGGAAGATTGAGTTTTGAGTCTTTTGCTCTGCTGTGGGCTTCTTAGACGGTTATGTTCCGTAGTATGTCTAGTATCCCATCAATATATCGCTTCTGTGGTAGATTATTGTGTCTGGTATTCTCGCAGCGATTATTGATGCTTCGTTGTGATTTATTTGATATTTCTGTCATAGGTGACGTCATGAATACTTTGATTTTTGGAACCATTCGGAGTAGAGTGGGGATGATGGCGGATGGCTAGTTGGTTGGATGGGTGTGCCGGTTGTTGTATGGATAATTGGATGGGTGTGCCGGTTGTTGTATGGATGGTTGGATGGGTGTGTCGGTTGTTGTATGGATGGTTGAATGGATGGGAGGGTTGCTGTATGAATGGTTGGATGGATGGTTGAATGGATGGTTGGATGGATGGATGGTTGGATGGGTGGGCGGGTTGTTGTATGGATGGTTGGATGGATGGTCGGATGGATGGATGTTTGAATGGATGGTTGAATGGGTGGTTGGATGGGTGGGCGGGTTGTTGTATGGATGACTGGATGGGTGGGCGGGTTGCTGTATGGATGGTTGGATGGATGGATGGTTGGATGGTTGGGCGGGTTGTTGTATGGATGGTTGGATGGATGGTCGGATGGATGGTTGAATGGATGGTTGAATGGGTGGTTGGATGGGTGGGCGGGTTGTTGTATGGATGGTTGGATGGATGGTCGGATGGATAGTTGGATGGATGGGTGGATGGATGGTTGGATGGATAGTTGAATGGATGGGCGGGTTGTTATATGGATGGTTGGATGGATGGTTGGATGGATTGGTGGATGGATGGGTGGATGGATGGATAGTTGAATGGATGGGCGGGTTGTTGTATGGATGGTTGGATGGATGGTTGGATTGATGGTTGAATGGATGGTTGAATGGGTGGGCGGGTTGTTGGGTGGATGGTTGAATGGGTGGGCGGGTTGTTGGGTGGATGGTTGAATGGGTGGGCGGGTTGTTGGGTGGATGGTTGAATGGGTGGGCGGGTTGTTGGATGGATGGCTGAATGGGTGGGCGGGTTGTTGGATGGATGGTTGAATGGGTGGGCGGGTTTTTGGATGGATGGCTGAATGGGTGGGCGGGTTTTTGGATGGATAATCGAATGGGTGGATGCATTCAAGGATTAATCTATTGATGGGTGGAAGAGCTAATACAATATGCATCTTCTTCCTCTTCTTTTCTCTTTCCACTGGTACCTAAAAGATGTGGTTATATCATGTGTCGATCTTGAGCTGCTCGAATTAACTGAATTATTGAGTTTCCTTTGTTGTTACATGTCTCTGTCTCTGCATCTATCCATCTTTTTCTGGGTCTTCCTCTTGGTCTTTTTCCATGCATTCTCAAGAAGAACGCCCTTGATAGTGATTGTTAAGGATTCATTCTGACCAGGTGGCCAAACCATTTAAGTACAACCCGTAACAACTGGAAGAAACAATTAGAGAAGAAAATGGTGTGCATAATTAGGAAAGAAGAAACTCAATTGTTTAAGAGATGTGTTGCGTTAATGTATCACCATAATTGATAATGAACTGGTGAGTCCAAAAGTTGTAAGGAGCCACACTAACTTCCACCAGTAATTGTTTGTACGTGGAGAAGATGAATGCACTGTTCTTGTATGTAATGTTGTTATTGTAGTGGTATTATTGCACTGGGAACTTATCTCTGATTAAGAGGAAACGCAGTGTTTTTTTAAATCTATCTATCTATCTATCTATCTATCTATCTATCTATCTATCTATCTATCTATCTATCTATCTATCTATCTATCTATCTATCTATCTATCTATCTATCTATCTATCTATCTATCTATCTATCTATCTATCTATCTATCTATCTATCTATCTATCTATCTATCTATCTATCTATCTATCTATCTATCTATCTATCTATCTATCTATCTATCTATCTATCTATCTATCTATCTATCTATCTATCTATCTATCTATCTATCTATCTATCTATCTATCTATCTATCTATCTATCTATCTATCTATCTATCTATCTATCTATCTATCTATCTATCTATCTATCTATCTATCTATCTATCTATCTATCTATCTATCTATCTATCTATCTATCTATCTATCTATCTATCTATCTATCTATCTATCTATCTATCTATCTATCTATCTATCTATCTATCTATCTATCTATCTATCTATCTATCTATCTATCTATCTATCTATCTATCTATCTATCTATCTATCTATCTATCTATCTATCTATCTATCTATCTATCTATCTATCTATCTATCTATCTATCTATCTATCTATCTATCTATCTATCTATCTATCTATCTATCTATCTATCTATCTATCTATCTATCTATCTATCTATCTATCTATCTATCTATCTATCTATCTATCTATCTATCTATCTATCTATATGTCTGTCTGTCTGTCTGTCTGTCTGTCTGTCTGTCTGTCTGTCTGTCTATCTATATATTCATCCATCCATCCATCCATCCATCCATCCATCCATCCTTCCATCCATCCATCCATCCATCCATCCATCCATCCTTCTATCCGTCTATCCGTCTGTCTGTCTACCTTTCTGCCTGACTGCCTGCTTGCTTGCCTGCCTGCCAGTTTGTCTGTCTGCCTGCCTGCCTGCATGCATGCCTGTTTGTCTGTCTGTCTGCCTGCATGGCTGTCTGTCTGTCTGTCTACCTGCCTGCGTGTCGGTCTGCCTGCCTGCCAGCCTGTCTGTCTGCCTGCCTGCTTGCCTGCCTGCCTGCCTGTCTGTCTGCCTGCCTGTCTGTCTGCCTGCCTGCCTGCATGGCTGCTTGCCTCCCTGCCTGCTTGCCTGCCTGCCTGTCTGCCTGCCTGCTTGCCTGCCTGCAAGCCTGCTTGCCTGTCTGTCCGTGCCTGCCTGTCTGTCTTTGTCTGTCTGCCTGCCTGTTTGTCTGTATGTCTGTGTCTGTGTGTGTGTCTGTCTGCCTGCCGACGCCTGACCACCCGCCCCCCTCTTCATCCGTCTGTCTGTCTAAATTGCTGTCTTTCCGTCCGTCCTTCCATCCATATAATCCTTCAACTGTATATCTGTCTCTCTCTCTCTCTCCGTCCATGCATCAGTCACTCTAGCAATCCCATTTTTATAATCATTTTCATTCAGGTGTCTCCGAAATCGCCCTTGGTACTCTACATGTCACTCGCCCGATCTCTGTATCTCTATACAATATACTGGGGACTCTTTATTTAACTGACACATACCAGAACTACTATTTTTTTTTTTTTTTTTTTTTTTTGCTTTCGCTAGCTTTTACCTCTGTTGAAGTCCCTAGAGACAGGAAACCGAATTTTGCGTGTTAATCCATTTTTTCCTGGCAGCCGTGTGCACAGGGGTCCCTCGCCGCACAGGCGTCCCTCGCCGCACAGGTGTCCCTCGTCGCACAGGCAGATAAATCCGACTTCGGAGGTACTCATATTTTTTCTGTCGATGAGTAATTGACGTTTCAAGCCGGGCCTCGCTGCTGAGACCAGGGGTAGTTGCCGCAGAGAGAAATCATAAATAAAAATTCCAAATGGTGCAACAAGGATTTGAACCCACAACCTCTCTGTCTCAAAGCCGGCGTCTTGCCTCGAGACCAACCAGTCCCTTAACTTAAGCTTAATTGACATTCCAGAACTGCCATATTAATTGACATCCCAAAACTGATATATTAATTAACTTCCCAGAACTGCCTTATTAATTGACATCCCAAAACTGCTATATTAGTTGACATCCCAGATCTGCCATATTAATTGACATTCAAAAACTGATATATTAATTGATATCCCAGAACTGCCATATTAATTGACATTCAAAAACTGATATATTAATTGACATCCCAGAACTGCCATATTAATTGACATCCCAAAACTGCTATATTAGTTGACATCCCAGATCTGCCATATTAATTGACATTCAAAAACTGATATATTAATTGATATCCCAGAACTGCCATATTAATTGACATTCAAAAACTGATATATTAATTGACATCCCAGAACTGCCATATTAATTGACATCCCAAAACTGCTATATTAGTTGACATCCCAGATCTGCCATATTAATTGACATTCAAAAACTGATATATTAATTGATATCCCAGAACTGCCATATTAATTGACATTCAAAAACTGACATATTAATTGACATCCCAGAACTGCCATATTAATTGACATCCCAGAACTGATATATTAAATGACATCCCAGAACTGCCATATTAATTGACATCCCAGAACTGATATATTAATTGACATCCCAGAACTGCTGTATTGATTAAATCTAACTAATTTACTATATTTGTTATGATCTGCCATAATTGTGTTATGCTTCCCCACTCCCCCTCCACTGATTGCCTAAAGCCAAATCTCCACTCACGATCCTGGTCAATATTCCCTTGTTTGACTTCAGGCACTCTCCCATGTTTCGCCTGAAGGGAATGCCCTTGCCTCGTTCTGAGCACCAAGACCTGTCACTACATCCTTCCACGTTTGAACTTAACCGATGGGATATCCTGATTGATGTATCCTCAAGCAACATGATAGATTTTAATATTTAAATAGGTGGAAATAAAGACAAAATGACTCTGAGGCTATCTCGAAGATAAACATCACTTGCTCTGCTCGGTTTGGATGATTACATAGAAGCTGTTCTCGTTGAGGTCAGAGGGCATTGACTACAATTAGACAGTTTTATAATAAATCTTTATCCGAGACGCAGACGAGGTTTTTTTTTTGTGGGGGAATGTGAGATCGTGTTGTTAGTTTAGTTTATTCCGTTTAATGAAGAGTACAGGGGGTGTAACAATAGCTCTATGGTATTAACAAACAACAAGATCATAATGGCCTAAAAGCTAGTCTCCAATTCAGACATAGACAAAACAAATACAAGCAACAAGTGGAAAAAAACATAATTTCGAAACGCTAAGAATAAAACTAAAACATGAAACATAAAAGTAAACACGAAAACGTTTTAAAAAGTAAAAAAATATGTTATCACCTACTTATCTTAATTTTGTTAATCAATTATAGCTGGATAGGACACACACTTCGGAAGCCAACTGAGTGTATTACACAACAGGCCATTATTTGTAATCCCTGGGGAAAAAGACAATGATGAAGATCAATGAATTCTTGGAGAAGACAGATGGAAGCAGAGATGAAGATGATGGGGAAAACATGGAACGATCTTAAAAGAATAGCAAGAAACAGAACGGCTTGGACAGTGTTTGTTGAAGACCTATGCTCCACAGGGAGCTGAAAGGTAGAAGAAGACGAATTATAGATTGTTATTTTACCCCAGATTGTTAGTGTTCTAACATGACTTGTGTGTTATTTGGAAATAGCATGGCAGTAATGTGTTATCGTTACACTGAAGTGTAATTCTTTATTTCTTTCAGGCGTCCACCCAATGACTTCTTCATGAATTGAGAGTTCTATTTGTCGAATATTCGTATAAGGCCGCTAAGTTAACGCAGGTGCGATGTGTTGTAATCTATTTGCGCTTTTCGACCAAACACATTCGACCTCAGCACGGCATTTTTGAGTACCAAGTTACCTCCCCTCTTCTATTCCTACTTTCTTGGCTAGACTAGACTCATTAGTGTGTTTCTAGAGGCACGATGAAGAGGTGGAGTAGGGTCTAAATGGTTGTGGGTCACCGATCCTGGCGCAAGACATCTGCCATGAGACGCTCACAGATTCAATTCTATCACTGTCATGCGCCTTCACTCCACTTGAGTGTCTCATCTTCTATCTTTCAGCTTCCCGTGGAGCATAGGTCTTCAACAAACACTTTCCGAGTCGTTCTGTTTCTTGCCATTCTTTTGAGATCATTCAATGTCTTCTCAATCATCTTCATCTCTGCTTCTATCTGTCTTCTCCAAGAATTCCTTGGTCTTCCTCTTTGTCTTTTCCCCTGGGGATTCCAAAAAAGTGCCTGTTGTGTAATACTCTCAGTTGGCTTCCGCAGTGTGTGTCTTATCCAGCGCCATCGTCTTCGCTGCATCTCTTTATCCACCGGTATTTGACTGGTAAATTTCCATAATTCTATGTTAGTGATTTTGTCCTGCCATTTCCATCTTTTTATTCTGCCTAAACATCCAAATAATGAAAGTCTGTATCTTCATGATTGTCAATTTTGTTGTTCTCCATGTTTCACAGCCATATAATAGGACTGACTTAACATTTGAGTTGAAAATTTTTATTTTAGTATTTAACCTAATTTCTTTGGACTTCCATGTTTCCCAGTGCAACAAAAGCTCCTCTTGCTTTAGATATCCTTATTTTGGTATCACACTCGAGTGTAATGAGTTTAATTCTTTATTCTGCTGTCTACACTGTTAAAGAAAGGGACCAGAACTAGAGGGGGCCATAACATCGGGGAAGACCATTTTCATTTTCCAACATCAGATTACAGAATGTTGTTCGATCAGATACAGAAAAAGTAGCTCATCATCGTCATCATCATCATACTCATTATCATCATGATCATAATCAAGCCAATCATGGACAGTAGATAAACAAATGAAAGGGCGATTAGAGGCCACAGAGTTGGGATTTTTCAGAAGAATGTTGAAAATTCCCTGAACAGCAAAAAAAGGCGAGGGAAATCTCAAGAAGTCTAACACAAAAATGGAGCTTCTAAAAAAATATCAGAAAGAAACAATCAACATTGTTTGGTCTCATCATGAGAAGAAGAAAATTGGAATACTTAGTTTTCCTTTCTTTTTTTTTGTCCCTCACTGATACCGAAAAGGTGTCGTGGTTATATCATGTGTCGTTCTTGTGCTGTTAAACTGTCTGACCTAGTGATTTCCCTTTGTTGTTACATGTCTAGTCATATTCTGCATGAGAACATTAATCGAAAAGAACACAGAAGTAAACAAACCAATATATGCCTGCTTCGTAGACTACATCAAAGCTTCTGATAGAGTACACCACAAACAACTTATAGAATGCCTAAAAGAGATACATCTAGATGACATGGAGATACCACTAATATGTAATTTATACTGGGGGCAAACAGCAATAATAAAATATAACAAAGAGAACTCTACACCCATTGATGTAAAAAGAGGAGTAAGACAAGGATGCATCATATCAGCAAGCTTTGTTCAATCTATACACTGAGGAAATCTTTAAAAACATCATAGAGATGCCAGGCCTACACATTAATGGGAAGATAATCAATAACCTAAGATATTATGATGATACTGTACTACTAGCAGAAAATCCTAAAGACCTACAACAATTACTTAATGAAATAAACATGACAAGCAAAAAATATGGACTAGAAATGAATATCAAAAAGACTAAAACAATGATCATAAACAAAGGAAATACTGAAAACCCACAAGTGGATATCAACATTGAAGGAATAGACTTAGAGATAGTTCAGAACTACAACTACCTTGGACATACTATAACCAGTGATGGAAAATGTACAACTGAAATAAACAAAAGAATAGGAATGGCAAAAAGTAATTTTAATGCCACGAAGAACATACTAACATCAAAACAAATAACACTAAGGCTAAAACTAAGAATAGCAAAATGTTACATCTTCTCAATATTCCTATATGGTGCAGAAACATGGACATTAGACAAGAAAACAGAACAGAGAATTGAAGCCTTTGAAATGTGGATATATAGAAGAATAGGTATAATTGGATGGAAGGAAAAGAAAACAAAAGATGAAGTCTTAAAACAACTAAAAATGAAAAGAGAACTACTAAACACAATTCAAACAAGGCAAATGCGATTTTTGGGCCATGTTAAAAGACACAACAGCCTACTAAAAGTAATCCTGGAGGGGAAAATACAAGGTAAAAGAGGCAGAGGCAGACCAAGACTAACATGGACGAGTAACATCAAAAGATGGACAAATCAGCCTATGACAACCTGCACCATCAAAGCAAGAGACAGAGCAGAATGGCGCTCCGTGGTAGCCAACCTTCGTTGCGGAGACGGCACTCGATGGTGATGATGTTACATGTCTCTATCATGTACTTGGTTACACTGGTAAAATACTGTGAAAGAAAGGTCGCGGACGACAAAGAGAGAAGATACTATATAGCTTGGTATCATGACATGGAAAATAGTCAACAACAAAATTGATACGATGCACTGTGCATAGAAGATTGTGGAAGGACATGATCGCCTACTCCAACCGGAAATGCACATGATGTTGATGATATTTTATTTACTCATATTAGTAGTCTCCTTCAGTCTTAGTTAACTATGGATTTTCCAGCGCCCCTAGAAATGTTATCTTTCCGTTTCTTTCTCCGTGTATTTTCTTTTTCAATGAATCTGTCTGCTTCTTGTTTGAGTTGGAGCGTTAGAGTTTGTTTCCAAAGATTGCGGTCTGCAGCTATTTCTTCCCAGGCTCCAGGGTTTATGTTCAGAGTCTTCATGTCACGTTTACACACATCTAATCGAAGTTTTGAGCGCCCCCTACTCCTTTTGCCTCCTGCTAGTTGTCCATAGAGTATATCTTTTGATATGCCGGCATCTACCATACGGTGTACGTGACCAAGCCTGCTAAATCTATGTTGTTTTATTTTGTAATTTTATTGTTACAATTTAATATAAATTGATATAATTTATTGTAATTATTAACATACAATATTATTCAACATTAATTGGCAGAATTATATTTTACCCTCATGAAAGTTACATGATTGAGGTGTACGTTTAAAAAGGTTGAGAACTACTTTTGTGAGTAATTATCCGAGTGTTTGTTTGTGTGTGGGAGCCACGATAGCTTAGTGGTTAGTGAACTAGACTATAAAGGACAAGAGGTAGGGCTTGATCCCAACCCACGGCTCCGTTTCACCCAGCCTTTAATGGGTACCGGATTGTTTTCTGGGAAAGTAAAGGGGCACAGGCGTAATACCAACCACATTACCCCAAAAATCATGTGCCGAAGGTCTGTAAAATGTATGGTCACTAACACCATATTCCCTATACACTTGGCGTGACGGGTGTACTTTACTTTACTTTGTGTGTTTGCGTGTGTTTTCAATTAACAGAACAAGACAACTAAAGTATCAGATAAGAAAAACTGTGTAATTAGCTCAAGACGTCCTCATTCGGCTTTGAAGAAGTTTGCAAATTTGAAATCTATCGCTTGGACGCTTTAACGTGGCGCCAATGAGACCATAAACTAGTCTGTTTGTAGCATTCTCTAGCCAAATGAAGATTGTGTGTATTTTAGTTAGAGACAATTTGGTTACAACTGGCAGAAAAAAAGTTTAGCTTTCTGTGAACATGACCCCCGTTATACGTTCAATAAGATAGTCCGATATTAGTTTAATTTTATTGTAGTCTCGTGAGAGGTGACAGTGTAGCATTGAGGTTAGGGTTACGATTTTCTTCTACTTCTACCTATTGGTGGAAATTGGAACAAGTGTCCGGTGGCAGAACACGGCCTGATTATAGATTTTTCTTCTATTTTTCTACTCCCTGTGGAGCATAGGTCTTCAACAAACACTTTCCAAGTCATTCTGTATCTTGCCATTCGTTTAAGATCATTCCATGTCTTCCCCATCATCTTCATCTCTGCTTCTGTCTGTCTTCCCTAAGAATTTCTTGGTCTTCCTCTTTGTCTTTTCCCCCGATGATAAAAAAAAATGGCCTGTTGTGTAATACTCTCAGCTGCCTTCCGCAGTGTGTGTCCTATCCAGCGCCAAAGTCTTCGCTGTATCTCTTTATCCACTGGTATTTGACTGGTAAATTTCCATAATTCTATGTTAGTGATTTTGTCTTGCCATTCCCATGCCTTTATTCTGCGTAAGCATCCAATAATGACAATCTGTATCTTCATGATTGTCAATTTTGTTGTTCTCCATGTTTCACAGCCATATAATAGGACTGGCTTAACATTGGAGTTGAAAATTTTTATTTTTTGTATTTAACCTAATTTCTTTGGATTTCCATATGTTTCCCAGTGCAACAAAATCTCCTCTAGCTTTATATATCCTTATTTTGGTATCATTTTCTGTTCCTCTCTCTTTATCTATATTACTGCCCAGATATATGTAAGATTGTACGTCTACTAGAAGTGTTTCTCTTAATTTTATTTGGTTATTGCCAACTTTATTAATTGTCATAATGTTGGTATTATCTCCATTAATTTTCAGTCCTATCTGTTGTGATCTCTCATCAAGTATGCATTTTTGAATCCTAACATTTTAGTCCGATATTAGTTTAATTTTACTGTAGTCTCGAGAGAAGTGACAGTGTAGCGTTGAGGTTAGGGTTACGATTTTGCGTTAAAAGAAATAAATTGAAGTGATCGGGTAATCTCTTATTCCTAGTCCTGATCTGACCTCATTGTTTCGAATGTCTTTTCTGTTACGAACGATAAGTCGGAGATTCCGTTTCTAGTTAATTTGAACACATGGTGGGGCTACATCGATCATTATCTTCATGTTGTCACCTACTTGAAGACATCTGCACATCTTTATATCGTTATTGAGTTATTTGCGGGTTATCATCATTGCACTACGAACATGTCCATGGGTGCACAGATCCCCACTACTGAGAAATTCCCTCAGTGTCCAGCGACTGACGACTCCAGTTACTTGTTGGTTGATAGATTGTTATATACGCCCACTAAGTTTCTCGTTTCTATCGTTATATTTGTTTAGCATTTTTAGTGTTGACTTTTAACTTAGAAAGAGTTCTTAGATGTTATGTAGAGCCAGTCTTAACATATGGATGTGAATCATGAACAGTAGTACAACAGACACGAAAATCACTGAAGTCTGTAGAAATGTGGTTTTACAGAAGAATGTTGAGAATACCATAGACAGCTAAGAAGAGTAATGAAAATGTTCTGAAAGAGGACAAAGCAAATAGCGAGCGAATTTCCAATTTTAGGAAGAAAGAATCATTATTTTATGGCCATGTAATGAGAAGAGAACAACTGGAATATATTGTAACAAATGTGTAAAAATTGAGGGACAAAGAGATAGAGGGAAGCAAAGTGAAAAAATACCAGACAGCTTAAGAGACTGCTTTGCAGAAGGTCAACAATAGAAATGATAAATAACTGTCGTGATCGAAAGTTGTGGAGTGACATGATCACCTACGCCAGCAGGCTCGCTACTTGATGATGATGATTTTTACTTAGTAGTAAAAAAAAAAAAAAAAGTAAAGTACCCCTTTCACGCCACGTGGCGTATAGGGAATATGTTGTTAGTGACCAGGTACGCCAAGTGCCGTATAGGGAATATGTTGTTAGTGATCAGGTACGCCAAGTGCCGTATAGGGAATATGTTGTTAGTGACCATGAATTGTACAGACCTTCTGGTCTCAGCAGCGAGGCCCGGCTTGGAACTCCAATTACTCGTGGACGGAAAAAAATATGGGTACATCTGAAGACGAAGCCTTCGCGGTGAGGGACTGCTGTGTACACGGCTGCCAGGGAAAAACAAATTAACACGCAAAATTCAGTTCCTTGTTTCTAGGGACCTCTTCGTCAGAGGAAATAAAAGAAAAAAAAATGTCTACAACATTTTCTTTTGTTGGCTACGAGAATCCCAAGATATCTTGTTGTCGTGGTATGGAAACTATTTAACAGCGGAATCTACATGATGCAATGTGGATGGAATATTGTGGAAGGACATGCTCGCCTACGGCAACCGGTATGAAACATAATGATGATATTTTATTAATTTATATTAATTTAATTATTATTTTATATAATTTATTATAATTATTAACATCATCATCATCAAGTACCGGGACTACTGGCGTAGGTGATCATGTCTCTCCACAATTTTCGATCTCGGCAGCTATTTATCATTTCTGTTGTTGACCTTCTGCCAAGCCATTCTCTTAATCTGTCTGTGATTGTTTCTCTTTGCTTCCCTCTATCTCTTCGTCCCTCAATTTTTCCAGTTGTTACAATATATTCCAGTTGTTCTCTTCTCATTACATGGCCAAAAAATGGTGATTGTCTTTTCCTAATATTGGAAATTAGTTCTCTTTTTGCTTTGACCTCTTTCAGAAATTTTTCATTACTCTTCTTAGCTTTCTATGGTATTTTCAACATTCTTCTGCAAAACCACATTTCTACAGACTTCAGTGATTTTCTTGTCTGTTGTCCTATTGTCTATGATTCGCATCCATATGTTAAGACTGGCTCTATATAACATTTAAGAACTATTTTTTATTGTTTCTATTGTCAAAAATTGATTGCATAGTATCTTCCTCATTATTAACATACAAACGTATTTTCAACATTAATGGGCAGAAGCCAAACCGTACCCTCATAGTTACCATCATCATCATGTGAAATACCGGTTGGCGTAGGCGATCATGTCCCTCCACAATCTTCTATTTAACGTGCATCGTATCAGTTCTGTTGTTGACTGTTTTGCATGTCATGACACTAAGCTATCCAGTATTTTCTCTCTTTGTCGTCCGCGATATCTTTTTCCCTATAATTTGCCAGCTATAACCAAGGATTCTAATTTTGCTCATTTCATGATGTGCCCGATTGTTTTTTTCTGATGTTTTTTTAAGAGCCCCCTTTTTGTGTTTGACTTTGTGAGATTTTTCTCATTGTTCTTTTTAGCTGTCCAGGGAACATTCAACATTCTTCTAAAAAATCTCATGTTTGTGGCCTCTAATCAGCTTTTCATTTGTGTGTTTACTGTCCATGATTCACTTCTATAGGTCAGAATAAGGTCTATATAGATCAGTATATAACCATACAGGGAGCCGCGATAGCTCAGTGGTTAGTGAACTGGACTACAAAGGACAAGAGGTGGGGTTCGACCCAAACCAACGGCTTCCGGTTCACCCAACCTTTAATGGGTACCGGAATTTTTTCTGGGAAAGTAAAGCGGCACGGGCGTAATACCGACCACATTACCCTAAAAATCATGTGCCGAAAGTCTGTAAAATGTAAGCTCTCTAACACCATATTCGCTATACGTCACTTGGCGTGACGTGGGTACTTTACTTACTTATATAACCATACATGATAACTTTATGTACATATATTTTGAAATCTCTCTTTCTTGCTTCTATTGAGTTAGATTTGTTGAATAACACGTTTTTCATTGTTACTTGTACTATAGTTCCTATAATTTATAACTATCTTTTTAACATTTTCATTTAATTCACTGTCGCGCAGTTTCCTGCAAAGGAAGAAAAAAAATCACACACCCACCTCTACCTAAGCTTAATCTTCATACAATGAACACATTGTACGTTAAACTTTGTAAATTGGCAAAATACAATTATTGTTAATGCCCAACATGACATTTCGATTGTGTTCTTTCATGCATTTTACATTAGTTGCTTTCAAATGTATATGTCATTCAGTTACGTTTGTTCAAAATTAATTAAATTGAAGTTTCACTTACATACATGAATGTGTATTCACTCACTATTAATGTGCAGAGTGTCAGCACAATTCATGTGGTCACAGCGTGCGTTTTAATTTGTTAATTAAGTACATTAATTATTAATGATTGAGTCAAATACAGATAAATGAATAGAAAATATAGCCAGACATTCAGTTTAGTCGGTCTGTTGGTTCCTTTACTTGAAAATAATTTAGGATTATTATTTGTGTTTGAAGCAGGTAAAATTGATTTTTGCAACGGGCTTAAAGTTTGTGCAGACTCTAGTAAAGATATCGGAAGGGAAATCGTTAAAAAAATCGTTGTCTAAAAATAGCAAGAGACAAGACATATTCCTCTACTTCTCTTCCCTGTTTCCCTTTCAATGTCGAAGGGAGATATAATTCTATTCAGTTGTTTTTTTTTTAACTGGTGGCTTCTCCTGCTATTATGTTTCTTAGTGTTTGTATTATTTCACAACTCCAGCTTTTTTTCGTGGTCGGCCTTTGAGTCTGGTGTTCTGGCAACGTTTATGGGAGGGTTGTTATTTTGCGTACCAGACATTTTGTTTTCGGACCGACAATGCTCCGGAGTTCACCCAGCCACTAAAAATGTGCAGCAGAAATTTTTTTGCTGGGAAGTAAAGACAGTCTGCACTTTAGACTGACGGTCTAGAAGAAACACTTCTACTAGACGTGCAATCCTACATATATCTGGGCAGTAATATAGATAAAGAGGCTGTGATACCGACCACAGCACCCAAAACTGTGCTGTGGTCATGCAAAAATACGGTCCCTGGCGCCATATTCCCCATACGTTTAACAAGGCCTGGAGGGAGCTAAACCTTGTTATGTTGTTTCTGTCTCATCATGTGGTCTAACTATTTTATTTGTTGTTTCTTTATGTAATCAATAGCGAGAGTTCAGGAATAAAAAAAAACCTATGTTGTACCCCAAGGCTTGGAGGGAGCTAAACCTTGTTATGTTGTTTATGTCTCATCATGTGGTCTAACTATTTTATTTGTTGTTTCTTTATGTAATCAATAGCGAGAGTTCAGGAATAAAATAAAACCTATGTTGTACCCCAAGGCCTGGAGGGAGCTAAACCTTGTTATGTTGTTTATGTCCCCCTCATGTGGTCAAACTATTTTATTTGTTGTTTCTTTATGTATTCAATAGCGAGAGTTCAGGAATAAAAAAAACCTATGTTGTACCCCAAGGACTTATCCAGGGAAGGAGAAATTATATAAAAAATGTGAAAAATGGTATGGTAAAAGCTTTACGTAATTAATGGACGACACAAATTTGAACGACGTTTCTGCTCGATAGGCCTTCGTCAAGAACAAACAAAACAACACACACACAGATATGTAAGTAAATAAATGTTGTCATACACAGATAATTAATAATGACGCTTCTAAAATAAAATAATATCGAACTAAAATGAGAAATAAACATTTTAAAAAATCATCCTGTATTCTAAGCTCTGGCCAGAAAGAAAATGCATTTCTTTGCCTTTATTCCTTTTCCTGGGAGCAAGCGTTAAACGTGTTAGGATTATATACATGATTGTCTCGAAGACATTCACAAAATGTGTTTGATGTGATTTACTGTCCAACTCGGAAGACATTCACAAAATATGTTTGATGTGATTTACTGTCCAACTGGGAAGACATTCACAAAATATGTTTGATGTGATTTACTGTCCAACTGGGAAGACATTCACAAAATATGTTTGATGTGATTTACTGCCAACTGGGAAGACATTCACAAAATGTGTTTGATTAGGTTTACTGTCCAACTGGGAAGATATTCACAAAATATGTTTGATGTGATTTACTGTCCAACTGGGAAGACATTCACAAAATGTGTTTGATGAGGTTTACTGTCCAACTGGGAAGACATTCACAAAATATGTTTGATGTGATTTACTGTCCAACTGGGAAGACATTCACAAAATGTGTTTGATGAGGTGTACTGTCCAACTGGGAAGACATTCACAAAATATGTTTGATGTGATTTACTGCCAACTGGGAAGACATTCACACAATTTGTTTGATGTGGTTTACTGTCCAACTGGGAAGACATTCACAAAATGTGTTTGATGAGGTTTACTGTCCAACTGGGAAGACATTCACAAAATATGTTTGATGTGATTTACTGCCAACTGGGAAGACATTCACAAAATATGTTTGATGTGATTTACTGTCCAACTTTGAAGACATTCACAAAATATGTTTGATGTGATTTACTGCCAACTGGGAAGACATTCACAAAATGTGTTTGATGAGGTTTACTGTCCAACTGGGAAGACATAGCTGCAGACCGCAATCTTTGGATACAAAAGCTCCAACTCAAGCAGACAGATTCATAGAAAAAAGAAAATATTTCGCGAAAGAAATGAAAAAATAACATTTCTAGGGACGCTACAAAATCCATGGTCAACTTAACTGACGCAGGCAACGACTACTAGTCAACGATGCCATGATACGATGCAGTTAAAAGAACGACACAACGGTTTGTTTTAATCTCAAAGTGATAATTTAGATCTAACCCTGGATATTTTACAGCATTTATTCCTGAAGGTGTCTTGAGAAGTATAAATTCCCCTTATTCTTAAAACTGATATTCAGTGGAAGGTGGTTTCAATCCGGGAAATCACACACAAAGCGTCACATTTCTATATCAAGTAAATATTTATATATTAATAATATTTTACTAGCTAATGCTTCCAGAAATAAAATATCACATATCAAATATGGCAGGTTTGAGAGTTGCGTTAGATGCAACATTCAACGTTTAACCACAATCATGATTCAATGTTAAAGCTCAATTTCGTGAAAACACTTCCAATGTTTCATAGGAGAACCGTATGTGTTTTACGGTCAAGGAAAGACACAAATAAGTAAATCATCTCCCTTGTGATTATGGTTAGTCGAAGGCCCCGGTATCACTGCAAACGAATTAAAACCCATAATTGTTCAACTATCCGTGCCAGGGGAAACATCCAAATTAAAACATATCTCATTCAAGGATTCAAACAAAGAAAGGCAGTTGTAGTCCCTATCATAGTAGATACAGCACGCGCCAAAAGACATAAGGTCAGTCGGCACCGAACGTGAACTAATGATATTTTGCATACATATCACTGGGATGTTTATTATAATGTGAGCAGGTGCTGATAGGACCGTACGTATCACCTGCATGTAGGCTGGTGCACATGTGTGGAAATACAACACATTTACTTGTAATCAGATGTAATTTGTTTAAGTATTAAATAATCTAGCATTCACATAATTAAAGTACGTTCCTATTATATTACATTTGATTATATTCACGAACTTTAGACGTGCGTTCTCTTATTGAAGCCACGATGCTGGCTGATTAGCTACTGCGATTGCAGCTGTCAAGATTAAGTCCCATGTTCACATTTCAGAGGCGTCGATTTTTTTGCTGTTTTTTAAATATATTAACAGATCGACAAGATTTAGAGGATCATGCAGTATTCAGATCATCATCATCATCATCATCATCATCATCATCATCATCATCAAGTACCGGGCCTGTTGGCGTAGGTGATCATGTCTCTCCACAACTTTCGATCTCGACAGTTATTTATCATTTCTGTTGTTGACCTTCTGCCAAGCCATTATCTTAAGCTGTCTGGTATATTTTTCTCTTTGCTTCCCTGTATCTCTTCGTCCCTCAATTTTTTCCAGTTGATGCAATATATTCTAGTTGTTCTCTGCTCATTGCATGGCCAAAAAAATGATGATTGTTTCTTCATAATGTTGGAAATTAGCTCTCTCTTTGCTTTGACCTCTTTCAGAACGTTTACATGGTGTCAGGTCGGGTAATTTTACCTGCTACTGTATGCAGTAAACCGTACAACCTGTGGCTGCCCTGCTGCCTTGCAGGTAAGCTCGGGAGAGTAAAAGGCTAAGGGAGGGTACCCCGAAGTAAAACAACCCCACTGCCTTGTGGGCGAGACTTTTTAGTCAAAGGCTAATGGAGTCAACCGTAAACAAACCGACGGAAGGCAACAGAAAACCACCGTCGTAACGTATTTGTACAATCACGAATCGCCAGTATTCAGATAAATTACATATTTATTTATTATTATTTTATTTCAGTAGGGCGATTTGATGTATTTCTGACAACGTTGCCAATATAATATACAGATGAGCAATGCAAAATGTTGACAGTAGAAATATACTTAACTTGGGCCTTAATTACGTACTGCATTGATATTATAATATGGGTGAAAAGTGTCTATCTTTTTTTAAAAATTGTCTTTAGCGGCAGAAAGTCAACAACAGAAATGATAAATAATTGTCGAGATTGAAAGTTGTGGAGAGACATGGTCACCTAGGCCAGCAGGCTTGGTACTTGATGATATTGATCGAGTGATTAGATCTGACTCATTGAAATATTGAACTTTTAGTTCCTTCCTCACCCAGTGATCTTGGGGGTTCTTGGGACACCACTGACGGTTTTTGTTAACTTGGGGGGTCGTTGGGACATCATTTATGGTTTTCGTTAATAAGGGGGTCGTTGGGGCACCACGAACTGTCTCAGTTCAGTTAACCTAGAGGTCGTTCGGGCGCTACTGACGGTCTTTGTTAACTGGGGGTCGTTGGGGCACCACTAAATGTTTCAGCTAACCTGGGGCTTCTTGGAAGACTACTGATGGTTCTCTTTAACCTGAGGGTTGCTGGGTCATCGCTGACAGACTTCATCAACTTAAAAGGGGGGGGGGGGGGGGGGGTTAGTTCGGTCAACACTGATATATTTCACAAACCTTCCACAGTGGTCTCCATTGATCACACTTCCTTCCTTCCTTCCTTCCTTCCTTCCTTCCTTCCTTCCTTCCTTCCTTCCTTCCTTCCTTCCTTCCTTCCTTCCTTCCTTCCTTCCTTCCTTCCTTCCTTCCTTCCTTCCTTCCTTCCTTCCTTCCTTCCATCCTTCCTTCCTTCCTCCCTCTCAATCTCCCTCCTTCTCTCCTTCTTTCCTTCCAACAATCGTAACACCAGAACACATTTACAACAAAATTGAACGCTTACGTGCTGAGATTAATTATTTACCGGCGTCACGTCATATATTTTAATTACTTCACGACGTGACAATATTGACGCTGTCTATAATCATCCCAATCAATCATTTCCGATGTCTGTTTACCCACGTGATCTGCTATTATTAACTCCCTCCAATGAACGATTGCCTGTGACTGTGTTTAAAGCTGATGTTTACAAAAGTGATATTATTTTGGGCATCTTTGCATTTGTTCTAAAGAATATTCTTAATTATTTTTAGTCTGTGCATATTCCAGAATTTTGTAGAACTGACGTTTGTTCTGTTGTCATTAGTCTGCTTATCAATGAATATCGTCGATGTTATTGTTACCGTTTAGCCGCGATAGCTCAGTGGTTAGGGAACTGGACTACAAAGGACAAGAGGTCGAGTTCGATCCTGATCAACGGCTTCCAGATTCACCCAGCCTTAAATGGGTACCGGATTTATTTAATGGGAAAGTAAAGCGGCACGGTTTCCTGTGTGTTACCGGGGCCTCATTATGAGGGAAGTAAAGAATGGTGACACTGTGACCTTCCAGGCATGTCGTACGAGGCAACTAAGGAGGTTTATCGGTGGCTTGACAAGCTGTCATTGTAAAAAGTATTGTTATGTAAACAAGCCATATATTTTAGAAGCAGTGATCTCTGCAATATGTGCCACTTTGGCGCACAAGGTTTCTGTTTTTGAGATTGTGGTTCTGCCCTATGTGCCGTCTTCGGCTCGAAAGGACAATAGATAGATAGAAAGCGGCACGGGAGTAATACATACCACATTACCCCAAAAATCATGTGTCGAAGGTCTGTTAAAATTAGGGTCACTAACACAATATTCCCTATACGCTACATGGCGTGACGAGGCACTTTACTTTATTTATTTTACCGCTGGTGTTTCAATGACATTCCCAGCAGGCAGTAGTAAAGGTGAAGGTAAAGTACAAGGCTTGAATCGGCGTCTAAGCACGCAAGTTTTCTCCCATATGTGCTCGGTTCAGAGACTTCGTAATAGTGTCGCTGCAAGCATCGAAACTCACTATGCGAGGCGGCATTCCTCACACTCCCAGAGTACTACAATGGTACCAATTTCATCACAGAGATGGGATTTCTGAAAAGAATGTTGAAAGTTCCCTGGACAGCTAAAAAGACCAATGAGGAAGTTCTCAAAGAGGCCAACATAAAAGGGAGCTCTTAAAAAAACATCAGAAAGAAACAATCAACATTTTTGGGAACATAATGAGAAGAGGAAAGTTGGAATACTTGATAACAACTGGTAAAATAAAAAGAAATAGAGATCACGGACGACAAAGAGAGAAACTACTGGATAGCTTGGTGTCATGGCATGGAAAACAGTCAACAACAGAACTGAGACGATGCACTGTAGATAGCAGATTGTGGAGGGACATGATGGCCTACGCCAACTGGTATGGCACATGATGATAATGATGATGGGAGATACTGAATACCATGTCTTCTATAGCAAGATACAACTGTCTGTTTTTATCAAAAAGTGACATTTCAGTTTTATCCCAACAAATTTCGCTATAATTATGTATGAAGTCGGCGTGAAGAAATTGCATTCCACTCCTTCTCGAGAATAGCAGGCATATATTGGTTTGTTTACTTCTGTGTACTTTTCGATTAACGTCCTCATGCTGAATATAGCTTCTTTTGTCCACTGTTTTTCCTAAATCCAAACCGTTGTTCTTCTAATTCCATATTGATTTTATTCTGAATCCTTCCTTGTATAACTTTTTGCAAGAGTTTTGTAACATGGCTCTTTAAGCTTATTGTTCTAAAGTCACTGCAACTTTCAACTGCACCATTCCTTTTAGGCAATGAAAGTTGATGTTTTTAGTTCATTTGGTGTGTATCATTTATGGTATTAAAAAAAGTAAAGTACTCCGTCACGCCAAGTTGCGTATAGGGAATATTGTGTTAGTAACCATACATTTTACAGACCTTCGGCACATGATTTTTTGGGGTAATGTGGTCGGTATTACGCCCGTGCCGCTTTTCTCTCCCAGAAAAAATCCAGTATCCATTAAAGGCTGGGTGAACCCGGAAGCAGTCGGTTGGGATCGACCCCTACCTCTTGTCCTATGTAGTCCAGTTCACTAACCATTGAGCAATCACGGCTCCCTATTTAATCTATTTGATTCATTTTATTACCTCCAGAGCTTTTCCATGTGTATAGTTTCCTTTTCTCTTGCTCAAAGTAGGTGTTACATATTATCAACCTGTGTTTCTTCACAATATCGTATTAATCTTTCTCCTCTGTCCATTTCTTTTTCCTAAACCATGATTTCCTATAATGGTCTTATATCTACATTTTCCTACTTTAGTGTTGAATGCTTTGGAAGTTGCTGAGTCATTACGGAATCCCCATAACGTTTATTAACCTGATAAAAACAATGTATGAAGGAACGAAATGTAATGTGGTGCATGAAGGACAGCTTTCAGAAGCATTTGAAATAAGAATAGGAGTAAGGCAAGGATGCCTTCTGTCTCCATTTCTCTTTCTACTGGCCATAGATTGGATTATGAAAATAACTCAAAACAACAGAAATGGGATCCAGTGGTCACTGACCAAACAACTTGATGATTTAGACTTTGCTGATGACATAGCTCTTCTATCACACAACCATCAACAGATGCAGGATTAAATGAGCATACTTGATGAGAGATCACAACAGCTAGGACTGAAGATTAATAGAGATAAGACCAACATTATGAGAATTAATACAGTTGGCAATAACCAAATAAAACTAGGAGAAATATCTCTACTAGACGTACAATCTTACATATATCTGGGCAATAATATAGATAAAGAGGGAGGAACAGAAAATGATACCAAAATAAGGATATCAAAAGCAAGAGGAGCTTTCATTGCACTGGGAAACATATGGAAATCAAAAGAAATTATGTTAAATACAAAAATAAAAATTTTCAACTCAAATGTTAAGTCGGTCCTATTATATGGCTGTGAAACATGGAGAACAACACAATTGACAATCGCGAAGATACAGATTGTCATTAATGGATGCTTACGCAGAATAAAAGGATGGAAATGGCAGGCAAAATCACTAACATAGAATTATGGAAATGTACCAGTCAAACACCAGTGGATAAAGAGATAAAGCGAAGACGATGGCGCTGGATAAGACACACACTGCGGAAGATAGTCAACTGGTCTACAAAGGACAAGAGGTAGTGTTCGATCACAACCGAATGTTTCCGGGTTCACCCAGCTGTTAATGGGTACCTGATTTTTTTTCTGGGAAAGTAAAGTGTCACGGGCGTAATACCGACCACATTACTCCAAAAATCATGTGCCGAAGGTCTGTAAAATGTATGGTCATTAACACCATATTCCCTATACGCCACTTGTTGTGACTGGGCACTTTACGTTTTTTTTACTTACCGGTCAATATGGCGGATAGGCGGCAAGAACCATTGAGGCTCCAAGTCTGGCTTGTTGCTACTGAGTTTAGTGCTCTGTGCACACCGTGAGCTGTGTTTTTCATTCAGATCGTGTTTCGATATTCCGATTGTTTACCATGAATGATGATATCGTATGACGAAGGTCAGTTCAGCTGCGTTTACTTTCGGTGCGGTTACGCCTATGATGGGGACTGCAGCTGCCCTTCTTTGTTTGGATCCTTCAATTTGATGAGTTTTAATTCTGATGAATCCACTGGCACGGGCGGTTGAGCAATTATGGATTTTAATTCGTTGGCAGTGATACCGGAACCCTCGACTAACCATAACTATCATTCTCGTAGTATGTCTTCTCACTGTATCCCTCTATCCCTTTGTTACTTTTATCCATTTTTCAGAATATATTCCAAGTATTTACTTTTCACTTCTTGATCAAACGTGATTGTTGTTCTGAGATAAGTACAAATATAAATATAGATTTTTCTGGGAAGTAAAGGTGTCGTGGCGTGATACCGACCATATCACCAAAAAATGTGCCGTGGTCATAGAAGAATCCGGTCACTAACACTATATTACCCAAACGCCTAGCACGGCAGGGGAGGAAACTTTCACTTTACTTTTACAAACGTAAAATATTAAATTCTATGGCGAGTAGAGCTGCAGAACACAGACACGAATCTGTATAAAGCAGCTAAACTAAAAGAGAGACAAGTTAAACTACGACGTTTCGGCCAAAAGCCTTCATCAGGTACACACAAACAACGATACTAATTTGAAACGACAAATATAAACACAAAAGTGAACCACAGATCTCAAAGTGAAAATGGCTGAACGTGAATAATGGCCAGGACGTAGGTGCTCGTTAGTTACATGAGGCCTTTAATGGGTACCTGATTTTTTTCCAGGGAAAGTAAAGCGGAACGGGCGTAATTCCGACCACATTACCCCAAAAATCATGTGCTGAAGGTCTGTAAAATATATGCTCACTAACACCATATTCCCTATACACCACTTGGCGTGACGGGGGTACTTTACCTTTTTTTTTTACTTAGTTACATGAGAGACAGTTCAGAGCTACAACTACCTTGTCCATACTGTGACCAGTGATAGGAAATGTAAAATTGAAATAAACAAAAGTATATGTATGGCAAAAAGTAATTTTTATGTCATGAACAATATACTAACATCAAAATAAATAACACCAGGGCTAAAACTAAGAATAGCAAAATGTTACATTTTCTCAATATTCTTGTATGATGCAAAAACTTGGATATTAGACACAAAAACAGAACAGAAAATTGAAGCCTTTGAAATGTGGATATATAGAAGAATAGGACAAATTTGATAGAAGGAAAAGAAAACAAACGATGATGTTTTAAAACAACTAAAAATGAAAAGAGAACTACTAGACACAATTGAAACAAGACAAATGAGATTGTTGGGGCATGATAAAAGACACAGCAGCCTACTAAAAGTAATCGTGGAAGGGAAAATACAAGGTAAAGGAGACAGATACAGACCAAGACTAACATGGACGAGTAACGTGAAAAGATGGACAAGTCAGCATATGACAACCTTCCCTATCAAAGCAATAGACAGAGCAGAACTGCGATCCATGATAGCCAACCTTCGATGTGTAGACGGCACTCAATGATGATTTTTAGTTACAAGGCAACTAGCCACTAGGACAGGTAGGATCTCGATGGCCTAAATGGAGTCGCCAAACTTTGGGAAAAGATGTTTGAAATCAGTTTTCATTCTTTTTTCTTTTTCCACAACTTCCTAAGTACTCTTTTAAGACAACATTTGTTTTATTATGAACATTCTTCTGTAAAAACCATCATTATTTGGCCTGTTTCGACTTTTCCTGTCTTTTTGTGTGTGTTTTTTTTATTTTTGTTTTTTGATATGTCACAGAAATTACATCAGGACAGAGCAAAGTGAAGGCGTGCATTTAGCGTAACAGCTGTACATTTTTGTACAACCCTCTATGTCTCTCACTCTAGCTCCTTTTCTATCTCCTATATCTTCTTCTCTGTCTCTGTCTCTCTCTCTCTCTCTCTTTCTCCCTCTCTCTAACTCATTATCTATCTCCTATATATTCCTCTCTGTCTTCCTATCTCTCTCTCTTTCTCTCTCTTTCTCTAACTCATTCTCTACCTGCTATATTTTCTCTCTCCCTCTCTTTCCCCTATTTCCTCTATCTCCCATTCTCTCGCTCCTTCCCTTCCCCTCTTTTTCCATCTCCCATACTCTCTCTCTCTTCCTCTTCCTCTCTCATCTCTCTCTCCCTCTCTCAACCCTTTCAGGTATCGATGGGGCTACAACATTCTAGTTCTTGCCCCTCTGACATCCTCAGCCATTCTCTACTAATGTTATTATATCCTTTCACATATGTTGTCAGTCCACCTTACTCTGGGTCCACCACTGGCTCCTCTTCCATCTCTTCTTTTTATCTACATTTCGTCTGTTGTAGAAATTTTAGATACAGAAATAAACATTTTCAACTAAAATGTTAAGTCAGTCCTATTATATAACTGTGAAACATGGAGAACAACAAAATTGACAATCATGAAGATACAGACTTTCATTAATGGATGCTTACGCAGAATAAAAGGATGGAAATGGCAGGACAAAATCACTAACATAGAATTATGGAAATGTACCAATCAAATACCAGTGAATAAAGAGATACAGCGAAGACAATGGCGCTGGATAGGACACACACAACGGAAGCCAACTGAGAGTATTACACAACAGGCCCTTTTTTGCATTCCCCAGGGGAAAAGACAAAGAGGAAGACCAAGGAATTTTTGGAGAAGACAGATAGAAGCAGAGATGAAGATGATGGGGAAGATATGGAATGATCTTAAAAGAATGGCAAGAAACAGAACGACTTGGAAAGTGTTTGTTGAAGACCTATGCTCCACATGGAGCTGAAAGGTAGAAGAATAAGAATTCCTTCACATTTTATTCCATATGAGTAAACTATTTCATATGTTATCTCTCGGTCTACATTCTATAATTCAAGCCAAATCCTTCTCTTACGATCATCATCATAAAGTGCCGTCTCCGCATCGAAGGTTGGCTACCATGGAGCGCCATTCCACTCAGTCTCTTGCTTTGATGGTGCAGATTGTCATAGGCTGACTTGTCCATGTTTTGATGTTACTCGTCCATGTTAGTCTTGGTCTGCCTCTGCCTCTCTTACCATATATTTTCCCTTCCAATATTACTATTAGTAGGCGGCTGTCTTTTAACATGTCCCAAAAATTTCATTTGTCTTGTTCTAATTGTGTTTAGTAGTTCTCTTTTCATTTTTAGTTGCTTTAAAACTTCATCGTTTGTTTTCTTTTCTTTCTATACAATTATACGTACTTTTTCGATAAATCAACATTTCAAAGGCTTCACATTTCTGTTCTGTTTTCTTGTCTAATGTCCGTGTTTCTGCTCCATACAGGAATATCGAGAAGACGTATCAATTTGATATTCTTTTTTTTGGCCCTCGTTTTATTTGTTTTTATATTAGTACACTTTTCATGGCATTAAAATTAATATGCATCTCTTAAGATACAATTTCAAAAACCTGTCTCTTTTGGTCACTCCAACAGCTTTTCTCCCCGACATATCATCTCTACGTGACTAGCGTCAAACAGCTAGAACCGTTAGTAGTTAACTGATATTACATTTGAGTCTTTTGGCGTGTGCTGAGACGGCTATAATGGGATACTGCAGTTACCTTTCTTTGTTAGGGAGATGAAATATATATTCGGATGATTCCACTGGCACGGGCGGTTGAGCAATTATGGATTTTAATTCGTTTGCAGTGATACCAGGGCCTACCATAACATTTGAGCACTAGGTTTAAGAACACACACCGGGCCCCGAGTTATGATATGCGTGATAACTTGTAAAATTGTTACATAATCTCATCATCCTTTTCTTCTCCTTTTTTTCTCCCTTTCTTCTCCTTTTCTTCTCCTTTTCTTCTCCTTTTCAGCTCCCTATGGAAGGTAGAACAAAAAAAAAAAAAGACTTAGGCTTAATAGAATAGAAGTAATAGTAACAATAAAGACAATTACTTCACCGGAATGCACAATAAAGACAAGTGGAACATTATTAAAACAAGTAAATTAATTTAAATATCTGGGAATAATGTAACCTCAGTTGGTAGATGTACAACAGAGGTGAGATACAGAATGGCTCAAGCAAAAGCAGATTTCATAAAATAAGGAAAATACCGTGTATTACATTTCTGACAATAGAAACAAGAAAAATAGTTCTTATATGTTATGTAGAGCAAGTCTTAATATATGGATGTAAATCATGGACATTAAGACAATAGATAAGAACATCAACTGCTTTACAGCAGCTTCGCATCTCTACGCATCTTGATGCCTTTACCTCTCGATAAGAACATCACTGGAGTGTGTAGAAATGTTGTCTTACAAAAGAATATTGAAAATACCATGGACAGCTAAGAAGAGTAATGAAAACGTTCTGAAAGAGGCCAAAGCAAAAAGAGAGCTAATTTCCAATATTAGGAAGAAACAATCAACCAGACAGCTTAAGAGAATTGCTTGGCAGAAGGTCAACAACAGAAATGATAAACAACTGTTGAGATCGAAAGTTGTGAAGACATATGATCACCTACGCCAACAGACATGAGACTTGATGATAATAATGGTGATGATTATGATGATGATGATGATGATGATGAAGATGGGGCATATGTATTTGACAACCGCTTTCCAAGCTGTCCTGTTTGGTGACACTTAAGACCGTCCTGTGTCTTTCCCCTCTTCTACATCTCTGTTTCCTCCTGTCTTCCCTAAGTAAACTGTATTTTATTGTCTCCTTTGTTTCCTCCTGTCTTCCCTAAGTAAACTGTATTTTAGTTGTCCTCTTTGTTTCCTCCTGTCTTCCCTAAGTAAACTGTATTTTAGCTGTCCTCTTTGTTTCCTCCTGTCTTCCCTAAGTAAACTGTATTTTAGTTGTCCTCTTTGTTTCCTCCTGTCTTCCCTAAGTAAACTGTATTTTAGCTGTCCTCTTTGTTTCCTCCTGTCTTCCCTAAGTAAAATGTATTTTAGCTGTCCTCTTTGTTTCCTCATGTCTTCCCTAAGTAAACTGTATTTTAGCTGTCCTCTTTGTTTCCTGTCTTCCCTAAGTAAACTGTATTTTACTCACCTCTTTGTTTCCTGTCTTCCCTAAGTAAACTGTAATTTGGCTGTTCCCTTTGTTTCTTCCTGCCTTCCCTAAATAAACTGTATTTTGGCTGTCCCCTTTGTTTCTTCCTGTCTTCCCTAAGTAAACTATATTTTATTGTCTCCTTTGTTTCCTCATGTCTTCCCTAAGTAAACTGTATTTTAGCTGTCCCCTTTGTTTCCTCCTGTCTTCCCTAAGTAAACTGTATTTTATTGTCTCCTTTGTTTCCTCATGTCTTCCCTAAGTAAACTGTATTTTAGATGTCCTCTTTGTTTCCTGTCTTCCCTAAGTAAACTGTATTTTAGCTGTCCTCTTTGTTTCCTGTCTTCCCTAAGTAAACTGTATTTTATTGTCTCCTTTGTTTCCTCATGTCTTCCCTAAGTAAACTGTATTTTAGCTGTCCTCTTTGTTTCCTGTCTTCCCTAAGTAAACTGTATTTTATTGTCTCCTTTGTTTCTTCCTGTCTTCCCTAAGTAAACTGTATTTTACTCACCTCTTTGTTTCCTGT
>JAVIAB010000126.1:61357909-61417909 GCA_032433765.1 Megaustenia siamemsis
TCTGAAGCAGGATCGAACCCTCTACCTAGCTTTCGGCTTCTCGTGGCAAGGCGCAGTGCCATGGAGTACGGGTTCGATCCTGCTTCGGACCATATATTGTTCTTTGTTTTTTCTTTGTTGTTTATTTGTCATTTTTTCTGAGTGCTAACACATACCTCTTCCTTCTATGATTCCCTAATACATTTACTGTCTTTTTCTATTATGTTTGTCCTCTCCTGCTGTTATGCTTCCTAATGTTACTTCGTATTCTCCATCAATCCATCTTTTTATTGGTCGGCGCTTGAGTTTTATGTTCTCGACACGTTTTTTAAAGGATCGCTGTGTTGTGCTTTGGTATTTCTGCCTTATCACGCGAACAAAACATTTTATCTGTTGTTTCTTTATGTATTCAGTTGCTAGAATTATTCTTAACTATTTTCTCAGTTCTTCATTTCTGACCTTATCTCTCGGGTATTTACTGTCATTTGTCTAACAGATTTCATCTCGGTACCGGGTGTTTTTCCTGATTGATCTAGGGTCCAGGACTGGCATTGATAGCACAACGTTGGGATGAAGATTGTACTGTAGAGTGCCCGTTTTGCCTCCTGATTTATCTCCTTGTTTGAGAATAGTTGTGAAAGCTGCCCAATTATTTGACAATCTTTGTTGCATCTTGAGTCTATTTTTGCTGTTTGTGAATTGTCTTTTGTCTACTTGTTTTATTTTATTTTTATTTTACCGTAAACAGTTAACTCAATACCATCATCAAGTATAATGCCTACTGGCGTATGCGATCATGTCTCTCCACAACTTTCGATTTCGACAGTTATTTATCATTTCTATTGTTGACCTTCTGCAAAGCCATTCTTTTAAGCTGTCTAATATCTTTTCTCTTTGCTTCCCTCTATCTCTTCGTTCATCAATTTTCCAAGTTGCCACAATATATTACAACTGTTCACATCTCAGTGCATTGCCAAAAAAAAATGATTATTGTGTCTTCTAAATATTATATATTAGCTTCTTCTTGCTTAGACCTCTTTCAGAACGTTTTCGTTACTCTTCTTAGCTGTCCATGGTATTCTCAACGTTCTACTGTACAACGACTAAAGGCTCCTGTGATTTTCTTGCCTGTTGTCCTATTATCCATGATTCATATCCATATGTTAAGACTGGCTCTACATAACATTTAAGAACACATATTCTTGTTTCTATTGTCAAAAATGGTATCTTCCTCATTTTGAAAGCTGCTTTTGCTTGAGTCATTTTGCATCTCACCTCTTTTGTACATCTACTATCTGAGGTTAACATTCTTCTTCTTCTACCTTGCAGCTCCCTTTGGAGTATAGTAAGTAAAAGTAAAGTACCCCCGTCACGCCAAGTGGCGTATAGGGAAATATGGTGTTAGTGACCCTATATTTTACAGACCTTCAGCACATGATTTTTGGGGTTATGTGGTCAGTATTACGCCCGTGCTGCTTTACTTTCCCAGAAAAAAATCCGGTACCCATTTAGGCTGGGTGAACCCGGAAGCCGTCGGTTGGGATCGAACCCTACCCCTTGTCCGTGGTAGCCCAGTTCACTAACCACTGAACTATCGCGGCTCCCTTTGGAGTATAGGTCTTCAACAAACATTTTCCAAGCCGTTCTTTTTTGTTGCCATTCTTTTAAGATCATTCCATGTCTTCCCCATCATCTTCATCTCTGCTTCCATCTGTCTTCACTAAGAATATCTTGGTCTTCCTCTTTGTCTTTTTCCTTCGGAATTCCAAAAACATGGGCCTGTTGTGTAATACTCTCAGTTGGCTTCCGTAGTGTGTGTCCTATCCAAGGCCATCGTCTTCGCTGTATCTCATTATCCACTGGTATTTGACTGGTACCCTTCCATAATTCTATGTTAGAGATTTTGTCCTGCCGTTGTCTTCCTTTTATCCCGCGTAAGCATCCATTAATGAAGGTCTGTATCTTCATGATTGTCATTTTTGTTTTTCTCTATGTTTCATAACCATATAATAATACTGACTTAACATTAGATTTGAACATTTTAATTATAGTATTGAACCTAATTTCTTTGGACTTCCGTATGTTTCCCAGTGCAACAAATTCTCATATTGCTTTAGATATCCATATGTTGGTATCATTTTCTTTTCCTCCCTCTTTATCTATATTACTGCCCAGATATATGTAAGATTGTAGGTCTAGTAGAGGTATTTCTCCTGTTATTTAGTTATTGCCAAATGCATTAATTTTTTTATAATTTTGGTCTTATCTCTATTTATTTTCAGTCCTAGCTGTTGTGATCTCTCATCAAGTATGCTCATTTTATCTTGCATCTGTTGATGGTTGTGTGATATGTGGAGGACTATGTCCTCAGCAAAGTCTAGATCATTATGTTGCTTTGTCAATGACTACTGGATTCCATTTCTGTTGTTCTTAGTTATGTTAATAATCCAATCAGATTATAAGAAAGAGTAGAAAGTGAAATGGAGATAGAACGCATCCCTGCCTTACTCCTGTTCTTATTTCAAATGCTTCTGTAAGCTGCCCTTCATGCACCACACTACATTTCGTTCCTTCATACATTGTTTTTATCAGGATAATAAACTTTAGGGGGATTCCGTAATAACTCAGCAACTTCCAATAATTCCTCTGTTTAAACTATGAAATGCTTTTTCATAATCTATGAATCCAATACAAAAGTAGGGATTTTAGTTCTAAACTTTGTTCAACTATTATACGTAGAGCAGTTATTTGACCAGCACATGATCTGTTCTTCCTAAAACCTGTTTGTTCATCTCTTAAATGTTTCTCTATGGCTCTTTAAGTCTCTCCAGAATGATTCTGCTTAATTTTTTTCCTGGCACTGATAGTAGCATAATTCCCCTATAATTTGTGCACTCCTGTAAACTTCCTTTCTTTGGTAGTTTAATCATATAACCTTCTTTCAGTCTTTAGGTATTTCTTCCCTCTCCCAAATTGTATCTAATAGATTATGTAACATCTTGGTAGAGGTGTTAATATCTGCTTTGATGGCTTCTGAAGCAATTTCATCTGGTCTTGTGACTTTACCATTTTTTTTATAGTGCGATGGCTTTCAATATTTTTTCTATGCTTGGTTTTCCACAGTTAACGTGCAAGTCTTCTTCTGCTGGTAGAAAATCTGAGGCCTATTTGGGCCTGGTCTGTTCAGAGAGTACTTCAAAGTGATCCTTCCTTCTCTTCATTTATTCGCTTATATTAATTACTAAGCAGACTACCTTTCTTATCTGTAATAAATGCATTGATATGTTTATAATTTACGTTTAATTTCTTTGTGCTACTGTACAATTCTGTTATATTTTCTGTGTTAGTTGCGCTTCCTCTGTCTCTTTGGGGTTACATTCTTCCCATGTATTTAAATTTATTTACCTGTTTTAATAAAGCTCCACTTGACTTTTTTAAAACGCTAATAAAACCCACACAAAACCCACACTCAGCCTTTCTTTAATGTCCTCAAATTATTCTAATCTTCTAGCTTTATATTCCGTCCACAATCACCAATCCACACCTATATTAGCCTCTAACACAACCTTCTACACATCCACCATTCCTCTACCAAGAAAAATCTGGCTATTCCACCGCACAGCCAAATCGGAATTATCCAAAATGTCAACATTTTGTTCACAGGCAGATGTCAACAATCCCATTTTCTCGACCCGTCCAATTTAGAGCCAAATCTAGCTAACTCCAGCATGTAGATGGATGTAACTACATTGATCGTCTTCATTATTCAAACACTGAGGAAAATCGACAGACCGGCTGAGTTTACTTTTTTTTTTCTCTTCTATTTTTATCATTCGCCTGTCGAAGGGGAGAGAATTATGGGATCTTACGAAAGATACGATGCCCTGTTTCTCGCGTGGGAAATTCGGGTGAAGTCGGTAATTTTCGTCTCAGAGGGAAAATGTCGTCATCATTATCACTATCATGATGTGTCGTGTCTTGATGGTAATCATTGCTTTTAAGTCCTTTCTAATATTTCACTATTGCATAATGTCATTTCAAGATATTTCACCGCGTTGTGAAATAATCTTACCAGTCAGGGGGGAGACGAGGAGGGACGTGTGGGGAGGATGGAGAGGAAGGTATACCAGGTACTCAAAATATGTCAGCCTGAAATCTGAATAGTTGGGCTGAAAAAGGAGATATTGCCAGCTGCTTCCAGTTAACGGCATACGGTATGTTCGAAGCTCAAAACAACAAAACTGACACAATCACGAAGATACAGACTTTCATTAATGGATGCTTACGCAGAATAAAAGGATGGAAATGTCAGGACAAAATCACTAACATAGAATTATGGAAATGTTCCAGTCAAATACCAGTGGATAAAGAGATACAGCGAAGACGATGGCGCTGGATAGGACACACACTGCGGAGGCCAACTGAGAGTATTACACAACAGGCCCTTTTTTGGAAACCCCAGGAGAAAAGACAAAGACGAAGACCAAGGAATTCTTAGAGAAGACAGACAGAAGCAGAGATGAAGATGATGGAGAAGACATGGAATGATCTTAAAAGAATGGCAAAAAAATCAGAACGACTTGGAAAGTGTTTGTTGAAGACCTATGCTCCACGAGGAGTTTAAAAAGGTACAAGAAGAAGAAGAGACAGAGGGAAATGAGGAGGGAGGTGTGGGGAGATGGAGAGAAAGGTATACCCGGTACTAAAAATATGTCAGCCTGAAATCTGATAAGTTGGGCTGAAAAACGGAGATTTTGCCAGTTGCTTCCAATTAACGGCGGACGGTGTGTTCGAAACACAAGAAGGCCAGGACGTGAGAACGAAATTTTAGGTTAACCTTTAACCCAGTAATTTTCGACATAAACATTACTGCAATTTAGGCTATAGAAATTAGTTCATTCAATTCAATTATAGACTAAAATTATCTTAATGGCATTTTAAGATTAAGTGATTATACAAGGAAGTTACAAAAGTGGTTTTATCTTGCCTTCCGTTCGGCTTGTTTGCGGTTGACTTTTGACTAAAAAGTCTCATCCACAAGGCAGTGGGCTTGTTTTACTTCAGGCTACCCTCCCTAAGCATTTTCTCTCTAGAGCATACCTACAGGGCAGCAGCAGGTTGTATTGTCTACTGCATACAGTAGCAGGTAAAAAAAAATAATCACCCGACTTGACATCATTTTTTTGGTCATGTTACATGAAGGGAACAGCTGGACTATATAGGGACAACTTGTAAAATTGAGGAACGAAGCGATAGAGGAAAGCAAAGAGAAAAGATATCAGACAGCTTAAGAGAAAGGCTTGGCCGAAGATCAACACAGACATGATAAATAACTGTCGAAATCGAAAGTTGTGGAGAGACATGTTCACCAACGCCAGCAGGCATGGTACTTGATGACTATAAATAGCACAGTGTATAAGCTGTCTCGTTGTGGAGAGACATGATATCTATAGAAGCATCTCGTGTGGACCTATAAATGAATGAATGAATAAATAAATGAATGAATGAATGCTCTAAACTACTTTCAGGATGTAAGAAAAAAAATATCTTCTTTTACCCGCTTTCACAAATATCATCTTCATAATAATTTAGCAGCACAGTAAAGAAACATTTAACAACAACCGCAAAATATTTGATATAAACACACACCAGTAAACAACAAACCGTTCAGTCAAAAGCACGAAACCATTTCATCATAAACAGACTAGATTTAGATACTATTATTATGATGTTATGATCAACATATATTTATTAATATAATGCTCGTCATGTTTACTATTTTGATCCTTCAACAGCCATGGAAAATATTGTTCCCATAATGAAAAATGTCTCTAAAGACCGTTAAACATTCCGTAAAAAGAAATGTGGCAACTCCATTAAGTTGGAGGACACCGTCAGGAAATATCAGAAGATCACATCTTTATTTTTTGATTGACAGAGGGAACTTTGTGCTGTCGAAAATAGAGAACAGCCCCAGATTAAGATAATAAACAACAGTGGCTACATGGCTCCTGTTGATGCAAATGTTCGGGTGTAGTGTTGTCAGGGATGCCTCCTTAAGCCATGAAATTGACACCAAGGTCAGGCCAAGGACGTGCGTTCTGATATAAGGAAGGAGAAAAGAAAAAAAGAACAAAAATGGTGATGTTAAAGCTTTACGTAATAAAAATGTAACGACGTTTCGGCTCAATAGACCTTCAGCAAGAACAAACAACATGCACACACAGATATATAGTCATGATCATTGAGTGCCGTCTCCTCATCGAAGGTTGGCTACCATGAAGCACTGTTCCACTCTGTCTCTTGCTTTGATGGTGCAGATTGTCATAGGTTGACTTGTCTATCTTTTGATATTACTCGTCCATGTTAGTCTTGGTCTGCCTCTGCCTACTTTTACCTTGTATTTTCCCTTCCAATATTACTTTTATTAGGCTGTTGTGTCTTTTAACATGGCCTAAAAATTCATTTGTCTTGTTCTAATTGTGTTTAGTAGTTCTCTTTTCATTTTCAGTTGTTTTAAAACTTCATCGTTTGTTTTCTATTTTTTTCCATCCAATTCTACCTATTCTTCTATATATCCACATTTCAAAGGCTTCAATTTTCTGTTCTGTTTTGTTTTCTGCTCTAATGTCAATGTTCCTGCACCATACAGGAATATTGAGAAGATGTAACATTTTGCTATTCTTAGTTTTAGCCGTGGTTTTATTTGTTTTGATGTTAGTATATTTTTCATGGCATTAAAATTACTTTTTGCCATACATATTCTTTTGTATGTTTCGGATGACAGATATATAAGTAAATAAAATTAGCCCTTCAATGATAACGTATAATGGAGTATTTATTTGAAGCAATTAGAGTATCTGAAATAAAATAATATCAAGCTAGAATGAAAAATCAGAATAAAAATGTCTTCCCTGTGAACTGCGCTGTGGCCAGAAGCAAAATGAAGAATAGTCGTGCAAGATATCTCATGTAGCTAATGTATGCAAATGGAAGGTCAAAACTCAGGTGGACGGGTTCTAAAATTATATCTGGGGGTTGGGGGTAACACTGTATAGGTTACCTCAATTGTAACGCGACCGGATATGTCTATATGTATCTCCGTATAAATCACCATCAATGGCGTTCTTTTCGAGAATGCATGGAAAAAGACCAAGAGGAAGACCCAGAAGAAGATGGATAGATGCAGTGGCAGAGACATGTAACAACAAAGGAAAATCAATAATTCAGACAGTTCGAGCAGCTCAAGAACGACAAATGATATAAACCACGACACCTTTTAGGTATCAGTGAAAAGAGAAAGGGAAAGAAGAAGATATCCGTATATACAACCGTGATATATATATATATATATATATATATATATACAAAGACATACACATTTATTAACGTGTATATATATATATATATATACACACACAATCACATTTATTAACATATATATGTATATCCAGAGTGTTACCGGGGCCTCATTATGAGGTGGTAAAGAATAGTGACACTGTGACCTTCCAGGCATGTCGTAAGAGGTGACTAAGGAGTTTGATCGATGGCCTGACAAGCTGTCATTGTAAAATGTATTGTTATGGAAACAGAGCCATACATTTTAGAGCAGTGATCTCTGCAATATGTGCCTTTTTGGCACGCAAGGTTTCTGTACTTGAGATTGTGGTTCTGCCCTACGTGCTGTCTTCGGCTCGAAAGGACAATAGATAGATAGATGTATATATCGCTGTCCGAAGTTCGGACAACAATGCAGAAACGATAGAACACAAAATTGTACCAGGTGAAGAAAGGAATAGAAGAGCAACCTTTGAGTCAACAAAAGCTAGCTTGTTGCAATGGGAATTAATTTACAATTAATAGTAAATAAGTATTTCACAAAAAATGTAACTTCCCTTTTTTCAAGGGGAAACTATAATAAAATTAACAAGTACAGGAAACAAGGCACTATGAAACTATTTATATAATAATACAATAAAAGCTTAAAGTTTAAATCTTAAATTATGATCTTACTCTTGGAATAATGGCTAACTGATCATATGCCACGTTGGTATGCCATGTGACATTAAATTCGTATCATCATCATCATCGAGTGCCGTCTCCGCAACGAATGTTGGCTACCACGGATCGGCATTACACTCTGTTTCTTGCTTTGATGGTGCAGTTTGTCATAGATTGACTTGTCCATCTTTTGATGTTACTCGTCCATGTTAGTCTTGGTCTGCCTCTGCCTCTTTTACCTTGTATTTTCCCTTCCAATATTACTTTTAGTAGGCCGTCGTGTCTTTTAACATGCCCCAAAATTTCATTTGCCTTGTCTTAATTGTATTTAGTAGATCTCTTTTTTTTATTTTTAGTTGTTTTAAAACTTCATCGTTTTAAATTGTAGCGATCACTAAATATTGCACCTCCCCAACGACAAAACATCGCTTACAAGCTAACCTGTTCTTTGCTGAATTGTCACATCGGAGTTTTCCCTCTTCCAAACGAGACACACTCATTTCTCCCTGCCCTCAACTTTTTTTTCCCTTCTAAATAAACACCACGCATTCTTCGATTTTTGGTCCAGAAATTACTTCATTCTAATATGTCGAATGAGACTCTCCTTAATTTTCGAATGAATTTTATCGAATATTTGAATATTCATTTTCTATTTTCGGAAACAAATTCTTGCTTAATTTATTAGCTACAAGATGAATATGACCGTCTTTTTCTGATTTTGCTTTCATTATCGTATAATAGCGCTGATTTCTCTCTTAACGTTTTCTGTTCCTAGTTTTTTACATTTTAAATATGTAAAAAGTATGAATAATATTCCGCGCTTCCTATGTGGAATGTGGTGTTAGTGTCAATGTGGTTATTTCCATGAGAAACGAGCATTGTTATCTGTGATGCGGTCACTTAAAAAGTATGGCACTGATATTAGATGAGCTGGATTTGAGAGCACAAATTTCAGAGCTTGTTGGAACAACGACCTTTTTGCGCTCTTTTAAAGGTGGAAGGAGGCAATGGGTATATATCTAACGTACAGCAGAGGAAGGAGAATGGGAAGAAACGGGAGAAGATTACGGGGGAGGTGAAGAAAACAACGAAGAAAAGGAAGAAGTAGACGACGAAGAAAAGGAAGAAAAAGATAATGAAGAATTATAAGAAGAAGACGACAAAGAAAAAGGAAGAAAAAGACAACGAAGAAAAATGAAGAAAAAGTTGACGAAAAATATAAGAAGCGACGAAGAAAAGGAAGTAGAAGACGACGAAGAAAAGGAAGAAGAGGATGGCGAAGAAAAGGAAGAAGAAGACGACGAAGAAAAGGAAGAAGAACACGACGAAGAAAAGGAAGAAGAACACGACAAAGAAAAGGAGGAAGAAGATGATGAAGAAAAGAAGAAAAGACGGCTATGAAGGAAAGGAACAAAAGACGACGAAGAAAAGGAAGAAAAAGACGACGAAGAAAGGAAAGAAAAGACTACGAAGAAAAGGAAGAAGAAGACGACGATGAAGAAAAGAAGAACAGACGGCGATGAAGAAAAGAAGAACAGACGGCGATGAAGAAAAGGAAGAAAAGACGGCGATGAAAAGAAAGAAGACGACGTCGAAGAAAGAGAAGAAAAAGACGACGAAGAAAAGGAAGAAGACGACGACGAAACAGAAGGAGGAGGAAGATAAAGAGTAGGAAAAGGAGGAGAAGAAGAGGAATAAGGAGCATTGGGAGAAGATGAAGAATAAGGAGCATTGGGAGGAGAAGAATAAGGAGCATTGGGAGAAGATGAAGAATAAGGAGCATTGGGAGGAGAAGAATAAGAGCATTGGGAGAAGATGAAGAATAAGGAGCATTGGGAGAAGATGAAGAATAAGGAGCATTGGGAGGAGAAGAATAAGGAGCATTGGGAGAAGATGAAGAATAAGGAGCATTGGGAGAAGATGAAGAATAAGGAGCATTGGGAGAAGATGAAGAATAAGGAGCATTGGGAGGAGAAAAATAAGGAGCATTGGGAGAAGATGAAGAATAAGGAGCATTGGGAGAAGATGAAGAATAAGGAGCATTGGGAGGAGAAGAATAAGGAGCATTGGGAGAAGATGGAGAATAAGGAGCATTGGGAGAAGATGAAGAATAAGGAGCATTGGAAGAAGAAGAATAATAGGAGGACGAGAATGAGATTTTGAGAAGGAGACAAAGGGGAGAAGAGAAAAGCTAGTCTGAGATTGAGAGGAAGAGAAAGGTGAAGAAGAAAAAGGAAGTATACGATGAAGAAAAAAGAAAAGAACATGGTGTGGGAGGACGAGTGGTTAATAAGAAGAAGAAAGTTCACCACCGCAACTAACTTGAACATCAAAGACAAACAGGGCTGTGCAAGGCAGTTGTTATCCTGATTTGATCAACTATTTTCTTATATTCATTGAAATACACCGTCAGCTGTGTGTCTCATTCGTTTTTATTATGTTTAGATATTCCGATTGTTTACGATGAATGATGATATCGTATGACAGGGAACAGTTGGCAGTGTTCATTTTCTGCGCAATTTTGCCTTATGCCTTATATCTTTTGGCGTGTGCTGAGACTGCTATTATGGGGTCTACAGCCATCTTTCTTTCTTTAGATCCTTCAATGAGATGTTAATTCGGATGATTCCACTGGCACGGATGGGTTGAGCAATTATGGATTTTAATTGCAAGAGTAGTCCAAACTATAATATGAAAATGAACACAGCAAAAACATAGGCTATGAGAATAAGCAAAATTAAGACACCCACTAAGCATTAAGATCAAAGATAAAGAAATAAAACAAGTAGAGGAAATCAAGTATTTGGGCACAATGTTTACAGAAGATGGAAAACTAGACAGAGAAATTGACATGAAAATACAAAAAGCAAATGCTGTCACATACCAGCTGTCACCTTTGTTAAGAGATCCAAACATTTCTATAGCAGCTAACCAACAAATGATAAATATCATTTTCATACCAACTTTGTGCTATGAAAATCAAACAAGGACCCTTTCTAAATAATATTTAAGAAAGATCAATACATGTAGATGCGATGCTTGAGAAAAGTAACAAACAACACAAGAAGAGATAGAATACCAAATGGAACCATAAGAAAAATGGTAGCAATAAAACCCTGCCAAGAATATATAGAACAACAACAACTTAAATGGCTGGACCACCTGGTCAGAATGAATCCTCACCAATCACCCTCATGGGTGTTCTTCTCGAGAATGCATGGAAAGAGACCAACAGGAAAACCTAGAAGAAGATGGATAGATGCAGTGACAGAAACATGTAACAACAAAGGGAAATCACTAATTGAGACAGTCCGAGCAGCTCAAGAACGACAAATGATATAAAACACGACACCTTTTCAGTACCAGTGAAAAGAGAAAAGAAGTAGAAGAAGTGATATCGGGGCCTTCCATAACAATAACAATAACAGTAACTTCGTCTCGTTCTCGCAATAGAACTATATTAAATATTTCTCGATCTAAAATAGGCCTCTTCATGAACTCCATCTTCATCGTATCTAAGCTACGGCTCTAGAGTCAGTTATTGCAAATCTCATTGATATACAGAAAGTCAAAGAGTTAATTCAATGTTTAGTTTAGTCCACAGATCTTTCTCTTTGAACATCGAACTAGTTCACGCGTGACCAGTTCTTCTTCAAAGTATATCCCTCAAAGTGTAGCGGTTAACGTCACCGGTGTTGTGTTGGTTAACAATTCTTTTTTGGAATCCGTTGTTTCTAATTTATTTTATTCATTGAATCAGTTTTATTGTAGTCGGGACAACCCCATATCCGCTCCGCCGGTTGTCCAAGAATTTCTCGAAGCGTACGTAGTATGAAGAAGATACTGTGAAAACCATTTTTGACAATAGCAGCAAGATAAAGAGTTCTTAAACGTTATCTAGAGCCAGTCATAACATATGAATGTGAATCATGGACAATAAAATAACAGACAAGAAAATCACTGGAGGATATATATATGTGGTATTTAACAAATTGTTGTTACGTTCGCCAGCTTTTACCTCTGACGAAGTCCCCAGAGACTAGGAACTGAATTTTGCGTGTTAATCCATTTTTCCCTGGCAGCTGTGTGCACAGTGGTCCCTCGCCGCACAGCCAGATAACTCCGACTTCGGAGGTACTCACATTTTTTTCTGTCGATGAGTAATTGACGTTTCAAGCCAGGCCTTGCTGCTGAGACCAGGGGTGGTTGCCGCAGAGAGAAATCATAAATAAAAATCCCAACCGGTGTAGCCAGGATTTGAACCCACAACCTCTCTGTCTCGATGCCGGCGTCTTGCCTCGAGGAAGAGTGTTAAGAATACCATGAACAGATAAGAAAAGTAATTAAAACGTTCTAAAAGATCATTTTTTGAATTAAACTAGTTGGTCAGTTTTTATTTCCTTTAATTAACCTCGTTAACTTTTGTATAAAGCTACCTGGTCTGAATTTCGCTTCTTTAAATTAACCACATTAATGTTTGTTTAAATCTAATTAATCTGTTTTTTTCCCCTGCTTCCTTTAATTAATCACGTTAATTTTTGTATAAAACTAATCTTAATGCCATTAATTAATTAACCACATTAATTTGTGTAAAACGCTAATTTTTCTGTTTTTTTTTTAAATTTGCTTCCGTTAATTAACGACGATAATTTGTGTATAAAGGTAGTTTATTTGTTTTCCTTTAAGTAATTAAGTAATTACATAGAGACACACAGTCAGACGTCAAATTTTCCCCGTCGCACATCAAACAGCAGACCGTAAAATTTGCGCACGGCCGGTTTAGGGAACCATTACGATGACGTAGCACACACCAATGTCGCTGAACAAATAATCTCGATCCCTTTAGATTTATGTCTGATTACTCAAGTGTAAGCAGCCTACGACGAATAACACGAAGCAAATTCCCCAAAGAGACAAATCAGCGGCTGACGAAGTAGTTTACATTAATGTGTAACATGGAAATAACTTGCTTCAAAGAATTTCAACAACGGTCATGAACAGCACCAATGTGACGTAAAGCGCAGATCAAGTCTAAACGGTGGAAGGTCTCACTCACAACACTTGATTCGTCAAAAACAGACTGTTGTCGGCCTACAACCTCACTTTATCAACACAGATGTATCAAGCACATCACCATTTTGACTTTAACGCGGAAAAGTGCAACGAAGATCCGAAATTAATCAGACCCTGGGTGCATTTTCTGCAGCGATCGAGAGGACGTGGACTACATCCACCATCTTGGAGACGGATTCCACTTCCTTTTAATTAATGATGTTAATTTTTATATAAAGCTACTTGGTTTTTTTTGTTTGTTTGTTTTTGCTTCCTTTAATTAATTAACGACATTAACTTGTTCTATGAAAGATAGTTAATCTGTTTCTTTTTCTTGTCCTTAACCGCATACATTTTTGTATAAAGCCAGCTGGTGTGATCTTTGCTTCCTTAAATTAACGACATTAATTTTTTATATAAAGACGGTTACTATGATTTTTATGTCCTTAAATTAATCACATTAATTTTCATATAAAGCCAGTTCTTTACTTTCTTTAATTTATTAACCACACTATTTTTTTTCAATAAATCTACTTTGTAGACTTTTTTTTCTACCTTTAATTAATTAACCCCGTCAACTTGTGTGGGAAGTATAGTTGTTCTGCAATTTTCTTCTTAACTATATTAATGTATTTGTATAAAACTAGTTGGACTATTGTTTATTCCGTTAATTAAGCAGGTTAATATTTGTATGAAGCCAATTGTCTAGTGCTTCTTTCCTTTAATTAACCACATTAATTTTCCTATAAAGCTAGTTCTTTGCATCATTTAATTAATTATCCATATTAATTTTTGTATGAAGTTAGTCTGTTTTTTTTTATTTGTGTTAATTAACCACGTTAATATTCGTATGCCAGATAGTTATTCTGTTTCTTTCTTCCTTTACGTAACAAAGTTCATTTTTGTACAAAGCTAGTTGATCTGTTTTTTTTTCCTTCCTTCAATTAAACCCGTTAATTTTTGTATGAAAGATTATGTTTTTTTTTGTTTCCTCTAATTAATGTGTTTAAGGTAATTTATTTATAACACTATTTGGTCGTTTTTTGTTATTTTTGCTTCATTTAACCTAACCACATTAATTTTTTAACAAAGGTTTGTTGGTGTGTTTTCAGCTCAGCTACCTAAAAATTAAGTTATCATTAGTGATGTCTTTCATGCATGTGTACTCATGGCTATAGCAAAGGGTTACGAGCACAACACGGGAATAAATTGTGTATCTGTATTTGTATATTGAAGGAACAGACCTGGAGACAATTCAGAACTACAACTACCTTGGACATACTATAACCAGTGATGGAAAATGTACAACTGAAATAAACAAAAGAATAGGAGTGGCAAAAAGTAATTTTAATACCATGAAGAACATACTAACATCAAAGCAAATAACACCAGGGCTAAAACTAAGAATAGCAAAATGTTATGTCTTCTCAGCATTCCTATATGGTGCAGAAACATGGACATTAGACAAGAAAACAGATCAGAGAATTGAAGCCTTTGAAATGTGGATATATAGAAGAATAGGTAGAATTGGATGGAAGGAAGAGAAAACAAACGATGAAGTCTTAAAACAACTAAAAATGAAAAGAGAACTACTAAACACAATTCAAACAAGGCAAATGCGATTTTTGGGCCACGTTAAAAGACACAACAGCCTACTAAAAGTAATCATGGAGGGGAAAATACAAGGTAAAAGAAGCAGACCAAGACTAACATGGACGAGTAACATCAAAAGATGGATAAACCGGCCTATGAAACCTGCACCATCAAAGTAAGAGACAGAGCAGAATGGCGCTCCATGGTAGCCAACCTTCAATGCGGGGATGGCACTCGACGATGATGATTGTTATATTACGACATGTGTCTCCCAGATATAGTAGGGCTGAATACTTGCGTTGCAGACACACAGTTACACGATAAAACAGCATCGAACTCGTACTCTTTGGCACTGAGCCTAACTACAAGAACCAACACTAGGGCACACGGCCAACGCAGCTGCCTAAATAAACAGCTAACATTAGCGATGTATTTCACGCATGTGTCATCATCAAGTACCGGGCCTGCTGGCGTAAGTGATCATGTCTCTCCACAACTTTCGATCTCGACAGATATTTATCATTTCTGTTGTTGACCTGCCAAGCCATTCTCTTAAGCTGTCTGTTATTTTCTCTCTTTGCTTCGCTCTATCTCTTCGTCCCTCAATTTTTCCAGTTGTTACAATATTTTCCAGCTGTTCCCTTCTCATTACATGACCCAAAAATATGATAATTGTTTCTTCCTAATGTTTCAAATTAGCTCTCTTTTTGCTTTTGCCTATTTCAGAACGTTTTCATTACTCTTCTTAGCTGTCCATTGTATTCTCAACATTCTTCTGTAAAACCACATTTCTACATTTCTACAGACTCCAGTGATTTTCTTGTATGTTGTCCTATTGTCCATGATTCACATCCTTATGTTAAGACTGGCTCAACATAACATTTAAGAACTATTTTTCTTGTGTACACACGCATATGTACTCATGACTAAAGCATAGGGTTACGAACACAATTCGGGAATAAATTGTATATCGCTATTTTCCGATTAAGAATCTAGTCTCCCTCAGCCTTGTCTAACTTAAGCACGTAAATTACATTAATAAAGATGTCCTTGTTTGTCTTGTTGCCTTATGTACCAACACAACTTTGATCCCTTCGTTGGCATTAATATTAGGACACAGACTTGTCTCATTTACTTGACCATCACGCTAGACATTCCATGGCAATAGAACAGATTTATCTCCTCCTTCCGGCATTATTTAATCTCATTACTGTCTCTAGGACACTCAGAGACGCACTGTGTTGTGATTAAACACAAATAAGCAGACCGAAGAGTGACAGGCCGGGATGTAGCGGTGCTGCCGCTTTAGTTGTTATAACACTTGACCAAAGCTACAGGGCATTGGGGACTGTTATTTTCAATTTCAGTTACTTTCTGTTTGTAGCATTTTAACTCTTCCATACGTTTCGCCGCACAGTGCGTCACTCTCAATTTGATTAGTGTGAACCGTCATCAAACCATATTCATTTTACATGTCTTGTATCATCTTGGTATTGGTGAAATTTAATACCTTGTTCAATTATCGAAAAATTCACATGTAATATGCTATGTGTTAGATAAATATACATATGTAGATTTATTCTTAAAACCAAGAAAAATTTTGTCTCTGAAATATCTTCTGCTGAATTGATTAAAAAGTTTCCGTACGGAAAGAGTTAACGTACTGAAACGTTATTTATGTAATTTCAGTTACACCTTGACGAGTTATAGTCTGAAAAAGAGGCTACGAGTTAAAGACTGAAGAATAGCTGTACTGGCCTTTATAATTGAACACACATTCGGTAGCTTACAATCTTCGGTCAGACAAACTTTCAAGAGAAATAGGTAAAGGTGGTCGCCCTTCCCATGCTTGGCCTTTGAGGAATATTGTGGTAGTGACAATACATCTATTTAGGTGCCGCGATAGCTCAGTGGTTAGTGAACTGGACGACAAAGGACTAGAGGTCTGGTTCGATCCCAACCGATGGCTTCCGGGTTCAACCAGCCTTAAATGGGTACCGGATTGTTTTTCATTGAAAGTAAATCAGCACGGGCGTAATACCGACCACATTACCCCAAAAATCAAATGATGTAGGTCTGTAAAGTTTATGGTCACTAACAACATATACCTTATACGCCACTTGATGTGACGGTGACGGGGGCTCTTTACTTACTATATATATATATATAGATATATATAGGGTGTTTCTAAAGTCGCTGTGCAGTGATTTGAAAATAGTTTTGAAAATACGTCACCGATTGATGAAATTTACGTCATGATATTTTGTTTCACTGCACAGCGACTTTAGAAACACCCTGTCATCATCATCATCATCATCATCATCATCATTATCATTAGATCACATTTCACTTGCAGAACGTTACATTAGCCACAGCTCGTCTGAAAGAATCCCTGTCTCTGGCCTGATCTCCCACAGAACTTTGGATGTACCACAGCCTGTCTGAAAGAACTTCTGTCTCTAGCCAGATCTCCCACTTCTTCTGTTGTCATGTTCAAGGTCTCCTTGATGTCTTGAAACCACCTTCTTCTTGATCTGCCCCTGAAGCTTCGTCCACAAACCATGTCTTCCAATATCGTTCTTTCCAGCCCTTTTGCCAAGCCATTCCCATAAGCTGTCTGATATTTTTTTTTCTCTTTGCCTTCCTCTATCTCTTTGTCCCTCAATTTTCCCAGTTGTTACAATATATTACAGCTGTATTACATAGCCAACAAATTATGATTGTTATATTCTAGTTGTGGAAATTAGCTCTCGTGTTTGCTTTCGCCTCTTTCAGAACGTTTTCATTACCTTCCATAGCTGTCTACGGTATTCTCAACATTCATAAGTAAAACCACATTTCTACAGCCTCCAGTGATTTTCTTGTCTGTTGTCCTATTGTCCATGATTCACATCCATATGTTCTAATATATTCTAAACAGCTCATGTATACGTCATTAATATTTTATTCCAATAACGCTTATGAGGATTTTTTTTTTCTTCCAAATTTGAGAAATATGACCAATTCTGTTGTAAAATAATCGTAATTTAAAGAGAAATATTATAAGTTTAAGCTATTGCGTGCCGTGTGATTATTTTGAATGTACTATAAAAGAACTGGCCCTACCTTAGCAATATAAATAAGAAAAAGAGTTCTGAAATGTTATGTAGAGTCAGTCTTTAACATATGAATGTAAATCATGGACAATAGGACAACAGACAAGATAATTACTGGAGGCTCTAGAATAGTGGTTTCACAGAAGAATGTTGAGAATACCATGGACAGATAAGAAGAGTAATGAAAGCGTTCTGAAAGAGGCCAAAGCAAAGAGATAGCTAATATCCAATATTAGGAAGAAACAATCATCAATTTTTGGCCATGTAATGAGAAGAGAACAACTGGAATATATTGTAACAACTGGGAAAGAAGAGGGACGAAGAGGTAGAGGGAAAGAACGAGAAAAGATACCAGACAGCTTAAGAGAATGGCTTGGCAGAAGGTCAACAAGAGAAATTATAAGCAAATCTTGAGATTGAAAGTTATGGAGAGACATGATCACCTACGCCAGCAGGCATGGTACTTGATGATAACAATGCTATAACTGAATGCCTGTAACAAAAAAAATAAAAGATTGACAAATCTGTGAGTTTCCTGGATACAGTATTCAATTTTTAACCACAAAAGGTTTCTCATTTTAAGATAACATTTCTGCTAATCAGTTCTAATAAGTAATAGAAGAGGTGGTATATTTTATCTTCTTGAAAAGACGCAAAAGACCAAATGAACTTAAATATCACTGACAAACAGTTGTGAAAAATATACATGAAAGGGGAAAACAGAGAAAAGAGGCACTACGGTATGTGTGTAATATACATTTTATTTTTCCCGCTTGCATTTTAAATAAATAGAACTGTTTCCCCGAATGAAATAATTCAACGAAAATGGAACAAATAAGGCAAACAAAAAATGAGGATCGGAAAAGAGTAGAAGAGTTAACAAACGAAATGAAACAATTGAAATCTCAAATGGGATCATTTGAAAGATTGGAGCGAATGGTTAGATACTTTGTAATGAGTGAAGTACATCAGAGCATGGGGAATATAATCAAATAATGGATAGTCGTCGTCGCATTGATTACGTTCTAACTGGGGAAGCTAAAACAAATAAAATATGAAGCTGTTTCTACATTCTGTGTAACCACATTGCTATAGGGGGATTAATGCGGTGAGATTACTGTAATGAGATTTCTGTGATGAGATTGTTGTGATGAGATTATGGTAATGAGATTTATGTGATGAGATTATGTGATGAGATTTTTGTGATGAGATTAATGTGATGAGATTTTTGTGATGAGATTATTGTAATGAGATTTATGTGATGAGATTAATGTGATGAGATTTTTGTGATGAGATTATTGTAATGAGATTATTGTAATGAGATGAGATTTATGTGATGAGATTACTATGATGAGATTACTGTGATGAGATTACTATTAACAGGGACCTAAAAAGGTTTACGTGAGGATTGAGTTATTGAGTTATTAGCGGGTCATTATCATTGCACTTCGAACATGTACATAGGTGCTCAGATCCTCTCCTCAGCAAGTCCCGCTCAGTCCAGCGACTGACGACTCCAGTTCTGTGCTGTTTAATTAGTCTTCTTACACGTCCACTAAGTTTCTCGTTTATGGCTGTGCCCATCTTAACTCCCATCTCTTTCATCCGAAGTAGTGACGTGACTCATGGTTGTCGTAGTCCTGTGTCTTTCCCACTTCCTGGGGGTCATTGATGATGTCCGCCCGATCCAATTTTTGACCGTCCTCAACAATAGCGCAACTAGCCAACCTGTCCGCTTATTCATTTCCCCTTACTCCCGCACGAGACTAGACCGTATGGGTATGAGACAGGGGAAACATTTCGAGGTTTCGTTCAACGTAAGCATTTCGAAGAATTTGTAGAAAATAAAAGAAATAACTTTTGGAAAGGGCAATGCACATTCAACAAGACAATTAAGTTAGTGTAAGAGGAAAGAAGAACGGAAAAGAAAATGTGTGAGATTTTCTCATCATTATGTGTCATACCATAGAGATAGAGGGAAGCAAAGAGAAAAAATACAAGACAGCTTAAGAGAATGGCTTGGCAGGAAGTCAACAACAGAAATGATAAATAACTGTCGAGATCGAAAGTTGTGGAAAGACATGATCACTTACGCCAGCAGGCATGGTACTTGATGATGGTGATGATAATATGCCATACCGGTTGGCGTAGGCGATCACGTCCTATAACAAATCTCTACCCACGGTGAAACATTATCAATTTTGTTGTTGACTGTGCCACGACACAAACCTAACTATAGTTCGTTCACAAATTCGTGCCCACAGAGTTGATCAATTATCTCAGAAACTGTTTGATGAATTTCTGTAATTCTTTTTTCATGAAATCTTATTTGTTCACCGACCTTCAGATTTTATAATATTTAAGTACAAAGGTAGTCTGAATTTTGTACAAATCGTTTTTTGTTATATAATTTTAGGAAAATATCAAACCGCGTGCAATAAACATTACATGCAAACGTATTACATTGAAGAGGGCAACATTTTTCATTTGATTTTATATCTTTGTCATAGAGATAGATAAATTTTGCCTGTACAATAACACAGTTACCTTTTGCATGGTGATGAATTTACACTTTAAACTCTTCATGGTTTTAAAAATCAAGTAGTCACTTCACAACAGGTTACAAATTATCACATATAAAGTTGTGTATGTCTGTTTGTTTGTATGTTTATTTGTTTTCTATGTTTGATTGTTTGTATGTTTTTACATGCATGTGGTTTGGTTGTAAGTTTGTATCTTTGTTTGTATCTTTGTTTGAATCGTTGTTTACATGTTTGTATCTTTGTTTGTTTGTATGGATGTTTCATTGTAGGTTATTTTGTATGTTTGTTTTACATGTTTGTGTATATGTTTATTTATTTACATGTATGTTTTATTTATATGTTTGGGTGTTTGCTTGTATGTTTGTATGTTTGTATGTTTGTTTGTTTGTATTTTTGTTTGGTTGCTTCCACCAACTTTCAATCTCATGCGTAGCCTCAGTGTTCCTGTGGGCTTTACTCCCACTTAAGTTCATGTAAGACCTGTCTTATACTCACCACACACCTGAAGCCTCAGCTCTCAGCTTAGAGTACCCTCTGTGTTAACGAGTGTCCCTCGCTATACAGGCAGACTTTCTCAGGCTTCAGAGATAACCCGTTTAAATAAACGCAGAGACAATTTATTATAATCCACCGACTTAAGTAAAGTAACGTAAAGTAAAGTAAAGTAAAGTAAAGTAAAGTAAAGTAAAGTAATGTTAAAAAAGACAAGGTAAAAGAAAAGAAAAGAAAGTGAAGTAAAGTAAAGAAATGAAAATCAATGCAAAGAAACAAAAAGAAACATAAAGAAAAGAAAAAAGAAAAGAAAAAAGAAAAAAAAATACAAGAGAAGAGAAGAGAAGAAAAGAAAAGAAAAGATAAGAATAGAAAATGAAAGAAAAGGGAACGTTATTAACCCATGGTGGAGCGGATCATATAAATTTGTCGTAGCTACGTGCACACACAAAGAGCTGAAATGATGTTAAAGACGATGGCTATGAAGCTTATAGAATATCAAATTAGATATTTGAGAGAACTCAGCCATGTGTGCTGAAGAGTGATCGCACCCAAGCAGACTTGATTACGTCAGCTATTTTAAAACTATGCTGGTTAATGCTGAACACTGACTTTTAAAACTGCTTAGTAATGTTTTCGGAGTGAGCTTTGTGTAACTGCCAATGTGCAATATCATCATCATGTGTCACACCGTTTGGCCTGGGCGATCACGTCTTTACACAATTACCTGTCCTCTGTGCGGCGTGTCGATTCGATTGTTCACTGTTTAGAGTGTCATAAAACAAAGATTTACAGTATCTTCGACGACTAATTTCATAGGGACATGCATGTTTACAACACTCAGAAAAATCTACAAATAAAAATCAACAGAAAAAAAAACAAAGAACAACAAACAGCCTGAATCAGCGCATTTCACTGAGAGACTTGCGTTACAGCACGATGCCGACTAAGCAACCTTAAAAGTTGTTATCACTTGCGATGTCTCTCATGCATGCGTACTCCTGGCTGTAGCATATTTAGTTTCTTCTCTCTTTGTCGTGGACGACCTCTCTTTCCTTGGATTTTGCCAGTTGTAACCAGCTATTCCAATTCCTCTCATGATGTGCCCGAAATATTTCGATTGTTTCTTCCTTACGACTTTATGATCTATATTTTTTTCCAATTCTTCTCCTATCCTTTTAGCTCCCAGTGGAGCATAAGTCTTCAACAAACACTTTCCAAGTCGTTCTGTTTTTTGCCGTTCTTTTAAGATCATTCCATGTTCTCCCCATCATATCCATCTCTTCTTCAATCTGTCTTCTCCAAGAATTCATTTGTCTTCCTCTTTGTCTTTTCCCCTGGGGATTTCAAAAAAGGGCCTGTTGTGTAATACTCTCAGTTGGCTTCAGTATTGTATTTGTCCGGCTTGTGTCATATGTCTCTTAGACAGAGAGCCCTTCTCTTTCCTGGATGGCAGATTTACTTTTTCTCTCTTTGACTTGTCCATGTTTGTGAAGTTTTTTCTGCTTATATTTTTGCAGTATCATATAGCCAGTCCCATGCCCAACCCTCCTTTCTCGCCTCTTACGAACATGCCTGGTAGGGTACAGCGCCACTATTCTTTACTCCCCTTTCGGGCCGCGGCAGCGCACGGGCGCTATTTTTGCTTGCCCTCTGATAATTTCATTTTTTTTTTACTTTTTCAGTATCCATTACAGAAAGTAGAAAAAAGGAATAGAAAACACCTCACAATCAAACACATATACACCCTCTCCCACATCTCCACACATCCTCAGAATTTATTATTTAAAAATGTATTATTTAATCTAGATACATCTGTGCGTCTGATTATATAACATTATTATGTGGGATAGACATGCTTGAGTACTTCACATTAAACAAAGCAAAAACGTAATATAATCTGTGTACTTCAAATTATATAAAAAGTAAAGTACCCCCGTCACGCCAAGTGGCGTATAGTGAAATATGGTGTTAATGACCCTATATTTTACAGACCTTCAGCACATGATTTTTGGGGTAATGTGGTCGGTATTACGCCCGTGCTGCTTTACTTTCCCAGAAAAAAATCCGGTACCCATTTAAGGCTGGGTGAACCCGGAAGCCGCCGGTTAAGATCAAATCCTACCCTTTATCCATTGTAGTCCAGTTCACTAACCACTGAGCTATCGCGGCTCCCAAATAGGGTATGCAATAATTGAAAAATTAACATAGTCTGTTAAGAGAAATATAAACTGTGTACTTCAAATTATATGATGCAAATATATTATAGGGGTCTCGGTAGCCTAGTTTGAGAAATCATCCGACTTGACTACCGACGTTTGAACAACCCGTGTTTGATTCCCTCTGGAAGCAGCGTGAGTTGTACTCGTAGTTGGAAAAAAAAAAATATCCCCGTGGTTGACCCAGCCGCTGGCAGAAATGGGTACCAGGGTGTTACTTAGGAAAGATGAGAAATGCCGCCTCGCATCGTGAGTTTCGATGCTTGTCTCCGAACACTTCTGGATAAGCGGCCGGATATATATGGGTGAAAACTTACATGCTAAGGCGCCGATTCAAGTCTCGTACTTTAACTTTACTTCTTTCTGTACGTCTGTTTAAATAACACCATTATATAAGATAAACATACTTCAAAACCGCAAATTAAAATATGCAAAAATGTAGGATAGACTATGTCTTCTTCTAACCTTTTAGCTCCCAGTGGAACATAGGTCTTCAACAAACACTTTCCAAGTCGTTCTGTTTTTTGCCATTCTTTTAAGATCATTCCATGTCTTCTCCATCATCTTCATCTCTGCTTCTATCTGTCTTTTCCAAGAATTCTTGGTCTTCCTCTTTGTCTTTTCCCCTGGGGATTCCAAAAAAGAGCCTGTTGTGTAATACTATCAGTTGGCTTCCGTAGTGTGTGTCCTATCCAGCGCCATCGTCTTCGCTGTATCTCTTTATCCACTGGTATTTGACTGGCACAGTTCCTTAATTCTATGTTAGTGATTTTGTCCTGCCATTTCCATCCTTTTATTCTGCGTAAGCATCCATTAATGAAAGTCTGTATCTTCGTGATTGTCAATTTTGTTGTTCTCCATGTTTCACAGCCATATAATAGGACCGCCTTAACATTTGAGTTGAACATTTTTATTTTTGTATTTAAGCTAATTTCTTTGGATTTCCATACGTTTCCCAGTGCAATAAAAGGTCCTCTTGCTTTTGATATCCTTATTTTGGTATCATTTTCTGTTCCTCCCTCTTTATCTACATATATCTTACATATATATGGGCAGTAATATAGATAAAGTGGGAGGAGAGACTATGTACTTAAGATTATATGATGCAAGTATGCTGGATATATTTCAGTACTTCATATTAAATGATGCTAGTACGTAAAATAGATGTATATGCTTCAAATTATATGTTTCAAGTATTCAGAACATAATCGATCCATACAGTAAACTTTGGCCCATGCCGAGAGGCATCAGAGACCATGTTCCTCCATAACCTACTAATTTATGCGCTGTGTAGCAGTACAGCCGTTGATTATTTCTCGTGCCACGCAATCAAACCCTCCAGCATGTTATTCATCTGTCTGCCTTTATATCTCTTGCCTTCTATTGTTCGTGTTATTATATGTACTCCAACCCACCTCTTCTCAACCATGCCTCACGTATCTCGAACACCAGTATTTCTCTGCAAAACTGCACATATGACATAAGCATTTTTATATGAAATTGCACAGAACGACATAAAACATTTCTCTATGAGATTGCACATATGGACATAAGCATTTCTCAATGAAGCTGTACATATGGGCATATGCATTTCTCTATGAAAATACACAAATGGATACCAACATTTCTCTGTAAAATTGTAAATATGGTTACCATCATTTCTTTGTAATTAGAGAAATCTCCAATCAACCACTAATATCTTCAGAAATCGAGAAAAGACGATAGTCATATGTTGAACATGTGATGATGATAGATAATAACCGAATAGCAAAGCATGCCCTCAAGTGGGAAACAACTGGTAAGAGGAAAAGAGGCCGACCTAGAAAGACACTGAGAAGAACATTGATCAGAGAGGCAAGAGCAGAAGGAATTGTCTCCCTCAATGAGACAGAGTTGCTTGCAAAGAACAGAGACAAATGGCGAGATTTGATAAAATATCTTTACAAGGATTTAAAACTGCTAGAATAAAAATTTTGATAAGAGAAAGGGTATCTGGGCCTATGCCCTATGGGCCGGCTACGGCTCGAAAAGTCAATAGATAGATATAATTCTCTGTGAAACTGTAAATATGGATACCAGCATTTCTCGGTGAAACTGTAAATATGGATACCAGTATTTCTCTGTGAAACTGTAAATATGGATACCAGCATTTCTCTGTGAAACTGTAAATATGGATACCAACATTTCTCTGTGAAACTGTAAATATGGATACCAGTATTTCTCTGTGAAACTGTAAATATAGATACCAGTATTTCTCTGTGAAACTGTAAATATGGATACCAGCATTTCTCTGTGAAACTGTAGGTATGACCATAACCATTATATTTGTTAAATAAAAAATCAAATATGTATGATCTTTCGTCTACATAAGCACACATTAAACATATCCTTTCTTTGGTCTATGTTTGCAGGCAAAGAGCAAGATAGTCATGCTCAGGGTGCTGAAGGAATTCAGGGGCCGCAACTCGACGCGGCCCCTGCCGGACGAGGCAAGACACATGCAGGAAACAGAGCCTGACTCGGAGCTCAGTGACAAATGTAAAGAGGTGAGTTATCGCACTTGGTCATGCCCCTCTAGTTATCATTAGTCCGTTAATATGTTCTTTGGTACTGAGAGTATTACACGACACGCCCATTTGTGGGAACCCCAGGGGAGGAAATAAAGAGGAAGACCGAAATATACTTGCAGAAGGGATAAAGACACAAAGATGCATCAAGGATCGAGAGAACGTGGACTAGATCCACCATCTTGGAAACGGAAGTCTTCTAGTAGTCTGATTGTGATAATACTTTCTGAGTGGCATTTTATTTCTAGAATCTTCCTTGCGTGTTCTGGGTCGCTGATAAAAACTACTCCGTGTGTTGCTCTTTCTGTGTTGTTGACTCCTGACAATATTATCGTGTAGTTAATGTGTGTTTTCTTTATCTGTTGTCCTTTCACTCTGGTGTCCGCTAATCCTAATGTTTTGTTTTCCTTCTTGTCATTTCTTCTATACAAAGAAAATAAATAAAGTACCCCCGTCACACCAAGTGGCGTATGCTGAATATGGTGTTAGTGACCATAAATTTTACAGACCTTCGGCACATAATTTTTGTGGTAATGTGGTCAGTATTACGCCCGTGCCGCTTTACTTTCCCAGAAAAAAATCCGGTAGCCATTAAATGTTTGATGAACCGGAAGCCGTCAGTTGTAATCGAACCTTATCTCTTGTCCTTTGTAGTCCAGCTCACATTCCACTGAGCTATCGCGGCTCCATTTCTTCTATAAGTTCAACATTTTTTTATTTTTTATTCCACATATATTTATGGTTGCTACTTTATTTGTGTTGTCCATCTCCATTTTCTGTTATTTTTTTCTGAGCATAAAACGTTTATCCCTTACCAACATGCTGAGTAGTCATAAGGGCTTAACTTTAAAACATACTTGGGGGGAGGGGGAGGGGTTAGCCCAGCGATGTATCACCCACGTGCTAGATCACTAGGTCTCACATGCGTACTTTTAAGCATTCATTGCACTAATGACCTCTACTGAGATGAAATTTGTGTCAGACGAGAGATAGGAAACTGTCTGAGAGATAAGATCAGAAATGAGGAACTGAGAAAAAAGCTAGGAATAGCCCCCCGCCATAGAATATATAACGAAACAACAGATAAAAATTGTTTCGCCACGTGACAAGGCAGAAAGATCAAAATACAACACAACGAGCCTTCAAAAAACGTTGTGAGAATACCAGACCCAATGGTCGACCACAAAAAAGATGGATGTATGAAATATTAGAAGCACTAGGAAACATAACAGCAGCAGAGACGAACAGAAGAGCAAAAGACCACAAATTATATCTCGCCTAGAAGCTGAAAGGCAAATGAGGAAGGAAAGAAGAAAAACAATTGCATTAGGAAATATATGGAAATCCAAAGAAATTAGGTTTAATACTAAAATACCAATTTTCAACTCCAGTGTAAAGTCAGTCCTATTATATCGCTGTGAAACATGGAGAACAACAAAATTGACAATCATGAAAATACAGACTTCATTAATTTCAAATTAAATTACGCGGAATAAAAGGATGGAAAGGCAGGACAAAATGTCTAATGTAGAATTATGGAAAAGTACCAAATAGATGTGAATAATGAGATACAGCGAAGACCATGGCGCTTAATAGGGCACACACTGCGGAATCCGACTGAGAGTTTTACACAACAAGTCATTTTAGGAATCCCTCAGGAAAAAAGACAAAGAGGAAGACTAAAATAGTCTTGGAGAGGACAAATCGAAGCAGAGATGAAGCTAAAGGGGAAGACACGCACTGATTTTAAAAGAATGGTAAGAATGGAGTTGAAAGGTAAATACCAAGAGGAAGAAGTATATGTTAATTTCAAACAAATTGTTGATATTAAATGAAAATTAGTAATGTTTATGGAAATGAGCTCCCAAGCGGTGCGCAAATAAAAACAGTTTGAGAATCACTGGTCCTTTAAATGCTGAAAGAGTATGACGCATGCATAAGAAACTAATGCCTCAGAGTGCTAATTATTGTTATATTTGTATTTAGACACTCGTCAGTGTCCTCGGACATGATCCATTACCACTCACTTGCTTTCTTTAGATCATCACAAAAGGAAACGTCACTATAGTGCACGAATCACGAGGCACTAACGAGGGCCCCTGGTAATACTCTGATGCAGTTGATTACTATTAATATGGAGTGACGTCATCGACGAAGCTCGATCCAAATGAAAAAACATGTACTACAAACTTTAACATCAGCATGTGCCGTACCGGTTGGTGTAAGCCATCATGTCCTTGCACAATCTCCATAGTAGGTAAAATAAAGGCTCCCGTCACGCCAAGTGGTGTATAGGGAATATGGTGTTAGTAACCATAATTTTTATAGACCGTCGGCACTTGATTTTTGGTTGTTTTTTTTTTTTTGCTTTACCAGAAAATATGTGGTACCCATTTCAGGCTGGGTGAACCCGGAAGCCGTCGGTTGGGATCGAAACCGACCTCTTGTCCTTTGTAGTCCAGTTCACTAACCACTGAGCTATCGCGGCTAATATCCCCCTTTAGGCCACATATATCCGTCTTCGCAAACAATTTATATTACAAAATAATTGTTTTACAATAAATGTAGTAATTTTACAAGTTATTTTACAATAAATGTAGTAATTTTACAAGTTGTTTTTCAATAAATGTAGTAATTTTACAAGTTGTTTTACAATAAATGTAGTAATTTTACAAGTTGTTTTACAATAAATGTAGTAATTTTACAAGTTGTTTTACAATAAATGTAGTAATTTTACAAGTTGTTTTACAATAAATGTAGTAATTTTACAAGTTGTTTTACAATAAATGTAGTAATTTTACAAGTTGTTTTACAATAAATGTAGTAATTTTACAAGTTGTTTTACAATAAATGTAGTAATTTTACATGTTGTTTTACAATAAATGTAGTAATTTTACAAGTTGTTTTTCAATAAATGTAGTAATTTTACAAGTTGTTTTTCAATAAATGTAGTAATTTTACAAGTTGTTTTACAATAAATGTAGTAATTTTACAAGTTATTTTACAATAAATGTAGTAATTTTACAAGTTGTTTTACAATAAATGTAGTAATTTTACAAGTTGTTTTTCAATAAATGTAGTAATTTTACAAGTTGTTTTACAATAAATGTAGTAATTTTACAAGTTGTTTTACAATAAATGTAGTAATTTTACAAGTTGTTTTACAATAAATGTAGTAATTTTACAAGTTGTTTTACAATAAATGTAGTAATTTTACAAGTTGTTTTACAATAAATGTAGTAATTTTACAAGTTGTTTTACAATAAATGTAGTAATTTTACAAGTTGTTTTACAATAAATGTAGTAATTTTACAAATTGTTTTACAATAAATATCGTAATGTTACAAATTGTTTTATAATAAATATCGTAATGTTACAAATTGTTTTATAATAAATATCGTAATGTTACAAATTGTTTTATAATAAGTATCGTAATGTTACAAATTGTTTTATAATAAATATCGTAATGTTACAAATTGTTTTATAATAAATATCGTAATGTTACAAATTGTTTTATAATAAATATCGTAATTTTACAAGTTGTTTTACAATAAATGTAGTAATTTTACAAGTTGTTTTACAATAAATGTAGTAATTTTACAAGTTGTTTTACAATAAATGTAGTAATTGTACAAGTTGTTTTACAATAAATGTAGTAATTTTACAAATTGTTTTACAATAAATATCGTAATGTTACAAATTGTTTTATAATAAATATCATAATGTTACAATTGTTTTATAATAAATATCGTAATATTACAAATTGTTTTACAAGTGTATTTAATAAGTTGTATCAACACCCAACTACAGGTAACACGAGTCAATGCGCGGACTTGATAGAATCCATCATAGCTAGGAGATAAACAGCGTATATGATATAAGATAACAATCAACACGTTTTCTTATCAACTCAACAAACATTTTTCAATTTCCTTGAATGTGTGCGCGCTCGCTCGCGTGCATGTGCGTATATGTGTGTTTAACTATACTTTTATTTAAGTCAAGTTGTGGAAAGTTACAGTCCAAATTATTTACCTGTTGGCTTCATTCAATTTAATACTCGTTGGTACCCACAATTTAGGTTGGTATTGTAATATAACAATACTATAACAATAATATAACAATAACATGGCCTTTTTCGTCTTGTCAGACGGTCTAGTGGAGGCTATTGTGTATTTTTTTTGTTGAGATTTTATTTTTGTCGAGCAGCTTCTCTCGTGGCTAATTCTACCAATGTTTAACAAACACACGCGGTCATAGAATGAACAAGTCAGGCCCACTGATCCAAAAGGTTTTTGCCATCCTTTTTCAGGAGTCTTTTCTCTTCTAAGTTTTGTCTTAGCACAATCTCAAATGTTGTTATACCATTCCTTATATATGCTTTACATAATGTGCGATCACTTGCCAGATGTTCCCAGTCATTTTCACAGATGGAGAAGTCATTCAGAGATGATTTACAGATATCTCTATATCGTAGTTTAGGTCTAACAATAATAACATATAACAATAATATAACAATAATATCTTCTTCTTCTTCTACCTTTTTAGCTCCCAGTGGAGCATAGGTCTTCAACAAACACTTTCCAAGTCGCTCTATTTTTTGCCATTCTTTTAAGATCAGTCCATGTCTTCCCCATCATCTTCATCTCTGCTTCTATCTGTCTTCTCTGAGAATTCTTTGGTCTTCCTCTTTGTCTTTTCCCCTGGGGATTCCAAAAAGGGCCTGTTGTGTCTCTCAGTTGGCTTCCGTCGTGTGTGTCCTATATCCAGCGTCATCGTCTTCACTTTATCTCTTTATTCACTGGTATTTGACTGGTACATTTCCATAATTCTATGTTAGTGATTTTGTCCTGCCATTTCCATCCTTTTATCCTGCGTAGGCATCCATTAATGAAAGATAACAATAATATAAGAATAATATAAGAATAATATAACAATAATATAACAATAATATAACAATAATATAACAATAATGAAATGGATAACGATGATGCCATTGTCCTTACTTCTGACAGCCCAACAAGATTGGAAGAAACAATCAAGTCTGTTACAATGAGACAGTGAAAAGCACAATCAAATGTTATTTAAATGTACAGAGAACCAAGATAATCTCCATCAACAAAGGAAAGAGCTAACAAAAATGGACATAAACAGCAACGAACTTGAAACTGAAAGAAACTATGAAAATGGGATATGTAACAACTAACAATATAGACTAAAGAAGATTAGCAATAGCAACACAAGCTTTAAATGACATTATTAAGATATGGTGCAATATTAATAAGGCAGTCAAATTAAAATAATTGAGCGCATATATCTTGTAATTAGTAACATATGACTGCGAATCATGGACAATCTCGCAAACAATAACGAAGAAAATTTGGTTCATTCGAAATTAAAGACTACAGAAAGACCCATAAGGTATCTTGAATCATAAAAAAAAGAGCAATGAAGACATATTAATAGACTTAAACATTAAAAAGAACTGAAAAATAAAAACACAAATCTACAAGGGAAATTAAAATATTATAACCGCGTCAAAAGACTTAAGGGGCTGGAAAGAATAATAATGGAAGGCATGGCTCATGGTCGACGAGACAGGGGCAGACCAAGAAGAAGATAGTTTCAAGAAATGAAAGAGACCTTGAATATGGCAGAAGAAGAAGTGGAAGATCTAGCTCTTCTACTTCTTCTACCTCTTTCCTTCCTCATTTGTCTTTCAGCGTCGAGGGGAGATATAATTTGCGGTCATTTGCTCTTCTGTTCGTCTCTGCTGCTGTTATGTTTCCTAGTGCTTCTAATATTCCATCGACCCATCTTTTTCGTGGTCGACCATTGGGTCGGGTGTTCTCACAACGTTTGTTGAAGGCTCGTTGTGTTGTGTTTTGTTCTTTCTGCCTTGTCACGTGGCCAAACCATTGTATCTGTTGTTTCCTTATATATTCTATGGCGGGGGGCTATTCCTTGCTGTTTTCTCAGTTCTTCATTTCTGATCTTGTCTCTCAGACTGTTTCCTGTCATTCGTCTGACTCATTAAGATCTAGCTAGGGACAGAGATTCTTTCCGACTGGCTGTGATGATTGCATCGTTCTGCGGTGATGCTTAATCGTGATGGATTGACAAATTTCAATAACTTCTGTTACATGACGAGAGGCGTTGAATATCATATACCCACATAGCCGTCGATTACCGCAGCTGCTGATTGTTTCCCGTACCACGCCATCTAATAATCCAGAATCGTTTTCCCTCTGTTTACACCGAACCCCCTTTTTTTCTACTTACATTTTTTTTCTGTTATGGTAATGGTAAGTCAAAGGCCCCGGTATCACTCCAAACGAATTTAAAATCCATAATTGCTTAACCGCCCGTGCCAGTGTCATCACACGAATTAACATCTCATTGAAGGATCTAAACAAAGAAAGGCAGCTGCAGCCCTCATCATAGCAAATACAGCACACGCCAAAAGTAATAAGGCCAAGCATCACCGAAAGTGAACGCAACTGAACTGTCTTTCGTAATACGATATCATCACTCAGCGTAAGAAATCAGGAATATGCAAACACAATCCGGATGAAAAACACAGCTCACCGTGTGCACAAAGCACTAAACTCAGTAGCTCTGTTATCATTAAGTATTTCAACTCGCCTTTTCTCCACATATGCTCTGCAAATCTGTACTCCCTTTCCTAATTCGTAATATAATCTTTCTAATTCGCGTCAGTGCTCGTCGAATAATCTCTTTATTTTAGCTCGCTACAAAACATTTAGCGTCTGCTCCTAACTGATTATGTCCCATCCTGAAGACGCATGTGTCGAGCCGCATGACGCAGATATCGCAGTTTTGCAGCAAAATAGCGACACAGCGCAACAGCGACTATTTAACGGGTGAAAGCTAAGAGGAAGAAAAACGAATTCTGTCCGACTTTGGATCTCTTTGTTTACTGCCCATTCTATTTCTATTCTTTTCTATCCATGAAACCAGTTTCATTGCTGTCATAAGTGTCCCATACCTGCTCCACCAATTTCCACATCATTTCCCAAAATGCATTGGTAAATTCTGTTCACAATAAATACGATGAGACGTGAACTTCCTGTCAATATGGGGGATAGGCGGCAGGAACCATTGAAGGCTATGTCTGAAAAGTGTTCCTTCTTGCAGTTTCCTCATATTCCAAGTCCAGCTTGTTGCAGGAGCTACTGAGTTAAGTGCTCTGTGCACACCGTGAGCTGTACGTTTCATCTGTTTTGATCGTGTTTCGACATTCCGATTGTTTACGATGATATCGTATGACAAGGAACAGTTGGCTGTGTTCACTTTCTGTGTGGTTTCGCCTTATGTCTTTTGGTGTGTACTGAGACTGCTATGATGGGGTCTACAGCTACCTTTCTTTGTTTGGGAGATGAGTTAGTAATTCGGATGATTCCACTGGCACGGGCGGTTGAGCAATTATGGATTTTAATTCGCTTGGAGTGATACCGGGGCCTACCATAACCATACCAGTAACAACCCGTTCACAGGGTCGCTCCATGCACGTCATACTGACCGCATAGGTGATCATTCCAAACCTCCTTTGTCTCCTCATACGCCATGTGTGACAGATAACAGGGGCTCTATTCTTGTCTCCCTTTACCGTGGTAGTCACATAGGATGTTTACTTACTGAACTTAACTGTTCGCAATTTACAACTACAAAGCTGCATTTGCATCAAATGTCGCGTAAGGTCAATGGCACAACTCTGAGTAATAAAAACAGGATTTTTATAGGAAACACAAATTAAACTTACAAAATGACATTATTTCAATAATAAAATGGAGTTCTGGCGCTTCATGACAGCCTAGGACAGCCGACATTGCACTCAAACTGCTAGATTGTCATTGTGTGTTAATGAATATCGAGTATCGGCACACTTTTAGAGCTATATTCCTGACCGACCCTTAATGGCGACAAACAGAATAGCCCGGTACATTCGATGTCTCGCCTACAGCAAAATCTATACGTACTTTAAAACTAACGGCGGTTCTAAAACTTTTCTGCGATTTTTTTTTTTTAAGTGTTAAGCCCCGGGGGGGGGGGGGGGGTGTGTGTGTGTGTGGGGGGGTGTAGGTGAGAGAGAGAGAGGTAGGGAGAGGGAAAAAAGAGGTAAATAAAAATATGTTTACGGTACTATCCCATTATGGTTCGCGTGGTTGGGTTTCTTCCCAACCAAAGGAGGGGTAAGACGTCTCCTTTCCTCCGCCAGTCTTCGGGACACCCCTGGGCGAGGTGGAGACCCCCTATCAGGATTGCGTGAAGCCATTAGAGCAGGTGGTGGATGGTGTTGTGGGAGCAGCCCGACAAGTAGTGCCGATTATGGTCCCCACTCCGTGATAGCAGGCAGAGGATCTCATGTATAGAGACAATGGCTGCGATCTTCGACTAGTACAGTCACTGCCAAGAAGGAAAGGAATGGCAAACTACCTTCTTATATTGCCAAGTATAATTATGTAAGACAGAAAATACTAGATAGCTTGGTATTATGACATGGAAAACATTCAAAAAAAGAACGGATACGATGCATGGTGGATAGAAGTATGTGCAGTGACATGATTGCCTACGCCAAATGGTATGGCACATGATGATGACTATATAATTGCAAGGGCTTATTTATAGAGAGAAGGGAGACGCAGAAAATGATAGATTAATAAAACAATAAACATTGTGGTAACAGTAAACATTAGTGGAAACAGTAAACATTAAGGCAAACAGTAAAAATTATGTAAACAGTATGAATAAAAGACACTTATGTCACTCGATACTGAAATTCAAAAGATACGAAGACAAGTAATGCCATATAAGTTTTCATATTAGGATGTAAATAAAGCATAATACGGTCGAGAGACGAGAAAGATACGATGTTTCGACAAAAAAACCTTCTCCAGATACAAATACTAATACAAAAGCAAACACGAAGCAAAAAGACAGAGGTAATGGTAACAACAAAGAAAAAGACATCACCTTAGTGCAAAATAAAGACAAGTGGAACAATATTAAAACAGGTAAATGAATTTAAATATTTGGGAACTTTGTTAACCTCAGACGGAAGATGTACAAAAGAGGTGAGATGCAGAATGGCTTAGGCAAAAGCAGCTAAAAAATGAGGAAGATACTATGCAATCCATTTTTGACAATAGAAACAAGAAAAAGAGTTCTGAAATGTTATGTAGAGGTAGTCTTAACATATGGATGCGAATCATGGACAATATGACAACAGACAAGGAAATCACTGCAGTCTGTAGAAATGTGGTTTTACAGAAGAATGTTGAGAATACCATAGACAGCTAAGAAGAGTAATGAAGAAGTTATGAAAGAGGCCAAAGCAAAAAGAGAGCTAATTTCCAATATTAGGGAGAAACAATCTTAAATTGTTGGCCACGTAATCAGAAGAGAACAACTGGAATAAATTGTAACAACTGGGAATATTGAGGGACGAAAAGATTGCGGAATCAAAGAGAATGATCCCGGACAACTTAAGGGAATAATGGCTTGGCAGAAGGTCAACAACAGAAATGATAAATAACTGTCGAGATCTAAAGTTGTGGAGAGACATGATTGCCTACGAAAGCAGCCCCGGTACTTGATGATGATTTTATATACATAAGGGTAAGGTACCACCGTCACGCCAAGTGGCATATATGGATTACGGTGTTAGTGACCATAAATTTTACAGACCTTCGGCACATGATTTTTGGGGTAATGTGGTCGGTATTACGCCCGTGCCGCTTTACCTTCCCAGAAAAAAATACGGTACCCATTAAAGGCTGGGTGAACCGGAACCCGTCGGTTGGGATCGAACCCTACCTCTTGTCCTTTGTAGTCCAGTTCACTAACCACTGAGCTATCGCGGCTCCCATATGCATATATATGACATCTTCAAGAGGAGATACAGTGACAACTGGCAGCCGCCATTACAGCGGCTACGGAGGAAAAGGAAGAATAAGGCAGATCAAGGAAAACATGGAGGGTGATGATGATGATAGAGATAGAGATATATAATTTGGGCCAGATATGAGGCACTCACGAAACGGAAGAGCACTGTTATTACCGTACAAAATGACGCAAGACATACCAGCGATTACCGTCGAGCTGGTCTGCTCTTATGAAAGAAGAAGGGGAACAAAAATCAGACCATGTCTATTTCCATAGAATTTGTAAATAATGTTACCTCGTATTTCAAGGACTGAGAACCGTTGTTTCAAACTATTACTGCCACATTATCGCAATGCAACCCGTGCATGACCTAAACTCAACGTCATTGGTCACGTGATAAAATACTTGACGTAAACAGAACGTATAATACCAGAACAAAACCTAAAATCTTGTAGAAAACAAAATTGAAAAAAAAAAATGAATTTTGAACTTAAACAAAAGCGAAAATGTATACTCTAGACTTTCCGGATGTGAACGGTAACGTTAAACAAAGGCTGTACATTCTCGGCTCATTGTAAGGAATGACGATCGAAGTAAACAAATACGCCGTATGGCTCCATTTGGACAAATATCATAACCATATGTTGTGTTTAGAATTACGCAATACTAGATACGAATTGAATAATAGATAATAGGCCGAGACGGTCGTTTATTTGTTTACTTGTTTACCGATCTCCAGGGCGACGAGATGCTGCTGGTGTTTTATATATATCAGGATCCAAGACATCCGCTTGTTTATTGTGTTGACGTGTGTCATGGTTGATGTCATGAGTCTCGAATTCTTCTTCTGCTTTTCTTCCTCATTTGGGTTCCTTATTTTTTTTTTTTAATTTTAATTTTAATTACTTAATTAATTATTATATTATTATTATTTTTTTTTTTTTTGGGGGGGGGGGCGGGGGTTGTATAGTCTAACAACAAACAATACAAATGCGATTTATGGGCCATGTTAAAAGACACAACAGCCTACTAAAAGTAAACCTGGAGGGAAAAATACAAGGTAAAAGATGCAGAGACAGACCAACACTAACATGGACGAGTAACATCAAAAGATGGACAAATCAGCCTATGACAACCTGCACCATCAAAGCAAGAGATAGAGCAGAATGGCGCTCCATGGTAGCCAACCTTCGTTGCGAAGACGGCACTCGATGATGATGATGATGATGATGATGAACCTAACAACAAACAAACATTTCAGCGTCGATGAGAGATATAGTTTGCGCTAGTTAACTCTTCGTATGATCTTAACGGAGGTATTGGAATCTGTGATGAAGAAGATGAGAAAAATGGGAACGATCATAACTAATTCCATACGTTTCCCCGCACAGTGCGTCACTCTCCATCTGATTAGTGTGAACCGCCATCAAATCATATTCTTTTTATATGTCTTGTATCATCTTGGTATTGGTGAAATTTAACTCCTTCTTTAATTATATACAATTTCATATATAATGTGTTATATGCTACATAATTTAAAAAAAATAAAGGACTCAGCCTTAATAGCAAAAAGACAGAGGTAATGGTAGCAACAAAGAAAAAGACATCACCTCAGTGCAAAATAAAGACCAAGTGGAACAATAGTAAAACAGGTAAATGAATTTAAATATTTGGGAACTTTGTTAACCTCAGACGGAAGATGTACAAAAGAGGTAAGATGTAGAATGGCTCAGGCAAATGCAGCTTTCCAAAAAAATGAGGAAAAAACTATTCAATCCATTTTTGAAAATAGAAACAAGAAAAAGAGTTCTTAAATGTTATGTAGAGCCAGTCTTAACATATGGATGCGAATCATGGACAATAGGACAACAGACAAGAAAATCACTGGAGTCTGTAGAAATGTGTTTTACAGAAGAATGTTGAGAATACCATGGACAGCTAAAAAGAGTAATGAAGATGTTCTGAGAGAGGTCAAAGCAAAAAGAGAGCTAATTTCCAATATTAGGAAGAAACAATCATCATTTTTTGGCCATGTAATGAGAAGAGAACAAATGGAATATATTGTAACAACTGGAAAAATTGAGGGACGAAGAGATAGAGGGACGCAAAGAGAAAATAACAGACAGCTTAACAGGATGGCTTGTCAGAAGGTCAACAACAGAAATGATAAATAGCTGCCGAGATCGAAAGTTGTGGAGAGATATGATCACCTACGCCACCAGGTCCGGTACTTGATGATGATGATATATAAATATGTAGATTGATTCTTAAAACCATGAAACATTTTGTCTCTGGAATCTCTTCCATTGGACTGATAAAAACCTTCGTACTGAAAGAATTAAAGAGAACGGTAAGAACAGAGTTGCCTGAAAGCTGTTTGTTGAAGACCTATCCTCCTCAGGGAGTTGAACAGAAAAAGAATTGAGTATGGGCAGAACAAAACATTGCCCGTGTGTTACTGGGTCTTCATTACGATGGAAGTAAAGAATAGTGACACTGTGACCTTCCAGGCATGTTGTAAGAGGCGACTAAGGAGTTGATCGATTGACAAGCTGTCATTGTAAAAAGCATTGTTATGGAAACAGAGCCATATATTTTAGAGCAGTGATCTCTACAATATGTGCCATTTTGGCACGCAAGGTTTCTGTTTTTGAGATTGTGGTTCTGCCCTATGTGCCGTATTCGGCTCGGAAGGACAATAGATAGATAGATAGATTTATAGATAGATAGATAGAATACAAAACATAGTTCTTGAGCATATAATTAATTTCGATAAAATATAGAACGATTAATTGTGCCTCCCGAGTATCAATGTGTGCTTACACCGCATATTTACTTATTGGTTCAATTGAATCAATGTAGGTTATGTGTACGGCTAGTGTAATTTAAATATGTGTTGTGGAACATATATATATATATATATATACATAGAAAGCCGCGAAAGCTCAGTGATTAGTGAGCTGAATTACAAAGGGCTAGAGGTCAGATTCGGTTCTGATCGATGAATTTCGTGTTCACCCAGCCTTAAATGGATCCTGGATTTCATTTGGAAAGTAAAGCGGCACGGGCGTAATACCGACCACATTACCCGCACAAATCCTGTGCGGAAGGTGTATAAAAATTATGGTCTCTAAAACCATATTCCCTATACGCCACTTGGCGTGACGGGGCTCTTTACTTTACTTATATGTATATATATTATGACTTGCTTTTCTGCAAGGAGATATACACAGTTGTGTCTTTTGCTCTTCAGTTGGCCCTCTGCTGCTGTTATGCTTCTAATAGTCCATCAATCTATCATTTTCGTTGTCGACACTTAAGTGTCGTGTTCTCGTAGTGTTTTATACGAGGCTCGTTGTGTTGAGTTTTTGTTATTTCTGTCTTATGCTGTGGAATAACTGTAAAATAGGTTGTTTATATGGCGGGGGTTATTCCTAGCTATTTCCTCAGTTCTTTATTTCTGATATTATCTTTCAGACTATTTGTTTCCTGTCATACGTCTGACACATTTCATCTCGGTAGTGGTGTATTTTCTTATTGTTCTTGGGTCTATGGCCTCTAAGTTTGGCATTGGTAACACAATGTTGGGATGAAGATTGTATTGTAGAGTTCTCGTTTTGCCTCTATAGTTATTTCCTTGTTGGACAAAAGTGGTGATAACTGCCCAATGATTTTACAAGCTTTGTTGCATCTTGAGTCTCTTTGCTTTTTGTAAATTGTCGTTTGTCACTTGGCTTCCTAGATATTTAAATTCATCTACTTGTTTTAGTTGTATGCAGTTCATTGTTACGTTGATGTTCTGTTTCTATTTTGCGATGTTCATGACTTCTGTTTTGCTGGTGCTGATTTTCATCTTGTATTGATCACCTGCGCTGTTGACCTTTTTATGTTTTCTTGTAGGTTTTATGTTTTCATGTAATGCTGTGTGATCGTTTGCAAATAGAAGCTGGTTAATCTCTTGCAAATAGAAGCTGGTTAATCTCTTGCAAATAGAAGCTGGTAAATCTCTTGCAAATAGAAGCTGGTTAATCTCCTGTAAATAGAAGCTGGTTAATCTCTTGCAAATAGAAGCTGGTTAATCTCTTGCAAATAGAAGCTGGTTAATCTCTTGCAAATAGAAGCTGGTTAATCTCTTGCAAATAGAAGCTGGTTAATCTCTTGCAAATAGAAGCTGGTAAATCTCTTGCAAATAAAAGCTGGTTAATCTCCCTTGTCGCCATTGGGTTGGCTAATTTACATATGCATTCAATATAGGTAATAAACAAAAGGGGAGAGTACGCGTCCCTGACTTACTCCTGATCTAACTTCGAAATGGTTTGTGCAGCCTGCTGCTGTTTTAACTGTGCAGCTGCTGTTGATGTAGATTTTTAATTAGGTTGCTTAGATAAGGGCTTACTCTGTATGTTGACAAGTATCTCACATATTTATTCTCGGCTTACTCTGTATGTTGACAGTATCTCACCTATTTATTCTCGGCTTACTCCGTATGTTGCTAGTATCTCACATATTTATTCTCGGCTTACTCTGTATGTTGCTAGTATCTCACATATTTATTCTCGGCTTACTATGTATGTTGCTAGTATCCTAAATATGTGTTCTCGGCTTACTCCGTATGTTGCTAGTATCTCACATATTTGTTCTCGGCTTACTCTGTATGTTGCTAGTATCTCACATATTTATTCTCGGCTTAGTCTGTATGTTGCCAGTATCTCACATATTTATTCTCGGCTTACTCTGTATGTTGCTAATATCTCACCTATTTATTCTCGGCTTAGTCTGTATGTTGCCAGTATCTCACATATTTGTTCTCGGCTTACTCCGTATGTTGCTAGTATCTCACCTATTTATTCTCGGCTTACTCCGTATGTTGCTAGTATCTCACCTATTTATTCTCGGCTTACTCTGTATGTTGCTAGTATCTCACCTATTTATTCTCGGCTTACTCTGTATGTTGCCAGTATCTCACCTATTTATTCTCGGCTTACTCTGTATGTTGCCAGTATCTCACCTATTTATTCTCGGCTTACTCTGTATGTTGCTAGTATCTCACCTATTTATTCTCGGCTTACTCTGTATGTTGCTAGTATCTCACATATTTATTCTCGGCTTACTCTGTATGTTGCTAGTACTCACATATTTATTCTCGGCTTACTCCGTCGAATGTTTTTCTGGATCTACGATCTACAATCTGTCTAACCGAATGATTCCCATGTTAAAATTTACTTCTCGCTAACTAATTCATCTGCCTATTTACTTATTGGGAGCCGCGATAGCTCAATGGTTAGTGAACTGGACTGCAAAGGGCAAGAGGTAGGGATCTAATCGCAACCGACGGTTTCCAGGTTCACCCAGCCTTTAATGGGTACCGGATTTGTTTCTGGGAAGGTAAAGCGGCACGGGCCGCTTATTGACCACATTACCCCAAAAATCATGTGCCGAAGGTCTGTAAAATGTATGGTCACTAACAACATATTCCCTATACGCCACTTGGCGTGACGGGGGCACTTACTTTACTTTACTTTACTATTTACTTATTCTTATTTAAAATATGTTCTCTTTGGCTAACTACCTAATTTCTTCATGAGTTTTTTTAAAACAATTTAAAAACCCACAGGATTAGCATGATATATAATTTATTTTCTCTATCTATTGATTGATTATGTGATTTATCTATTGACTGATTAGATGATTTATCTATTGATTAACTTAACCTCTCAGTAAACTTTACTTCTAACAATTTAACCATTTACAACCTATTTGATTGATCATTGTTGTAGTAAATAAATTCATCAATGTCTTTAATATCTAATTAATCAATTCTCTGACGTACTGTTTAATTGATTTGTCAATCCGTCAAATTGTCAATCCATAAGTTGATTGATTGATTTACTCACGGCCTAATCGATACTTTCTACAGCAACATACCGTCCATCGAACCACAATAGAAAGAGATGGTAGCGACAGATCACTCGAGCAATCCTACCCGGTGATACCGTCCAGAATGGCCCGGGATAGATCTAAATGGATTATTCTTCACTATTCGCCGTTTAAGGTACGTATCTAAGGTCGAGAAGAAAAGACTCTTAAAATAGTTCAAAGTAAAATTGAGCAGCAGTTAAACTGAAGAGAAATTAACTTGGGATAACATTTAATCAATCACCGGTGAAGTTACATTCACAGTGGATATCTCAAAGTAATTGCAGTTAAAGGTTTTTTTTTTTTATATAGTATTTAGAAGGGTTAAGATAGATTGCTGGCTGACAATGTGTAGGTAAAAGTGATATGTACATTGATGTAAGGAGTAGATTTAACAAACGTGAAGCCGTGTTATGCTTCGGCAATGCTTGGGAATACCATTAACTCACGCTTAACTGATGATCGTAGTCGCACTCGAGAACCGTCTCCTTGTCCTTTGTAGAGATGCATTCCTTTCTCAGTTTCCTTTCAGTGTCGAGAAGAGATATACGTTGCGGTCTTTTGCTTTTCTATTGGCTTCTCCTGCTTGTGGTTTTCTAGTGTTTCCAGTATTTCATCAATCCATCTTTCTTGTGGTCGACCCTTGAGTTTTCTGTTATCGCAACGTTCATTTAAGGCTCGTTGTGTTGTTTCTGCCTTACCACTGGCTAAATCATTTTATCTCTTATTTCTTTATGTTTTCTATGGCGGAAATTATTTCGTGATTTTTTTATCTCTTATTTCTTTATGTTTTCTATGGCGGAAATTATTTCGTGATTTTTTTTATCTTCTTCATTTCTGATCTTATCACTGAAACTGTTTCCTGTCATGCGACTAACACATTTCATCTCGGTAGTAGTTATTATCTTATTGTTCTTGAGTCTAGAGTCCAGGTATGGCATTGGTAGCTCGATGTTGGTGTGAAGGTTGGTGTCTTATGTATTCAAGTGTAGGTACATTCACCTGTCAGCATCTCATATAAACGTATACATTTATCTGTCAGCATTTCATATAAAATATACATTCACCTGTCAGCATCTCATATAAAAGTATACATTCACCTGTCAGCATCTCATATACATGTATACATTTATCTGTCAGCATTTCATATAAAATATACATTCACCTGTCAGCATCTCATATAAAAGTATACATTCACCTGTCAGCATCTCCTGTTATATTATACATTCACCTGTCAGCATCTCATATAAAAGTATGCATTTACCTGTCAGCATCCCATATTAAAGTATACATTCACCTGTCAGCATCTCATATAAAAGTATACATTCACCTGTCAGCATCCCATATTAAAGTATACATTCACCTGACAGCATCTCATATAAAAGTATACATTCACCTGTCAGCATTTCATATTAAAGTATACATTCACCTGTCAGCATCTCATATAAAAGTATACATTCACCTGTCAGCATCTCATATAAAAGTATACATTCACCTGTCAGTATCTAATATAAAAGTATACATTCACCTGTCAGCATCTCATATTAAAGTATACATTCACCTGTCAGCTTCTCATATAAAAGTATACATTCACCTGTCAGCATCTCATATTAAAGTATACATACACCTGTCAGCTTCTCATATAAAAGTATGCATTCACCTGACAGGCTGTCTGGGATTGGGTGATTCTCTTGCTTGTTCTCTACACGGCTGTGTTCACACCTTACGCTGCTGCCTTTCTGCTCAGGGAGGATGAGATCAGGATGAAACTGAACATGGCACCTGGAACCAGGTATTTGCAGTTATAATACCGCTACATCAATTTAAATAATATACGTCTCTCTTTATCTCTCTCTTTTTATCTCTCTCTTTATCACTCTCTCTTTATCACTCACTTTGCCTTTATGTCCATTTTTATCTCTCACTTTATTTCTCGCACTCTCTCTCTCTTGATCTCTTTATCTCTCATTCTTTTATATTTTCTTTATTTCTCACTCTGTCTTTATCTCTCTTTATCTCTTTTTATCTCTCTCTCTCTTTAACTCACACTCTATTTATTTCTCTTTTTATTTCACTTTTCATCCCTCTTACTTTATCTCTCACTCTCTCTTGATCTTTTTATCCTTCATTCTTTTTATCTCTCTCTTTATCTCTCTCTCTCTTTATCTTTCACTCTTTTCTTCTCTCCCTCTTTTTCTCTGACTCTCTTTATCTCTCGCTCTCTATTTATCTCTGACTCTATCTTTCTCGCACTCTCTTACCTTCTCTTTACTTACATACGTATATTTTTATCATAATTCATTTTGCTTATATTTCTGATGTCTATACAATATTCTTGCATTTTTTTTCCACTTATTCTTGTTGATCGTGATTTCTTTGATTTTTTAAATCTTAAATTATGCTATTTTTACCTTGTTATCATTCTTTTATTTAAACGCGTATTTTTTTTATTATTGTCAGTTTATTATCTGTTCTTTTTCTATTATCATCTTTGTTATTCCTTGTCGTCTTTTTATTATAGTTTATTCTCTGTACTTTTTCTATTATCATCTTTTTATTTTTTCATCTTTCTATTATCATCTTTCAGTTCCTTGTATTCTTTCAACTATCAGCTTTTAATTTATTTTCCTCTTTTCTCTATCATCTTTAAAATCTTTGTTGTATTTCCAACATAACTTTTCCCTATTATGTGTCTCGTCTCATTGCTCTCCTTTATATTCTTCCCTTTTCTTTGATCATCTTTCATTTTCCTATCCTTTTTTTATTATCATATTTCCGTTTCTTGTCCTCTGCCTAGTATCATCTTTACTTTTCTTGTCCTCTTTGTTGTTATTATATTTTCTTACCTTGTCCTGTTATTGTCATTCATCTGTGCCTTCCTAGAAACAAGAAAAAGAGTTCTTAAATGTTATGTAGAGCCAGTCTTAACATATGGATGCGAGTCATGGACAATAGGACAACAGACAAGAAAATCACTGGAGTCTGTAGAAATGTGGTTTTACAGAAGAATGTTGAGAGTACCATGGACAGCTAAGAAGAGTAATGAAGATGTTCTGAGAGAGGTCAAAGCAAAAGGAGAGCTAATTTACAATATTAGGAAGAGACAATCATCATTTTTTGGCCATGTAATGAGAAGAGAACAACTGGAATATATTGTAATAACTGCAAAAATTGAGGGACGAAGAGATAGAGGGAAGCAAAGAGAAAAAATAACAGACAGCTTAAGAGAATGTTTTAGCAGAAGGTCAACAACAGAAATGATAAATAGCTGCCGAGATCGAAAGTTATGGAGAGACATGACACCTACGCCAGTAGGCCCGGCACTTGATGATGATGATGATGATGATGTGTCTTCTTATTTGTGTATGTGTTCTTTTTCCTCAGCTATTTTCTATGTTATGTTATCTTATGTTATTTTTTGTTATGTTATGTTATCTTATGTTATTTTTTGTTATGTTATGTTATGTTACGTTATGTTATGCTCATCATCACTATACACTGGACTAGTCCGTAGATGCTCCAATTTCTCCCTCAAAATTTCGAGAATCTCCGACAAGAATCTTGACCCACGTGTACGAACTCCAAAACACGGCGTGGGATCCATCGGTGGGGTTAAATCTTCTTCTACTTCTTTCCTTCCTCATCTGCCTTTCAGCGGAGATATAATTTGCGGTCTTTTGCTCTTCTGTTCGCCTCTGCTGCTGTTATGTTTCCTAGTGCTTCTAATATTCCATCGATCCATTTTTTTCGTTGTCGACCCTTAGGTCTGGTGTTCTCACAACGTTTGTTGAAGGCTCGTTGTGCTGTGTTTTGATCTTTCTGCCTTGTCATGTGATCAAACCATTTTATCTGTTGTTTCTTTATATATTCTATGGCGGGGGCTATTCCTAGCTTTTTTCTAAGTTCTTCATTTATGATCTAATCTCTTAGACTGTTTCCTGTCATTCGTCTAACACATTTCATCGCTGTAGAGGTTATTTTTCTTATTGTTCTTGCATCTAGGGTCCAGGTCTGGCATTGGTAGCACAACGTTGGGATGAAGATTGTATTGTATAGTGCTCGTTTTGCCTCCAGAGTTATCTCCTTGTTGGACAATAGTGGTGATAACTGTCCAATGATTTGACAAGCTTTGTTGCATCTTGATTCTATCTCTGCTGTTTGAGAATTATCGTGTGTCACTAAACTTCCTAGGTATTTGAATTCCTCTACTTGTTTTAGTTGTCTGCCTTCTATTGTTATGCTGATGTTCTGTTTATTTTTGGCGACATTCATGGTTTCTGCTTTATTGATGTTTATTTTCAAGTTGTATTTTGTGTCTGAGCTGTTGAGTTTGTTCAAGTGTTCTTGTAGGTCTTCTATTGTTTCATGTATTAGTGCCTGATCGTCTGCAAATAAAAGCTCGTTGATCTCCTCTGTCCCTGATGGGTTGGCTAGCTTGCTTATATAGTCCATGTATGTAATAAACAGTAGTTGGGATAGTACGCTTCCCTGTCTTACACCTGATATAACTTCGAAGTGGTCTGTGTAGCCTGCTGCTGTTCTGACCCTGCAGCTACTGGTGATGTAGAGACTTTTAATTAGGTTGGTTAGATGTTGGCTTACTCCGTATGTTGTTAGTATCTCCCACACTTGTTCTTTGTTTACTCTGTCGAATGCTTTTTCCTGGTCAATGAAAGCTGTGTATAAATTTTGATTGTGTTCTGTCGTTTTTTCTGCAAGCATGTTTAATGTGAATAGTGCGTTAGTACATCCTCTGTTTTTTCGAACCCCATTTGAGAATCGCTGAAATCTTCTATGTGTGTATTATATGTACATTTGTATCTTTTTTCTATTTGTGTTATTATAAGGAACATTTGCATATGTTTCTGCTTGTGTTATTATATTTACATTTGTATATTTCTGTTGTTCGTTTTATTACATGTAGATATTAAGTTGTATTTTGGCATGATTATTCTAGGCAATATAAGTAAGTAGTTTGCCATTCCTTTCCTTCTTGGCAGTGACTGTACTAATCGGAGATCGCAACCATTGTCTCTATACATGAGATCCTTTGCCTGCCATCGCGGTGTGGGGACCATAACCGGCACTATTTGTCGGCTGCTCCCACAACACCATCCACCACCTGCTCCAATGGCGTCACGTAACCTTGATAGGGGGGCTAAACGGGATATCCACCTTGCCCAAGGTTGTCCCGAAGAATAGCGGAGGAAAGGAGACGCCTTACTCCTCCTTTGAAAGCAGAACTATACCCTACTAACCCAATGGAAGCGAATCATGGACAGGAGAGAAACAAATGAAAAGACGATTAGAGGTCACAAGGATGGGATTTCTCAGAAGAATGTTGAAAGTTCCCTGGACAGCTAAAAAAGACCAATGAGAAAATCCTCAAAGAAGCCAACACAAAAAGGGAGCTCTTAAAAACATAAAAAAGAAACAATCAACATTTTTCGGGCACATCATGAGAAGAGGAAAGTTGGAATACTTGGTTACAACCGGCAAAATACAAGGAAAGAAAGATTGTGGACGACAAAGAGAGAAAATACTAGATAGCTTGGTGTCATGGCATGACAAACAGTCAACAACAAAACTGATACGATGCACTGTAGATAAAAGATTGTGAAAGGACACGATCGCCTACGCCAACCGGAATGGCACATGATGATGATGATGATGTAATTATATGTACATTTGGTTCTTTTTCTATTTGTATCATTATATGTACATTTGTATCTTTTCTATCTTAATTTTTTCTTTCTTTACTTCCTCTTGTACTCTTTCGGGTGTTGAGGGAGATTCAAAGTTTGGGTTCTCTCTATTTTGGCGGCTTTGATCATAGTTACTTGATGTTGTAGCGCTTTTTTGATATTGTCTGTCCACATTACTCTGAAGAAATGGAAAAAAAATATATAGAAGAAAAAATAAGAAAAAACAGTAAGGTTATAAAGCTTTACGTAATAAGTGGACGACACACATTTAGAACGGCGTGTCGGCACAATAGACCTTCAGCAGGAACAAACTTACAACACACACTAAGATTGGTATTTACAATTTAAAAGTAATAATTTCGAACTAGAATGAGAAATACAAATAAGAATACAAATAAGAATACAAATAAATAAGGATACAAATAAGAATACAAATAAGAATACAAATAAGAATACAAATAAAAATACAAATAAGAAGACATATAAGAAGACAAATAAGAATACAAATAAGAATACAAATAAGAATACAAATAAAAATAAAATTTATCCCTCATATATTTCATTAGCTTTACTATTTCATTAGCTTTATTATTTCATTAGCTTTATTATTTCATTAGCTTTACTATTTCATTAGCTTTATTATTTCATTAGCTTTACTATTTCATTAGCTTTATTATTTCATTAGCTTTACTATTTCATTAGCTTTATTATTTCATTAGCTTTACTATTTCATTAGCTTTACTATTTCATTAGCTTTATTATTTCATTAGCTTTACTATTTCATTAGCTTTATTATTTCATTAGCTTTACTATTTCATTAGCTTTATTTCATTAGCTTTACTATTTCATTAGCTTTATTATTTTATTAGCTTTACTATTTCATTAGCTTTACTGCAGCTTCTCATTTTTATGTATTAACATGCATTTCTTTGTTTGACCTCACCATGTTACTCTAGGTCTGCCTCTTGCTCATTCTTCCTTCTTCTCTTTTAATACATTTTTGTGTGGTAAGGAATCACACATCAATGAATCTTTTTCTATGATTTCTGCTTTTATTTTTTTTAACGTGTGTGATTCTATTATTATTTTTTTTTTTTTAGCCATTGATTTTATGCATACTTTAATATGATGTGTTGTCATGTGAATGTATAACTTATCATCAGATGTTGTCAAGTGAATTTATACTTTAACATGAGATATTGTCAAGTGAACTTACACTTTAACATGAGATGTTGTCAAGTGAATTTACACTTTAACATGAGATGTTGTCAAGTGAATTTATACTTTAACATGAGATGTTGTTAAGTGAGTTTATACTTTAACATGAGATGTTGTTAAGTGAGTTTATACTTTAACATGAGATATTGTCAAGTGAGTTTATACTTTAACATGAGATATTGTCAAGTGAGTTTATACTTTAACATGAGATGTTGTCAAGTGAGTTTATACTTTAACATGATATATTGTCAAGTGAGTTTATACTTTAACATGAGATGTTGTTAAGTGAGTTTATACTTTAACATGAGATATTGTCATGTGAGTTTATACTTTAACATGAGATATTGTCAAGTGAGTTTATACTTTAACATGAGATATTGTCAAGTGAGTTTATACTTTAACACGATATATTGTCAAGTGAGTTTATACTTTAACATGAGATGTTGTTAAGTGAGTTTATACTTTAACATGAGATATTGTCAAGTGAGTTTATACTTTAACATGAGATATTGTCAAGTGAGTTTATACTTTAACATGAGATATTGTCAAGTGAGTTTATACTTTAACATGAGATGTTGTCAAGTGAGTTTATACTTTAACATGAGATATTGTCAAGTGAGTTTATACTTTAACATGAGATGTTGTTAAGTGAGCTTATACTTTAACATGAGATGTCTGTTAAGTGAGTTTATACTTTAACATGAGATGTTGTCAAGTGAGTTTATACTTTAACATGAGATGCTGTCAAGTGAGTTTATACTTTAACATGAGATGTTGTCAAGTGAGTTTATACTTTAACATGAGATGTTGTTAAGTGAGTTTATACTTTAACATGAGATGTTGTCAAGTGAGTTTATACTTTAACATGAGATGTTGTCAAGTGAGTTTATACTTTAACATGAGATGCTGTCAAGTGAGTTTATACTTTAACATGAGATGTTGTTAGGTGAGTTTATACTTTAACATGAGATATTGTCAAGTGAGTTTATACTTTAACATGAGATGTTGTTAAGTGATTTTATACTTTAACATGAGATATTGTCAAGTGAGTTTATACTTTAACATGAGATGTTGTTAAGTGAGTTTCTACTTTAACATGAGATGTTGTTAAGTGAGTTTATACTTTAACATGAGATGTTGTCAAGTGAGTTTATACTTTAACATGAGATGTTGTTAAGTGAGTTTATACTTTAACATGAGATGTTGTTAAGTGAGTTTATACTTTAACATGAGATGTTGTTAAGTGAGTTTATACTTTAACATGAGATGTTGTCAAGTGAGTTTATACTTTAACATGAGATGTTGTTAAGTGAGTTTATACTTTAACATGAGATGTTGTCAAGTGAGTTTATACTTTAACATGAGATGTTGTCAAGTGAGTTTATACTTTAACATGAGATGTTGTTAAGTGAGTTTCTACTTTAACATGAGATGTTGTTAAGTGAGTTTATACTTTAACATGAGATGTTGTTAAGTGAGTTTATACTTTAACATGAGATGTTGTCAAGTGAGTTTATACTTTAACATGAGATGTTGTCAAGTGAGTTTATACTTCTACATGAGATGTTGTCAAGTGAGTTTATACTTTAACATGAGATGATTTCAGGTGAACGATTGTATTATATATATTTGTTTAACCTTTGATTTTAAAATAAAAAAATGTGTTCATCTGCAGAAACAAAAACGCGGACACCATCCGCATCGACCCGCTGGTTATCGTTGACCTGATGGTTGACCTGATGTTCATCGCCGACATCCTCATCAACTTCCGGACGACCTACGTGGAGAATGGCGAGGTGGTCAGCGAGCAGCAGAAGATTGCAGTCAATTACGTCAAGGGCTGGTTTGTCATCGACGCCATTGCTGCCATCCCCTTCGATCTCTTGCTGTTTGGGTCTGGGACGAGTGACGTAAGTAGTTTCATCGAGACTAGTCAGTTGGAATCATAGCCTAGTTGAAATAAAAGCCTGAAGGTAGAAGAGGCTCCTGCCTCGAATCCTCCAAACTAGCGTGACGTCATCAGTTTTTCGAGCAAGGGTGATTGTGGGTAAAATGACGTCAGCTGTGTAGATATCGCATAACTGTATACGTCAAGTCAGTTGGAAGATTTTTTTTTTTCTAGTTTCCCTTTCTCTGCTTTCGGGCCTATTTAAGTAAGCATGTTTACAATTTAGGATCTCAGATCACGTAATTCACTAACACAACTCTCCCCGCATGTATGTCCTTCACACTCAAGGTGTGAATTCTTATAACACTCTCAGAAATTGCACGTTTACATATAAAACACCATATACATATATATATATACATATATACGTATATATATATATATATATATAAGAATGCTATAAAACACCATATACATATATATATATACATATATACGTATATATATATATATATATAAGAATGCTATATTGTTTCAATAATGATGATTTTTTTGTACCTACTTATATTAATTCGATTATACATATAATACATTTTACTAAATTATATGTCAACATATGATTAATAAACGTTTCTAAGTTTCGCGTTATTTAAGTTTTACCAATTACAAATACCAGTTGCACTAAAAATGAAGAACATTTTACCAAGGGATGGTGAAACGTTTCTTTAATTATTCTTAATTTAAGCAATTACTTTTTTCCATTATTGATTTGTTGTAGATAGTTTTGTTTACGTTTATGTTTTTAATATTCCAAGATTTCTTGTCAAGACTAAAAGTTTAAATTAAGAGTTTGAGTTAAAAAAAGATACCGAAATATTTCAAGGTTAGTGACGAATTTTTCTGATATAGGGCGGGTCAAACTGTTAAATATGGGGTTATAGGAAGGGATTTGAGGAACAGAACTGGGATTAGCGTTGTAGGTTTGTTTGTAATAAGATATGATATGGGTATGTGTCTTGGTGTTGAGGGCGTGGAACGACGAAGTGTGTATTATATTGTTTGTGAGTGTTGTGTGAAATGAGTTGGTGAGTGTTGTGGGAAATGGGTTGGTGATTGGTGTGTAAAGTGGGTTGGTGAGTGTTGTGTGAAGTGACTTTGTGAGTGTTGTATGAAGATAGTTTGTGTGTGTTGTATGAAGTGACTTTGTGAGTGTTTTATGAAGTGATAATGTGACTATTGTATCAAGTGAGTTTGTGAGTGTTATATGGAGTGAGTTTGTAAGTGTAAATAGAGGTGCCGAAAATTTACGTTGATTATGTTCAATTTCTCTACTTTCTATTCTTAACAGAAACCTGAAAAGCACATTTTTTGAACGGCTAAGTGGTTGCTACAACAATATTGTCTGTAAAACTCAAAAATAATAACTATGCGAGGATTACAATATATATCTATACCTCGAAGAAGAAAAAAACCCTCCTAATGACAGGGAGGGAAATAACATATGACATAAGGTTGACGATGATATAATTATAAATAATTGGGGGCCTCGGTAGCCTAGTTGGGAAAACCACCCGACTGGACTACCGACGTTCGGACAACCCGTGTTCGATTCTCGCTGGGAGCAGTGTGAATCGTACTCCTGGTTGGAAAAAAAAAATACCCCCACGGTCGACCCAGCCGTTGGCAGAAATGGGTACCAGGGTACTACCTTGGGAAGGTGAGGAATGTTGCCTCGCATCTGAGTTTAGATGCTTGAAGCGACACTATACAGAAATCTCCGAACATTTCTGGATAGACGGCCGAGCACATATGGGTGTAAACTCGCGTGCTAAGACGCCGGTTCAAGTCTCGTACTTTACCTTACCTTTTATAATTATAAATAAGTATTTTCAACAATTTTTGCTTCAATAACGCTGAGAGATATATGGTTATTGGAAGGCCCCGCTATCACTGCAAACGAATTAAAATCCATAATTGCTCAACCACCAGTGCCAGTGGAATCATCCGAATTAATATCTCATCGAATATCCAAACAGAGGAAGGCAGCTGCATTTCCCCATCATAGCCGCTACAGCATGCGCCAAAAGACATAAGACCAAGCGGCACCGAAAGTGAACGCAGCTGAACTGTCCTTCGTCATTACGATATCATCATTCATCGTAAACAATCGGAATATAGAAACACAATGAGGATGAAAACAAGCAGCTCATGGTATGCGCATAGCCCTAAACTCAGTAGCTCCGGCAGCAAGCAGGACTTGGAATATGAGGAAACTGTAACAAGCAACACTTTTCACACAGGGCCTCAACGGTTCCTTTCACCTATCCGCCATATTGACCGGAAGTCTAATGCTGAGATATATATATTATCAACAACGGCAAACATTGTGAACTTTCGCTAATGTAAGTTCATAAACGTGACTTATCGCGATGATCTCTCTTAATGAGACAGAGGTCGGGTGTACTTTTTTTAAGAGAAAAATCACTGGCTCCATTTATGACAAAAGTTGGTCTCTGAAGGAGAAGACAAAGAAAGAAAAAAAGGAATAATAAGAAGCTTAGTACACATCATTTGAGACTGTACTAAGGCAAAACTTAGAAGAGAAAAGACTCATGAAAAAGGATGGAAAACCCTGTGGAACCAGTGGGCCTGACTTGCTCATTCTGTGACCACGTGTGTTTGTCAAACATTGGTAGAATTAGCCACGAGAGAAGCTGCTCGACAAAAACAAGACCTAAAAAAAAAATACACAATAGCCTCAACTTGACCGTCTGACAAGACGAAAGGGCCATATATAGTATACCATAGGACCAATAGTGCGAGGTTTGCTTAGAAACTAAAATATGAAACCTTTTATGGAACGAATATATGAACTAAGGGTGTTATGTTAAATTATGTTGTGTAGGAGAAATGTAAAATCAATCCTATTATATGACAGTGAAACATGAAGAAAGAATCATCATTTTGGACCATGCAATGAGAAGGGAACAGCTGCAATATATTGTGACAACTGGGAAAGTTGAGGGTCGTAGAGATAGAGGGAAGCAAAGAGAAACGATACAGCTTAAAAGAATGGCTTGCCAGAAGGTCAACAACAGAAATGATTAATTACTGTCGAGATTGAAAGTTGTTGAGAGACATTATTACCTACGCCTGTAGGCATGGTACTTAATGATGATGATGAAACATTTAAAACAACAAAAATGACAATCACGAAGATACAGATCTTTATTAATGGACGCTTGTGCAGAATAAAAAGATGGAAAAGACACTAACGTAGAATTATGGAAAATACCAGTCCAAAACTAGTGGACAAAGATACAACAAAGACGAAGGCTCTGGATAGGACACACTGCGGAAGCCAACTCAGAGTATTACACGGCATGCCCTTTTTAGAATCCCCAGGGTAAGAGAACAAGTTAAATCAATGTATGACTTCCTTTTCAAAACATGGTGGAATGAAACTGCTACTGAATAGACAGTATCATGAAAAATGGAAACGAGAACATCCAAAGCATAACGAGAGTGACGGATACCACCAACTATCAAGGAGAGATCAAGTCATCATACTTCGCCTTCGCACTGGCCACAATAGAATGAGAAATCACATGTTCGCCAAATTCAAAATAGGTACAACCAGCCTATGCCACTGCACACTGGACAATATGACTACAAAACATGTTCTACAGGATTGCTCCCAGTACACAGACCTGAAAAGAGCAATGTGGTCCACGCCCACCTCCCTGGAGGAGAAAATATATGGGGCAATCGAATCACTTAAAAAGACAGCTGACTTCATGAGAGAGTCTGGAATCCTACTCTTATTGAGTCTTAATCGCAGAGAGAGAGAGAGAGAGAGAGAGAGAGAGAGAGAGGGAGAGAGAGAGAGAGGGAGAGAAATCAGTGTATGAGAAGACTCAAATATTCTTTAAGAAGACATGGAGAAGCAGAGATGAAGATGATGGGGAAGACACGGAATGATCTTAATAGAATGGAAAGAAACAAAACGGTTTGGAAAATGTTTGTTGAAGAGCAATGCTCCACAGGGAGCTGAAAGTGTTTATTCAAGACCTATGCTCCACGGGGAGTTTAAAGCGTGTGTTAAAGACCTGTGCTCATAGGGAGCCGAAAGTGTGTTGAAGGTGTTTGTGGAAGACATGTGCTCCACGGGGAGATGGAAGTGCTTGTTGAAGACCTATGCTCCACAAGGAGATGAATGTGTTTGTTGAAGACCTATCCACAGGGAGCTGAAAGTGTTTGTTGAAGAGCTATGCTCCACAGGGTGCTGAAAGAGTTTGTTGAAGACCTATGTTCCACAGGGAGTTGAAAGAGTTTGTTGAAGACCTATGCTCCACAGGGAGATGAAAGTGTTTCTTGAAAACCTATGATCCACAGGGAGCTGAAAGAGTTTGTTGAAGACCTATGCTCCACAGGGAGCTGAAAGTGTTTGTTGAAGAATTATACTCCACATGGAGCTGAAAGTGTTTGTTGAAGACCTTTGCTCCACATGGAGCTGAAAATGTTTGTTGAAGGTGTTTGTTGAAGGTGTCTGTTGAAGACATATGCTCCACAGGGAATGCAGTGGAAGAAGAAAATTAAGTGTAGGAGAGGTTTCGATGAAAGATTTAATTTGAGAAACGGTGTTTGCGATAATTGTTTGAATAGAAGATCGAATGATTAAACCTGTTGTAATGTATTGATCGTGTTTTGCGTGTGTTTTTGTATGCGTGCGTGTATGTATGTCTGCGTTCCAAATCTAACTGATCTGAACACTCCTAGCTTATATTTAATCTTAGCGGACTATGTTCTGATGAATGTTTATTTTCCGTTAGCGTTCTTTGGTTTGTGATAATGCTGTTTAATGTGAAGGCGGGTGTAGGGGATTGAAGAATTGATTATTTAGAAATAAGTAGATGGAGGTTTTGATGTTTTGTGGAGATAAAGAATTGATTTGGAAGATTAAACTATGACGTGAGTGTAGTGTGATCATATTAAAAAGATGTAAACTTTTATTTCTGGACACAGTGACATTAGTACCTTATCATGTAGACTGAAAAGTAATATAAGATAGATTAAATACTAGTGTATGAGAAACCAAATTATAATATAGAGATTAAGTTATTCTCTTCTGTTAATGGTGTTAGTTTCATTGCATTGCAGTCAGTGATTCCCCATACATACTTCAGCACTTATCACAGCATAGATTAAGTTGGTATATGGAAACGCAATAATACTCAGATTCAACCAGTATGTGGGAAATCAAATACTTTAAAGATTAAAATAGTAAATGGGAAACCAAATCCTCTATAGATTAAAATAGTTAATGGGAAATCAAATACTTTATAGATTAGACTGGTAAATGGGAAACCAAATACGCTATAGATTAAAATAGTAAATGGGAAACCAAATGCTCTATAGATTAAACTGGTAAATGAGAAACCGAATATTCTATAGATTAAACTGGTAAATGGGAAACAGAATATTCTAATGATTAAACTGATGTATGGGCAACCAGATACTCTATAGATTAAACCAGTAAATGGGAAACCGAATACTCTACATATTAAACTGTTAAATAGGCAACCAAATACTTTACAGATTAAACTGGTAAATGAGCAATCAAATACTCTATAGATTAAACTGGTAAATGAGCAATCAAATACTCTACACATTAAACTGGTAAATAGGCAACCAAATACCCAATAGATTAAAGTGGTAAATGAGCAACCAAATACCCCAAAGATTAAACTGGTAAATGAGCAATCAAATACTCTATAGGTTAAACTGATAAATAGGCAACCAAATACTCTACAGATTAAACTGTTAAATGGGCAACCAAATACTCTACAGATTAAACTGATAAATAGGCAACCAAATACTCTACATATTAAACTGGTAAATGAGCAACCAAATACTCTATAGATTAATCTGATAAATAGGCAACCAAATACGCTACAGATTAAACTGGTAAATGAGCAACCAAATAATCTACAGATTAAACTGATAAATAGGCAACCAAATACTCTACAGATTAAACTGGTAAATGAGCAACCAAATACTCTACACATTAAACTGGTAAATAGACAACCAAATACCCTATAGATTAAACTGGTAAATGAGCAACCAAATACTCTATAGATTAAACTGGTAAATGAGCAACCAAATACTCTATAGATTAAACTGGTAAATGAGCAACCAAATACTATATTGATTAAACTGGCAAATAGGCAACCAAATACTCTATAGATTAAACTGGTAAATGAGCAACCAAATACTCTATTGATTAAACTGGCAAATAGGCAACCAAATACTATATAGATTAAACTGGTAAATGAGCAACCAAATACTCTATAGATTAAACTGGTAAATGAGCAACCAAATACTCTATTGATTAAACTGGCAAATAGGCAACCAAATACTCTATAAATTAAACTAGTAAAAAGGCAACCAAATACTCTACAGATTAAACTGGTAAATAGGCAACCAAATACTCGATTGATTAAACTGGTAAATAGGCAACCAAATACTCTATAAATTAAACTAGTAAAAAGGCAACCAAATACTCTACAGATTAAACTGGTAAATAGGCAACCAAATACTCTATAGATTAAACCAGTAAATAGGCAACCAAATACTCTATAGATTAAACTAGTAAATGAGCAACCAAATACTCTATAGATTAAACTAGTAAATGAGCAACAAAATACTCTATAGATTAAACTAGTAAATGAGCAACCAAATACTCTATAGATTTAAAACTAGAATAAATAGAATAAACATATATTTATATACTTATAAATATTAAATGCAAATAAAAATGATAGATTAACATGTAGATGAAACTCTGGTAAATGGGGAAACTAATGATATAATATACATTAAACTCTTATATCAGGCTAGAAATGATTAAATGAAACTCATATATCTGGTAGAATAGTAATATAAGAAAAACGTAACTAATATCAAGGCTAAATAACATCACGAAGTAATAAAACTCTGATATCTTAGAATAGAGAAAGAATAGAAGAAATATTAAATTCTATTTGCGTAAATAGAGAAACACTAAGCAACAAATTTACTTGTGACTTAATGTGAAAGAGCAAAACATTAATTCTACGTTTTTCACTACAGCCTGAAAAAAAAATTCGTTTTTTTTTCTCTATATATACCTATTACCGTTTGCTAACATACATTTATATAATATCATTCGAGACATACTATTGTCTTAGTCACGTTTATTTAATAGGAATGTCAGAAATCTAATTACTAATGCTTTGTAAGCAGAAAAGTATTGCACAGAACCTTAACCAAATAGCTGGACGAAACTAATTAGTGCATTTATGTCTTGCGAGAGTTTAGCAATGACGTTCACTTTTCTGTAATTAAAACACAAAAAACGTGATTGCAGGCCCGATGCACAGACAGAGGCAGTTATATAGATTAATATATGTACAGGGTGTCCAGAAAAAATGTTTTTCAGTTTAAATTTGTAGTGAGTTTAATTTGATGAAATATATAAACTTTCTGGAGAATATAATTTGAATGAAACTTCGAATTATCAGAAAAATTTTAATTCTATAGTCATTCGTCGCCAAAAAGGAGATTGTCTAATAGAGTTTAAGAAGAAATTGGCAGATGTATCGCAAAGGGTAATATGGGTGAAACATTGATGGCAAAACAGTGTATTACACTGGGGTTTCCCACTTCATGGTTAGTTTAGGCTGTCACATATTGATGTTTGAACTAGACGTTGATGTGAGAACTAGATGTTGATGAGAGAACTAGACGTTGATGTGAGAACTAGATGTTGATGAGAGAACTAGACGTTGATGTGAGAACTAGACGTTGATGAGGGAACTAAACGTTGATGTGAGAACTAGACGTTGATGTTTGAACTAGACGTTGATGTGAGAACTAGACGTTGATGTGAGAACTAGATGTTGATGAGAAAACTAGACGTTGATGTGAGAACTAGATATTGATGTGAGAACTAGACGTTGATGTGAGAACTAGATGTTGATGAGAGAACTAGACGTTGATTGGAGAACTAGACGCTGATATGAGAACTAGATATTGATGTGAGAACTAGACGTTGATGTTTGAACTAGACGTTGATGTGAGAACTATACGTTGATGTGAGAACTATACGTTGATGTGAGAACTAGATGTTGATGAGAAAACTAGACGTTGATGTGAGAACTAGATATTGATGTGAGAACTAGACGTTGATGTGAGAACTAGATGTTGATGAGAGAACTAGGCGTTGATTGGAGAACTAGGCGTTGATTGGAGAACTAGACGCTGATATGAGAACTAGATGTTGATGTGAGAACTAGATGTTGATGTGAGAACTAGACGTTGATGTGAGAACTAGATTTTGATGTGAGTACTAGATGTTGATGTGAGAACTAGACGTTAGTGTGAGAACTAGACGTTTTTGTGAGAACTAGACGTTGATGTGAAAACTATACATTAAAGTGAAAACCAAACGTTAATATGAAAAGTAGGCGCTGATGTGAAAACTAGACATTGACGTGAAAACTAGACAAGATTCATGGAAAGGAACCAAACATTTGGTCATTTGACATTAAATACTACATAAAAATGCTCCAGATATATCATGTACATAAAAATGACCAAACGAGATATCTCTTAAAAATATAAATTGAAAAGAAATTTAAATAACGAATTAGAAAAAGGGCCACACTTTTGCTATATGAAACGCCGAAATTACCTTGAAATAGAAATAATAAAGATCATAATTCCTGGAAAAGGTTCGTGGATGCAAACGGTTCGTCTCAGAGACGATGTGATAAGACATGGAAAAAAAACCCTACTGACAAATTACGCTGAGACATGAGATATAGATAGACAGCGAGAAACGCTCATTCAGACTGGCAGTTTGAAAGGAGCTATCTACTCTGGTAGACTTCTTGAACATGTGTTTATGATTTTGGATGAATACCTAAAGACATTGTTCCTTCACTGCAGTTATCTGATTAGTTAGTTTGTAGGTTGGTGCTAAATTCATTGATAGTTGTCTTTGTTTCTGTTTCCTGCTTCATCAATTCTTCTGCCGCTTTTGTCCGGCGATTGTTTCTCTCTAGCGTTCTCTTACAAAGAACGTTAATTATGCGCAGTAGCGGGGTTGGGATATACAGAGAACGTTAATTAGGCGCAGTAGCGGGGTTGGGATATACAGAGAACGTTAATTAGGCGCAGTAGCGGGGTTGGGATATACAGAGAACGTTAATTAGGCGCAGTAGCGTGGTTGGGATATACAGAGAACGTTAATTAGGCGCAGTAGCGGGGTTGGGATATACAGAGAACGTTAATTAGGCGCAGTAGCGTGGTTGGGATATACAGAGAACGTTAATTAGGCGCAGTAGCGGGGTTGGGATATACAGAGAACGTTAATTAGGCGCAGTAGCGGGGTTGGGATATACAGGGAACGCTAATTAGGCGCAGTAGCGTGGTTGGGATTTACAAAGAACGTTAATTAGGCACAGTAGCGGGGTTGGGATTTACAAAGAACGTTAATTAGGCACAGTAGCGTGGTTGGGATATACAGCAACATGTATAGCAGATTCTGCTCGGCGAATGACTCTCTTTTACGTCCTTTCTCATATGGTGTTAATTTATCGCAGAAGCATTGTGTTGACATTACAGCGACCTGCAATAATTGCGCCTTTTTGCCTAATGCATTCGACGTCAGAATGGACATTTTGATGCTCCGGATTACCTACTCTGTCGATCCCTTTTCGCATTTCCAGACTAGACTGATCAGTTCGTTACCAATTAGACCACTAAGTGGTGGAGTAGGATG
>JAVIAB010000126.1:61422909-61465409 GCA_032433765.1 Megaustenia siamemsis
CCTGTTTCTTCACTCCCAACTGTTTCTTCACCTGCACCTATTTCTGCACCTCTATCTGTTTCTTCCCCTCTACTTGTTTCTTCACATCTACTTGTTTCTTCACCTCTATCTGTTTCTTTAGCTATATCTGTTTCTTTAGTTCTACCTGTTTCTTCACCTGTACCTGTTTCTTCTCCTATACCTGTTTCTTCACTCCCACCTGTTTCTTCACTTCCACCAGTTTCTCCATCTCTACCTGTTTCTTCACTCCCACCTGTTTCTTCACTCCCACCTGTTTCTTCACTTCCACCAGTTTCTTTACCTTTACCTGTTTCTTCACCTCAACCTGTTTCTTCATCTGTACCTGTTTTCTCACCTCTTACAGTTTCTCCATCTCCACCTGTTCCTTCACCTCCATCTGCTTCTTCACCTCCACCTGTTTCTTCACTCCCACCTGTTTCTTCACTCCCACCTGTTTCCTCACTCTCACCTGTTTCTTCACTTCTACCTGTTTCTTCAACTCCGCCTGTCTCTTCACCTCCATCTACTTCTTCACCACCACCTGTTTCTTCACCTCCACCTGTTTCTTCACCTCTACCTGTTTCTCCACCTCTACCTATTTCTCCACCTCTACCTATTTCTCCATCTCTACCTATTTCTCCACCTCTACCTATTTCTCCACCTCTACCTATTTCTCCACCTCTACCTATTTCTCCATCTCTACCTATTTCTCCACCTCTACCTATTTCTCCACCTCTACCTATTTCTCCATCTCTACCTATTTCTCCACCTCTACCTATTTCTCCATCTTTACCTATTTCTTCACATCCACCTGTTTCTTCACCTCCACCTCTTTCTTCACCTCCATCTGCTTCTTCACCTCCACTTGTTTCTTCTCCTGCACCTATTTCTTCACATCTACCTGTTTCTCCACCTCTATCCATTTCTCCACCTCTACTTGTTTCTTCACCTCCACCTGTTTCTTCACATCCACCTATTTCTTCACCTCCACCTATTTCTACACCTCCATCTGCTTTTCCACCTCCACTTGTTTCTTCACCTCCACCTGTTTCTTCACCTCTACCTGTTTCTCCACCTCTACATATTTCGTAACCTCTACCTGTTTCTCCACCTCTACATATTTCTTCACCTCTACCTGTTACTTTACCTCTACCTGTTTCTTTACCTCTGCCTGTTTCTTCACCGCCACCTGTTTTCTCACCTCTATCCGTTTCTTTCCCTCTACCTGTTTCTTCACCTCTACCTGTTTCTTCTCTTCTACCTGTTTCTTCACCTCTACCTGTTTCTTCACCTCTACCTGTTTCTTCGCCTCTACCTGTTTCTTCACCTCTAAATATTTCTTCACCTCTACATATTTCTTCACCTCTACCTGTTTCTTTACCTCTACCTGTTTCTTTACCTCTGCCTGTTTCTTCACCTCTACCTGTTTCTTTACCTCCACCTGATTCTTCACATCTGCCTGTTTCTCCGCCTCTGTCTGTCTCTTCAACTTTGCCTGTCTCTTCACCTCTGCTGTCTCTTCACCTCTGCCTGTCTCTTCACCTCTACCTGTTTCTTCACCTCTACCTGATTCTTCACTTCTATCTGTTTCTCCACCTCTGCCTGTCACTTCTCCTCTGCCTGTCTCTCTGCTGCCTGTCTCTTCACCTCTGCCTGTCTCTTTACCTCTGCCTGTCTCTCCACCTCTGCCTGTCTCTCCACCTCTGCCTGTCTCTCTGCTGCCTGTCTCTTCATCACTACCTGTTCTTTTCCTGCCATTACCTGCAGTCCGACAAGATGAACCGTTACCAACAAACCGTATCACCCTTCATGTTCTTTACCTGTCCGATTGTCTCTTAGTCACTATCTCAGCTTATCGTAGTGTTTAATACAGCCACTTACCTCCCTTCTCTACATTAATATTTACTGTGTAAATTACACCTATTACCACATTTATTACATAGGAGATATAACATTGTTACCAGATGTTGATTTGTAGATACATGTTATCATTAATAAGCAGAATCGATCATGCTATGCAAGTTAAAACCCCACTCTGATTTATTAATTTTTTTGGGGGGTAATATTTTCAGAAAATATTCACAAATAAGATCTCTTTTGCTTTATCAATAGCACACTGTTTATTTGTATCGTCATCTGTGTCTTTCTTATTGTGACGCATTTCGTCGTGCATAAATCGCAATCTTCCGCCACAGAAGAATATAGGCGTCAATTTTGTTGTGCTCTAAGGGGAGAGCAACTAATTATCGCAGGTTGTCTCCCTTGTCTTCATTAATGTCTGTGTTATAGTCGCCCTTGAAGTAATTGTGCCAGTTATGTTAAAAGTGATAGATGCAGTGCTGACGTCATTATTTCCTGTGCTACTGTAAATGTTGCATCACTCGCTTCTCGTGTTGTGACGTCATCTGTGCTAAATGCTACTGTGCTATTAAGTATTTCATTTTGATAATTCATTTAATCATGCATTATCTGTGGGATTTTTTTTGTTGGAGGGGCGGAGGAAGGGGGGGGGGGGGGAGTGTATAATCAGATCCGAGCACCTCGCGGCGACTGCTCAGGATATGCGGCCTTTATTCTCCGGTCTTATATGCCCCCCACCCCCGATCACCAGTAATGTAGTAATACAGTAAACATTTTTTTTTTACCCTTGCATTTATTGAATTTACGAATTAACAGTCTTGCCATATGGAAGTGAATCATGGACAATAGGACAACAGACAAGAAAATCACTGGAGGTTGTAGAAATGTGGTTTTACAGAGCAGAACAGTGTTGAGAATACCTTGGACAGCTAAGAAGAGTAATGAAAACGTTCTGAAAGAGGTCAAAGCAAAAAGAGAGCTAATTTCCAATATTAGGAAGAAACAATCATAATTTTTTGGCCATGTAATGAGAAGAGAACAACTGGAATATATTGTAACAACTGGAAAAATTGAGGGACGAAGAGATAGAGGGAAGCAAAGAGAAACGATAGCAGACAGTTTAAGAGAATGGCTTGGCGGAAGGTCAACAACAGAAATAATAAATAATTGTCGACATTGAAAGTCGTGGAGAGACATGATCACCTATGCCAGCGGGCAATAAGATTCTGACTTAAATGTAGTTCATTGTTGATTCAATCAGGCAGACAACAGACAAGAAAATATTTGTCATCACAGAAATGTTTTTTTTTTCACAATTGTTTCCAAAAATTGTATCGTGTTGTTTAGTACCTGATGAAAGCTTTTGCCGAAACGCTGTAGCTATTTTTGTCGCCCTATTAGTGTAACTGCTTTATTCCGTTGTGTGTTCCTTTTACACAAGAATGTTGAGAATATAATAGACAGCTAAAGAAGTAACCACGCTTTTCTGAAGGAGGCCACGACAAGAAGAAAGAGTATTAACATCAGTTATTATTGTTATTGTTATGGATCCAGAGGCCTGTGAGCTGACGCTCTTCGGCCCAATGCCATGTTATGATCATCATCATCAAGTACCAGGCCTAGTGGCGTAGGTGATCATGTCTTTCCACAACTTTCGATTTCGGCAGCTATTTATCATTTCTGTTGTTGACCTTCTGCCAAGCCATTCTCTTAAGCTGTCTGGTATTTTTTCTCTTTGCTTCCCTCTATCTCTTCGTCCCTCAATTTCCCCAGTTGTCACAATATATTCCAGTTGTTCTCTTCTCATTACATGGCCAAAAAATGATGGTTGTCTCTTCCTAACATTGGAAATTAGCTCTCTTTTTGCGATTCATGATTATACAAAGAAATTACGACGGTGGTTTTCTGTTGCCTTCAGTTGGTTTGTTTACGGTTGACTCCGCTAGCCTTTGACTAAAAAGTCTCACCCATAAGCCAGTGATGTTGTTTTACGTCGGGGTACCCTCCCTTAGCCTTTTACTCTCCCGAGCTTACCTGCAAGGCAGCAGGGCAGCCACAGGTTGTACTGTTTACTACAATGTTATGATATCTGCAGGTATTTCTGAGTTTCCTTATAGTTCTGTACAAGGAGTTCCAATTATCAGTTCTTTGTGGAAGTAGAGTTGCTCTGATGTCAGTGAGCTTTGAACAGTCAACAAGGTGATGGTCTACTGTTACATGTGGGTGATCACAGAGTGGACATGCTGGAGTTTGCTTTCCTTGTATTCTATTGATGTGGTTGTTCAGTGGTACATGACCGGTTCTCAGTCTCAAGATGGTGGTTTGTCATCTTCTTTTTTAAGCTGTTAAAGTTGTCATGGAGGTTTGACCTTGTCATGTTTAGTAAGATCTCTCCATGTTATTCCCATGGCCCGTCCATTCAGCCAATCTTCTCTACTGTTCCAGTTTATGATTGGTTTGGCTGTGTTTAATGAGATGTCGGTGTTAATTTGTATCTGTCTTAGCTAATGTATCTGCCTCTCTTAGCTAATGTATCTGCCTCTCTTAGCTAATGTATCTGCCTCTCTTAGCTAATGTATCTGCCTCTCTTAGCTAATGTATCTGCCTCTCTTAGCTAATGTATCTGCCTCTCTTAGCTAATGTATCTGCCTCTCTTAGCTAATGTATCTGCCTCTCTTAGCTAATGTATCTGCCTCTCTTAGCTAATGTATCTGCCTCTCTTAGCTAATGTATCTGCCTCTCTTAGCTAATGTATCTGCCTCTCTTAGCTAATGTATCTGTCTCTCTTAGCTAATGTATCTGCCTCTCTTAGCTAATGTATCTGCCTCTCTTAGCTAATGTATCTGCCTCTCTTAGCTAATGTATCTGCCTCTCTTAGCTAATGTATCTGCCTCTCTTAGCTAATATATCTGCCTCTCTTAGCTAATGTATCTGCCTCTCTTAGCTAATGTATCTGCCTCTCTTAGCTAATGTATCTGCCTCTCTTAGCTAATGTATCTGCCTCTCTTAGCTAATGTATCTGCCTCTCTTAGCTAATGTATCTGCCTCTCTTAGCTAATGTATCTGCCTCTCTTAGCTAATATATCTGCCTCTCTTAGCTAATGTATCTGTCTCTCCTAGCTAATGTAGCTGCCTCTCTTAGCTAGTATATATGTCTCTCTTAGCTAATGTATCTGCCTCTCTTAGCTAATGTAACTACCTCTCTTAGATAATATATCTGCCTCTCTTAGCTAATGTATCTGTCTCTCTTAGCTAATGTATCTGTCTCTCTTAGCTAATATATCTGCCTCTCTTAGCTAATGTATCTGCCTCTCTTAGCTAATGTATCTGCCTCTCTTAGCTAATGTATCTGCCTCTCTTAGCTAATATATCTGCCTCTCTTAGCTAATGTATCTGTCTCTCTTAGCTAATGTATCTGTCTCTCTTAGTTAATGTATCTGCTTCTCTTAGCCAATATATCTGCCTCACTTCGCTAATGTATCTGTCTCTCTTAGCTAATGTATCTGCCTCTCTTAGCTAATGTATCTGCCTCTCTTAGCTAATATATCTGCCTCTCTTAGCTAATGTATCTGCCTCTCTTAGCTAATATATCTGCCTCTCTTAGCTAATGTATCTGCCTCTCTTAGCTAATATATCTGCCTCTCTTAGCTAATATCTGCCTCTCTTAGCTAATGTATATGCCTCTCTTAGCTAACGTATCTGTCTCTCTTAGCTAATGTATCTGCCTCTCTTAGCTAATGTATCTGTCTCTCTTAGCTAATATATCTGCCTCTCTTAGCTAATGTATCTGTCTCTCTTAGCTAATATCTGTCTCTCTTAGCTAATGTATCTGCCTCTCTTAGCTAATGTATCTGCCTCTCTTAGCTAATATATCTGCCTCTCTTAGCTAATGTATCTGCCTCTCTTAGCTAATGTATCTGCCTCTCTTAGCTAATATCTGCCTCTCTTAGCTAATGTATCTGCCTCTCTTAGCTAATATCTGTCTCTCTTAGCTAATGTATCTGCCTCTCTTAGCTAATATCTGCCTCTCATAGCTAATGTATCTGCCTCTCTTAGCTAATATATCTGTCTCTCTTAGCTAATGTATCTGCCTTTCTTAGCTAATGTATCTGCCTCTCTTAGCTAATGTATCTGCCTCTCTTAGCTAATATATATGTCTCTCTTAGCTAATGAATCTGTCTCTCTTAGCTAATGTATCTGTCTCTCTTAGCTAATATATCTGCCTCTCTTAGCTAATATATCTGCCTCTCTTAGCTAATGTATCTGCCTCTCTTAGCTAATATATCTGCCTCTCTTAGCTAATGTATCTGCCTCTCTTAGCTAATGTATCTGCCTCTCTTAGCTAATGTATCTGCCTCTCTTAGCTAATGTATCTGCCTCTCTTAGCTAATGTATCTGCCTCTCTTAGCTAATGTATCTGCCTCTCTTAGCTAATGTATCTGCCTCTCTTAGCTAATATATCTGCCTCTCTTAGCTAATGTATCTGCCTCTCTTAGCTAATGTATCTGCCTCTCTTAGCTAATGTATCTGCCTCTCTTAGCTAACGTATCTGTCTCTCTTAGCTAATGTATCTGCCTTTCTTAGCTAATGTATCTGCCTCTCTTAGCTAATATCTGCCTCTCTTAGCTAATGTATCTGCCTCTCTTAGCTAATATATCTGTCTCTCTTAGCTAATGTATCTGCCTCTCTTAGCTAATGTATCTGCCTCTCTTAGATAATGTATATGCCTCTCTTAGCTAATGTTTCTGCCTCTCTTAGCTAATGTATCTGCCTCTCTTAGCTAATGTATCTGCCTCTCTTAGCTAATGTATCTGCCTCTCTTAGCTAATGTATCTGCCTCTCTTAGTTAATCTATCTGCCTCTCTTAGCTAATGTATCTGCCTCTCTTAGCTAATGTATCTGCCTCTCTTAGCTAATGTATCTGCCTCTCTTAGCTAATCTATCTGCCTCTCTTAGCTAATCTATCTGCCTCTCTTAGCTAATGTATCTGCCTCTCTTAGCTAATGTATCTGCCTTTTCATTTCCTGGTGTTTTGGAGTGCGCTGGGGTCCCTTGCATCACTAAACTTACACCATGTATGTTAATGAGGTTGCATATGTCTATCTTGAGCTGTGTGAGTTCTGCTTTATCTATGTTACTTCCAACAACACTAGCTAGAAACAAACCCTCTTATATATTTTATTTTTATTGTTATTATTTTTTTTTGGAACGAAATCTACCTTTCAATTTTCGCAATGCAGGCTGTTGCTGTCGTCGATTAATTTGTTTATCTTTATATTTGTGCCCACCGGTTCAGACGAAACTGTTAAAGTGGATGAAGAGAAAATGTTCTTTCTCATTCTTATTCTCATTCTCTTTCTCATTCCATTCTCTTTCTCATTCTCATTCTCTTTCTCATTTTCTTTCTCATTCTTTTTCCTATTCTCTTTCTCATTCGTATTGTCATTCGTATTCTCATTCTCTTTCTCATTCTCTTTCTCATTCTCTTTCTCTTTCATGTTCTCATTCTCTTTCTCATTCTCTTTCTCATTCTTATTCTCTTTCTCATTCTTATTCTCTTTCTCATTCCCTTTCTCATTCTCTTTCTCATTCTCTTTCTCATTCTCATTCTCTTTCTCATTTGTATTCTCATTCTCTTTCTCGTTCTATTTCTCCTTCTCTTTCTCATTCTCTTACTCATTCTCTTTCTCATTCTCTTTCTTATTCTCTTTCTCATTCATTTTATCATTCTCTTTCTCAGTATCTTTCTTATTCTCTTTCTCATTCATGTTATCATTCTCTTTCTCATTTATTTCTCATTCTCATTCTCATTCTCATTCTTATTCTCATTATCTTTCTCATTCTCATTCTCATTCCTATTCTCATTCTCTTTCTCATTTTCTTTCTCATTCTCTTTCTCATTCTCTTTCTCATTCTCATTCTTATTCTCATTCTCTTTTTCATTCTCATTCTTTTTCTCATTCTCTTTTTTCATTCTCTTTCTCATTCTTATTCTCTTTCTCGTTCTCTTTCTCATTCGCTTTCTCATTCTCTTTCTCATTCTCTTTCTCATTCTCTTTCTCATTCTCTTTCTCTTTCTCATTCTTATTCTCATTCTTTTTTCATTCTCATTCTCTTTCTTATTCTCATTCTCTTTCTCTTTCACATTCTCTTTCTCTTCCTCATTATCATTCTTATTCTCATTCTCTTTTTCATTCTCTTTTTCATTCTCATTCTCTTTCTCATTATCTTTCTCATTCTCTTTTTCATTCTCTTTCTCATTCTTATTCTCTCTCTCTCTTTTTTATTCTCTTTCTCATTCTCTTTCTCATTCTCTTTCTCATTCTCTTTCTCATTCTCTTTCTCATTCTCTTTCTCATTCTCTTTCTCATTCTCTTTCTCATTCTCTTTCTCATTCTCTTTCTCGTTCTCCCGGTTAAACAGCCTTTAATGTATCTGCCTCTCTTAGCTAATATCTGTCTCTATTAGCTAATGTATCTGCCTCTCTTAGCTAATATCTGCATCTCTTAGCTAATGTATCTGCTTCTCTTAGCTAATATATCTGTCTCTCTTAGCTAATGTATCTGCCTCTCTTAGCTAATGTATCTGCCTCTCTTAGCTAATGTATCTGCCTCTCTTAGCTAATATATCTGTCTCTCTTAGCTAATGTATCTGTCTCTCTTAGCTAATGTATCTGTCTCTCTTAGCTAATGTATCTGCCTCTCTTAGCTAATATATCTGCCTCTCTTAGCTAATGTATCTGTCTCTCTTAACTAATATATCTGCCTCTCTTAGCTAATGTATCTGCCTCTCTTAGCTAATATATCTGCCTCTCTTAGCTAATGTATCTGCCTCTCTTAGCTAATATATCTGCCTCACTTAGCTAATGTATCCGTCTCTCTTAGCTAATGTATATGCCTCTCTTAGCTAACGTATCTGTCTCTCTTAGCTAATGTATCTGCCTCTCTTAGCTAATGTATCTGCCTCACTTAGCTAATGTATCTGCCTCTCTTAGCTAATGTATCTGCCTCTCTTAGCTAATGTATCTGCCTCTCTTAGCTAATGTATCTGCCTCTCTTAGCTAATGTATCTGCCTCTCCTCGCTAATGTATCTGCCTCTCTTAGCTAATGTATCTGCCTCTCTTAGCTAATGTATCTGCCTCTCTTAGCTAACGTATCTGTCTCTCTTAGCTAATGTATCTGCCTTTCTTAGCTAATGTATCTGCCTCTCTTAGCTAATGTCTGCCTCTCTTAGCTAATGTATCTGCCTCTCTTAGCTAATGTATCTGTCTCTCTTAGCTAATGTATCTGCCTCTCTTAGCTAATGTATCTGCCTCTCTTAGCTAATGTATCTGCCTCTCTTAGCTAATGTATCTGCCTCTCTTAGCTAATGTATCTGCCTCTCTTAGCTAATGTATCTGCCTCTCTTAGCTAATGTATCTGCCTCTCTTAGCTAATGTATCTGCCTCTCTTAGTTAATCTATCTGCCTCTCTTAGCTAATGTGTCTGCCTCTCTTAGCTAATGTATCTGCCTCTCTTAGCTAATGTATCTGCCTCTCTTAGCTAATCTATCTGCCTCTCTTAGCTAATCTATCTGCCTCTCTTAGCTAATGTATCTGCCTCTCTTAGCTAATGTATCTGCCTTTTCATTTCCTGGTGTTTTGGAGTGCGCTGGGGTCCCTTGCATCACTAAACTTACACCATGTATGTTAATGAGGTTGCATATGTCTATCTTGAGCTGTGTGAGTTCTGATTTATCTATGTTACTTCCAACAACACTAGCTAGAAACAAACCCTCTTATATATTTTATTTTTATTGTTATTATTTTTTTTTGAACGAAATCTACCTTTCAATTTTCGCAATGCAGGCTGTTGCTGTCGTCGATTAATTTGTTTATCTTTATATTTGTGCCCACCGGTTCAGACGAAACTGTTAAAGTGGATGAAGAGAAAATGTTCTTTCTCATTCTTATTCTCATTCTCTTTCTCATTCCATTCTCTTTCTCATTCTCATTCTCTTTCTCATTTTCTTTCTCATTCTTTTTCCTATTCTCTTTCTCATTCGTATTGTCATTCGTATTCTCATTCTCTTTCTCATTCTCTTTCTCATTCTCTTTCTCTTTCATGTTCTCATTCTCTTTCTCATTCTCTTTCTCATTCTTATTCTCTTTCTCATTCTTATTCTCTTTCTCATTCCCTTTCTCATTCTCTTTCTCATTCTCTTTCTCATTCTCATTCTCTTTCTCATTTGTATTCTCATTCTCTTTCTCGTTCTATTTCTCCTTCTCTTTCTCATTCTCTTACTCATTCTCTTTCTCATTCTCTTTCTTATTCTCTTTCTCATTCATTTTATCATTCTCTTTCTCATTTTATTTCTCATTCTCATTCTCATTCTTATTCTCATTATCTTTCTCATTCTCATTCTCATTCCTATTCTCATTCTCTTTCTCATTTTCTTTCTCATTCTCATTCTCATTCGTATTCTCATTCTTTTTCTCATTATCTTTCTCATTCTCTTTCTCGTTCTCTTTCTCATTCGCTTTCTCATTCTCTTTCTCATTCTCTTTCTCATTCTCTTTCTCATTCTCTTTCTCTTTCTCATTCTTATTCTCATTCTTTTTTCATTCTCATTCTCTTTCTTATTCTCATTCTCTTTCTCTTTCACATTCTCTTTCTCTTCCTCATTATCATTCTTATTCTCATTCTCTTTTTCATTCTCATTCTCTTTCTCATTCTCTTTTTCATTCTCATTCTCTTTCTCATTATCTTTCTCATTCTCTTTTTCATTGTCTTTCTTATTCTTATTCTCTTTCTCTTTTTTATTCTCTTTCTCATTCTCTTTCTCATTCTCTTTCTCATTCTCTTTCTCATTCTCTTTCTCATTCTCTTTCTCGTTCTCCCGGTTAACCCAGCCTTTAATGGGTACCGGATTTTTTTGCTGGGAAAGTAAACGGCATGGGCGTAATACCGACCACATTACCCCTAAAATCTTGTGCCGAAGGTCTGTAAAATTTATGGTCACTAACATCATATTCCCTATACGTCACTTGGCGTGACGGGGGCCCTTTACTTTTGTTACTATATTATTTGTCTCCAGTCTAAACCAGTGGAAACGTTGTGCTGTTTCGTCCTATAGCTGTTTAGTCTACAACGCAAGTATTCAGCTACTTGTTTTCAGATACTTGTCTTAATAGAAAAATACAGATACACAATTTATTCCCGAGTTGTGATCGTAACCATATGCTATAGTCATGAGTACACATGCGTGAGAGACATCACCAATAATAGCTATTTTTAATATCCATTAATTCAAGTATTTAGGCACAATGTTCACAGAAGATGGTAAACTAGACAGAGAAATTGACATGACAATACAAAAAGTAAATGCTGTCACATACCAGCTTTCACCAGTGCTAAGACATCGAAACATTTCTATGCCAGCTAAACAACAAATGATAAATAGCATCTTCATACCAACTTTGTGCTATGAAAGTCAAACATGGACCCTTTCTAAATCACATTTAAGAAAGATCAATACACGTGAGATGCGTTGCTTGAGAAAAGTAACAAACAACACACGAAGAGATAGAATACCAAATGAAAAGATAAGAAAAATAGTAGGAACAAAACCCTGCCAAGAATATATAGAACAACAACAACTTAAATGGTTTGGCCACCTGGTCAGAATGAATCCTCACCAATCACCATCAAGGGCGTTCTTCTCGAGAATGCATGGAAAAAGACCAAGAGGAAGACCCAGAATAAGATGGACAGATGCAGTGACAGAGACATGTAACAACAAAGGAAAATCACTAATTCAGACAGTTCGAGCAGCTCAAGAACGACAAATGATATAAACCACGACACCTTTTAGGTATCAGTGAAAGAGAAAAGAAGAAGATGGATAGATGCAGTAACAGAGACATGTAACAACAAAGGAAAATCAATAATTCGGACAGTTCGAGCAGCACAAGAACGACAAATGATATAAACCACGACACCTTTTAGGTATCAGTGAGAAGAGAAAGGGAGAAGAAGAAGAAGATTAATATATGTATTAATAGCTATATTATTTTAGGTACTGAGTTGGCCGTGTGCTCTAGCGTTTGGTTCTCCTGGCAAGGCGCCAAGGAGTACGGGTTCGATTCTATTTTGGACCATCTATTGTTCTTTGTTTTTATTTTTTGTTGTTGTTGATAATTTGTAATTTGTTTTTTCCCGAGTGTTGAAAACTTACATCTTCTCCTGAAATTATTCGCTAATCTATCGCCTCGGAAGGTTCCCTCCATAATTATATGCATTTATTATTATTTGCCCCCCCCCCCCACCCCAGCCGTAATCCATGATCTATGATTCGTTGACAACCCACAGCTCTGTGGCTACCTGGAACCTTCCCTCCGAACAGAAAATGTTAACTTGACATTCATATTCAGTTATAAAACCCACGACTTAAGGGCTTTCTTGTCAATTTGTTGAAGAATTTAGAAGTGTTGTATTTAATCTTGTAACCTTCTGATAAGATTGAGAGACTGTGTTCTGGCTACAGGCATGGAATATAAATGTTTGGAAAAATATAAACGGTTAACTCTTTCTGTACGGAAGCTTTTTATCAATGCAATAGAATATATTTCAGAGACAAAATTTGTCATGGTTTTTAAGAATCAGTCCACATATTAATATTTATCTGACATGTAACATATTGTATATGAGTTTTTAGATGAGTGAACAAGGTATTTCATCAATACCAAGATGATACAAGATCTATAAAAGGAAAATAGTTTTACGACGTTCATCATCATCATCATCAAATACCAGGCCTGCTGGCATAGGTGATCATGTCTCTCCACAATTTTCTACCTCGACAGTTATTTATCATTTCAGTTCTTGACATTCTGCCAAGCCATTCTCTTAAGCTGTCTGGTGTTTTTTTTTTCTCTTTGCTTTCCTCTATCTCTTCGTTCCTCAATTTTTCCAGTTGTTACAATATATTCCAGTTGTTCTCTTCTCATTACATGGCCAAAACATTATGATTGTTTCTTCATAATATTGGAAATTAGCTCTCATTTTGCTTTAGTGTCTTTCAGAACGTTTTCATTACTCTTCTTAGCTGTCTATGGTATTCTCAACATTCTTCTGTAAAACCACATTTCTATGATGATGACGTTCACACTAATCAATTTGAGAGAGACGCACTGTGTGACGAAACGAAAGCGACCGAAATCGGCGTGACCGCACAGTTCGTCGAAACGTATGCAAAGAGTTAACAGAGTGGAGAGAGATGAGCTCTGGACTTTTGTAAGGGGCACCTTTATTAAAGATTTATTGCAAAGCAAACCCCTTAAGTTATTGAATGCAACAGAGTGGTGGATTTTGGTCATTTATTTTTGTACAACTAACTCATCCCGGGAACCAGTCTGACAGCACACTGTGCTCCAAACCAGGAGAAATCGTGGTCGAGTCATACGTTTTTTTTTCTATTAGGGGTGAAATCAAAACTCGAACCTCAACACCTATCGGCAACTGCACTGGACAAGCGGCCTTTATTCTCCGGTCCTAAAATATCCTCGGCAGAAATGTAATATCCCCGGTCCTAAAATATTCTCGGTAGAAATGTAATATCCCCGGTTCTAAAATATCCTCTGCAGAAAAGTAATATCCCCGGATCTAAAATATCCTCGGCAGAAATGTAATATCCCCGTTCCTAAAATATCCTCGGCAGTAATGTAATATCCCCGGTCCTAAAATATCCTCTTCAGAAGTGTAATATCCCCGGTCCTAAAATATCCTCGATAGAAATGTAATATCTCCGGTCCTAAATTATCCTAGGCAGAAATGTAATATCCCCGGTCCTAAAATATCACGGCAGAAATGTCATATCCCCGGTCCTAAAATATCCCCGGCAGAAATGTAATATCCCTGGTCCTAAAATATACTCGGCAAAAATTTAATATCCCCGGTCCTAAAATATCCTTGGCAGAAATGTAATATCCCCGGTCCTTAAATATCCACGGCAGGAATGTAATATCAACGGTCCTAAATTATTCTCGGCAGAAATTTAATATCCCCGGTCCTAAAATATCCTCAGCAGAATGTAATTACCCCTGGTCCTAAAATATCATCGGAAGAAATGTTATATCCCCGGTTCTAAAATATCCCCGGCAGAAATGTAATATCCCTGGTCCTAAATATACTCGGCAAAAATTTAATATCCCCGGTCCTAAAATATCCTTGGCAGAAATGTAATATCCCCGGTCCTTAAATATCCACGGCAGGAATGTAATATCAACGGTCCTAAATTATTCTCGGCAGAAATTTAATATCCCCGGTTCTAAAATATCCTCAGCAGAAATGTAATTACCCCTGGTCCTAAAATATCATCGGAAGAAATGTTATATCCCCGGTCCTAAAATATCCTATACAGAAATGGACGACTAAGAAGAGTAATGAAAATGTTCTGAAAGAGACCAGATCAAAAAGAGAGCTAATTTCCAATATTAGGAAGAAACAATCATATTTTTGCCATGTAACGAGAACATAACAGCTGGAATATATTGTAACAACAGGGAGAGTTGAGGGACGAAGAGATAGAGGGAAGCACAGAGTAAAAATACCAGACAGCTTAAGAGAATGGCTTGGCAGAAGGTCAACAACAGAAATTATAAATAACTGTCGAGATCGAAAATTGTAGAGAGACATGATCACCTACGCCAGCATGCCCAGTACTTGATGATGATGATGATAATGAGAAAATGCTGTAAAGTTAGCTTTTTTTTATATATTTTTTTTAATATCATCTCCTTGATCGACTCAGGTCTTATAATTGTCAAACAGTTTGATTTTAGTGAGCAGCGATAGCTCAGAAGCTTAAACTGGACAACAAAGGACAAGAGGTATGGTTTCGTCCCAACCGACGGCTTCCGGGTTCACCCAGCATTTAATGAGTACCGGATTTTTTTTTTCTAAGAAAGTAAAGCGGCACGGGCGTAATACCGACCACATTACCCCAATACAAATCATGTGCCGAAGGTCTGTACAATTTATGATCTTCTTTCTTCTTCTTCTTTTACCTTTTAGCTCCCGGTGGAGCATAGGTCTTCAACAAACACTTTCCAAGTCGTTCTGTTTTTTGCCATTCTTTTAAGATCATTCCATGTCTTCCCCATCATCTTCATGTCTGCTTCTATCTGTCTTCTCCAAGAATTCCTTGGTCTTCCTCTTTGTCTTTTCCCCTGGGGATTCCAAAAAGGGCCTGTTGTGTAATACTCTCAGTTGGCTTCCGTAGTGTGTGTCCTATCCATCGCCATCGTCTTCGCTGTATCTCTTTATCCACTGGTATTTGACCGGTACATTTCCATAATTCCACGTTAGTGACTTTGTCCTGCCATTTCCATCCCTTTATTCTGCGCAAGCATCCATTAATGAAAGTCTGTACTTTCGTGATTGTCAATTTTGTCATTCTCCATGTTTCACAGCCATATAATAGGACCGACTTAACATTTGAGTTGAAAATTTTTATTTTTGTATTTAGCCTAATTTCTTTGGATTTCCATATGTTTCCCAGTGCAATGAAAGCCCCTCTTGCTTTTGATATCCTTATTTTGGTATCATTTTCTGTTCCTCCCTCTTTATCTATATTACTGCCCAGATATATATAAGATTGTACGTCTAGTAGAGGTATTTCTCCTAGTTTTATATGGTTATTGCCAACTGCATTAATTCTCATAATGTTGGTCTTATCTCTATTAATCTTTAGTCCTAGCTGTTGTGATCTCTCATCAAGTATACTCATTTTATCCTGCATCTGTTGATGGCTGTGTGATAGGAGAGCTATGTCATCAGCAAAGTCTAAATCATCAAGTTGTTTGGTCAGTGACCACTGGATCCCATTTCTGTTGTTTTGAGTTATTTTCATAATCCAATCTATGGCCAGTAGAAAGAGAAATGGAGACAGGAGGCATCCTTGCCTTACTCCTGTTTTTATTTCAAATGCTTCTGTAAGCTGTCCTTCATGCACCACACTACATTTTGTTCCTTCATACATTGTTTTTATCAGGTTAATAAACTTTATGGGGATTCCGTAATGACTCAGCAACTTCCAAAGCATTCTTCTGTCTAAACTATCAAATGCCTTTTCGTAATCTATGAATCCAATATAAAGTGGGGATTTTAGTTCTAAACTTTGTTCAACTATTATACGTAGGGTAGTTATTTGATCAGCACATGATCTGTTCTTCCTAAAACCTGCTTGTTCATCTCTCAAGTGTTTCTCTATAGCCTCTTTTAGTCTCTCCAGAATGATTCTGCCTAATATTTTTCCTGGCACTGACAGTAGCATAATTCCCCTATAATTTGTGCACTCCTGTAAACTTCCTTTCTTTGGTAGTTTGATCATATAACCTTCTCTCCAGTCTTTAGGTATTTCTTCCCTCTCCCAAATTTTATCCAATAGATCCTGTAACATCATGGTAGAGGTGTTAATATCTGCTTTGATGGCTTCCGAAGGAATTTCATCTGGTCCTGTGGCTTTACCATCTTTTAATAGTTTGATGGCTTTCATTATTTCTTCTTTGCTTGGTTTTCCGCAGTTAACGTGTAACTCCTCTTCTGCTGGTAGTATATCTGGAGGATTATTTGAGCCGGGTCTGTTCAAAAGTTCTTCAAAGTGTTCTTTCCATCTCTCCATTTGTTCCCTTATATTACTAAGCAGATTTCCTTTCTTGTCTTTGATAAAGGCGTTGATCTGTTTGTATTTTCCACCTAATTTCTTTGTGCTGTTGTACAGTTCTTTCATATTCCCTTTATTTGCTGCTTCTTCTGCCTCTTTAGCTAGTTCATCTATATATTTCCTCTTATCCCTTTTAATGCATCTTCTCACTTCTTTGTTCACCTCTGTGTAAGCTTCCTGTGTCTTGGCTTTATTACTTCTTGTTTTGCTTTTATTTATGTCTGCTTTCTTGTTCTTTCTTTCTTTAATTTTATCCAGGGTCTCTGCTGTCATCCATGCCTTATTCTGGTGTTCTCTTTTCCCCAGTGTTTCTTCGCATGTCTCTTTCCATATATTTTTTACCTGTTTCCAATGATCTTCTATATTTATTGTATTTTCTAGTTGTTGGAGGACTTGGTATTTGTTTGATATTGTGACTGCGAATTTATCTTTAATTCCTTGTTCTTTAAGAAACCCTACATTGAAATACTTTCTACCCTTATTCGTTGTATTATACCTTTTTAATTTAATTTTAAGTTTGGCTAACAGAAGATGATGATCAGAAGCTATATCTGCCCCTCTATATACTTTTACATCCTGTAAGGATGACTTAAACTTATTATTAATACATATGTGATCAATTTGATTTTCCGTTCTATGATCTGGTGACACCCATGTAGCTTTGTGTATTCTTTTATGTTGGAATATTGTTCCTCCTAGGCTCATTTGATTAAGGGCGCAGAAATTCACAAATATTTCTCCATTCTCGTTTATATCTCCAAGTCCTTGTTTTCCCATAATCTCTTCGAAGCCTCTGTTGTCTGATCCTACCTTAGCATTTAGGTCTCCCATCAAGATTATAATATCCTTGGCTCGTCTTGCATCCATCTGCCATTGTAGCTGTTTATAAAAATCATCTTTAACTGAGTCGTCTTTATCGTAAATCCGTCAACCAGGAAAGAGAAGGGCTCTCTGTCTAAGAGACGTATGACGCAATCCGGAGAAAGCCATAAGGAGTCCGGGTTGCCGACTCACCCTTTGTCTACCAGGAAATCATCCAGAATTGGCACCTGGAATGTTCGTACCCTTAACGAACAGGGAAAAGCGGCACAAGTGGCAGCAGAAATGACCAACTATAAGATAGACAATTTATGATCACTAACACCATATTCCCTATACGCCACTTGGCGCGACTGGGGGTACTTTACTTTTACTACAGTCAGATTTGGCCACTCTTTAATACAACTGTAACCAGGGCTACCTTATGATTGCTAATCATGGACAGCAAACAGATAGATAGAACGTCAAGCAGAATCAGCTGAGATGCTGTATCAGAAAAATGCTAAAAGAACAAAAAAATCCGTGAAGGTACTAATATCGGCAACTGAAAAGATGAAGATTTGAATTAAGCTAGGAAAACCATTTCAAATTTGTACATCATTGTACTACTCTCAGTGTATAACTACTTCTATATACAACTCTCATAATATTAGTATAATCGTCTACAATTAGAGTATCTTTGAATCTACTCTCAATGGCTGACTACAGCTTTATTTTAATTTAATTGACTTTTTTATAATGCCCAACTCTAATTTCTCTATTTTACCAAGCTTTATTACAATTTCTCTATTTTATTTACACTTTATTACATTTTCTATATTTTACTTACACCTCATTACAGTTTCTCTATTTTACTTACACTTCATTACAGTTTCTCTATTTTACTTACACTTCATTACATTTTCTTTATTTTACTTACACTGTATATTAGTTCTCAATTTTACTTACACTTCATTAAATTGTCTCTATTTTACTTACACTTCATTACAGTTTCTCTATTTTACTTACACTTCATTACAGTTTCTCTATTTTACTTGCGCTTCATTACAGTTTCTCTATTTTACTTACACTTCATTACAGTTTCTCTATTTACTTACACGTCATTACAGTTTCTCTATTTTACTTACACTTCATTACAGTTTCTCTATTTTACTAACACTTCATTACAGTTTTTCTATTTTACTAACACTTCATTACAGTTTCTCTATTTTACTTACACTTCATTACAGTTTCTCTATTTTACTAACACTTCATTACAGTTTCTCTATTTTACTTACACTTCATTACAGTTTCTCTATTTTACTTACACTTCATTACAGTTTCTCTATTTTACTTACACTTCATTACAGTTTCTTTATTTTACTTACACTTCATTACAGTTTCTCTATTTTACTTACACTTCATTACAGTTTCTTTATTTTACTTACACTTCATTACAGTTTCTCTATTTTACTTACCCTTAATTTCAGTTTCTCTATTTTACTTACACTTCATTACAGTTTCTCTATTTTACTTACACTTCATTACAGTTTCTCTATTTTACTTACCCTTCATTACAGTTTCTCTATTTTACTTACCTTTAATTACAGTTTCTCTATTTTACTTACCTTTAACTACAGTTTCTCTATTTTACTTACCTTTAATTACAGTTTCTCTATTTTACTTACCTTTAATTACAGTTTCTCTATTTTACTTACCTTTAATTACAGTTTCTCTATTTTACTTACCTTTAATTACAGTTTCTCTATTTTACTTACACTTCATTACAGTTTCTCTATTTTACTTACCTTTAATTACAGTTTCTCTATTTTACTTACCTTTAATTACAGTTTCTCTATTTTACTTACCTTTAATTACAGTTTCTCTATTTTACTTACACTTCATTACAGTTTCTCTATTTTACTTACCTTTAATTACAGTTTCTCTATTTTACTTACCTTTAATTACAGTTTCTCTATTTTACTTACCTTTAATTACAGTTTCTCTATTTTACTTACCTTTAATTACAGTTTCTCTATTTTACTTACACTTCATTACAGTTTCTCTATTTTACTTACACTTCATTACAGTTTCTCTATTTTACTTACACTTCATTACAGTTTCTCTATTTTACTTACACTTCATACAGTTTCTCTATTTTACTTGTCAATTTCTGATCTGTTAAATTTTCTCTAAACTCACTCCAGTATTACTTCAGTGAAGTCCCAGAATTCGAACGATCCTCTCCTTAAACACTGTCGCACATTTGGCGGCTTTGGCGTTAACTAAAGACACAACACATCCTTGCCCAAGTCACGGGTGAACACAAAGAGGACGAAGAAAAAGAAGAAATAGAAGAAGGAAAAGAAGAAGACGAAGAAGAAGAAGAAAAAAGAAAAGAAAGAAAAAGAAGAAGAAGAAGAAATAGAAGAAGAAGAAGAAATAGAAAAGAAAAAAGAACACAAAGAAGAAGAAGAAAGAAGAAAAAAGAAGAAGAAGAAAAAGTAAAGAAGAAGAAGAAGAAGAAAAGGAGGAAGAAGAAGAAATAGAAGAAGAAGAAGAAAAGAAGAAGAAGAAGAAGAAGAAATAGAAGAAGAAGAAGAAATAGAAAAAGAAAAAGAAGAACACAAAGAAGAAGAAGAAAGAAGAAAAAAGAAGAAGAAGAAAAGAAAAAGAAGAAGAAGAAGAAGAAAAGGAAGAAGAAGAAGAAATAGAAGAAGAAGAAGAAAAAGAAGAAGAAGAAGAAGAAGAAATAGAAGAAGAAGAAAAAGAAGAAGAAGAAATAGAAGAAGAAGAAGAAGAAGAAGAAGAAATAGAAGAAGAAGAAGAAGAAGAAAAAGAAGAAGAAGAAATAGAAGAAGAAGAAGAAGAAGAAATATAAAAACAAAAAGAAGACGAAGAAGAAGAAGAAATATAAAAACAAAAGAAGACGAAGAAGAAGAAGAAAAAAGAAAAAAGGAGAAGAAGAAGAATCTTACCTGGAACCCTGAAGCGTTCCTCCTGTAACCAATCACGCTTGATGTAAGAGACACCATTGTGCTTTCTATTACAAGATAGACAGGGGATATATTGAGCTATGAGCAAGGAATAAAGATCAGACATCGATTTTATTATTATTATTGGGGGGGGGGGCAGAGGTGGGGTTTGAGAGAGGAGACGTCATTGTTCTTTTCCTGCCTGGTAGCCCTGACATTTTTATTTCAGATTAATCTTATATTCCATGTGATCAGCATTTATAATATGGGAGGGTAGGTCGAAGTAGGTTTAAACTCTACGCTTTCGAATCGGGGGGGGGGGGGGGGGGGGGGCGAGTGTTCGATTCCATTAATGGTCAGAAAGTTTTTTTTTTTTATATTTTTACCTGTCGACGCGGAAATGAAAATCTTAAAATATACATGACGTTATGACTGCATTATGGCATGCGGCCTTTATTCCCCATCTCCACACAATTACTGCGGGAAAACGTCAATAGATACGTTGATAGATGACGAAAGAAAAAAACAGAAAGCTGTTTATTATTTTAGCAGTTATGCAAATTCATCCAAGAAGTGCAGCAAAATGTTCGCTGGGGATCACTTACGATTTATGTGGTCAGCAAATATAATATGGGTGGCCCAACACGAATGGTTATGTTACTATTTATGACGCTCATGAAAGTGGAGATAAAACGCAAAGCGCGAAAAAACAAGCGAGAGACACTTTTAAGGAAAAGGGGAAAGTTTAAAGGCAATGACATTATCGAAGATTGAGCATCAAAGAGTTCATTCCCTTTGCCCGCGCTTAAGTAGTTGAGTGATTGGTCCTGACTGGAGGCAACATGCGTGTGTGTCTGAACTCGACAACTGTCTCGATATTTGGTTTCAGTAACGAGGAAGTCTACTGCTGTTGGTTAGGATAAAGTCAGAACCGTTCTTCTGTCATAATAGAAGTAATCTAAGATATCTTTCTTCTTCGTTTCTCTTTTCACTGATACCTAAAAGGTGTCGTGGTTTATATCATGTGTCGTTCTTGAGCTGCTCGAACTGTCTGAATTAGTGATTTTCCTTTGTTGTTACATGTCTCTATCACTGCATCTATCCATCTTCTTCTTTTCTCTTTTCACTAATACCTAAAAGGTGTCGTAGTTTATATCATTTGTTGTTCTTGAGCTGCTCTAACTGTCTGAATTAGTGATTTCCTTTGTTGTTACATGTCTCTGTCACTGCATCTATCCATCTTCTTCTGGGTCTTCCTCTTGGTCTTTTTCCATGCATTCTCGAGAAGAACGCCCTTGATGGTGATTGGTGAAGATTCATTCTGACCAGGTCGCCAAACCATTTAAGTTGTTGTTCTTCTATACATTCTTGGCAGGGTTTAGTTCCTACCATTTTTCTTATGGTTTCATTTGGTATTCTATCTCTTCTTGTGTTGTTTGTTACTTCTCAAGCAACGCATCTCACATGTATTGATCTTTCTTAAATATGATTTAGAAAGGGTCCATGTTTGACTTTCATAGCACAAAGTTGGTATGAAAATGCTATTTATCATTTGTTGTTTAGCTGGCATAGAAATGTTTGGATGTCTTAGCAATGGTGAAAGCTGGTATGTGACAGCATTGGCCTTTTGTATTCTCATGTTAATTTCTCTGTCTAGTTTTCCATTTTCTGTGAATATTTTGCCTAAATACTTGAATTCCTCTACTTGTTTATTTCGTTATCTTTGATCTTAATGTTTAATGTGTGTCTTAATTGCTTATTCTCATAGCCTCTGTTTTTACTGTGTTAATTTTCATACTGTAGTTTGTGCAGCTTTTATCTAGAGATGTTAAATGCTGTTGTAGCAGGTTTTCATCCTCATATATTAGGCATTGGTCATCTGCGAAGAGTAGCTCGTTGATGTTGGAGTTTTCTACCTCTATATTATTATTTGATTTGTCCTTATTGTTGGTTGTTTCCTGATTTATTTTGTCCATATATATGATGAAGAGGAGTGGTGAGAGACACATCCTTGTCTTACTCCTGTTGTAACCTGAAACCATTCTGACAGACCTTCCGATGTTCTAACGGCACTTTGATTGTTTTTATATAATGCCATTATATTATCTAGTAGTTGTCCTGCTACCCCGTAGGTTTCAAGAGTTTGCCAAAGTTTGTTCCTGTCCACACGATCAAACGCTTTTTTCCTGATCTATAAACACTATATTTAGGTTTCTGTCATATTCTATTGTTTTTTCACATAGTTGTCTCAATGTAAATATAGCATCAGTACAGCTTTTGCCTTTTCTGAATCCGAATTGATTATTACTTAATTGAGGTTCTATTATGTATCTTGCTCTCCTCTCCAATATTTTAGCAAACATTTTACCAACTTGACTCAATAGGGGTATTCCTCTGTACATTTCACACTCCCTTTTACTTCCCTTATTCTTCCAAAATGGGACAATGATAGCTTTTTGCCAGTCGTCTGGGACTTTTCTTTCTTCCCACACCATATTGAATATTATATTAATCTATAGCTGTTTCCTTACAGGCTAGTAGCATTTCTGTTGTTATTCCATCTATACCAGCTGCTTTGTTCTTTTTATTCTGCTTCAATGCCCATTCTACTTCTGCATTAAGTATATTCGGTTCCTGTTCATCATGCTGCCTATGTTTAAACTCTGTATTTCCGTTTGTATTTCCCTGGTTTAATAATTCCTTAAAGTATTCTCTCCATCTGATTATTATGTTTTTCCTGCTGCTGATTGGTCTACCATTCTTGTCGTTTATTATAGTGGTTGGGTTATAATCATTATTTCTTACTCTCATTGCTTTTACACTTTTGAAAAATTCTCTTGATTCTTCTCTACCTGTTTTTGCTAATTCTTCACCAAATGCTTTCCAAGAGTCTGCTTTGTTTGTTCTAGGATCTTATTGCTATCATTTCTGGCTTGTCTATAGTGATTGTAGTCTTCTGTTGTTTTTGTCTTCTGCCACGTTTTATACTTTTCTTTCTTGTGTTTCACTGCTGATTTAACTACTTCATTCCACCATCTTGTTAGTTTCTTTCTGCTCTTTCCTATATTTTCAGACCGCATTTCTCTTGTGTTGACTCTATTAGACCTTCTTTAAACGATTTCCATGCTTCCTCTGTTTGTAGGTTGTATTCGGGTTTGGTATTTGTTGGTTACGGATTCTTCTATTTCTTTTTGTACGTTTACATTCTTTATTGCTTTTAGATCTATTCTTTGTGCTTGAGGTTTTGCAATCTGTTGTTTCCTAACCCATTTTTCTGCCATAGTAAAACAGGCTGATGGTCAGTATCTAATATTGCATTTGGTATAGATCTTGAGTCTGTTATGTCCCTCTTTGATGTCTTCTAGTCAAAATAAAGTCGATTTGGGAGGCCTTGTCCGTGTCATTCCATTTATACCAAGTAAGTATTTGGTTACGATTGTGCTGATTAAACGTGTTTGTTATATATAGATCATGTTCTGCACAAATATTTAGTAGGTGTTCACCATTACTGCTACACTCTGTTCTAATGTCACTAAATGGTCCTAGGTATAATTCCCATGGTGTTCTCCTTTGTCCTACTCTACCGTTGAAATCTCCTAGCACAAACAATTTCTCTGCGTCTGTGACTTTATTTATTGTGGCTGAGAGTTCATCAAAATATTCTTGTTTGCTGTCCTCACTATATGTGTCGTTGCACAGAGCATATGTTTGAATATAAGTGGTATCTCCTCCTTTTTCTGCTAATTTGATACTTATTATTCTTTCCGAGATGTAATCTATTTCTAGTATGTTTTTGGCAGTATTACTTTCAATGATGAAACCGACCCCGTGTTTGTTTACTTCCGCCATGTTGTTAATTCCGCTCGTGATGATGTGTAGCTCTGGTGTATTTCTTTAATGATTTTAAATCTAAGATATGCTGCTCATACAATCTAAGGTATGCTGCTCTCTTTATATCTAAGATATGCTGCTCATACAATCTAAGGTATGCTGCTCATACAATCTAAGGTATGCTGCTCATACAATCTAAGGTATGCTGCTCTCTTTAAATCTAAGGTATGCTGCTCATACAATCTAAGGTATGCTGCTCTCTTTAAATCTAAGATATGCTGCTCATACAATCTAAGGTATGCTGCTGATTAATACAAATTTTTAACTCCAGTGTTAAGTCAGTCCTATTATATGGCTGTGAAACATGGAGAACAACAAAACTGACAATCATGAAGATACAGATTTTCGTTAAAGGATGCCTAAGCAAGAATAAAAGATAGAAATGGCAGGACAAATTCACTGACATAGAATTATGGAAATGTACCAGTCAGATACAGTGGATAAAGAGATACAGCGAAGACGATGGCGCTGGATAAGACACACACTGCGGAAGTCAACTGAGAGTATTGCACAACAGGCTCTTTTTGGAATCCCCAGGGGAAAAGACAAAGAGGAAGACCAAGGAATTCTTGGAGAAGACAGATAGAAGCAGAGATGAAGATGATGGGGAAAACATGGCATGATCTTAAAAGAATGGCAAAAAACAGAACGGCTTGGAAAGTTTTTGTTGAAGACCTATGCTCCACAAGGAGCTGAAAGTGTTTGTTGAAGACCTATGCTCCACAGGGAGCTGAAAGTGTTTGTTGAAGACCTATACTCCACAGGGAGCTGAAAGTGTTTGTTGAAGACCTATGCTCCACAGGGAGCTGAAAGTTAGAAGAAGAAGGTGCTGGTGATAGTCTTAATCAATAAGATTGAAAACGAGTTACAACAAATCTTAGACATTTTAGTGAAGGAAAGCAAAAATAAGGGAGCCGCGATAGCTCATTGGTTAGTGAACTGGACTACAAAGGACAAGAGGTTGGGTGGGTTCGATCCTGATCAAAGGCTCCCGGGTTCACCCAGCCTTAAATGGGTACCGGATTTTTTTTCTTCGAAAGTAAAGCGGCACGGGCGTTATATCGACCACATTACTGCACAAAATCATGTGCCGAAGATCAATAAAAAATGATGGTCACTAACACCATATTCTCTGTACTTGGCGTGACGGGACTATTTAATTTAGTTAAGGCAAAATAAGGGACTCGACCTTGGTAGTAGAGGGACAGAGGTAATGGTAAAAAACAAAGAAAAAGACAAGTGGAACAATGTTAAAACAGGTAAATGAATTTAAATATCCGAGAACAATGTTAACCTCAGATGGTAGGTGTACTACAGAGGTCAGATACAGAATGTTTTCAGGCATAAGCAGCTTTTTAAAAAAATGAGGAAGATACAGTGCTATCCATTTTTGATAATATAAACAAGTAAAAGATTTCTTAAACTTTATGTACAGCCAGTTTTAAAATATGGATGTGAATCATGGACAATAGGACAACAGACAAGAAAATCACTGGAGGCTGTAGAAATGTGGCTTTACAGAAGACGGTTGAGAATACCATGAACAACTAAGAAGAGTAATGAAAATGTTCTGAAAGAGGTCAAAGCTAAAAGAGACCTAATTTCCAATATTAGGATGAAACAATCATAATTTTTTGGCCATGTAATGAGAAGAGAACAATTGGAATATATTGTGAAAACAAGGAAAATTGAAGGACGAAGAGATAAATGGAAACAAAAAGAAAAGATACCAGACATATTAAAATAGATGGCTTGATAGAAGGCCAACAACAGAAATAATAAATAACTGTCGAGATCGAAAGTTGTGGAGAGACTTGATCACCTACGTCAGCAGGCCTGGATGGTACTTGATGATGATGATAATATTGTAATAACGACAAAGTGATTCATCACTACAGGTCTCTGTTGTGTCTTATCACTCGAGAATTGATAACTCTGCAACCCTCGGCATTTCGCATCAAGCCATAAGAACAGGTCTGGAGATATAGGCCCACTAATGAAATATATCATCCCTTAGGAAAATGCATGCTGGGATTGATAACAGACGCTATGTAGCAAAACAGTTGATTATGCTGTTGGCTGTTGTGTGATATTAAAGATGAAATGTGAAACGTCAAATACAGTGGAAGCACAGTTTCTTTCTTTATTTCTTTATTTTTTTCTTTCTTTCTTTCTGTCTGTCTCTCTCTCTCTCTCTCTCTCTCTCTCTCTCTCTCTCTCTCTTTCTCTTTCGTTCTTAATTACTTTCTTCCTTGTCCATGTTCAACCGGCGATTACTCCCCCTTGATTATCAGTCCTTAAGAGGACGTTAATTGCGTTGGGTCGTGGTTTTCAAGTGGCTGTAATATTTGCGCCTTTCGGCCCAACACAGCCAACTTCAGCATTGTTTTTTTAAGCACTGTGTTGTCTTCCCACTTCGATCCCTTCTCGCTTAGCCAGACTGGATTAATCTCTTTTCAGAAGCGCTGAAGTAAATGCAAATATGTCTTGATAAATCTTTAATAAGTAAATTAATATAATGGTTAATTAATGTAAATATTTGTTAATCTTTCTTATTGAGTCATAGCTTTTCTTATTATATGTTTTGTTTTCTCTTGCACTCGCCAGGTTTCACCTTTAAAGAAGTCCCAAGAGACTAGGAACTGAATTTTGCGTGTTAATCCATTTTCCCCTGGCAGGAGTCCCTCAGGGACACAGGGTCCCTCGCCGTACAGGCCGATAACTCCGCCTTCGGAGGTACTCATGTTTTTTCCGTCCATGAGTAATTGACGTTTCAAGCCAGGCCTCGCTGCTGAGACCAGGGGTGATTGCCGCAGAGAGAAATCATAAATAAAAACCCCAACTGGTGCAGCCGGATTTGAACCCACAACCTGTCTGCCTCGAGGCCGGTGTCTTGCCTCGAGAACAATCATTCCCCCCCCCCCCTCCCCATTACATGTTTTAGTGCCATCGACGTCAAGTGTTTCCCCCCGTCCAATTCCCGTTGTTATTTTGTGTTCACTTTCTATCCATTATTAGTAAAACTCCCTGTACCCAGTATTACACACACCACCATAAGATTTCCTATTTTCTCTCTTGACTAACCGTTGCGGTACTTTCAGTTTCATTCCGTTACCTGTCCCGCTCATCATAGATGTAGAAGACTTTATCTTTATTTCTTTGTTTGTTTGCGTTGTTCTTGTTTTATGAGGAAGGTCGCATGTCTCGGCCGAAACGCCAGTATTTTGTTGTGTTCCTTTTTTGTAAAGTTGTCACCATACCTTGTAGGAGTGTATGTTATAGCCAACTACTTCCTCCTTCATTCCCTTACCATTTTTCCTGTCTTAACTTGTATCAAACTACTCGGATTTTAAATGTATCTTCTTTATTTGCCACAAAATAAAGACCTCTTGAATCGAAACGTTTGTTTGCTCAGTCTAGTCTTCTTCAGAAAGCTTCCATAGTGTCCTATTTTTCTTGGTGTGTTTGTTAATTTATCGCATGAAAAAAAAGTAAAGTGCCCCCGTCACGCCAAGTGGCGTATAGGGAATATGGTGTTCGTGACCACAAATTTTACAGACCTTCGGCACATGATTTTTGGGGTAATGAAGTCGGTATTACGCCCGTGCCGCTTTACTTTCACAGAAAAAAATCCAGTACTCATTAAAGTCTTGGTGAACCTGGAAGCCTTCGGTTGGGATCGAACCCTACCTCTTGTCCTTTGTAGTCCAGTTCACTAACCACTGAGCTATCGCGGCTCCAATCAACATGAGATATATAGTAATAGTGTGGACTGAACACGGGGGACACAGCAGAAGATAGTCATAGACCGTACAATGGCGTGGACATTTGTTGCTTCCCCTCATGACGTTACATTTGTCGATCTACGACTTAGTTAAGAAGAATGTACCGACAAAATAGTTTGATCACTATCATCATGCGTCATAACGGTTGGAGTAGGCGATCATGTCTTTCCACAATCTTCATATCCACATTACATCGTATCAATTCCGTTGCTGACTGTTTTCCATGCCATAACACTAAGCTTTATAATATCTTATCTTTCTGTCGTCCGTGATCTCTCATTCCCTACATTTTGCCAGTTGTAACCAAGTGTTCCAACTTTCCTCTTCTCATGGTGTGCTCGAAAAAATGTTGATTATTTCTTTCTGATGTTCTTTTATGAGCTCCCTTTTTGTGTTGGCCTCTTTGAGAACTTCCTCATTGGTCTTTTTAGCTGTCCAGGGAGCTTTCAACATTCTTCTGAGAAATCCCATCTCTGTGACCTCCAATCATCTTTTCATTTGTTTGTCCACTGTCCATGATTCGCTTCCATATGTCAGAAGTGGTTCTATATAGCACCGATGAACTCTCTTTCTCATTTTTAGTGACATAGATTTGTTGCATAAGATATTTTTAACCTTCTGAAATGCTATTTTGGCCTGAGCTATTCTGCTTTTTATTTCTGTGGTGCATCTCCCATCTGATGTAATTATTGTGCCCAAGTATTTGAAACGTTGCACTTGTTTCAGATTTGTCTCGTTTATTTTTATGCTGCATGATGGTGGTGATTGTTTCTTCGATATAACCATTACTTCTGTTTTCTTGCTATTCAGACTGAGACCTTTCTTGTTGTTTTCTTTTACTATTATATTTCTTTTCTATCGGGGGTGAAACAAAAGCTCAGACCTGAACACTTGGCGGCGAATGCACTGGACAAGTTACCTTTACTCTCCGCTATTGTAAGTACCTGCGGCAGACTTCAGTAATGGGAAAATGTCGTAAAGATATTTTCTTTTTAACCTGAAATAATATTTGTTGCAAATTTACATTTTTTTTTTTACGTTCTCTCGTTACAGTTGGTGAAAATTAAACAACCAACACCACAGGACCTTCAGAGTCTCGGTATATTATGATTCTCTCGTTTTATGGGATGCGATGATACCTCTTATGTAAATTATTAGTTCTTAAGAAAAAAAAAAGCAATAATCATCATCATTATCATCATCATCACGTACCGTGCCTGCTGGCGTAGGTGATCATGTCTCTCCACAACTTTTTATCTCGATTATCATTTCTGTTGTTGACCTTCTGCGAAACCATTCTCTTAAGCTCTCTGGTATCTTTTCTCTTTGCTTCCCTCTATCTCTTCGTCCCTTAATTTTACCAGTTGTCACAATATATTCCAGCTATTCCCTTCTCATTACATGACCAATAAGTGATTATTGTTTCTTCCTAATATTGGAAATTAGCTCTCTTTCTGCTTTGGCCGCTTTCATAACGTTTTCATTACTCTTATTAGCTGTCCATGGTATTCTCGATATTCTTCTGTAAAACCACATTTCTACAGCCTCCAGTAATTTTCTTCTTTGTTGTCCTATTGTCCATGATTCACATCCATATGTTAAGACTGGCTCTACATAACATTTAAGAACTCTTTTTCTTGTTTCTATTGCCAAAAATGGATTGCATAGTATCTTCCTCATGGTTTGGAAAGCTGCTTTTGCCTGCACCATTCTGCATCTCACCTTTGTTGTACATTCACCATCCAGTCGCATATTCTCTATGATACCGCAGCTACCGCCGGTAGCATGAACATATTAACGAAATACAAACGGATATTATAATGTACGTAGGGAGGTCAAAAAGTAATGCACACCAATTTTTTTCTCGGCTAATAATAAAGATAGGAATATGAAATTTTGCACACTTGGAATATGACATGTTCCAATTATGAGCACCAAATTGCACAGCATTCTGAAAATATTACGCAATCTATGAACCGTTAAAATGGAGCTTGTCAACAATGTCCGTTACAAACAGCGAATCGTCATAGAATTTCTGGTTTGCGGAAAAAGAAACTGTGGCAAACATTCATAAACGACTGTGTGCAGTGTACAAATGTTATGCAGTCGATAGGAGCACAGTTAGTCGCTGGGTTCGAGAATTAAAGCTGCAGAAAGTGTACGAGTGGAGCTGCATGATTTACCGCGTTCTGGACGTGTTGCCTCGGCTACCAGCACAGACATGTTAAACCGGGCTGATGCCATTATTCGTAAGGATAGGCGTATCACTAGTCAGCAATTGGCATTGCAGCTTACAGTCAGCAAGGGAAGTGCAATCGCAATTTTTAAAACTCTCGGATATTCAAAGATTTGCGCTCGATGGGTTCCTCGGTGCCTAACAAATGATCACAGAGTTCAAAGGAAACATTCTGTTCTGAATTGTTGGAGCGTTTCGGGTGTTGAAGGAGAATTGTTTTTGTCAAAATTGTTACCGGTGACGAAACGTGGGCACATTATTATGAGCCTGAAACAAAAATGCAGTCAATGGAATGGCATCATCCGCAGTCACCAAAAGAAAAAAATTCAAAACATCTCCATCAGCCGGAAAGGTGATGATCACTGTCTTCTGGGACATCGATGGTGTGATTCTTGTTGATGTAATGACAAGAGGTGAGACAATCAACTCGACAGCTTACATCAATACACTGACAAAACTCAAAAATCGGTTCCACAGAGTTCGGCCTAATAAGCCATCTGCAGATTTGTTGCTTCAACATGACAATGCACGCCCTCACACAAGTCTGGTAACACGGGAAGCAATCAACAAATTTGGTTGGACTGTACTGCCCCATCCTCCTTACAGCCCTGATCTGGCTCCCTCAGATTTCCATCTGTTTGGACCACTCAAAAATTCCTGCGTGGGACACACTTTTACAATGATGAGGATGTGATCCGTGCAGTTAAAAATGGCTACGCGAGCAGGACAAAACTTGGTACAAACGAGGCATTCATGACCTAGTTTCGCGTTGGCGTAAGGCAATACGCTTGGACGGAGATTATGTTGAAAAATAGGTAGTGTAAAGGGGATGTTCAGCTACAATCTGTGAAAATTTCACACATTTTTCCGAATAGTTTCCGAGAAAAAATTGGTGTGCATTACTTTTTGACCTCCCTTCATATTTTATTTTTTTTAAATAATTATATTACACATTTTCAAATACTCTATTACACATTTCGTAGGCCAATATGATTTATTTGCTTTGATTTGCATTTATTAAAGCAAGGTTTTCCTCTGGCCACTATAACGTTTGTGAATGTTATAACTATTCTACACTGAAACCTCTAGGAGCCAGCGGTACATTTTCCCTCTATCTGAATCTAGTTTAAAGACCTCGCCATTAAAATATTCCCGTCAAAATAATGTACCGGTTGTTACCTCTACACTAATGCGGTTTCATGGGTTATTTTTAGCTCTAGCCAATCAGAATCATCACAAAGTGAAGGTGAAACTTTCTGATTACCGGAATTTCCTTAGCTATTTATAACTACGTTATGCGCATTATCATCTGTAGAAAGAACTTTTTCTGCTCTCAAGAGAATCAAATCTTAGTTTTCGCTCAACTCGGACACAAGAACGCTTATCTGGTTTGACAATAATGTCCATTGAGAACTCATTCCCTCAGAAACTTAGAAACCAACCCAACAGTAATTCAATGACAAAGTCATCGAGACATTTTCGTCCCAAACAAGATGGATAGAGTTTACATATAAATAAGTAAGTAATTTAAAATGTAGTGAAGTCATTAGAAAATATTGCTTTGGTTGGTTTTATTGGTTATGGAAGGCCCATGTATCACTGCAAACGAATTAAAATCCATAATTGCTCAACCGCCCGTGCCAGCGTAATCATCCGAATTAATATCTCATCTCCCAAACAAAGAAAAGTAACTGTAGTCTCCATCGTTGCAGTCTCAGCACACGCCAAATGACATAAGGCATAAGACAAAACTGCGCAGAAAGTGAACAAAGCCAACGGTTCCCTGTCATACGATATCATCATTCATCGTAAACAATTGGATTATCGAAACATGATCAAACGGATGAAACACACAGCTCACGGTGTGCACAGAGTACTTATCTCAGTAGCTCCTGTAACGAGCCGGACTTGGAATATGAGGAAACTGCAACAAGGAACATTTTTCATGTTCCCGCCGCATATCCACCATATATCGGAAGTACAAATATTACTTTATGTCAGCCTACTGAATATAATGTATGTTTTTATTTATTATGTCATCGGTAGCCCAAACCCCAAACCAGTATACGCCACTGCTACCATTTGAGATTAACATTGCTCCCAGATATTTAAATTCATTTACCCGTTTTAATATTGTTCCACTTGTTTTCATTGTGCATTGCGGTGATGTCTTTTTCTTTGTTGTTACCATTACTTCTGTCTTTTTGCTATTAAAACTGAGTCCTTTATTTTTGCTATCCTCCACTATAATGTCCTACATTTCTACTAACTTATTTTCGCTCTTAGCTATTAAGACAGTATCATCAGCATACTTTAGATTATTTATATTATGACACCCGGGTCCAATGGATATATAAGGGCCAAAGCAATAATAACTTTTACAAAAAGAACCGTTCTGGAAGAATGTCGAGCGCTTGTAACCACGAATATAGCAGTAATTAAATGGAAGATATTCATGGTAGCTTCTCAGATGTGATTCCTGGTGGCTGATGCGACCAATGGGTGGCACGTGAAATCTTTCCGGTTCACGAGCCAGCCACTCGACAGTTCAGGAAGCGACTGGTGTGCTCGCCGATGTCCTGCAGCGATATTTCTGGCTTTCATTTATCTTGAACTTTTCCTCTCTCACTCTCTCACTCTCTCTCTCTCTCTCTCTCTCTATATATATATATATATATATATATATATATATATATATATATATATATATATATATACACACACACAGAGAAGATTAAGAACAATTCGATGGAAAGAAAAGAAAACAAAGAACAAAGTCGAGAGGAGGTATAGTTTGTGATATTTGCAGATCCTGTTTCTTACTCCTACTGTTATGTTTCCTAGTGTTTCTAATATTCCATCAATCCATCTTTTGCTCTTCTATTGGTCATTCCTACTGTTATGTTTCCTAGTGTTTCTAATATTCCATCAATCCATCTTTTACTCTTCTGTTGGCCACTCCTACTGTTATGTTTCCTAGTGTTTCTAATATTCCATCAATCCATCTTTTGCTCTTCTATTGGTCATTCCTACTGTTATGTTTCCTAGTGTTTCTTATATTCCATCAATCCATCTTTTGCTCTTCTATTGGTCATTCCTACTGTTATGTCTCCTAGTGTTTCTTATATTCCATCAAACTATCTTTTACTCTTATGTCGGCCACTCCTACTGTTATGTTTCCTAGCGTTTCTAATATTCCATCAATCCATCTTTTACTCTTCTGTCGGCCACTCCTACTGTTATGTTTCCTAGCGTTTCTAATTTATAATCCATCAATCCATCTTTTACTCTTCTGTTGGCCACTCCTACTGTTATGCTTCCTAGTGTTTCTAATATTCCACCAATCCATCTTTTTCGTGCTCGACCCTTAGATCTGCTGTTCTCGCAACGTTTACTGAAGACTCTTTGTGTTGTAATTTGATCTTTTAAAGAGAAGAAGATAACCATAAAGATGCTGATCTGCTCAATATGTTATTTACACAATTTACGTAGCCACAGAGACAGATTAATATGTGTATTCTCATAAAAGCTACATGTTCATTTCCCTTAAGAAAAAGAATAGAGTTTAGATGTTTTTATTTCCTTTATTCCAATCTCGCCTTTGTAGCTTAATGATATTAGCAGACCTCATGCGGATATGAAAGTCAATGGTGAATATATCAGTTTGTGAAGCCCAGAAAATTCATTGTGCTTTTATGTTCTTTTCTCTGCCATAGTTTGTCCTAATTCGTCTGGGGAAATTAGAGCTTTCTTAATTGGACTGTGCTGTTTTGTGCATATATAGCCATTTGTTTGTTTTTTTACTTTCTCGGAATTTAAATGCCTTTTTTTGCCCCTTTTATGTTCATGCATATTGAAAATGTAATTGCTTGTTGCGATGAGCTGTGTGCTGATAGCCTGGTTCCATGTTGGAACTATTTGATTGATTTTTTTTCTTTTCTGGACATAGCTCAGAATCATTTTCATTATCAAGTACAATGCCTGCTAGTGTGGGTGATCATGCATCTCCACAACTTTTAATCTTGACAGTTAATAATTTCTATTGTTGACCTTCTGCCAAGCAATTCTCTTAAGCTGTCTGGTATCTTTTCTCTTTGCTTCCCTCTATCTCTTCGTCCTTCAATTTTCCCAGTTGTCACAATATATTCCAGCTGTTCCCATCACAGTGCATGGTAAAAAATGATTGTTTTTAAGCTCAGAATGTGGGCCATGAATGATCTACTGTCATCTTGTCATCTATACTCGTTTTCATGTGCTGTAAAGAGCAACAATATCACAGTTGAAGGCGATTGGTGAACTGGTTGGTCTCGAGGCAAGTCGTCGGCTTCGATACAGAGAGGTTCTGGGTTCAAATCCCGGCTACACCGGATTTTTATTTCTGATTTCTCTATGCGGCAACCACCACAGGTCTCAGCAGCGAGGCCCAGCTTGAAACGTCAATTACTCATGGGCGGAAAAATATGAGTACCTCCGAAGTCGGAGTTATCTGCCTGTGCAGCGAGGGACCCCTGTGCACACGGCTGCCAGGGAAAATGGATTAACACGCAAAATTCAGTTCCTAGTCTCTAGGGACTTCGTCAGAGGTAAAAGCTGGCGAACGAAGAAAGAAAAAACGATTAATCATCAGTCAGGAGGACTGGTTAGTCTCGAGGCAAGACGCCGGTCGCAAGCCAGAGAGGTTGTGGGTTCAAATCTCGCCTGCACCAGTTGGATTTTTATTTGTGATTCACCCCTACGGCAACTACCCCTGGTCTCAGCAGCGAGGCCCGGCTTAAAATGTCAAGTACTCATCGACGGAAACAAATATGAGTACATTCGAAGACTGAGTTATCTGCCTATATGGCGAGGGACCCTTGTTACACGGCTGCCAGGGAAAAACGGATTAATATGCAAAACTCAGTTCGTAGTCTCTATGGACTTCATCAGCTGGGGAACGAAAAATAGTTAATACAATAAAATGATCATCATTCCTCTTCTTGTCGCTGTTTGTTTTATTCTGGAACATCTCATTTTAATCATCATCTACCATCTTTATACGTTAATGTCCATGTTTGGCGACTCCAAGAAGGAATGAGGAAGATACTATGCAATCCATTATTGACAATAGAACAAGAAAAAGAGTTATTAAATGGTATGTAGAGCCAGTCTTAACATATAGATGTGAATGATGGACAATAGGAGAACAGACAAGAAAATCACTGGAGTCTGTAGAAATGTGGTTTTACAGAAGAATGTTGAGAATACCATAGACAGCGAAGTAGAGTAATGAAAATGTTCTGAAAGAAGTCAAAGCAAAAAGAGAGTTAATTTCCAATATTAGGAAGAAACAATCATCATTTTTTGGCCATGTAATGAGAAGGGAATAGCTGGAATATATTGTAACAACTGGGAAAAATGAGGGACGAAGAGATAGAAGGAAGCAAAGAGAAAAGATACTAGACAGCTTAAGATAATGGCTTGGCAAAAGGTCAACAACAGAAATGATAATTAACTGTCGAGATCGAAAGTTGTAGAGAGACATGATCACCTACGCCAGCAGGCCCGGTACTTGATGATGTCCATGTTTGACATTCATAACACAGTGTTGGCAGAAAGACTGTATTGCAAATTATAATTTTGTTGGCTTAAAATAACCGTCATGTAGGTAAATATAAAGCCTCATTAGGCGTATGGAGGATATAGTGTTAGTGACCATTTTTTTTCACCATGACCACAACACATTTTTGGGTGATGTGATCGGTATTACGCGGGCCGCCTATAACTCCAACAAAAATCGTTGGTACCCATTTTCAGAGGCTGGGTTAACCTCATAGACTTATCGGTCCGAGAAGCATACTCCACTTCTGAGAGTCGAACCCAGGCCCTTTTGATCAGAATGCGAGGACTCTAACCATTCAGCCATCGTCATGTACCCATTTCTCTTAAGTAAAGTACCCCCGTCACGCCAAGTGGCGTATAGGGAAATATGGTGTTAGTGACCCTATATTTTACAGACCTTCAGCACATGATTTTTGGGGTAATGTGGTCGGTATTACGCCCGTGCTGCTTTACTTTCCCAGAAAAAAAAAATCCGGTACCCATTTAAGGCTGGGTGAACCCGGAAGCCGTCGGTTAGGATCGAACCCTACCCCTTGTCCTTTGTAGTCCAGTTCACTAACCATTGAGCTATCGCGGCTCCATTTCTCTTAACAGACTATGTTAATTTTTCAATTATTGTATTCCCTATTTCGTATGTACAGAAAAGTAAAGAGCCCCGTCACACCGAGTGGCGTACAGGGAATATGGTGTTAGTGACCATAATTTTCACAGACCTTCGGTACATGATTTTTAGGGGAATGGGGTCGATATTACGCCCGTGCCGCTTTACTTTCCCAGAAAAATTCCGGAACTCATTTAAGGCTGGGTGAACCTGGAAGCAGTTGATCAGGATCGAACCCTACCTCTTGTCCTTTGTAGTCCAGTTCACTAACCACTGAGCTGTCGCTGGTCCCTATATTTAATAAAAACAAAACAATAATACCCGAATAGAGATGTGATCTAATGTGTGACTTTCAACATAATATGAGAACCATCGTAGTTTTGCTCTGACCTCAACAAATGAGAGATCACACTTTGGCTGAAATAATTTATCTGACTAAACTAGACTTTTACTAGAATAACATATATATATATATATATATATATATATATATATATATAGTCATCAAGTACCGTGCATGCTGGCGTTGGTGATTATGTCTCTTCACAACTTTAGATCTCGACAGTTTATCATTTCTGTTGTTGACCTTCTTTCAACCATTCTCTTAAGCTGTCTGATATCTTTTCTCTTTCCTTTCCTCTATATTTTCGTCCCTTAATTTTCCCAGTTGTCGCAATATATTCTAGCTGTTTCCTTCTCATTACATATCCAAAATATTCTGATTGTTTCTTCCTAATTTCGGAAATAAGCTCTCTCTCCCTGTTTGCTTTGGCCTTTTTCATAATGTTTTCATTACTCTTCTTATCTGTCCATGGTATTTTCAACATTCTTCTGTAAAACCACATTTCTACAGCCTCCAGTGATGTTCTTGTATGTTGTCCAATTGTCCATGATTCACATCCATATGTTAAGACTGCCTCTACATAAAATTCAAGAACTCGTATATCTTGTTTCTGTTGTCAAAATAGATTGCACAGTATATTCCTCATTTTTTGTAAAGCTGCTTTTGCCTGAGCTATTCTGCATCTCACCTCAGCTGTACATCTATCATCTGAGGTTAACATAGTTCTCAGATTTTTAAATCCATTTACCTGTTTTAATATTGTTTCACTTGTCTTTATTGTTGATTGTAGTGATGTCTTTTTCTTTGTTGTTACCATTACTTCTGTCTTTTTTTGCTATTAAGTCCGAGTCCTTTATTGTTACTTTCTTCCACTATGTCTAACATTGCTTATAACTCATTCTCACTCTTAGTGATTAAGATCGTATCAGCAACATACCTTAGATTATTTATATTATGACTTCCGGAGCCATAGCATTTCTTAAGCTGCTTTCGCCTGAGCCATTCCGCATCTCACCTCTGTTGTACATCTACCACCTGAGATTAACATTGTTCCCATATATTTAAATCGATTTACCTGTTTTAATATTTGTTCCACTTGTCTTTATTGTGCATTACGGTGATATATATATATATATATATATATATATATATATATATATATATATATATGTATATGTCATTATGTTCTTACTGGCCACTTACTGCATGTGCCTTTTTATATGTTGTTTAATATACCCACGCCAGCTTCGTTAGGTTAATAAGTTCAGCAATTCTAGAATATACTTTAATTCCAGTATTAAAGAACACATTTCATACATTTTAATAATGAACTAATATTTACATACGTCAGTGATTATTATTTACGCTGTCTCTGGGTTCGTGACCTTTGGCCTAGTTACATATTTAATCTTACTTGTATTATGACATTTCAGTAAATTTTATCACCAGCATAGCCTGTGAGTTGAAATATAAACATTTCAATAAAACTAACTAATTTTAATCTGGGTAATTAATGTTTGGATAATATTTATGTAATTGATACAAGGGACTTTATTAGTCGTAATTATATCATTGGATATAATTGGATTGTGTTTATTCTTTAAGGTTAACGCAATTGATATATTCTTTACGATTCATGTAATTGGTACATTCTTTAAGATTTTTGTAATTGATACCTTCTTTACGATTTATGTAATTTATACGTTCTTTAAGATTCATGTAATTGATACTTTCTTTACGATTTATGTAATGTATACGTTTTTTAAGATTCATGTAATTGATGCGTTCTTTACGATTCATGTAATTGATACGTTCTTTCAGATTCATATAATTGATACGTTCTTTCAGATTCATATAATTGATACGTTCTTTCAGATTCATGTAATTGATACCTTCTTTACGATTCATGTAATTGATACCTTCTTTACGATTCATGTAATTGATACATTCTTTAAGATTCATGTAATTGATACCTTCTTTAAGATTCATGTAATTGATACGTTCTTTAAGATTCATCTAATTAAAAGCCAAATAGTTTCGATAAATACAATTTTAAAAAAGTAAAGAGCCCCCGTCACACCAAGTGGCGTATGGGAATATGGTGTTAGTGACCATCAATTTTACAGACCTTCAGCACATGATTTTTGGGGTAATGTGGTCGGTATTACAATACCCATTAAAGGCTGGGTGAACCCGGAAGTCGTCAGTTGGGTTCGAACCCTACCTCTTGTTCTTTGTAGTCCAGTGCACTAAGCACTGAGCTATCGCGGCTCCCAGTTTTGATAAAAAGACAGCTGACATTAAAATATATAGACTTCATGCGTTTACTCAGTAAGCTAAATGATATAGTAGAATTTTAACTACCCTCATGGTAATTATATAAAATAAACATAAAATATTACTGAGTTTCTAGACTAACATAGGGTCGACAAACTTCAACGTTTCGGTAAAAGTCTTCATCGGGTATATCAAACAAACTCTAATAACACTAATATGTGTAATAGCTTGTTTACTGCTGATGAAAGCTTTTGCCGAAACGTTGTCATTTGTGTTGTTGATCTATTAGTTTAACTGCTCAATATCATTGCATGTTTATTTTATGTTTTTCTGCAGCTTACTCGCGGCTTCACGGGCGTAATACCGACCACATTACCCCAAAACTCATGTGCTGAAGGTCTGTAAAATATAGGGTTACTAACACCATATTTCACTATACGCCACTTGGCGTGACGGGGTAGTTCACTACTTTTGCTCGCGACTTCACATAGTATTTTATTATAATTGTTGTCTGTGCTTATCTCCCTTTACAAAATGTAATCGTCTTTATGAAATCGTCAACGCCAGAATCTAGTCGGAATGTTAATGGCTATTTTCCAGCATTAGAGTTGGTGCCACTAAGCAAATGTTTAAAAAATGTACAAAGATTTTAAATAAATTTAACACCGTAGTGTCTCGATTGTCACTTTTACATGTCTGTAGTAGTTGCAGTTAGTCGAAGGCCCCGTATCACTGCAAACGAATTAAAATGCATAATGGCTCAACCGCCCGTGCCAGTGGAATAATCCGAATTAATATCGCATCGCATTAAAGGATCCACACTAAGAAAGGCAGCTGCAGTCCCCATCATAGCAGCCACAGCACGCACCAAAAAGACATATGGCGTAACCGCATCAAAAGTGAACGCAGCAAAACTATCCTTAGTCATACGATGTCATCATTCATAGTAAGCAATCAAATTATAGGAACACGATCCGGATGAAAAGCACAGCTCACGGTGTGCACAGAGCACTAAACTCAGTAGATCCGGCAGCAAGCTGGACTTGGAATATGAGGAACCTTCAACAAGAACACTTTTCAAACGGCGCCTCAACGGTTCCTGTCGCCTATCCGCCATTGTGACCGGACGTCACACACACGTCTGTAATTAGCTGTCCAGGGAACTTTCAATATTCTTCTGAGAAATCCCATCTCTGTGGCCTCTAATCGTCTTTTCATTTGTTTGTCTACTGTCCATGATTCGCTTCCATAGGTCAAAATTGGTTCTATATAGCACCGATGAACTCTCTTTCTCATTTTTATTGACATAGATTTGTTGCATAAGATATTTTTCATTTTCTGAAATGCCATTTCCCTGAAGTACTTGGCCGTTTTAGTTAGCTGAGTGGCGGTGTTCCCTAGCGTTTGGCTTTTCGTGGCAAGGCACTGTGCCACTGAGTACGGGTTCAATCCTGCTTCGGTCTATATATTGTTCTTTGTTTATTTTCTGTTGTTGATTATTTTTTTCCGAGTGCTGTAAACATACCTCTTCCTCTGAATTGATTCGCCGATTATCGACCCGGAAGTTTTCCTCTAGAATAAAATCCATTTATTATTATATGTGTCTCTAGTAAACTGCCAACTGGACTGACATCACGAAGTCGGGCAGGTAAAAATCTGGGAACAGCCTTTGTTGAGGTTATTAAATTTGAATGTAATCTCTGGCCTAAATAAATTCTTCCTTGTTGTGATCATGATCACAGCACACCGGACGATCCCATAGGTGATCCGATATCCCTCTCTATAAAATCCGAAGAAAATCCTACCCCACGAACACAAACTCCGTAGCACGGCTTGGTGTCCACGGTGCGGGGAGGTTTTTTTTCTGTCAATTTCCCCCCGGGCAGTGGCTTCTATTTATGGCCCACTCTCTTCGATTTTAATTGTCAAGAATTCTTTAACGTGCGCGAGTGCACACTGGTTCTCCTATTTAATGCCATTATCCGAGACGGCTAGACATCGGATCTCACTACCCAAGAGATCAGGGGAAGTTAACGTCATAAAGAAACTACACATTAATTTTTTCCTTTTTTAAAAATCATCTACGCGTCCTGTGAGCTTTGAACCCTATCCATCCCTGATCTGAGACCAACGTCGTATGTCTTGACCACCCAGCCCTCCACATAAGTAAATATTTACTTCCAATCGTTAAAATATTCAATAAAAGACACCTTTGAATGTGCCAGATTTCTATGATTAAAAACCATGTTTTCAGATTGAAGAATTTCCGTTGGGATTGATTGATGGCGCTCGGAATAAACGATGAGTTTTAACATTTAACGTTGTGCTGAAGTCGGATGTGTTGGGCCGAAAGGCGCAGCTATCACAGTTATACTGCAAACCACAACACAACGTAGATACGCCGACTTAACGCTCTTTTAAGGGTAGATGACGAAGAGGTGTTCTCAGTTAAACCTCTGGCGAACGCAAGCAAGCAATGTTTAACTTATTTTTAATGGATTTGTAATATTTTATCTGGTTTATCAACACCGAGCATTTGGTTAAAAACTCATATTTGGTTCCCGAACGGAGTTTGTTTTTCACTCAAAATATAAGTGTTAATATGTTTATGTAGATAGATAATATTCAGTGTTGTATTTTATTATTGTTGTAATACATCATTGTTGTGTGCATTATAATTTTATTGTGGTGTCTCAGCACTTATCAAATTTATAATCAAAGAACTTATTGTTGATTATTGTAACTTGTATTAGACTTCGTTGTTACAATATTTGATCAAATGTACCTCGGAAAGTAACCGTGGCTATACTAGCCAGCCTGTTTTGGTACAGGCTGTTAAAAGGTGAGATTGGTGGGGATGTACAACTAGTGGGTCGACGACCCAGCTATTGGGACCGCAGGTACAACTTGAAGCTCTCATTCGAAAATAAATGGACACCTGGCTCATTGAGGTGGGAAAAAGTAACGTCAGCGTGTAGAAACACTGGCCACCTCTTATTAGAATATTGTGGTTTAGCGTGGTGAAATTATGCACTTCACTTTTCTTAATGTGTATCTCGAGTTATTATTGTTTCTTTTTGTTTTCCCCGTTGAAAAAAAAAAATATGTTAATAAATGCCCCCTTAATGTTGCAAAATTTGAGAATCACTGGTACAGAGATAATGAGAATTTGGAGATTTCGCGTGAATGCCACCAATCAGACACAACTTGAGAAACACCATAAAGCTGAAATAGACGAATTGTCTACAGCGAAGACAGAAGTGCAAGATTTGGCGCAATGAGTTTTCTGAATAAACAATTTATTTACTGCTGCTTTTATGTGCTGATCAATTTAGCTGTCTTGTTCTGCTGCTAATGGATGATGAATCAGCGCAGTATAGTTCTTGAATAAATATTCATGTTTTTTTTTTCTATTCTGTAATATTTTCGATT
>JAVIAB010000126.1:61470409-61937909 GCA_032433765.1 Megaustenia siamemsis
TGAAAATAATGAAAAATTACAAGTTTTTTTTTTAAAGGAAAAAAAGTGATATGGATACATCTTTACCTTGGTAGAAACAAAACGAAAGTATAACGACGTTTCGGCCAAAAAAGCCATCAGCAGGTACAACAAACAACAACAACACACAAACACAAAAAAGATGTATGTGTATATCTTAATATATAATCACATGGACATTGAACAAAGTAAACATCAAAATATAGTACACAGTGCAAAACATGGAAATGAACAAAGTAAACATCAAAATATAGTACACAGTGCTAAACAAGGACATTGAACAAAGTAAACATTAAAAATGTAGTACACAGTGCAAAACATGGGAAATGAACAAAGTAAACATCAAAATATAGTACACAGTGCTAAACAAGGACATTGAACAAAGTAAACATCAAAATATAGTACACGGTACAAAACATGGAAACTGAACAAATGTAACAACGCTTTCAGTACAATGTCCTTATGAAACTAAACAGCTAGCCGCTATAGAATATAAACTTTATAAATATTCGTTCATTTATTTAAGGATTGTTTTTAGGAGAAATGAAAAAAAAAAAAAAGAAATATTGAAAAAAAAAGGAAAATAAATCTGGTATGGTTAAAGCTTCACGTCACTAGAGGACAACACAGACCAGAACGGCGCTTCGGCTCAATAGACCATCATCAGGAACAAATATACAACACACACACAAATGTATTTAAAATAAATAAAAAAATTTAAAAAATATATTTATAATAATTTCAAACAAGAAGAAGAAATAAAAGGAGAATTAAAAATAAATACTTCCCGGATTAATCTTATATGATTATTTTAATTGATTATATTGATTATATTCATTTATTTAAATATTTATTTATCGTTTTCTTAATTGACAGACTATGACCGTAACTGGTGTTCTCAAAACTGCTCGTTTGCTCCGCCTCTTGCGTGTTATTCGACGAATAGAAGCATTTGCAGAGTACGGTTCCGCTGTGCTCCTCCTACTTATGGTCACCTTCACTCTGATTGGTCATTGGTTGGCATGCATATTTTACGCCATAGCAACAATGGAACGCCCACAGTTGCATGCTCCGATCAGGTAATTTTACTGTGACTCTTTAATTGTAAAATGGTAATTTACGAGTTTAGCGTCCCAAATTATTTCTTCAAAGCGTGTGATCTCCCCTCATTGACCGGACATTGTTGAAAAATAATTTGTTTCGGGTTTATTTGCATTTAATTATTATTTATTTGTCAACAAGGTTTAAGGTTAGGTTTAGTTGTTGGTTATTCCTAATTCTGAACCTATCCCACGGTTGTCTAGTGATAGATTCGAGAGGAACCAAATAAAGTACAAGGGGAAGTTACTCCGAACAGAAATAGTGTGGTACGCTAAACTGGTAAACTATCTGTAATATCTCAACATCAAATACCAAGCCTGATGGGGTAGGTGATCATGTCTCTCCATAACTTTCGATCTCGACAGTTCTTTATCATTTCTGTTGTTGACCTTCTGCCAAAGACACTCTCTTAATTGTCTGGTATCTTTTCTCTCTGCTTCCCTCTATCTCTTCTTCCCTCAATTTTCCCAGTTGTTACAATATATTCTAGCTGTTCTCTTACATTACATGGCCAAAAATTGATGATTGTTTCTTTCCTAATTTTGGATATTAGCTCTCTCTTTTTGCTTTGACCTCTTTCAGAAAGTTTTCATTAATTTTCTTAGCTGTCCATGGTACTCTCAACATTCTTCCGTATAACCACATTTCTACAGCCTCAAGTAATTTTCTCTTCTTTTGTCCCATTGTCCATGATTCTCATCCATATTTTAAGACTGGCTCTACATAAAATATCAGAACTATTTTTTCTTGTTTATATTGTCAGAAATAGACAGCACAATATCTTCCTCATTGTAATATCAAGCAGCCAGGATTAAATTATTTCTGATTTGTGACGTCATGTCGACAGAACAGAATACATGAAAGAAAACAATTATTATTGTAAAGTCATGATGGACCGCCTGTAATACCTGCAGAAAACATGGACAATAGCATAAAATGATATTAAGCAGTAAGATGTGAGAGTAAGTGCTGAAAGCTAGAAGAAAGCCACTGTGTGGCTGACCACGCGTGTCGTAAGAGATGGCTAAGGAGGTTGGGGAGAGAAGGTTAGCCTTCACCGGTGCTACGGAGTTCGTACATTTGACCTGAAGCCATCTTTAGTGCTTTCGCTAGCGTGTAGCGGGCGTGCTTTGTACTTGAGAACGTAATTAGGAGGGTAAGGTCAAGGTAAAGTACGAGACTTGAATCGGCATCTTAGCAACCGAGTTTTCACCCATATGTGCTCGGCCGCCTATCCAGAAGTGTTTCGGAGACTTCTGGATTGTGTCGCTTCAACTCACAATACAAGGCGGCATTCCTCGCCTTCCCAGAGTACTACCCTGATATCAATTTCTGCCAGCGGCTGAGTCGAACGGTGTGGTATATTTTTTTCCAATCACGTGTACAACTCACACTGCTTCCAGCGGGAATCGAACACGGGTTGTCCTAACCTCGGTAGCTCCGCCGGGTAGATTTCAAACTAGGCTACCGAGGCCCCCAAGGAGACGGGTATCTGAGCATTATGGAGTTATACGGAGATGATTTGTCGACTATACTGAGCTAAGATAGACACAAATATATAATATATTTTCTTGGCCGTGAGTAAAACAAGAAAACAAAATGAAAAAAATAAACGTAAAACTTATACGTTTAGCTCCCAAATAGTTTTACATTTTATTTTATTAACAGTTAAACTGTTAATGTTAACCTCAGATGGTAGATACACAACAGAGGTGAGATGGTAGATGTACAACAGAGGTGAGATGGTAGATGTACAACAGAGGTGAGATGGTAGATGTACAACAGAGGTGAGATGGTAGATGTACAACAGAGGTGAGACGGTAGATGTACAAGAGAGATAAGAGGGTATGTGTACAAGAGAGATAAGAGGGTATGTGTACAAGAGAGGTGAGATGGTAGATGTACAAGAGAGGTACATGTAAGAAGTGATAATTTTTAAAAAGTACAAAACGTTAGAAGTACAAAATGTTAGAAATACAAAATGCATGAATTACAAAACATAAGAAGTAAAATATGTAAGGAATACAAAATGTAAGAAGTACAATAGTTGGAAACTCAGGGGGTAATCTGATCATCAGAAGTCGACCGTCCATCTTGTATTTCGGCCCTTTATATTCTTGACACTCTAGCTGAGGTGGGCCCACCTGGATCATGACTCCCAGGCGTCGGCTTCCTGCAGCAGTGACTCTAAAGCTTACAATATTTCATCATCATCATATGCCATAGTGGTTGGCATAGGCAATCATGTCCTTCTACAGTCTTCTATCTAAAGTGCATCATCGCATCAATTCAGTTGTTGACTGTTTTCCATGCCATAACACCAAGCTATCTAGTATTTTCACTCTTTGTCGTCTGCGATTTCTCTTTCCTTTTATTTTGCCAGTTGTAACCAAGTATTCCAATTTTCCTCTTCTCATGATGTGCCCGAAAAATATTGATTGTTTCTTTCTGATGTTTTTTAGGATCTCTTTTTTTGTGCTGGCCTCTTTGAGAATGTCCTCATTGGTCTTTTTAGCTGTCCAGAGAACGTTCAGCATTTTTCAGAGAAATCCTATCTCTGTGGGTCCTCTAATTGTCTTTTCATTTGTTTGTCTACTGTCCATAATTCGCTTCCATAGGTCAGAATTGGTTCTATATAGCACCGATTAACTCTCTTTCTCACTTCTATTGACATAGATTTGCAACACAAGATATTTTTCATTTTCTGAAACGCTATTTTGCCTGAGCTATTCTCCTTTTATTTCCGTGGTGCATCTTCCATCCGATGTTATTATTGTGTCCAAGTATTTGACGCGTTGCACTTGTTTCAAATTTGTCCTGTTCATTTTTATGCTATATGGTGGTGATGATTATTTCTTCGATATGATTATTACTTCTGTTTTCTTACTAATCATACTTAGACTCTTCTTTTTGCTTTCTTTTATTATTATGTCTATCATTTCTTGTAGTTCATTCTCTGTCTCTGTTGTTAAGACTGTGTCATCAGCAAATCGCAAATTATCTATGTTGTGACCGTTGACTTCAATTCCTTTTTTTTAAGTCGCATGTCTGTGTTAGTCACCTCTAGTGACTCGGGCAGATGGTGCTCGTAAACCTGGGAGGGCCGACCATCTAAGGGCAGAATCCCCCTACAGAAAAAGATCATCTGCTGCCTTGCAGGAAGATTGGGGACAATCAAAGGCTAAGGAAAGCAAACCTGAATAAAATGCTGGCTGAAATCGGATGCACTGGGCCACTGGCGCAGAACACAGTGCAACGTTTTAACGGGTGTTCAGTCGGAGTGGATATGGTAGACTCTAACTGTGATGTTCTGTCTGTGGGGGCGATCAACACACTTAACCTGACAGCTGACTTCATGTGAGAGTCTGGGATCCTACTCTGACTGAGTCCTGATCGCAGACAGACAATTCCTTTTATATCTACTATTGATCTCATAGTATTTTCGCTGTAAAGTGAAAACAAATCCGGCGATAGAACACAGCCTTGTCTGACTCCTTCTTTTATATTTTGGAACTGTCCCGTTTGGTTGCTAATTCTTATAGCTGCTCTTTATTGCCAGTACATGTTTTTTTTAATGACTCGCAGATCCTTGCCATCAATGTTTAATTTCCCCAGCATATTGATTATTTCCACGTGCTTTACTTTGCAAAGTGCCTGTTAGCCACATAATAAGTGGTCAATTGGCCAGATAGGATCTCGAGGCCAAAAAAAAGCCAAACAAAATAAGGGGAAACTGTCTCTCGAAGAAGGAAAGAAGAAGATGAAATCCCTGTGTGTTCACACGAAATCATTACGTTTCTAATCTTGTATTTGTCAATCGGTGGGCGAGTGGCTGAGAAGATTAAAACCTGTTATTTGTCATTTTGTTTGGCGCCTGTACGTTTCCCATGAGGTTCTGTCTGGGATGGAAGTAAAAGCTTCTACCTCTGTCTGACAGCCCGTTAGACGTTGAGGTTTCTGCCCGCTTCTGCCGATCTGAAGGTTCAGAATTTAAAAACCAGATGACACATTTTTTTCCGATCTAGAAAGCTCTCGTGGTCCAACCAGCCACTTTAAGTTGACATCATTGATGTTATCTGGGGATGAAAGGCAGCGAGAAAAGGAACCTCGTGCAGCAGAAGCTTGGTATGATGACGTCACTGACATCCATCATCATAATCATGTGCCATACCGGTTGGCGTAACGGATCATGTCCCTCCACAATCTTCTATACTCAGAGCACAGTATCAGTTATATTGTTGACTGTTTTCCATGTCATGACACCAAGCTATCTAATATCTTCTCTTTTTGTCGTTCACCAAGATATCTTTTTCCTTTTATTTTGCCAGTTGTAACCAAGTATTCCAACTGTCTTCTTCTCATGATGTACCCGAAAAATGTTGTTTGTTTCTTTCTGATTTTTTTTAGAAGCTCCCTTTTTGATTTTGCCTCTGAGAACTTCATCATTGGTCTTTTTAGCTGTCCAAGGGAGCTTTCAACATTCTTCTGAGAAATCACATCTCTGTGGCCTCTAATCACTGACATTCTTCTTCTTCTTATTCTGCCCTTGGGCTCCCTGTGGAGCACAGCCGTTCTGTTTTTTTACCATTCTTTTACGATCATTCCATGTCTCCCACATCGTCTTCATCTCTGCTTCCATCTGTCTTCTCTAAAAATATGTTGGTCTTTCTCTTTGTCTTTTCCTTTTCCTTTGGGGATTCCAAAAAGGCATGCTGTGTAATACTCTCAGTTGGCTTCCGCAGTGTGTGTCCTATCCAACGCCATCGTCTTCACTGTATCTCTTTATCCACTGATATTTGACTGGTACATTTCCATAATTCTATGTTAGTGATTTTGTCCTGCCATGTCAATCCTTTTATTCTGCGTAAGCATCCACCAAGGAAGGTCTGTATCTTCATGATTGTCATTTTTGTTGTTCTCCATGATTCACAGCCATATAATAAAACTGATTTAACATTAGAGTTGAACATTTTATTTTTGTATTTAACCTAATTTCTTTGGTGTAGTACGTACATTCCAGTTGCCAATTCTGGAGAATATCCTGGCAGATAAAAGGTGAGCCAGCGACACGGACTCCTTACTGCTTTCTCCCGATTGCGTCATACATCTCTTAGACAGAGAACCCTTATTTTATTTTATTTTTTTTTTACAGCGGATTTACTTGTATTTCTTTTTTTTTGACTTGTCTATGGTTTGTGACGTTTTTTGGCTTATTTTTTGTAGTGCACAATAGCCAGTCCCATGCCCAATCCTCCTTAGTCGTCTCTTATGAACATGCCTGGTATGGAACAGCGCCACAGATCTTTCCTCCCCTTTCGGGCCCCGCCAGCGCATAGGCGTATAGTAAACTATAGTAGTGATTACTATTTCATGTCTTATTTCTAAATATGTTTACATTATGTTTTATGTCATTGTTAATTACCACATACATTTGTTTAATTCCTTTTATTATCGGTCTTTTTTCTTTTATTCATTTTTTTATTCTTTCTTTGATTCTTTCTTGGGTTCTTAATTTTCTTTACTTCTTGCAGTCTTTCTTTTATCCTTTCACTCCACTATTTCTTTCTTCCTTTTGATCTTTCTTTCCTTTCTTTAACTTGCTTTGTCTTTCTCTCATTTTCTGTTTTCTTCCTGGCTTCCTTATCTTCTTTCTTTTTGTTTTTCTTTCATTCATTCTCTAAATTCATTCTGCCACCGAGATTCTAATTGACAATCGTGTATCATTTTGAAACCTCTATTCTCTCACTCATTTTTATTCTTCCCTTCCTGTAGAGATAACCATCATTTGTTGTGATATCAAATCACAATATCTCGCGCAAGCATCCATTTTATACAAGCACAAGACACAGACAGAGACGCTCTTAAGACAGATCGCTAATTTAAGCCATGCTAACGCATATCATCCATTTCCTAATTGTGGTTAATGTTCTTCCTCTAATATTTCCTCACTACAGCTGGCTGGACGGGCTAGCTAACCAGACCGAGCGATATTTCTCTCCAAACGATTCTATGTCAGGACCAACAATCCGATCCAAATACATCACGGCTCTCTACTTCACATTCACAATTCTGACCAGCATAGGGTTTGGAAATGTGGCACCGAATACGAATATGGAAAAGATATTCTCGATATTTGCGATGATGCTTGGCTGTAAGTATAATCGGTTACCCGTGATGGTGATAGAGTAAGAGTGAAATATAAAAGTCACAGGTCACAGAAATCGAGTTCAAATAGAGTCAACTATTTCAGACCTTTCGTTATCTCTTTTGAACTCTGCGTTCATTGTCCCAGTCTATATATATATATATATATATATATATATATATATATATATATATGAGAAGAGATAATAACCGAATAGCAAAGCAAGCCCTCATATGGGAAACAACAGGTAAGAGAAAAAGAGGAAGACCCAGAGAGACACTGAGAAGAACATTGATGAGAGAGGCAAGAGCAGCAGGATTCGGCTCCCTCAATGAGATAGAGCTGCTTGCACAGAACAGAGACAAATGGCGAGACTTAATAAAACTATCTTTAAAAGAATTGAAAACTGCTACAACAAAAATTCAGATAAGAGAAGGAGTATCTTGGTCTACGCCCTATGGGCCGGCTACGGCTCGAAAGGTCAATAGATAGATAGATAGCTTTATATAACTGTTGTTCTGTATATTTATAAATAATTTCACCATCATATTATCATCAAGTACTATGCCTGCTGGCGTAGATGGTCATGTGTCTCCACAACTTTCGATCTCGACAGTTATTTATCATTTCTGTTGTTCACCTTCTGCCAAGTCATTCTCTTAAGCTGTCTGGTATCTTTTCTCTTTGTTTCCCTCTATCTCTTCGTCCCTCGATTTTTTCCAGTTGTCACAATGTATTTCAGCTGTTCCCTTCTCATTACACTGACATAGCCAAAAAAATTATGATTGTTTCTTCTTAATTTTGGAAATTAGCTCTCTCTTTGCTTTGGCTTCTTTCAGAATGTTGTCGGTACTCTTCTTGACTGTCCACAGTATTGTGAACATTCTTCTGTAAACCTAAATTTCTACAGCCTGCAGTGATTTTCTTGTCTGTTGTCCTATTATCGATGTTTCACATCCATATATTAAGGCTGGTTCTACATAAAATTTAAGAACTCATTTTATTGTTTCTATTTGTCAAAAATGAGTCAAAATACAACACAGGGCGCTTTAATAAATGTTACGAGGACACCAGATCCAAGTGCCGACCACGAAAAAGACTTTTTGAATTTCAGAAAAAACTATGAAACATAACAGCAGTAGAGGCCAACAGAAGAGCAAAATACTGCAAATCATATCTCCCTTTGACGCTGAAAGACAAATGATGAAGGAAAGAAGATTAAATACTCAAATGATTAAAATTAGGGATTTAAACACATTAAACTTCAAAACATTAATTCTTATATTTATATTTTTATGTTAGATAATAATAATTGATTTGTATTACATTGTATATATGTATTTTCCTACTGTTGTATATTTTCTCATTTATATATTTTAGTTTGTATGTACACCGCGGGGTTCGCGTACCCCAGTTTTAGAATCACTGCATGAGGTAAATTGTAACAAAGCTTCTTGAGGTTATTTTTGGGGTGTGAAATAATTGTAACCTTTCACCGGATCATTTGCCTCGTTCAAACAATATATATATCACTGCTTATTTTATATATTTTTAAAATCTTGAAATCTTCATTTTGAGTTTATGGATATATCACACTGGGAGTACATTTCTGAAGACACCGTGAGAGATTGATATAATATCTCGGAGATTGTCGCCTTTAACCGGATCATTTAACAGCGTCATGTCTTTATATATATCGTTATTTATTTATTTATTTGTTGAACTTGTGATGTGTCTATGTTTGTTTCTATTGATTTATGTATCTTCGGTACATTAATTTAATTCTTTGATAATATTTTGAGTAATGTATTCATCTGTTGCGTTATTTTAGCTTTCGGTGGCAGTTCGTAGAGCGCTGATCTCGTAACTTTGTTGCAAACAGCAACACGTCGCTAGGGGATGCTGTTTTAATTTTTCGTGGAGGGAGAAAATGAAGTACAGAAATGGGAGGAAGATCGGGTGAATGAAGAGGAGATGGGGGGAAAGAAGAAGAAGAAGAAGAAGAGAGAGAGAGAGAGAGAGAGAGAGAGAGAGAGAGAGGGGGAAGGAAGGGGGGTTTGAGGATTTGGAAGATAATGGGGAATGGGTTGAGGAAAAAGAGTGGAAGGCGGAGCAGTAGAAGGAGAGGAATGGAAGGGGGAGGAGGAGTGAAAGGAGAAGGGGTGAAAGGAGGAGAAGTATAAGAAGAAGGAGTGGACAGAGGAGTAGTAGAAGGAGGAGGAGGAATGGAAGGAGGAGGAGGTGGGCGAAGAGGAGAAAGCAGAGGGAGTGGAAGGAGGAAGAGAAGTGAAAGAAGGAAGAGTGGAAATTGAAAGAGTGGAAGGAGAGGGAGTAGAAGGAAAGGATGTGGAAGGAGGAGGAATGGAAAGAGAAAAAGGTAAAGAGAGTGGAAGTAAGAGAAAGTAGATGAAGTCCGCCAAAATATAAGTTAATTTTACATGTGCCAATGGAGATAAGGCACGTATCGATGGTGATAAAGAGTGTATCAATGGAGATAAGGTTAGTATCAATGGAGTCAGAGCAGGTATCAATGGAGATAAGGTTAGTATCAATGGAGACAGAGCAGGTATCAATGGAGATAAGGTTAGTATCAATGGAGACAGAGCAGGTATCAATGGAGATAAGGTTATTATCAATGGAGACAGAGCAGGTATCAATGGAGATAAGGTTAGTATCAATGGAGACAGAGCAGGTATCAATGGAGATGAGGCTAGTATCAATGGAGTCAGAGCAGGTATCAATGGAGTTAAAGTTAGTATCAATGGAGTCAGAGCAGGTATCAATGGAGATGAGGCTAGTATCAATGGAGTCAGAGCAGGTATCAATGGAGATGAGGCTAGTATCAATGGAGTCAGAGCAGGTATCAATAGAGATGAAGCTAGTATCAATGGAGACAGCGCAGGTATCAATGGAGTTAAGGTTAGTATCAATGGAGTCAGAGCAGGTATCAATAGAGATGAGGCTAGTATCAATGGAGTCAGAGCAGGTATCAATGGAGTTAAGGTTAGTAGCAATGGAGTCAGAGCAGGTATCAATGGAGATGAGGCTAGTATCAATGGAGACAGAGCAGGTATCAATGGAGTTAAGGTTGGTATCAATGGAGTCAGAGCAGGTATCAATGGAGATGAGGCTAGAATAAATGGAGACAGAGCAGGTATCAATGGAGATGAGGCTAGAATAAATGAAGACAGAGCAGGTATCAATGGAGATGAGGCTAGAATAAATGAAGACAGAGCAGGTATCAATGGAGATGAGGCTAGAATAAATGAAGACAGAGCAGGTATCAATGGAGATGAGGCTAGAATAAATGAAGACACAGCAGGTATCAATGGAGATGAGGCTAGAATAAATGGAGTCAGAGCAGGTATCAATGGAGTTAAGGTTAGTAGCAATGGAGTCAGAGCAGGTATCAATGGAGTTAAGGTTAGTAGCAATGGAGTCAGAGCAGGTATCAATGGAGTTAAGGTTAGTATCAATGGAGTCAGAGCAGGTATCAATAGAGATGAGGCTAGTATCAATGGAGTCAGAGCAGGTATCAATGGAGTTAAGGTTAGTAGCAATGGAGTCAGAGCAGGTATCAATGGAGATGAGGCTAGTATCAATGGAGACAGAGCAGGTATCAATGGAGTTAAGGTTGGTATCAATGGAGTCAGAGCAGGTATCAATGGAGATGAGGCTAGAATAAATGGAGACAGAGCAGGTATCAATGGAGATGAGGCTAGAATAAATGAAGACAGAGCAGGTATCAATGGAGATGAGGCTAGAATAAATGAAGACAGAGCAGGTATCAATGGAGATGAGGCTAGAATAAATGAAGACAGAGCAGGTATCAATGGAGATGAGGCTAGAATAAATGAAGACAGAGCAGGTATCAATGGAGATGAGGCTAGAATAAATGAAGACACAGCAGGTATCAATGGAGATGAGGCTAGAATAAATGGAGACATAGCAGGTATCAATGGAGATGATGCTAGAATAAATGGAGACAGAGCAGGTATCAATGGAGATGAGGCTAGAATAAATAGAGACAGAGCAGGTATCAATGGAGATGAGGCTAGAATAAATGAAGACAGAGCAGGTATCAATGAAGATAAGGTATGCATCATTGGAGATAAAGCTAGTATGAATGGAGATAAAACATTGAAATATCAATAGAGATAAAGAATGTATCATTAGTAATAACGCATGTAAAAATCATGTATAAATGAAGATAGAGCAGATATCTATGGAAATAAATCATGTATCTTTGGAGTTAAAGAATGTATCAATTTAGATAAAGCATATGTCAATGATAGAGTACACCACAAACATAGGCATTATAGAATGCCTAAAAGAGATACATCTGGATGACATGGGCATACGACTAATATGTAATCAATACTGGGAGCAAACAGCAAAAATAAAATAGTACAAAGAGAACTCTACACCCATTGATATAAAAAGAGGAGTAAGACAGGGGTGCATCTATCACCAAGCTTGTTCAATCTATACACTGATAAAATCTTTAAAAACATTACAGAGATGCCAGGCCTACAAATTAATGGAAAGATAATCAATAACCTAAGATATGCTGATGATACTGTTCTACTAGCAGAAAATCCTAAAGATCTACAAGAATTACTTAATGAAATAAACATGATAAGCAAAAACTATAGACTAGATATGAATATCAAAAAGACTAAAACTATGATCATAAACAAAGGAAATACTCAAAACCCACAAATGTATATCAAAATAGAAGGAATAGACCTGGAGACAGTTCAGAACTACAACTACCTTGGACATACTATAACCAGTAATGGAAAATGTACAACTGAAATAAACAAAAGAATAGGAATGGCAAAAAGTAATTTTAATACCATAAAGAACATACTAACATCAAAACAATTAACACCAGGGCTAAAACTAAGAATAGAAAAATGTTACATCTTCTCAATATTCCTATATGGCGCAGAAACATGGACATTAAACAAGAAAACAGAGCAGAAAATTGAAGCCTTTGAAATGTGGATATATAGAAGAATAGGTAGAATTGGATGGAAGGAAAAGAAAATAAACGACGAAGTCTTAAAACAACTAAAAATGAAAAGAGAACTACTAAACACAATTCAAACAAGACAAAAACGATTTTTGGTCCATGTTAAAAGACACAACAGCCTACTAAAAGTAATCCTGGAGGGGAAAATACAAGGTAAAAGAGGCAGAGGCAGACCAAGACTAACATGGACTAGTAACATCAAAAGATGGACAAATCAGCCTATGACAACCTGCACCATCAAAGCAAGAGACACAACAGAATGGCGCTCCATGGTAGCCAACCTTCTTTGCGGAGACGGCACTCGATGATGATATGTCATTAGAGATAAAGAATGTACCACTGGAGATAAGACATTTAATTATCATTTATAAATGGAGAGCATGTACGAAGGAAGATAAAACAGGTGTGAATGGAGATAACGCAAGCATCACTGGAGATAAAGCAGGTATCATTTGATATAAAACGGTATCAATGGAGATAAGACATATATCAATAGAAGTAATAAAGATAATGGAAATAAATGGCAATAAAGAATGTATCAGTGGAGATAAACAAGCAACATTGGGTATAAAGCATGTATCAATGGAGATAAACATGAATAAATGGAGATAAAGAATATATCTTTATAAATAAAGCCTTCAAAATCATGTATCAGTAGAGTGGAATAATACATTAATGAATCTCATCTGGGATAACACCGATGAGAAAGACGTCATCAACATAGACGGATTCGTAATATGACACCAAAGGAGTGCAGGGACATTTACAGCACACTCGGCAGGCAGAATAGTCAATGAAGACAGCGGTGTATACGTTATGACCACAAGTATGGAGGTGATGGCAGTGACCAGGGCATTCATCTGGTTAGAGTCACAAGACTACACTCACGCTTGCATACTCAGTGATTCGATGAGCATGATAAGAAAAAGGTGGCGCGCTCTGCACGCAGGCAATGGGCAGATTCATTGAAAATTCAAAATTACGTAGGGACATCTTTGTCTACGTCCCTGGACATGCAGGAGTACGGGGAAATGAACGAGTGGACAGGTTGTCTAGCTGTGCTGTCGTTGAATACGGTCAACCAATGGATCGGGCTGACGTCATCATTGCCTTTCGAGATTTAGAAAGGGCACAGGACTTCGATAGCCATGAGTCTACGTCACTCCTTTAGATGAAAGAGATAGGAGTTGAGATGGACACAGCCAGAAACGAAAAACTTAGTGGACGTGTAAGGAGACTTATGAATCAACACAGAACTGGAGACGTCGGTCGCTGGACATTACGGGACTTGCTGAGGAGGGGATCTGAGCACCTATGGACATGTTCGGAGTGCAATGATGATGACCCTCAAATGACTCAATAACTCAATGATGATAATCATGCATACATGGTGATAAATCATGCATTCATGGAGAAAAAGCATGCATCCATGGAGATAAAGCATGCATCCATGGAGATAAAGCATGCATTCATGGAGATAATGCATGCATCCATGGAGATAATGCATGTATCCATGGAGACAATGCATGCATCCATGGAGATAATGCATGCATCCATGGAGATATGCATGCATTCATGGAGATAAAGCATGCATCCATGGAGATAAAGCATACATCTATGGAGATAAAGCATGCATTTGTGGAGATAAAGCATGCATCCATGGAGATAAAGCATGCATCCATGGAGATAATGCATGTATCCATGGAGACAATGCATGCATCCATGGAGATATGCATGCATTCATGGAGATAAAGCATGCATCCATGGAGATAATGCATGTATCCATGGAGACAATGCATGCATCCATGGAGATATGCATGCATCCATGGAGATAATGCATGCATCCATGGAGATAAAGCATGTATCCATGGAGACAATGCATGCATCCATGGAGATAAAGCATGCATCCATGGAGATAAAGCATGCATCCATGGAGATAAAGCATGCATCCATGGAGATAATGCATGTATCCATGGAGACAATGCATGCATCCATGGAGATAAAGCATGCATCCATGGAGATAATGCATGTATCCATGGAGACAATGCATGCATCCATGGAGATGTGCATGCATTCATGGAGATAAAGCATGCATCCATGGAGATAAAGCATACATCTATGGAGATAAAGCATGCATTTGTGGAGATAAAGCATGCATCCATGGAGATAAAGCATGCATCCGTGGAGAAAAAACATGCATCCATGGAGATAAAGCATACATCTATGGAGATAAAGCATGCATTCATGGAGATAAAGTAAAGATCTATAGAGAAAAAGCATGCATCGATGGAGATAAAGCATGTATCCATGGAGATAAAGCATGCATTCATGGAGATAAAGTATACATCTATGGAGATAAAGCATGCATTTGTGGAGATAAAGCATGCATCCATGGAGATAAAGCATGCATCCGTGGAGAAAAAACATGCATCCATGGAGATAAAACATGCATCCATGGAGATAAAGCATGCATTCATGGAGATAAAGTATACATCTATGGAGATAAAGCATGCATTTGTGGAGATAAAGCATGCAACCATGGAGATAAAGCATGCATCCGTGGAGAAAAAACATGCATCCATGGAGATAAAGCATGCATCCATGGAGATAAAGCATGCATCCACGGAGATAAAGCATGCATCCATGGAGATAAATCATGCATCCACGGAGATAAAGCATACATTCATGGAGATAAAGCATGCATCCATGGAGATAAAGCATGCATCAACGGAGATAATGCATGCATCCACGGAGATAAAGCATGCATCAACGGAGATAATGCATGCATCCACGGAGATAAAGCATGCATCCACGGAGATAAAGCATGCATCCATGGAGATAAAGCATGCATCCATGGAGATAATGCATGCATCCATGGAGATAAAGCATGATATCCCGAAGTAATCATAACTCAATACGAATACCATCATTTATTTACTCTCTTCGTAAAAATGAATACTACGATCAATATAAATGATGAAAGATGAAGATTTGTGACATTGGTGGGAGGAATTGAGAGAAGGAAGAGCAGAAAGCGAATAAAATAAAAGAAAGAGGAGGGAAGACAATATAAAATGATAGACTGGTCTCGGTTTAAATGAACTTTTAAGTAACTGTTTATTTTGCAGATTGTTGATTGCAAGCATTTCGTAATATGTAAATGTTTAAATGACGAGAGAGAAAGAGAGAGAGAGAGAGAGAGAGAGAGAAAGAGAGAGAGAGAGAGAGAGAGAGAGAGAGAGAAGAGAGAGAGAGAGAGAGAGAGAGAAAGAGAGGTGAAGGGAAGGGAGAAAAATTATGAGAAGGCACGAACCCATATAAAAGCTGATAAAAGCGGATAAGAGAAGTATCATTGTGAAACAACATGAAGATATTGCTAGACATGTTTCTTACTTAAACTTGCATGTTAAAGAAAATGATTTGTCTGAAGTGCTTGAAGCACTCACGATGTCAGAACATAAGGATGCTCATGAGAAAGTCTCAAGTACAGTTGATGAAAGAAGTCCACATAGAAAGTTGTTATGGTAACCTACATATGTTGCCATTTTGTGTTTATGACGTGGATGTTTTCTTGTAATTTCTAGCTGTTGTTATATCATCCAGTTACTTCCCTGCATTTATTCATTTCTGGTATCTTGTGATGGCAAATGTAAAACTGAAATAAACAAAAGAATAGGAATGCAAAAAGCAATTTTAATGCCATGAAAAATATACTAATATAAAGGCAAAAAACACCAAGGCTAAAACTAAGAATAGCAATTTGTTGTACCCTCTTAATACTATTGTATGGTACAGAAACATGGACATTAGACAAGAAAAAGCACAGACAATTGGACTTAACAGGCGACAAATTTGAGCCTACTCTTTTCATCGTTTAACTGTTAATAGTTATTTCACGTGCACTACTTGCACACGGGACCTTCTATTTCCCACCATTTTCCTACAGGGCTAGACATTAGATCTCACTACCCAGAGAGGGCTAGACATTAGATCTCACTACCCAGAGAGGGCTAGACATTAGATCTCATTACCCAGAGAGGGCTAGACATTAGATCTCACAACCCAGAGAGGGCTAGACATTACATCTCACTACCCAGGGAGGGCTAGACATTAGATCTCACTACCCAGAGAGGGCTAGACATTGGATCTCACTACCTAGAGAGGGCTAGACATTGGATCTCACTACCCAGAGAGGGCTAGACATTAGATCTCACTACCCAGAGAGGGCTAGACATTAGATCTCACTACCCAGAGAGGGCTAGACATTCGATCTCACTACCCAGAGAAGGCTAGACATTAGATCTCAGTACCCAGTGAGGGCTAGACATTAGATCTCACTACCCAGAGAGGGCTAAACATTAGATCTCACTCCCCAGAGAGGGCTAGACATTAGATCTCACTACCCAGAGACAAACGCCACGAAAAACATCACTAATTCGATTTTGAAAAATGTCACACCGCCTGTGTTGCGTTTCGAATCCGGGACATCCCCTTCAGAGGCCGGCTTCTTACCTGCAGACCACCCAACACCCGCTCTTGAATTAAGGAAGAACGTTATATAAGCTTATAAATGAAGAAAAATGATGGACAACTCTGAATCATATCAAATGTTATGGTAAAGGTAAAGGTAAAGGTAATGGTTAAGGTAAAAGTAAAGTAAAGGTAATGGTAAAGGTAAAGGTAATGGTAAAGGTAATGGTTAAGGTAAAAGTAAAAGTAAAGGTAATGGTAAAGGTAATGGTAATGGTACGGTAATGGTAAAGGTAATGGTAATGTTACAGGTAATGGTAATGGTAATGGTAATGATAAAGGTAATGGTAAAGGTACATGTAAAGGTAATGGTAAAGGTAATGGTAAAGGTAATGGTAATGGTAAATGTAATGATAAAGGTAACGGTAAAGTTAAAGGTAATGGTAAAGGCAAAGGTAAAGGTAATGGTAAAGGTAATGGTAAAGGTAAAGGTAAGGGTAATGGTAAAGGTAAAGGTAATGGTAAAGGTAAAGGTAAAAGTAAAAGTAAAGGTAATGGTAAATGTAATGGTAAAGGTAAAGTACGAGACTTGAACCGGCGTCTTAGCACGCGAGTGTCCACCCATTGTGCTCGGCCGCCTATCCCGAAATGTTCGAAGACTTCTGGATAGTGTCGTTTCAAGCATCGAAACTCACAATAAAGTAAGGAAAGTAAGGTGCCCCGTCATGCCAAGTGGTGTATGGGGAATATGGGGTTAGTGACAATAAATTTTACAGACCTTCAGCACATGATTTTTGTGGTAATGTGGTCGGTATTACGCCCATGCCGCTTTACTTTCCAAGAAAAAATGCGGTACCCATTTAAGGATGGGTGAACCCTGACCGTCCGTCGGTTGGGATCGAACCCTACCCCTTGTCCTTTGTAGTCCAGTTCACTAACCACTGAGCTATCGCGGCTCCCATCGAAAGTCACGATGCGAGGCGGCATTCTTCACCTTCCCAGAGTACTATCCTGGTACCCATTTCTGGCAGCGGTTGGGTCGACCTTGGGGTATTTTTTTTTTCCAACCACGAGTACAGCTCACACTGTTTCCAACGGGAATCGAACACGGCTAGCCCTAACGTCGGTAGCCCATTCGTCTGGTTTTCCCAAATAGGCGACCGAGGCCCCTTACAAAATAAATCCACAAATTAAAACAAAAAAATTAAATACGATCAACATTTTAATGCGAAACCCATGAGTGAAGTAACTGGTCAGCTACAATGAAGCCAAATTGATCATCTAAAGACAGTATCTTGAAAAATGGAAACAAGAACACCCGAAGTATAACGAGGGGACGGATATCTCCAACTATCAAGGAGGGATCAAGTTATCATACTTCGCCTACGCACTGGCCACAATAGAATGAGGAACCACATATTTACTAAACTCAAAATGGGCACTACCAGCCACTGTACACTAGATAATATGACAGCAAAACATGTTCTACAGGATTGCCCCCACCTCACAGACCTGAAGAGGACAATGTGGCCCACACCCACCTCCTTGGAAGAGAAACTCTATGGGTCAACCGAATAATTACAACAGACAGCTGCCTTCATAGAAATAAGAGTCCGGAGTCCTGGTCTGAATGAGCAATGATCGGAGGAGAAGAATAGTGAAGTAACGATTCTGTGAACAATCCTAATGTGTTACAATTATATCACATACAGTTATATTATATTATATTATATTATTTATATATATATATATATATATATATATATTTGTTTAATTAAATACAAGCATATGTCATCATCATCATGATGATGAGCAAAGCTAGCCCTCATATGGGAAACAACAGGTAAGAGAAAAAGAGGAAGACCCAGGGAGACACCGAGAAGAACATTGATGCGAGAGACAAGAGCAGCAGGAATCGGCTCCCTCAATGAGATAGAGCTGCTTGCACAGAACAGAGACAGATGGCGAGATTTGATAAAATATCTTTAAAAGAAAACTGCTAGAACAAACAAAAAATTCAGATAGGAGAAGGTGTATCTTGGTCTACGCCCTATGGGCCGGCTACGACTCGAAAGGTCAATAGATAGATATATAGATATGTGTGTGTGTGTGTGAGTGTGTGTGTGAGTGTGTGTGCATCGTAGCTGACCAGTTGCATATATATATGTATATGTGCAGCGTAAAAGGTGAGATGCAGAATGGCTCAGGCAAAAGCAGCTTTCCAAAAAATGAGGAAGATATTGTGCAATCCATTTTTGATAATACAAACAAGAAAAATAGTTTTTAAATGTTATGTAGAGCCAGTCTTAACATATGGATGTGAATCATGGACGGTAGGACAACATACAAGAAAATCACTGGAGTCTGTAGAAATGTGGTTTTACAGAATAATGGTGAGAATACCATGGACAGCTAAGAAGAGTAATGAAAATGTTCTGAAAGAGGTCAAAGCAAAAAGAGAGCTAATTTTCAATATTAGGAAGAAACAATCATCATTGTTTGGCCATGTAATGAGAAAAGAACAACTGGAATATATTGTAACAACTGGGAAAATTGTGGGACGAAGAGATAGAGGGAAGAAAGGAGAAAAGATACCAGACAGCTTAAGAGAATGGCTTGACGGAAGGTCAACAACAGAAATGATAAATAACTGTCGAGATCGAAAGTTGTGAAGAGACATGATCATCTATGCCAGCAGGCTTGGTACTTGATGATGATGATGATGATGAAGTTAAAAGTCACATAGTGGTTCGTGAATCAATTAAACGTCGCATTGAGATTCATGAATTAGTTAAAAGGCAGGTAGAGATTCATGCAGGATCAGTTAAAAGTGACATGGATATTCATCAATGAGTAAAAAGTCACATATAGATTCATGAAGCAGTTGAAAGTCACATAGAAATTTATGAATCACTTAAAAGGCACATATAAATTCACATATCAACGAATAAATCCTGATAGTTTGGAAAACCAGTAAAAAATTACAGAGAGATTCATGAATCTATGAAAAATCTGAATCATATTCTTTAATTTATGAAAAATACTTGACGGGTATTTGAGCTAATGAGCAACACAAGAGAGATTCAGAAATATGTGAAAACATCCGACTGTAGAGTGAGTTCTAAACAGATATTATTTCACGGTATTGATAGGAAAGCTCATAGACAAAATTCAAAGAAACTCTATTAGTATTCGCGTGTCCATTTTATCGCAAATCAGAATCAAGTTTCGATTTCCGTAAATACTCGCACGCCAGTTATTTTGCTCCGATACCGATTTCCAGACCGGATCAATGGGCCGGAAATGACGTTGGCCCTGAACGGCCGTTAATTTCCCGCCAATAACAAGCCATGTTGCGAGTTGCCTCCCTCCACATCTAAGTCACGTTTCTCGAGCATTGAAGCGAGGGCACAAGTCCACATGACCTTTGATGCCAGGCGGTCGATCTTTTGATACCTCGTTCGGATATTATTAGAAGTTTCCTTTGGAGCTAATGTATATTTCTGCCAGTTTTCCCCTTATATTGCAGTCTGTCTCACTCAAGTTTTCACTCGTCATTTTTCTTTTCCTTATGACGCACAAATTGCTTCCTATATATACTTCACTGACTCCTCAGTCTGTATTTTGCCCACACATTAATTACCTTTCACATTCATTCATTACCTTTTACACTCATTACCTTACATTTTCATTATTTTATTTACTTATTACTTTTCCGAGTTTGCTCATGCATTCGTTTATTGAGTGCCGGTCTCCACGTCACAGTGTTGGCTACAATGAAGCCACATTTGACTCTGTCTCTTATTTTGTTAGAGCACGTTATCATTAATTAATTAATTAAAATTAATTACTTTTAATGAAATAAACATGACATGCAAAAAATATGTATTAGATGATGAATATCAACGAGAGTAACACTATGATCATAAACAAAGAAATACTCCAAATCAACAAGTGGATATCAAAGTTGAAGGAATGCACCTGGGGATATTTCAGAGCTGCAAATACCTTGGCCATACTATAACCAGTGATGTAAAATAAACTACCATCAAAACAAATAACACCAGGGCTAAAACTAAGACTATTAAATGTTATATCTTTTCAACACTCCTATATGGTGCAGAAACATGGATATTAGATATGAAAACAGAGCAGAAAATTGAAGCCTTTGATATGTGGATTTATAGAAGAATAGGAAGAATTGGGTGGAAAGAAAAGAAAACAAACGATGAAGTCTAAATGACTAAATATGAAAAGAGAACTACTAAATACAATTCAAACAACACAAATGCAATTTTTCGGCTATGTTAAAAGACTCGACAGCCTACTAAAAGTAATCTTGGAAAGGGAAAATACAAGGTGAAAGAGGCAGAGGCACACCGAGACTAATATGGACGAGTAACATCAAAAGATGGAGAAGTCAGCCTATGACAACCTGCACCATCAAAGCAAGAGACAGAGCAGAATGGCGCTCCATGGTAGCCAACATTCTTTGGGGAGATGGCACTCGATGATAATGATGACGTAGTCATAGGTTCACTTGTTCCTCTTTTAATATTATCAGTCAACTTTAGTCTTGGTGTGCCTCTGCCTTGTCTACTTTGTATCTTCCCTTCCAAATTGAATTTTAGTAGATTAGTATGTCTCCTTGCAGTCGCGATAGCTCAGTGGTTAGTGAACTGGACTACAAATAACAAGGGGTAGGGTTCGATCCCAACCGACGGCTTCCGGGTTCACCCAGCCTTAAATGGGTACCGGACTTTTTTATGAAAATAAAGCGGCACGGGCGTAATACCGACCACATTACCCCGAAATCATGTGCTGAGGGTCTGTACAAATTGTGCTCACTAACACCATATTCCCTATACGCCACTTGGCGTGACGAGGCTCTTTACTTTTTTTTTTTTTTTTTAAATTTGTCTCCTTACCCGTGGGTTACCGGGGCCTCATTATGTGGGAAGTAAAGAATAGTGACACTGTGGCCTTCCAGGCATGTCGTAAGAGGCGACTGAGAAAGTTGATTGATGGCTTGACAAGCTGTCATTGTAAAAAAGCATTGTTATGGAAACAGAGACATATATTTTAGAATCAGTGATCTCTGCAATATGTGCCATTTTGGCACGCAGGGTTTCTGTTTTTTTTTTGTTTTTTGTTTTTTTTTGGAGATTGTACTTCTGCCCTATGTGCCGTCTTCGGCTCGAAAGAACAATAGATAGTCAGACAGATAGACGGACGGACGGACAGACCCCTCTGCACCCTCTTTACTTCGTATCTTACACCTTTCTCACTCTTTACCCTTCTCTTTATTTACTTTCTACCCCGCCCCCCCCCTTATTTCCATGTTTCCTCCTTTTTCTGTTCTTTAATTTCACATATTTCTCCTAACCCTTTTCTCCTTTTCTTCTTCCTTTTTCATTCCCTATTCTGATTTCCTCTTATTCGGTATTTACTCCTTATTGACTACTTGAATTTCTCCTCTTATTCGGTATTTACTCCTTATTGACTACTTGAATTTCTCCTCTTATTCGTACTTACTCTGTATTCACTCCTTGAATTTATCCTCTTATTCGGTATTTACTCCTTATTGACTACTTGAATTTCTCCTCTTATTCGGTATTTACTCCTTATTGACTACTTGAATTTCTCCTCTTATTCGGTACTTACTCTGTATTCACTCCTTGAATTTATCCTCTTATTCGGTATTTACTCCTTATTGACTACTTGAATTTCTCCTCTTATTCGGTATTTACTCCTTATTGACTACTTGAATTTATCCTCTTATTCGGTATTTACTCCTTATTGACTACTTGAATTTCTCCTCTTATTCAGTATTTACTCCTTATTGACTACTTGAATTTCTCCTCTTATTCGGTATTTACTCCTTATTAACTACTTGAATTTCTCTTCTTATTCGGTATTTACTCCTTATTCACCCGTTATTCATTTTCTTCTTTATTCCTTATCCTACTACATCCTCACTGCATACCCATCAGCCTCTTCAACACGTTCAATTCCTCTTCACTCTTACCCTACCAACCAACCACTCGTAAAAATGAAGCTCAACCAAATTACCACAACTCTTTCATTTCCACAAATCCTATCCGAGCTTCGACGAGTGACCCACCCCTCACAAACATCTCTATTCTACTGGCAAGTCACAACTCTCGCCAGCTTCCGCTTAACGACATACTCGCGTCAAGATCCGTTTGGCTTCCTGCAGCCTGACTGAAAGAGCTGCATTTAGGCTTAATGCATCTGTCAACGCTGGGAGGAAGTGTCACGGCGAGTCCGGGTGATTGGAAACCGAAAGGGTGTCTAGGAACCTGGTCAACAGGGAATGACGTCAACAAGTAAATGACAAGAAGAACAGACAAAAACCTGTGCGGCTTATAGGGGAAGTATAAACAAGAAAGATGAAAATAAAAGGAAAACAAGAGGAATTCAAATAAATTGAATATCTAAATATATTAAAATAAAGCAAAAAAAAAAAAAACTATAGATATAAAAATAAAGTAAGCAACAAGAGATATTACAATAAAGTAAATAACTAGAGATATAACAATAAAGTAATTAAATAAAGTTATTACAAAAAAGAGTTTTTAAATGTTATGTAGAGATAGTTACACACATGGATGTTAATCATGGACAACAGACAAGAAAATCACTGGAGTCTGTAGAAATGTGGTTTTACAGAATAATGTTGAGAATACCATGGACAGCTAAGAAGAGTAATGAAGATGTACTGAGAGAGGTCAAAACAAAAAGAGAGTTAATTTCCAATATTAGGAAGAAACAATCATCATTTTTTGGCTATGTAATGAGAAGAGAACAACTGGAATATATTGTGACAACTGGTAAAATTAAGGCACGAAGAGATAGAGGGAAGCAAAGAGAAAAAATACCAGACAGCTTGAGAGAATGGCTTGGCAGAAGGTCAACAACAGAAATGATAAATAACTGTCGAGATCGAAAGTTGTGGAGAGACATGATCATCTACGCCAATTGGCCCGGTACTTGATGATGATGATCACAATAAAGTAAATAACTTAGATATTCTTAATTTTCTACCTTTCAGCTCCCTGTGGAGCTTAGGTCTTCGACAAACACTTACCAAGCCATTTTGTTTTTGGCCATTCTTTTAAGATCATTCCATGTTTCCCCATCATCTTCATCTCTGCTTCCATCTGTCTTCTCCAGGAATATCTTGGTCTTCCTCTTTGTCTTTTTCCTTGTGAATTCCAAAAAAGAACCTGTTGTGTAATACTCTCAGTTGGCTTCCGTAGTGTGTGTCCTATCCAGCGCCATCGTCTTCGCTGTATCTCTTTATCCACTGGTATTTGATTGGTACATTTCCATAATTCTATGTTAGTGATTTTGTCCTGCCATTTCCATCCATTTATTCTGCGTAAGCATCCACCAATGAAAGTCTGTATCTTCATGATCGTCAATTTTGTTGTTCTCCATGTTTCACAGCCATATAATAGGACTGGACTTAACATCTGAGTTGAAAATTTTTATTTTTGTATTTAACCTAATTTCTTTGGACTTCCATATGTTTCCCAGTGCAATGAAAGCTACTCTTGCTTTTGATATCCTTATTTTGGTATCATTTTCTGTTCCTCCCTCTTTATCTATATTACTGCCCAGATATATGTAAGATTGTATGTCTAGTAGGGGTATTTCTCCTTTTATTATCGCCAAATTCATTAATACTCATAATTTTAGTCGTATCTTTATTTATTTTCAGTCCCAGCGGTTGATATCTTTCATCAAGTATGCTTAAACATTTTGTCCTGCACCTGTTGATAGCTGTGTGATAGGAGAGCTATGTCACGAACAAAGTCTAAATCATCAAGTTGTTTGGTCAGCGACCACTGGAGTCCATTTCTGTAATTCTGGTTCATTTTCATAATCCAATCTATGGCCAGTAGAAAGAGAAATGGAGACAGAAGGCATCCCTACCTTAGTCCTGTTCTTATTTCAAATGCTTCTGTAAGCTTGTCCTTCATGCACCACACTACATTTTGTTCCTTCATAAATTGTTCTTATCACATTAAAAACTTTGTGGGGATTCCGTAATGACACAGCAACTTCCAAATCATTCTTCTGTCTAAACTATCAAATGCCTTTTCGTAATCTATGAATCTAATATAAAGTGGGGACTGTAGTTCTAAACTTTGTTCAACTATTATACATAGAGTAGTTATTTGATCAGCACATGATCTGTTCTTCCTAAAACCTGCTTGTTTATCTCTCAAATATTTCTCTGTGGCCTCTTTTAGTCTCTCTAGAATGATTCTGCTTAATATTTTTCCTGGCACTGATAGTAGCAGAATTCCCCTATAATTTGTGCACTCCTGTAAACTTCCTTTCTTGGTAGTTTGATCATATAACCTTCTGTCCAGTCTTTAGGTATTTCTTCCCTCTCCCAAATGTCATCTAATAGATTATGTAACATCTTGGCAGAGGTGTTAATATCTGCTTTGATGGCTTCTGAAGGAATTTCATTTGGTCATGTGGCTTTATCATTTTTAAATAGCTTGATGGCTTTAATTATTTCTTCTTTGCTTGGTTTTCCACAGTTAACGTGTAACTCTTCTCCTGCTGGTAGTATCTCTGTAGGGTTATTAGGGCCGAGTCTGTTCAAGAGTTCTTCAATGTGCTCCTTCCATCGTAAAGTAAATAACTGGAGATATTCTTTGACCAGATGCCGACGTCTTACCTCCAAACCACCCAGGCCTGGTCCCACCACAGTCCACGTATGATTCCCCAGATCAGCGCTCTTCAACGTCTTTATTTATTTGGGTGCAGCAGAGTGACGTTCTTGGTCACGCGGTCGTCAAAATCATATTCTATCTATCTATCTATTGACTTTTCGAGCCGTAGCCGGCCCATAGGCATAGACCTAGATACTCTTTCTCTTATCTGAATTTTATTCTAGCAGTTTTCAACCCTTCTAAAGATATTTTATCAAATCTCGCCATTTGTCTCTGTTCTGTGCAAGCAACTCAATCTCATTGAGAGAGCCGATTCCTGCTGCTCTTGCCACTCTGATCAATGTTCTTCTCAGTGTCTCTCTGGGTCGGCTCTTTTCCTCTTACCTGTTGTTTTATACAAGAGGGCTTGCTTTGTTATTCCGGTTATTATCTCTCCTCATCACATGTCCAACATATGACCATCATCTTTTCTTGATTACTGAAGATATTAGTGGTTGATTGGAGATTTCTCTAATTTCTTCGTTTGTTTTGAATTCGTTCCATGATCCTATTCTATTGCGATAACAATAATAAAAGTAACATAGCAATATTACCTCAGTTAACATAAAGAGACGAAACACAGCCATGGCAAAATAGTGTATTTACCTAGCACTAATTAGCGTTAATGTTGGCTGAGAAAACTTTAGCACAACGAAAGTAAATCGAGGGCTCCGTGGTACTCGAGGGCGTCCCGTTGAACATCGCTACTCTAAAATAATGTTCCAGTCTTCTCATTCTTCTTCTTTCCTTCTTCATTTGCCGTTTAGCATCGAGGGGAGATAGTTTGAGGTTTTTTCTTTTTTATTGGCCTCTCCTGCTGTTATCTTCCCTAGGGTTCTATCAGTCTATCTTTTTTTGTGCTCGGCCGTTGGATCTGTTGTTCTCACAACGTTTATTGAAGGCTTGCTGTGCAGTATGTTGATCTGTTTGCCTTATCAGGTGGCCAAATAATTGGATCTGTTTGTTTCTTTATATATTCCATGGCGGGGATTATTCCTAGCTTTTTTTCTCAATTCTTCAATTTTAATATTATCTCTCAGGCAGTTTCCTGTCATTCGTCCAACATATTTTATCCTGTTAGTGGTTATTTTTCTTATTGTTCTTGCATCTAGGGTCCAGGTCTGGCATTGGTAGCACAACGTTGGGATGAAGATTGTATTGTAGAGTGCCCGTTTTGCCTCTAGAGTTCTTCCCTTGTTGAACAATACTGGTAATAGCAGTCCATTGATTTGACAAGCTTTGTTGCATCTTGAACTATTCTGTTGCTTGCTAATTGTCGTTTTTCACTAGATTTCTTAGATATTAAATTCATCAACCTGTTTTCAGTGTCTATCGTCCATCGTCTTACGTAGATTTTCTTTTCTCTATTTTGCGATATTCATGACTTCTGTTTTCTTGTTGTTGGTTTTAATGTTGTGTTGAGTGTCTGTGTTGTAAAGTCTATTATATGTTCTTGTAGGTCTTCAATTTGTTGAGTATAACGATAAAATGGGAGCCATGATAGCTCAGTGGTTATTGAACTGGACTACAAAGGACAAGAGGTAGGTTTCGATCCCAAACGACGGTTTCCCGGTTCAGCCAGCCTTAAATGGGTACCTGATTTTTTCTGGGAAAGTAAAGCGGCACGGGCGTAATACCGACCACATTACCCAAATAAATCGTGTACTGAAGGTCTGTAAAATGTATGGTCACTAACACCATATTCCCTATACGCCACTTGGCGTGACGGGGGATCTTAACTTTTTTTTCTACTTATAACGCTAAATTATTCTTTGTAGAATAACGCTTTCGAATACTAATTAACTACTCGTTTTTATTTCCAGCCCTCTTGAGTGCCGCAATCTTTGGTAACGTCTCGTCCATTATGTTGCGAGTGTACCAGGGATCCGACGAGTATCACGAGAAAGTCCAAAGCGTGAAAGAGTTTGTCAACTTCCATCATATTCCGAAGACACTGGCGAGTCGACTTCAGGAATCGTTCCAGCACTCGTGGACTTACACCAACGGTATTGACATGAACAACGTAAGTTGTATTTATATAACTGTTGTTATGATCTAATGTTGGAAACAAATAATAATAAATATATATTATAGAGGGAAACTTAAGAGGCGATAATCGGCGAATCTTTTCAGAAGAAGATGTAATTTTGCAAGAATCTGTAAAAATGACAAATAATCAACAGCAGAAATAAAAAAAAATGAACGATATATGATCCGAAGTAGGATCGAACCCGTACTCAGTGGCCAAGAAAAGCCAAACGCTAGGGCACACTAGTTCCTAACTTGTAGCGGAGTTGGTAGAGTTAGCAGAGTTGGTAGGGTTAGCTGAGTTGGTAGAGTTAGCTGAGTTGGTAGGGTTAGTTGAGTTGGTAGAGTTAGTTGAGTTGGTAGAGTTAGTTGAGTTGGTAGAGTTAGCTGAGTTGGTTGTGTTAGCTGAGTTGCTAGAGTTAGCTGAGTTGGTAGGGTTAGTTGAGTTGGTAGAGTTAGTTGAGTTGGTAGAGTTAGTTGAGTTGGTAGAGTTAGCTGAGTTGGTTGTGTTAGCTGAGTTGGTAGAGTTAGTTGAGTTGGTAGAGTTAGCTGAGTTGGTAGGGTTAGCTGAGTTGGTAGAGTTAGTTGAGTTGGTAGAGTTAGTTGAGTTGGTAGTGTTAGCTGAGTTGGTAGTGTAAGCTGAGTTGGTAGTGTTAGCTGAGTTGGTAGTGTTAGCTGAGTTGGTAGTGTTAGCTGAGTTGGTAGAGTTAGCTGAGTTGGTAGTGTTAGCTGAGTTGGTAGAGTTAGCTGAGTTGGTAGAGTTAGCTGAGTTGGTAGGGTTAGTTGAGTTGGTAGTGTTAGCTGAGTTGGTAGAGTTAGCTGAGTTGGTAGAGTTAGCTGAGTTGGTAGAGTTAGCTGAGTTGTTAGTGCTCCCTATCGTTTGGCTTCTCGTGGCAAGGCGCTGTGTCACACTACAGGTTCTATCCTGCTTCGGACCGTATATTTATCTTTTTTTTCTGTTGTTGATTATTTGTCATTTTTTCCGAGAATGGATTCAAACGGCACTCAAAATGTGTATATACACGCACTTTTTATATATCATTCCTCATGAAAACTTGTTAATATATGGGCTGGTCCAAGTGATCGTTAGTGCTCGACATTCGTACTTAACACAACTCGGTTCCACTTTCTTTCAAAGCATAGAGATAACATCCCCATTGTTTCTCCCTTTCTATGTTCGTTTCTTTTTTTACTTTAATATTGAGTACTTTTTCTTTTTTTTTTTTTTTTTACTTTTTTGCTTATTATATCTTTATGTTTCTTACTTTTCACTTTTCTCTAATTTTTCCTTTGTTAATTCCTTTTTGTGTTTAGCTTTTTTGCTTCTTTTTTATTTATCCATCTTGTTTTGTTTTCTTTGGATCCTCTGCTTTCTTTCTTTTTTGTTTTTTTACATTCTTGCTATCTTTCTTTCTGTCTAATTCTCACTTGTTCCTGACTTTCTTTTCAATTATCTATATATATATATCTTATTCTATCTCTCTTCCTTTGTCTCTTCCCTCAGTCTCTCTCTCTCTCTCTCTCTCTCTCTCTCTCTCTATCTGCCTCTATTTCTCTCTCTGCCTCCCACTTTCTCACTTCATCTGTCTCCTTCTTCATATATATCTTCCCCCTCTGTCTCTCTCCTTGCCCCTCTCTCATTCTATCTCTCTTCTTTTGTCTATTTATCTATCCGTCTAATTATCTCTCTCTGTCTTTCGCTCTCTCCCCTCATTATGTTTCTCTCTCTCCCCTCATTATGATTTTCTCTCACACTATCTCTCTCTCTCTCTCCTGTCTCTGTACCTGTCTCTCTCCCTCTGTCTCTTTCACCCTCTGTCTCTTTCATCTTGTCTCTTTCTCCATTTTTCTCTCTCTCCCCATCTGTTTCTCTCTACCTACTATCTCTCTGGGAGTCGCGATAGCTCTTAGGTTAAGTGAACTGGACTACAAAGGACAAGAGGTAGGGTTCGATCCCAACCGACGGCTTCACCGAGCTTTAATGGGTACTGGATTTTTTTCTGGGAAAGTAAAGCGGCACGGGCGTAATACCGACCACATTACCCAAAAACCATGTACCGAAGGTCTGTAAAATTTATGGTTACTAACACCATATTCCCTATACGCCACTTGGCGTGACGGGGGTACTTTACTTTATTAAACATTTTTTTTTTTAACTATCTCTCTCTACCCATAGCCTATCTCACTCTATTTCTCTCTACTCACAGTCTATCTCATTCTTTCTCTCTCTACCAACAGTCTATCTCATTCTATCTCTCTCTACCCACAACTCTCTAACAGGTCTCAACAAAACTGTTATACACTCCTCTAACAAGTCCCAACAGAACTGTTATCCACTCCTCTATCAAGTGTCAACAAAACTGTTATCCACTCCTCAAATAAATCCCAACAAATCTGTTATCCACTCATCTAATAAGTCCAAAAAAAACTGTTATCTACTCCTCTAATAAGTCCCAACAAATCTGTTACCCATCCCTGAAACAAGTACCAACAAAACTGTTATCCATCCCTGAAACAAGTCCCAACAAAACTGTTATCCATCCCTGAAACAAGTCCCAACAAAACTGTTATCCATCCCTGAAACAAGTCCCAACAAAACTGTTATCCATCCCTGAAACAAGTCCCAACAAAACTGTTATCCATCCCTGAAACAAGTCCCAACAAAACTGTTATCCATCCCTGAAACAAGTCCCAACAAAACTGTTATCCATCCCTGAAACAAGTCCCAACAAAACTGTTATCCATCCCTGAAACAAGTCCCAACAAAACTGTTATCCATCCCTGAAACAAGTCCCAACAAAATTGTTATCCATCCCTGAAACAAGTCCCAACAAAACTGTTATCCACTCCTCTAACAAGTCCCAACAGAACTGTTATCCACTCCTCTATCAAGTGTCAACAAAACTGTTATCCACTCCTCAAACAAATCCCAACAAATCTGTTATCCACTCATCTAATAAGTCCCAAAAAAACTGTTATCTACTCCTCTAATAAGTCCCAACAAATCTGTTACCCATCCCTGAAACAAGTCCCAACAAAACTGTTATCCACTCCTCAAACAAATCCCAACAAAACTGTTATCCACCCCTGAAACAAGTCCCAACAAAACTGTTATCCATCCCTGAAACAAGTCCCAACAAAACTGTTATCCATCCCTCTGCCAAGTCCCAGGTATTTTAAAAGCCAACCTGATGAATGCTAGTACAAAGGTACTAGAATGAAAGCCTAGAAGACTACCGAATATCTGAGATGATTATTAACTACAGCCATTACATGTTCTTTAGTTGTTCTAAGTATGGATATTATTAGAGAGCTCTTACTGATGACATGTGCCAAAATATAACCTAAAAAAAGACAAATATAGAAGAGGAAAAACGGTAAATAAAAACAAATATAGAACAGAAACAAAGGGTAAATAAATAGAAACATAGAACAGAAAAAAGGATAAATAAAGACAAACATAGAACAGAAAAAGGAGTAAATAAAGACAAACATAGAACAGAAAAAGGAATAAATAAAGACAAATATATAGAACAGAAAAGGAGTAAATAATGACAAATATAGAACAGAAAAAGGTGTAAATAAAGACAAACATAGAACAGAAAAAAGGATAAATAAAGACAAACATAGAACAGAAAAAAGGATAAATATAGACAAACAGAACAGAAAAAGGATAAATAAAGACAAACATAAAACAGAAAAAGGATAAATAAAGACAAACATAGAATAGAAAAAGGGTAAAGACAAATATAGAACAGAAAAAAGGATAAATAAAGTAACATAAAACAGAAAAAGGATGAATAAAGACAAACATAGAACAGAAAAAGGGTAAAGACAAACAGAACAGAAAAAGGGTAAAGACAAACAGAACAGAAAAGGGTAAAGACAAACATAGAACAGAAAAAGAGTAAATAAAGACAAACATAGAACAGAAAAAGGGATAAATAAAGACCAACATAGAACAGAAAAAGGGTAAATAAAGACAACAATATATCATGAGGTAAAAATCACATCAAACTGACAGAGAAGAGGATAACAATATAGAAAAGAAAAGATGTATAAATAAAAAAAAAAAGAACAGAATAGAATGTAGGAAAGATAGAAATAGAATATAATAGATTTCAAATGTAGCGTACATTGAAACAGCGGAAAGTCATTGTTATATTTATAAAAAAAAGTTAATGGATATTATTTACATTTTGGAGCTGGTCGCTTCTTTTAATGAGATCGTAATGTACATAATACATAACAGCAGTGGTAGAATACAAAATTCATCTAACCAGCACAAAACGTGAGAACATAAGAAATGTAACTAACAAGTTTAATGTATGACATATTCTCAACGTTACTAATAAATATAATACATAACATCGTCATAACTAACAAGTATTACAGATTCATCAACGCACAGACCGGCTCTGAGATAATAATAGAGGAATCTAAATATAGAATTAAGAGGCACTGTAGGGGTGCAATTGTATTGAGAATCTCTCTCCTAGATAAGAACTCACAAAAATACAGCCTCGTGGCCGATAACAGCTGGATATCTGCGTATTAGGAGAAATAATAGCGAGGGAATAATTATGAACTTGGACATTATGTTGCGCTGATTAGCAAAGCAGCGTTGTTGTTTTTTTTTGCAAAGTTTTTGTTTCAGTTCTTTGCTCATGAACATATGGGATAATCCAGGGGTTTTCATATTTTGTGAAAAGTGCTACTTCGTGTGAAATATTTGAAACGGGTCAGTTGTTGAAGATTGTTGATTGACTGTTTTCTTTTCTTTGTGGTAATTGAGTTTTAGTTATGGTTGTAATTAGTCGAGGCCCCGAAATCACTGCAAACGATTTAAAATCCATAATTGCTCAACCGCCCGTACCAGAGGAATAATCCGATTTACAACTCATCCCATTGAAGGATCTAAATAATGAAAGGCAGCTGCAGTCCCCACCATAGCAGCTACAACACACACCAAAAGGCATAAGGCGAAGCGGCACCGAAAATGAACGCAGCTGAACTGTCCTTCGTCGTACGATATCATCATTCATCGTAAGCAATCGGGATATCGAAACATGATCTGGATGAAACACACAGCTCACGGTGTGCACAGAGCACTAACTCTGTATCTCCGGCAACAAGCTGGACTTGGAATATGAGGAAAGTCCAACAAAGAGCACTTTTCAGACTGAACCTCAATGGTTCCTGTCGCCGTTCCGCCATATTGGCCGGTATCAAATGATGACGCATATTGCAATCAACACAGAACACAATATTGCGCACACTGTAGAGTATTTCAGATCACATGCTCGTACTCCGCTGCACCGGCGAAGACCCCAACAGTGGAACTTCCTATCCATACATTTATGTGCATTGGAAACATCGAATTAACCATCTTTCTGGCAAAAATCGTAACGTTAACGCAAACATGAGCGCGCCATCTTGAAACCGGAAGTTCTGGATATATCTACATTTGTGTGTGTTTCTTTCAGAAAATTCCACGAATTTCACTTCCATCTTCTTCTACTACTTCTTCTTCTTCTTCTTCTTCTTCTTCTTCTTCTCTCTCTCTCTCTCTCTCTCTCTCTCTCTCTCTCTCTCTCTCTCTCTCTCTCTCTTGCTTGCGCTTGCGTTCGCCCGATGACTAAAAGAGTATACCTCTTCATCATCCGCCCTTAAATGGACGTTAAGTGGGCGTGTCTGCGGTGTGTTGTGGTTTTCAGTATAACTGTGATATTTGCGCCTTTCGGCCCAACACATCCGACTTCACCATTTTCTCTATCTCTATCTATCTATCTATGTCGCTCTATCTCATTTTCCATCTCACTCTGTTTGTTATATATTTGTAGAATTTCTTACTAATATAGGGTGTCTCTTTAATGACTGTGCATTTTTTGTTGTTGAAATAATTACGCACCTAAATTGTATCTATGTATGACGTAATAGTTCAAGCACCATTTACGTGTTCATTTAAACATCACTGCTACATGATAGATCTGGCTTACAATCGTGTTAACACAACTTTATTGTGTTAATACCAACATTACCCTTTATAAGCTCGCCGACAGCAGTCAAGTATATTTGAATAATACCATTTATTTTACAATTTGTGTGACGTGACGTTTTTTCTTCCGAGAGTATAAATTCACTGCACTGCGACTTTAGAAACACCCTGTAGGATCTGTCTATTGTTTCTTTAAGTTGAGGACGGTACGTATAACATAAATGTTATCCTGTCTATCTCCGTTGATCTTTGTTATCAAGTGTCAGGCCTTGCACAGGACACGCATTGTATCTAATTCACCATACGTTCATGTTCTGGGTGAGCCGTCCAATCTCAGCGAGGTAGCTGATGCCTGCTGTTGTCGTTTCTCTCATCGGTGAACTTTTTTAGAGTTTCTCCTGGTCGACCTATTTTTCTGTTATCCCTTAGTACGGATTTGATGGCTTGCTTTGAGATTCTTTTCCTGTCTCTTCTCATCACATGGCCAACAAGGGACCACCTTCTCTGTTTGTCTCTTCTCATCACATGGCCAATTTGGGACCACCTTCTCTTCTTGTCTCTTTTCATCACATAACCAACAAGGGACCACCTTCTCTTCTTGTCTCTTCTCATCACATGGCCAACATGGGACCACCTTCTTCTCTTTTTGTCTCTTCTCATCATATGACCAACAAGGGACCACCTTCTCTTTTTGTCTCTTCTCATCACATGGCCAACAAGGGACCACCTTCTCTTCTTGTCTCTTCTCATCACATGACCAACAAGGGACCACCTTCTTCTCTTCTTGTCTCTTCTCATCACATGGCCAACATATGACCACATTCTTCTCTTCTTGTCTCTTCTCATCACATGACCAACATGGGACCACCTTCTCTTCTTGTCTCTTTTCATCACATGGCCAACATGGGACCACCTTCTCTTCTTGTCTCTTCTCATCACATGGTCAACATGGGACCACCTTCTCTTCTTGTCTCTTTTCATCACATAGCTAACATGGGACCACCTTCTCTTCTTGTCTCTTTTCATCACATAGCTAACATGGGACCACCTTCTCTTCTTGTCTCTTCTCATGACATGGCCAACAAGGGACTACCTTCTTCTCTTCTTGTGCAGGCCTGGATGTAGTCTTGTGATTCTAACCAGATGAATTCTCTAGTCACTGGCTTCCCCTCCATTGTCATGTTACTCGTGGTCATGACGTATGCACCACTGTCTTCCTTGACTATTCTGCCTGTCAAGCCTGCTGTAAATACCCTCCTTGCGCTCCTTTGGTGTCGTCTTACAGATCTGTCTGTAAAGATAACTGCATCTATCTCATCGGTGTTATCCCAGATGAGACCGTTGACCTCAGCATTGACCACGACTGAGTTCTGTTCCCAACATTTTCTGTCGAGTGAAAAAAACACGAGAATGTGCCACTGTCTTGACTTTAAACTAACCTTTCTTTATGGCATCTTCAAGGGCAGTTGTAATAGATAAATCATTATGTTCTATAGCCTCATATCAATACAATAGATAAATCCTTCTCTTCTATAGCCTCATATCAATACAATAGATAAATCATTCTCTTCTATAGCCTCATATCAATACAATAGATAAATCCTTCTCTTCTATAGCCTCATATCAATACAATAGATAAATCCTTCTCTTCTATAGCCTCATATCAATACAATAGATGAAGAACAACTCGACGAGGTCAGCAAATTCTAATATCTGGGCTCTATTGTAGCTGACGAAGGATCAACACTGGAAGTACTATCCAGGATAGAACAAGCGATGATAAGACTCAAACATATATCAAGTAAAAAAAATGTAAAGAGCCCTCGTCACGCCAAGTGGCGTGTAGGGAATATGGTGTTAGTGACAATAAATCTTACAGACTTTTAGAACATGATTTTTGGGTAATGTGGTCGGAATTACGCCCGTGCTTCTTTACTTTCCCAGAGAAAAATCAGGTACCCATATAAGGCTGGGTGAACCCGGAAGCCGTCGGTTGGAATCGAACCCTACCTCTTGTCCTTTGTAGTCCAGTTCACTAACCACTGAGCTATCGCGGCTCCCTCAACCATATATTACTATCATGTGCCATACCGGTTGGCGTAGGTGATCATGTCCCTCCACAATCTTCTATCCACAGTGCATCGTATCAGTTCTGTTGTTGACTGTTTTCCATGCCATGACACCAAGCTATCCAGTATTTTCTCTCTTTGTCGTCCGCGATCTCTCTTTTCTTTTATTTTGCCAGTTGTAACCAAGTATTCCAACTTTCCTCTTCTCATGATGTGCCCGAAAAATGTTGATTGCTTCTTTCTGATGTTTTTTAAGAGCTCCCTTTTTGTGTTGGCCTCTTTGAGAACTTCCTCATTGGTCTTTTTATCTGTCCAGGGAACTTTCAACATTCTTCTGAGAAATCCCATCTCTGTGGCCTCTAATCGTCTTTTCATTTGTTTGTCTACTGCCCATGATTCGCTTCCATAGGTCAGAATTGGTTCTATATAGCACCGATGAACCTTCTTTCTCAATTTTATTGACGTAGATTTGTTGCATAAGATATTTTTCATTTTCTGAAATGCTATTTTGGCCTGAGCTATTCTGCTTTTTATTTCTGTGGTGCATCTCCCATCTGCTATTATTATTGTGCCCAAGTATTTGAAACGTTGCACTTGTTTCAGATTTTTAGTCTTTCTTTTGTTGTTTTTCCATTTCTTCACATTTCTGTTTTAACCATCCTTCCTTTGCTTCACTGCACTTGTTTTGGATCTATTTGTGCAATATTCTGTATGTCCGTTCTTCTTTCTTATGTTCTCTTCTTTCGTCAATTAGTTGTAATATTTCTTCTGTCATCCATTTCTTTTTGTTGATTCTTTTAGTCACTGGTATTACTTCTTTTGATGTTTGTTGAATCGATTGTTTGAGCATTTTCCACTGCTCCTGTATGTTTTGTATTTTCTCAATAGCATTATATCTATTTTGTACTATCGTGCCATACGTATTGCTCATCTGTTTATCTACTCTAAGTATATCTAGGTATAATTTTATATTTCTTGGTGATTTCTGTGCCTTCCGCAGTTTTATTCTTATCTTTCCAACTACTGGTACATGGTCACTATTACAATCTGCTCCTGGCCTTGTATTAACCGATGTTAGCCCATTCCTGAATCTTCTCTGTACCAGTATAAAATCAATTTGATTGTGTACTTTTTTGTCTAAGCTGTGCCATGTCCATGGTCGCCTTGGGTGTTGTTTGAACCAGGTGTTACCTATAATCATTTCCTGTATCTTTGCCCAATCTATCAATCTATCCCCTCTGTCATTCGTCTCTCCATGGCCATGCCCCCAGTCACATTTTGCGCTTTAGCTGTTCCTACCTTTGCATTGAAATCCCCTAATACAACAGTTATTTCTTAGGATTTACACTGTTTCATGGTCGCCTTTAGCTCCTCGTAAAAAGTGTCAATGTCTTCTTCTTCGCTATCACTTGTTGGTGCATAAACTTGAATTATGTTGATATCAATTGGTCTGCCTCTCAATTTTACTAGCAGAATTCTGTCTGATACTGGCCAAAATCCTTTCACTGTATTGCTTCTTTCTCTATCTAACATGATGCCTAGTCCTCTTTCGTGTGTGGTTCCCCCAGGGTAAATTACATTTCCACTGTCGCGTTGTAATAATCCTGCTCCTTTCCATCTCATTTCACATAGTCCCAAGATGTTCAATTTCATTCTCTTCATTTCTTGGCTGATGTTTTCTAGTTCATTAGATCAGCATTCCAGGTTGGTAAACAAGAAAACTAGAAAACAACCATATATGGAGAAGCAAAAATATATCAGTTATAAGGTGAACACCGGAAAGAAAAGAAGAAAGTTTTGTCAGCGCTACGCCAGTGCCGTCATTCTTTCGTAAAATAAGACTTGACAAACTTAGAAGGCGTCAATCATTAAGGTTGAACTCGACATTTTTTCTTCTTCTTCGATGTGTCTTTGTGGTCGTATCGATTCCTTAAGACAAAGACTCAGTGTATACCAGTCAGGAAAATGTGTCTACAATGTATATATGTATACATTTTAATGCCATGAACAACAATACTAACATCAAACCAAATAACACCAGGACTAAGATTTGTAAAATATTAGATCTTCTCAACATTTCTGTATCCTGCAGAAACATGGACATTAAACAAGAAAACAGAACATAAAATTGAAACTTTTGAAATGTGGATTTATAGAAGAAAGGGGAGAATTAGACGGAAAGAAATGAAAACAAACGATGAAGACTTAAAATAACATTAAATGAAAAGAGAACTACTAAACACAATTAGAACAAGACGAATGAGATTGTGGATCATGTTGAAAGACAACAGCAGCCTACTAAAAGTAATCTTGGAAGGGAAAATACAAGGTAAAAGAGGCAGACCAAGACTAACGTGGACGAGTAACATCAAAAGATGGACAAGTCAGCCCATGACAACCTGCACTATCAAAACAAGAGACAGAGCGGAATGGCGCTCCATGGTATCAAATCTTTGATGCGGAGACGGCACCTGATGATAATGAAGCCTCTATAGAGGCCTTACTAGATTTGTACGCTTGTTTCCCCTTCTTCTCACTAAAATGACGCAATCTGTTGAAAGAACTGGTTTGCCTGTCGTGCCACATCTCGTGGTGCAAATTTACGCCTCGTCTGTCTTGAAACCTTTCATTTAAAAGTTTACTGTCTGTACTGGTATCCATAATTCGCAGCGCTATAAATACACTGGATTTATGCAACACGACGATCTGTCTTTCACATTTCAGCGTTGATTATACAGCCCACAGCAATAGCCCATTATTTGGTCTCTTTAGATCTGTTATCTTTAGATTGTACCCAACCTGTGGCATCTCGCCTATTTACATTTGAAAACCGAACATTTTTAGCTCTGTTGTGTCCAGAATGTGGGTCCAATCTCTTGGCCTAACCTTCGATGAATATAAATCAGGAGTTTGCGGTGTTTTTAATGCAGGTGGGCGGGAGAATCAAAGCGTGTAATTGTTGTCCTTAAATATTCTTAGTAGTGCGAAGAGCTTCTCTGTAAGGACTGGCTTATCATTTGTGAAATTGTCGCCCTTTGGATTGTTTTGTTGTTTGACAGAATACTGAGGTTTTCAGAAATTGTCGCCCTTTAAGGCGGCAGAGTTATGTGACAGGGTATTGTATGTTTGAGAAAGTGTCACCCTTTATGGTTGTTGAGTTATTTGACAAAGTACTGTAATGTGAAAAATTGTCACCCTTTATGGTTGTTGAGTTATTTGACAAAGTGCTGTAATGCGAAAAATTGTCACCCGTTATGGTTGTTGAGTTATTTGACAAAGTACTGTAATTTGAGAAATTGTCACCCTTTATGGTTGTTGAGTTATTTGACAAAGTACTGTAATGTGAAAATTGTCACCCTTTATGGATGTTGAGCTATTTGACAAAGTACTGAAATTTGAGAAATTATCACCCTTTATGGTTGTTGAGTTATTTGACAAAGTACTGTAATTTGAGAAATTGTCACCCTTTATGGTTGTTGAGTTATTTGACAAAGTACTGTAATGTGAAAAATTGTCACCCTTTATGGTTGTTGAGTTATTTGACAAAGTGCTGTAATGCGTAAAATTGTCACCCGTTATGGTTGTTGAGTTATTTGACAAAGTACTGTAATTTGAGAAATTGTCACCCTTTATGGTTGTTGAGTTATTTGACAAAGTACTGTAATGTGAAAAATTGTCACCCTTTATGGATGTTGAGCTATTTGACAAAGTACTGAAATTTGAGAAATTATCACCCTTTATGGTTGTTGAGTTATTTGACAAAGTACTGTAATTTGAGAAATTGTCACCTTTTATGGTTGTTGAGTTATTTGACAAAGTACTGTAATGTGAAAAATTGTCACCCTTTATGGTTGTTGAGTTATTTGGCAAAGTACTGTAATTTGAGAAATTGTCACCTTTTATGGTTGTTGAGTTATTTGACAAAGTACTGTAATTTGAGAAATTGTCACCCTTTATGGTTGTTGAGTTATTTGACAAAGTACTGTAATTTGAGAAATTGTCACCCTTTATGGTTGTTGAGTTATTTGACAAAGTACTGTAATTTGAGAAATTGACGCCCTTTATGGTTGTTGAGTTATTTGACAAAGTACTGTAATGTGAAAAATTGTCACCCTTTATGGTTGTTGAGTTATTTGGCAAAGTACTGTAATTTGAGAAATTGTCACCTTTTATGGTTGTTGAGTTATTTGACAAAGTACTGTAATTTGAGAAATTGTCACCCTTTATGGTTGTTGAGTTATTTGACAAAGTACTGTAATTTGAGAAATTGTCACCCTTTATGGTTGTTGAGTTATTTGACAAAGTACTGTAATTTGAGAAATTGTCACCCTTTATGGTTGTTGAGCTATTTGACAAAGTACTGAAATTTGAGAAATTATCACCCTTTATGGTTGTTGAGTTATTTGACAAAGTACTGTAATTTGAGAAATTGTCACCCTTTATGGTTGTTGAGTTATTTGACAAAGTACTGTAATGTGAAAAATTGTCACCCTTTATGGTTGTTGAGTTATTTGGCAAAGTACTGTAATTTGAGAAATTGTCACCTTTTATGGTTGTTGAGTTATTTGACAAAGTACTGTAATTTGAGAAATTGTCACCCTTTATGGTTGTTGAGTTATTTGACAAAGTACTGTAATTTGAGAAATTGTCACCCTTTATGGTTGTTGAGTTATTTGACAAAGTACTGTAATTTGAGAAATTGTCACCCTTTATGGTTGTTGAGTTATTTGACAAAGTACTGTAATGTGAAAAATTGTCACCCTTTATGGTTGTTGAGTTATTTGGCAAAGTACTGTAATTTGAGAAATTGTCACCTTTTATGGTTGTTGAGTTATTTGACAAAGTACTGTAATTTGAGAAATTGTCACCCTTTATGGTTGTTGAGTTATTTGACAAAGTACTGTAATTTGAGAAATTGTCACCCTTTATGGTTGTTGAGTTATTTGACAAAGTACTGTAATTTGAGAAATTGTCACCCTTTATGGTTGTTGAGCTATTTGACAAAGTACTGTAATGTGAAAAATTGTCACCCTTTATGGTTGTTGAGTTATTTGACAAAGTACTGTAATGTGAAAAATTGACGCGGAAAACTGTTGTGTTATTTGACAATGTCCTTCAATATGAGAATTTTTTGTTATTAGAAAAGTTGTGTTATTTTAAAGTCTAATCTTTGTGAATAAGTGTTGTTTGAGATGCATGTAGCCTATCAGGAAGTGTTATTGCATATTGAAAGTTTCTTCTCCATAAAAAAAAAAAAAATTATGGAAGGGAGTGCAGTACTGACGGACTTCGTCAATCTTCTTCTTTTCTCTCTATCTTCATTCATTCTTTCAGATTTTGCAAAGGTTTCACCACTTTATGGCTTTAATATTCCCCATCCCTAACATTTATTGAAGGAAAATGTTTTATTTATTAAATAAGTGTTGCTCTTGGAGAAAATTTTAATCTTGGAGATAGTGTTGCTCTTGGAGAAAGTTTTGTAATTTGAGAAAGTGTTGCTCTTTAAGAAAGTGTTGCTCTTAAAGAAAGTGTTGCTCTTGGAGAGAGTCTTGTAATTTGAGAAAGTGTTGCTCTTGGAGAGAGTCTTGTAATTTGAGAAAGTGTTGCTCTTGGAGAGTGTCTTGTAATTTGAGAAAGTGTTGCTCTTGGAGAGAGTCTTGTAATTGGAGAAAGTGTTGCTCTAGGAGAAAGTGTTGCTCTTGGAGAAAGTCTTGTAATTGGAGAGAGTCTTGTAATTAGAGAAAGTGTTGCTCTTGGAGAGAGTCTTGTAATTTGACAAAGTGTTGCTCTTGGAGAGAGTCTTGTATTTTGAGGAAGTGTTGCTCTTGGAGAAAGTCTTATAATTGGAGAAAGTGTTGCTCTTGGAGAAAGTCTTGTGATTGGCGAAAGTGTTGCTCTTGGAGAGTCTTGTAATTGGAGAAAGTGTTGCTCTTGGAGAGAGTCTTGTAATTGGAGAAAGTGTTGCTCTTGGAGAGAGTCTTGTAAGTTGAGAAAGTGTTGCTTTTGGAGAGAGTCTTGTAATTGGAGAAAGTGTTGCTCTTGGAGAGAGTCTTGTAATTAGAGAAAGTGTTGCTTTTGGAGAGAGTCTTGTAATTGGAGAAAGTGTTGCTCTTGGAGAGAGTCTTGTAATTAGAGAAAGTGTTGCTCTTGGAGAGAGTCTTGTAATTAGAGAAAGTGTTGCTTTTGGAGAGAGTCTTTAATTGGAGAAAGTGTTGCTCTTGGAGAGAGTCTTGTAATTGGAGAAAGTGTTGCTCTTGGAGAGAGTCTTGTAATTAGAGAAAGTGTTGCTCTTGGAGAGAGTCTTGTAATTAGAGAAAGTGTTGCTCTTGGAGAGAGTCTTGTAATTAGAGAAAGTGTTGCAATTTTAATGAGACTTGTCATTAGAGATAGATTTATAGTTGAAGATAATCTTCAATGTAATAAGGTGTTCTTTGAGAGAAATTTGTAATTTCAGTGAATGTTACATTTTGAAAAGTAGCAAAAGTAGATGAATAACAGCAGCAGTAGATGAACTGTAGTATTTCTAACGCTCCAAGAGTATTAGAAAGTGTACTAACAGTAACATCTCTAACTGTTGTAGTAGTAGGATTAACGGTACCATTGTTAGTAATAGTTATACATGTAGTAATAGTTGTAGAAGTAGGATTAACGGTACCATTGTTAGTAATAGTTATACATGTAGTAATAGTTGTAGAAGTAGGATTAACGGTACCATTGTTAGTAATAGTTATACATGTAGTAATAGTTGTAGAAGTAGCCGCAAAAAGTAATAGTTATACATGTAGTAATAGTTGTAGAAGTAGCCGCAAAAAGTAATAGTAATAATCTTCTTCATCAGGTGCCATGTCGGTTAACATTTCAACTGCCTCTAATGTTCTCTGTTATCCTACTTATCGTCAATGGCTCACTTCCATGTGGGAGAACGGGTTAAAAAGTAATACTAAATTAAAGTTCAAGCAACAGTAGCAGTAATGCAAATATTGTGCACATTAAAAATAGCTGTAGCAACATAACCAAACTTGACTGTAGCTGTAGCAACATAGCCAGACTTGACAGTAGCTGTAGCAACATAGCCAGACTTGACAGTAGCTGTAGCAACATTATTAAACGTGATTGTAGCAACATTATTAAACTTGACAGTAGCAGTAATGCAAGTATTGTGCTCATTAAAAGTAGCTGTAGCAACATTATTAAACTTCACTGTAGCTGTAGCAACATAACCAAACTTGACTGTAGCTGTAGCAACATAACCAAACTTGACTGTAGCTGTAGCAACATAACCAAACTTGACTGTAGATGTAGCAACATAACCAAACTTGATTGTAGCAACATAATCAAACTTGACTGTAGCTGTAGCAACATTATCAAACGTGACTGTAGCTGTAGCAACATAACCAAACTTGACTGTAGCTGTAGCAACATTATCAAACTTGACTGTAGCTGTAGCAACAATATCAAACTTGACAGTAGATGTAATAACATTATCAAACATGAAAATATATGTAGTAACATTATTAAACATGACAGTAGCTGTAGCAACATTATTAAACTTGACTGTAGCTATAGCAACATAGCCAAACGTGACTGTAGCTGTAGCAACATAACCAAACTTGATTGTAGCAACATAACCAAACTTGACTGTAGCTGTAGCATCATAACCAAACTTGACTGTAGCTGTAGCAACATTATCAAACATGACAGTAGATGTAGCAAAATTATTAAACTTGACAGTAGATGTAATAACATTATCAAACATGACAGTAACTGTAGCAACATTATTAAACTTGACAGTAGATGTAATAACATTATCAAACATGACAGTAACTGTAGCAACATTATTAAACTTGACAGTAGATGTAATAATATTATTAAACTTGACAGTAGCTGTACCAACATTATTAAACTTAAAGAAGCTATAGTAACATTTTCAAACATGACAGTAGCTGTAGTAGCGTTATTAAACTTGACAGTAGATGTAATAACATTACCAAACATGAAAGTAGCTGTAGCAACATTACTAAACTTGACAGAAGATGTAATAACATTATCAAACATGACAGTAGCTGTAGCAACAATATACAAAATTGACAGTAGATGTAATAACATTATCAAACATGACAATAGCTGTAGCAACAGTATATAACTTGAAAGTAGCTGTGATAACATTATCCAACATGAGAATAGATGTAGCAACGTTACCAAACTTGACAGCACATGCAGCAAAATTACCGAACTTTGCAGTAGCTGTGGCAACACTATCAAAATAGACAGTAGCTGCAGCAACATTACCAAACTTGACTGTAGCTGTAGCAACAATATCAAACTTGACAGTAGCTGTAGCAACATTACCAAACTTGAAATTAGCTGTAGCAACATTACCAAACTTGAAGGTAGCTGTAGCAACATTACCAAGCTTGAAAGTAATTGTAGTAACATTATCAAAATTGACAGTAGCTGTAGCAACATTACTAAACTTGACAGAAGCTGTAGAAACATTATCAAACTTGACAGTAGCTGCAGCAGCATTATCAACCTTGATAGTAGCTGTAGAAACATTATCAAACTTGACAGTAGCTATAACAACAATATCAAACTTGACAGTAGCTACAGCAACATTACTAAACTTGACAGAAGCTGTAGAAACATTATCAACCTTGATAGTAGCTGTAGCAACATTATCAAACTTGACAGTAGCTGTAGCAATATTATCAAACTTGACAGTAGCTGCAGCAACATTACCAAACTTGACAGAAGCTGTAGAAACATTATCAACCTTGACAGTAGCTGTAGCAACATTATCAAACTTGACTGTAGCTGTAGCAATATTATCAAACTTGACTGTAGCTGTAGTAATATTATCAAACTTGACTGTAGCTGTAGCAATATTATCAAACTTGACTGTAGCTGTAGTAATATTACCAATCTTACAGTAACTGTACCGGCACAACGAAGAAGGAACAGCTGATTTTTAATGGTTGTTGTTTATTTGTTTCAGGTTCTTAAAGGGTTCCCAGAATGTTTACAGGCCGACATCTGTCTTCACCTCAATAGGAACTTGCTCCAGAACTGCAATGCTTTCAAGGGAGCTAGCCCCGGTACAGTATGAGAACCGTTGAAGCTTACCAGTTACAACCTTTAATTCGTTTATATGTCAATTTTGTATAATAAGAAATAGAAACTACGAACCTAACACCTAGTGGTTTCTATAATGTAAATGCAACATTTATTCCTGGTATCGTAAATAACCTCCGGCATTTCCTAGAAATTGGGAAAAAAGCCACGATGATAATTTTATTCGTTACTGAGTTATTATACTTTTATTTTCTGACGATGCAGCCCTAGTCGCTCTTAGTGAAGCCACTCTACAATCCCTGATCAACAACCTGGACAAAGCATGCGACCTTCATACACTGTCAATTAATGTTCAGAAAACAGTAATACACTATATATAGTGTTATCTGCAAATCATCTCTGAATGATTTCCCCATTTGTGAATATGACTGGGAACATCTGACAAGTGATCGCACATCATGGAGAGTATGTATAAGGAACGGTATAACATCATTTGAGACTGTACTAAGGCAAAACTTAGAAGAGAAAAAACTCATAAAAAAGGTGGGAAAACTCTATAGACCAGTGGACCTGACTTGTTCATTCTGTGACCGCGTGTGTTTGTCAAACATTGGTAGAAATAGCCACGAGATAAGCTATTCGACAAAAACAAAACCTCAACAAAAAAAATACGCAGTAGTCTTCACTAGACCGTCTGACAAGACGAAAATGGCCATATATTTTGAGTTATAAGCGGGGCATCATCATTGCACTCCCGAACATGTCCATAGGTGCTCAGATCCACTCCTCAGCAAGTCTCGCATTATTATTCGATAATTATTTTTACTACAACTACTGCTCATATACTAATTTAACTTTGCTACTGATAATAATACCACTACTATTATAACTATCACCACTACTACTACTCTTGCTGTCACCACCAGCATCACTACTTATACTACTTTAACTGCCACTTCTACTACTGCTGCTAGTAGTACTTTAACTGCCACTACTGCTTCTGCTAGTACTACTTTAATTGCATCTACTACTACTACTTCTGCTACTATTATTTTAACTACTGCTACTACTAATCTAACTGCTACTACTTCTACAATTGATAATACTACTTTCACATGAAGCCGCGATAGCTCAGTGGTTAGTGAACTGGACTACAAAGGACAAGAGGTAGGGTTCGATCCCAACCGACGGCTTCCGGTTCACCCAGCCTTTAAAGGGTACCGGGTTTTTTCTGTTAAAGTAAAGCAGCACGGGCGTAATACTGACCACATTACTCCAAAAATCATGTGCCGAAGGTATGTAAAATGTATGGTCACTAACACCATATTCCCTATACGCTACTTGGTGTGACGGGGGTACTTTACTTTTTTATATGTTCTTTCTCTGCCACTACTATTACTGCTGCTACAAGCACTATTGTAACTGCTACTAGTGCTACTGTTAGTACTACTACTACTTTAACTGCCGCTACTACTACTGCTACTACTTTAATTGCCATTACTTTTACTACTGCTGCCACTACTACTGCCACTATTACTTTAACAGCCACTACTATTATTACTACTTTAACTGAGACTACTATTACTACTGCTGCTAATACTACTTTAACTGCCACTACTATTACTACTACTTTAACTGCGACTACTATTACTACTGTTGCCAGTACTATTTTAACTGTCACTACTATTACTACTACTTTAACTGCGTCTACTATTACTACTACTTTAACTGCCACTACTATTACTACTACTTTAACTGCCACTACTATTACTACTACTTTAACTGTCACTACTATTACTACTACTTTAACTGCCACTACTATTACTACTACTTTAACTGTCACTACTATTACTACTACTTTAACTGTCACTACTATTACTACTACTTTAACTGCCACTACTATTACTACTACTTTAACTGCCACTACTATTACTACTACTTTAACTGCCACTACTATTACTACTACTTTAACTGTCACTACTATTACTACTACTTTAACTGTCACTACTATTACTACTACTTTAACTGCCACTACTATTACTACTACTTTAACTGTCACTACTATTACTACTACTTTAACTGTCACTACTATTACTACTACTTTAACTGTCACTACTATTACTACTACTTTAACTGTCACTACTATTACTACTACTTTAACTGTCACTACTATTACTACTACTTTAACTGTCACTACTATTACTACTACTTTAACTGTCACTACTATTACTACTACTTTAACTGTCACTACTATTACTACTACTTTAACTGCCACTACTATTACTACTACTTTAACTGCGACTACTATTACTACTGTTGCCAGTACTATTTTAACTGTCACTACTATTACTACTACTTTAACTGCGTCTACTATTACTACTGCTGCTACTACTACTTTAACTGTCACTACTATTACTGCTGCCACTACTACTACTTTAACTGTCACTACTACTACTACTTTAACTACCACTGCTTCTACCATTATTACTATTTTTGTTACTGCTACCATCACTGTTACCGCTACTACTACCATCATTTCTACTAAGACCACGAGCATACTACTACTGCTACTACCACCACCACTGATATTATTATTATTATTACTACTACTAATACTACTACCACTACCAGGACTTTACTTTATTAATTGTTTAATTTACTTACTCCCTCACAAAGTTTACCTTATTAATTGTTTACCTTACCTACTGCCTCACAAAGTTTACCTTATTAATTGTTTACCTTACCTACTGCCTCACAAAGTTTACCTTCATAATTGTTTACCTGACCTACTCCCTCACAAAGTTTACCTTCATAATTGTTTACCTTACCTACTGCCTCACAAAGTTTACCTTCATAATTGTTTACCTGACCTACTCCCTCACAAAGTTTACCTTCATAATTGTTTACCTTACCTACTGCCTCACAAAGTTTACCTTATTAATTGTTTACCTGACCTACTTTCTCACAAAGTTTACCTTCATAATTGTTTGTCTGACCTACTTTCTCACAAAGTTTACCTTCATAATTGTTTACCTGACCTACTTTCTCACAAAGTTTACCTTCATAATTGTTAACCTGATCTACTCCCTCACAAAGTTTACCTTAGTAATTGTTTACCTGACCTACTTTCTCACAAAGTTTACCTTCATAATTGTTAACCTGATCTACTCCGTCACAAAGTTTACCTTAGTAATTGTTTACCTGACCTACTGCCTCACAAAGTTTACCTTAATAATTGTTTACCTGACCTATTCCCTCACAAAGTTTACCTTAATAATTGTTTACCTGACTTACTGCCTCACAAAGTTTACCTTAATAATTGTTTACCTGACCTACTCCTTCACAAAGTTTACCTTAATAATTGTTTACCTGACCTACTCCTTCACAAAGTTTACCTGACCTACTGCCTCACAAAGTTTACCTTAATAATTGTTCACCTGACCTACTGCCTCATAAGGTTTACCTTTATAATTGTTTACTTTACCTATTCCCTCACAAAGTTTACCTTCATAATTGTTTACTTTACCTATTCCCTCACAAAGTTTACCTTCATAAATGATGACTAGTTCAGCTCAAATAAAATACTCACCCAAATAATTGTACTCTTCATTGTTTCTCCCAGGCTGCCTACGAGTTCTGTCGACCAAATTTAAGTCCACACATGCGCCACCTGGCGATACTCTCGTCCATCCAGGTGACCTGTTGACTGCTTTATACTTCATCGCTCGAGGCTCCATCGAGATCCTGAAAGACGACACAGTAATGGCTATATTAGGTATGTTAAGGGCTCCCTCCCTGTGCGTGCATATATAAAAGATATAAATGTAAAATAGAAGCATCTATATATATATATGAATGACATTGTATTTGTTATAGTTATACTTATCATCATCATCATCAAGTACCGGGCCTACTGGCGTTGGTGATCATGTCTCTCCACAATGTTCGATCTCGGCAGTTATTTATCATTTCTGTTGTTGACCTTCTGCCAAGCCATTCTCTTAAGCTGTCTGGTATTTTTTTCTCTTTGCTTTCCTCTATCTCTTCGTCCCTCAATTTTCCCAGTTGTTACAATACTTCCTAGTTGTTCTCTTCTCATTACATGGCCAAAAGATGATGATTGTTTCTTCCTAATATAGGAAATTAGCACTCTTTTTCTTTGGCATCTTACAGAACGTTTTCATTATTCTTCTTAGCTGTCCATGGTATTCTCAACATTCATCTGTAATACCACATTTCTACAGACTCCAGTGATTTTGTTGTTTGTTGTCCTATTATTATAATAATTAAAGTTATAGTAAATACTTATTCAAAGGCCCCGGTATCACTGCAAGCGAATTAAAATCCATAATTGCTCAACCGTGCGTACCAGTGGAATAATCTGAATTAAAACTCATCTCATTGAAGGATCCAAACATAGAAGGGCATATACAGTCCCCATCATAGCAAACACAGTACACGTCAAAAGTCATAAGGCGCATCAGCACCGAAAGTGAACGCAGCTGAACTGTCCTTTGTTATACGATATCATCATTCACTATAATCAATTCGCATTGCACTTTTTAACCTCGTGCCTCTTAAAAATGAGATAAAAAGAATAGACTACAAATTAACATCGCAATAAAGACTTTTAAAGAGAGCCAGTAGGCATTGCAATTTTTATCCTCATGTCATTCTTAAGATAAAAAGAAATAGTAAGTGCAATCCGCGAACATTGCAAAATATTATCCTTACCTGTCTCTTAAAATAAGAAGTAAACGCTATATCGATAAGCATTGCATTTTTTTTCATTTTGTTGCTTTCAGTGATCAAAATGAAAGGCAGTCAAAAACGTTGTATCTTTTTATCTTTATGTCTCTCTCAAGTTAAATATAAATAGTAGAGGTAGTTGAGAACGTTGCTCTTTTTTATCTTTATGTATCTTTCAAGATAAAATTTTAAAGTAGTCAAAAACATTGTTCTTTTTTATCTTTATGTATCTCTCAAGATAAAATAGTCGTGTTCTTTTGTCTGTGTACCTCTCTCAAGATAAAACAGTAAAGGTAGTCAAAAACATTGTTCTTTTTTATCTTTATATCTCCATCAAGATAAAATAGTAAAGGTAGACAAGAACATGTGTCTTTTATCCTTATATCTCTGTCCAGATAAGACAGTAATGTCAGTCAATTAACATTTATTTTATTTACTCTTTATAATCTATCAAATTTTTAAAATATTAAAATAGAGACAAAACTTGAACGCGATTGTTGAAACATTTCTATGGAAATGGATTCCTTTCCAGGAAAAGATGACATATTCGGCGAAGACATCAAAGAGAACAACTCCATGCAGGGACAGTCCATGTACTGTGTTAGAGCCTTGTCCTACTGCGACATCAACAAGATTGACCTTCTTGATTTGAGGGAGATACTGCAGACCTACCCAGAGTTTGAAGACTCGTTTCTCAATAAGTTCCAGGTGACTTTCAATCTGAGAAAGGTAAGGGCACTGCTGATTATCAATGGTATTTTAGTGGCTTTATTTGGCATGACATTTCAGAAACACAACCTGCATGAAACCAAAAAAAGAGAACTCATTATCATCATCATCATCATCATCATCATCAAGTACCGGGCCTGATGGCGTAGGTGATCATGTCTCTCCACAACTTTCGATCACGACAGTTATTTATCATTTCTGTTGTTAACCTTCTGCCAAGCCATTCTCTTAAGCTGTCTGGTATTTTTTCTCCTTGCTTCTCTCTATCTCTTCGTCCCTTAATTTTCCCAGTTGTCACAATATATTCCAGCTGTTCTCTTCTCATTACATGGCAAAAAATGATGATTGTTTATTCCTAATATTGGAAATTAGCTCTCTTTTTGCTTTGGCCTTTTTCAGAACGTTTTCATTAGTCTTCTCAGCTGTCCATGGTATTCTTAATATTCTTCTGTAAAACAACATTTCTACAGACTCCAGTGATTTTCTTGTCTGTTGTCCTATTGTCAATGATTCACATCTACATGTTAAAACTGGCTCTGAAAAGAGAACTACTAAATACAATTCAAACAATACAAATGCGATTTTTTTGGGCATTTTAAAAGACACATCAGCCTACTAAAAGTAATCTTGGAAGAGAAAATACAACGTAAAAGAGGTAGGGGCAGACCAAGACTAACGTAGGTGAGTAATATCAAAAGAAGGACAAGTCAGTCTATGGCAACCTGCACTATCAAAACAAGAGGCAGAGCGAAATGGCACTCCATTGTAGCCAACCTTCGATGCGGAGACGGCACCCAATGATGAATGATGATACTAGAATACCTCCATACAAGCCCAAAACGAAAAAAAGGTGGATTGATGGAATAGTAAAGACTCTAGGAAATATAACAGCAAGAGATTTCTTCTATCTTTTTTTATTCTTCTCATAACCACGGGGTCGATATGACACCTCTGCCAGACTTCCATAAACTTCTCCGTTTCTCTCTATCCTCAGTCATTCTTTGCGACTTTGCAAAGTCAATGCCTGTCCATTGTTTGATGTTATCTTCCCATCTCTTTCTCATCTTACTTCACCTTCTTGCACCGTTTACACATTCTTACACAAAGGTCTTTTTTCTTATTTGTGTGCTATTTTCCCCAGTACCCCACTCATTGCACTTACCCCTGGTGGACAACAGTCATTGTTAACCCGAGCTGCTACCAGTCTGGTATGGACTCTGAGAGTCTGCCTGGTTTTTGTGTCTAACTGGCTAAGATACCATGACGGGCTCTAATCCTCTCCATGACTACAGTTTGACCATACTAGTCACAGATCGAAGCCCTTGCCTCTTAATTTGGGCAAAGATACCATGACGGGCTCTAATCCTCTCCAGGACTACAGTTTGACGGTACTAGTCACAGAACGAAGCCCTTGCCTCTTAATTTGGGCTAAGATACCATAACGGGCTCTAATCCTCTCCAGGACTACAGTTTGACCATACTAGTCACAGAACGAAGCCCTTGCCTCTTAATTTGAGATCCTCTGCCTGCCATCAAGGTTTGTCTCTAGTAGGAGATTTCTGGAGGGGGGTTAGTATTCACAAACTTTATATCCTCGTGAAAAGACACGTCAGGCAGGAAAGAAGAAGAAAAAGAAGAACAGCGCTGTCCAACCTGACCCCCGCGTTTGCAATGGCGCCCTCGACTTACTTTTCTGTCACACGCGACATACTTTTATTTCGCTAAATTTTACTGAGTCAACCTTAATGTTATAGTCCGTTTATCAATTCATGAACACGTTTGAAAAATTTGCATGAAAACTACCTGGTACATCGCAGTGATTGTTTCAATGCAGCCTTCGAATCATGAGTTATATAAATATTTTTTGGCTCTTAGACATTTGATCTAGTTTGCAAGATTTCTTCTGTGGCTTTATTAAAATCGACCTCTCGTAATTGGACCTAATTTTAGCAGATCTACAGTGCTCAGTCGTGTTATTTTTACCATGAAAAAAGCCAAAGAATACAAACTCTTGATTTTCCCGTGCACGAATTCGACTTTCAGTTGAAACCGATAAATAGTAACGTAATAATGCGAAGCAGCCGTTCATGTCAATGTGTTCTGTTATTATTGTGAAATTATTGTGGTATAATGTTAGCTTCTAAAAGACGATATGTGTGTCAACATAATGAGTTTGAAAATTAAGTTGATAACTATGGAAAAAGTTTACCGTTTTACTATACCATCACTTCCGCAGAGAATCAAAAATGGGTAATTTAAATTGCGATATCCATGACCCAGAGAGACGAACACTTTTGGCGCTAGGTCTGGATAGATCATCCTTTCCCCGTTGGATTAAACACGACTCAGAATGCACTCAGGTCAAGGCAGGAAGGAAAAAGAAAGTTGACGAGTGTGACATAGATGTCATAATATGGGAGATATTTAGAATGTTTGCTACAAATGTACTTGTTACTCTCAGGAAATTTAAATTAATACTGCACGTAGACTACAGTGTTGAAATTTCTAATGTTCACCCAGCCTTAAAGCAGCACGGGCGTAATACCGACCACATTACCCCAACAATCATGTGCTGAAGGTCTGTAAAATTTATGGTCACTAACACCATATTCCCTATACGCCACTTGGCATGACTGGGGCTCTTTATTTTACTACTTATATCCGATAGTCATCTTCGGAGACAAACAGATACAAAGGGGACTGGCCGATCTCGTGGTAAGAATTCGGCTCGAGACAGAGAGGTCGTGAGTTCAGATCCAGGCTGCAGAAGTTGAGTTTTTTTTATCTAAGATTTCTCTCTGCGGCAACCACCCTTTGTCTTAGTAGCTAACCTCGGCTTGAAACGTCAATTACACAAAGACGGAAAAATTATAAGTATCTCTGAAGTCGTAGTTATCTGCCTATACGGCGAGGGACCTCTGTGCACACGACTGCCAGGGAAGAACGGATTAACGCGCAAAATACAGTTCCTAAACTCCAGGGACTTTGACAAAGGTGAAAGCAGGCGAACGGGTAAAATAAACAAACAAATATAGATAATCATAAACACTACTTGCATGTAACATGACGCTGATAAGGTAATATGGTTGGCATAAAAAATTGCATTATTTTCCTGGAACCAGGGCACGTTGCTACAGCTACGGGCTAAACTCAAAATGGACGACGAGACCCTGCGTTTCATAAGACAACGAAGGCCAAGGCTACAGTGCAAGAGACGGACTCTTGATAGTGAAAGTGAGTTACTGTTTCAACTCTTATTTGCATATATATCTTATATTTACATTTTAAATTATTTACATACTACCCTGCTTTACGACTACAAAGGATGTCAGGTTCGATCCTGATAGACAACTTCCGGGTTCACCCAGCTGTAAATGGGTACCGGATTTTATCCGGGAAAGTAAAACGGCACAAGCGTAATACCAACCACATTACCCCAAAAATCATGTGCCGAAGGTCTGTAAAATTCATGGTCTCTAACACCATATTCCCTATACGCCACTTGGCGTGAAGGGGCTCTTTACTTTTTATTGTTTGTTTACCCTGCGGTTCGAACGTATTCGACCGTTTTCTGCTATAATCATGTCGTCATAATAAACGTGAATTCGTTATTTCGAATTTTTAAAACAAATTCGTGGTCGTTGAAATATTTCTTTTGTTACAACATTTATTATTGCACTATGATTTTATTAATTCTTATATGTTGTGTAGAGACAGTGTTAACATATGGATGTGAATCATGGACAATTGGACAACGACAAGAAAATCACTGGAGGTTGTAGAAATGTTGTTTTTATATAAGAATGTTGAGAATACCATGGACAGCTAAGAAGAATAATGAAAGCGGTATGGAAGAGGCCAAAGCAAAAAAGAGAGCTAATTTCCAATATTAGGAAGAAACAATCATCATTTTTTGCCCATGTAATGAGACGGGAACAGCTGGAATATATTGTGACAACTTGGAAAGTTGATGGACGAAGATATAGAGGGAAGCAAAGAGAAAAGATACCATACCGATACGATAACTGTCGAGCTCGAAAGTTGTAGAGAGGCATGATCACTTACGCCAGAAGATATGGTACTTGATGATGATAATGATGATGACAATGGTGATGATGATGATGCATTTATTCTTAATAGCAGAGACTACAGGAAATGATAGACATAATAGTATAACAAAGCAAAAAGGAAGGTCTCAGTCTGAATATTAAGAAAACAGGAGTAATGGTCATATCGAAGAAACAATCATCACCATCACGCAGCATAAAAATAAACAGGACAAATCTGAAACAAGTGTAACGCGTCAAATACTTGGGCACAATAACAACATCAGATGGAAGATGCACCACGGAAATAAAAAGTAGAATAGGTGAGGCCAAATTAACATTTCAGAAAATGAAAAACGTCTTATGCAACAAGTCTATGTCAATAGAAGTGAGAAAGAAAATTAATCGTTGCTATATAGAGTCAATTCTGACCTAAGGGAGCGAATCATGGACAGTAGACAAACAAATGAAAAGACGATTAGTGGCCACAGAGGTGGGATTTCTCAGAAGACTGTTGAGAGTTCCATGGAAAGCTACAAGAAAATCGACGAGGAAATTCTCAAAGAGGCAAGCACAAAATTGAAACACCAAAGAAAAAAAAAAAACATTCAACATTTTTCGGGAACATCATGAGAAGAGTAAAGTTAGAATAGGTGGTTACAACTGGCAAAATAGAGGGAAAGAGCGATCGCGGACGACGAGAAGAGAAGATATTTGAGAGATACTGTCGTTGCACTGATAACAGTCAACAACAGAATTGATACGATGCACAGTAGATAGTTGATTGTGGAAGGACATGATCGCCTACGGCAACCGGTATGGCACATGATGGTGATTATGCTTGTTATCACAGTATTACAAAGTATGATTTCGTTTACCAAGTCTCCTCGCCTCTGTGCTAGGATTGTGTATCTGTCTCATCCCTTAACTGACTGGGGTACGTTTGAAGAACGACAATATCCACTTATCGTGTTTGTATATTAAGAACGACAATATATCCACTTATCGTGTTTGTATATTAAGAACGACAATATCCACTTATCGTGTTTGTATATTAAGAACGACAATATATCCACTTATCGTGTTTGTATATTAAGAACGACAATATCCACTTATCGTGTTTGTATATTAAGAACGACAATATCCACTTATCGTGTTTGTATATTAAGAACGACAATATATCCACTTATCGTGTTTGTATATTAAGAACGACAATATCCACTTATCGTGTTTGTATATTAAGAACGACAATATATCCACTTATCGTGTTTGTATATTAAGAACGACAATATCCACTTATCGTGTTTGTATATTAAGAACGACAATATCCACTTATCGTGTTTGTATATTAAGAACGACAATATATCCACTTACCGTATTTGTATATTAAGAACGACAATATATCCACTTATCGTGTTTGTATATTAAGAACGACAATATATCCACTTATCGTGTTTGTATATTAAGAACGACAATATATCCACTTATCGTGTTTGTATATTAAGAACGACAATATATCCACTTATCGTGTTTGTATATTAAGAACGACAATATATCCACTTATCGTGTTTGTATATTAAGAACGACAATATATCCACTTATCGTGTTTGTATATTAAGAACGACAATATATCCACTTATCGTGTTTGTATATTAAGAACGACAATATATCCACTTATCGTGTTTGTATATTAAGAACGACAATATATCCACTTATCGTGTTTGTATATTAAGAACGACAATATATCCACTTACCGTATTTATATGTTAAGAACGACAATATATCCACTTACCGTATTTGTATATTAAGAACGACATATATCCACTTACCGTATTTGTATATTAAGAACGACAATATATCCACTTATCGTGTTTGTATATTAAGAACGACAATATATCCACTTATCGTGTTTGTATATTAAGAACGACAATATATCCACTTATCGTGTTTGTATATTAAGAACGACAATATATCCACTTATCGTGTTTGTATATTAAGAACGACAATATATCCACTTATCGTGTTTGTATATTAAGAACGACAATATATCCACTTATCGTGTTTGTATATTAAGAACGACAATATATCCACTTATCGTGTTTGTATATTAAGAACGACAATATATCCACTTATCGTGTTTGTATATTAAGAACGACAATATATCCACTTATCGTGTTTGTATATTAAGAACGACAATATATCCACTTATCGTGTTTGTATATTAAGAACGACAATATATCCACTTATCGTGTTTGTATATTAAGAACGACAATATATCCACTTATCGTGTTTGTATATTAAGAACGACAATATATCCACTTATCGTGTTTGTATATTAAGAACGACAATATATCCACTTATCGTGTTTGTATATTAAGAACGACAATATATCCACTTATCGTGTTTGTATATTAAGAACGACAATATATCCACTTATCGTGTTTGTATATTAAGAACGACAATATATCCACTTATCGTGTTTGTATATTAAGAACGACAATATATCCACTTATCGTGTTTGTATATTAAGAACGACAAGATATCCACTTATCGTGTTTGTATATTAAGAACGACAACATATCCACTTATCGTGTTTGTATATTAAGAACGACAATATATCCACTTATCGTGTTTGTATATTAAGAACGACAATATATCCACTTATCGTGTTTGTATATTAAGAACGACAATATATCCACTTATCGTGTTTGTATATTAAGAACGACAATATATCCACTTATCGTGTTTGTATATTAAGAACGACAATATATCCACTTATCGTGTTTGTATATTAAGAACGACAATATATCCACTTATCGTGTTTGTATATTAAGAACGACAATATATCCACTTATCGTGTTGTATATTAAGAACGACAATATATCCACTTATCGTGTTTGTATATTAAGAACGACAATATCCACTTACCGTATTTATATGTTAAGAACGACAATATATCCACTTACCGTATTTGTATATTAAGAACGACATATATCCACTTACCGTATTTGTATATTAAGAACGACAATATATCCACTTATCGTGTTTGTATATTAAGAACGACAATATATCCACTTATCGTGTTTGTATATTAAGAACGACAATATATCCACTTATCGTGTTTGTATATTAAGAACGACAATATATCCACTTATCGTGTTTGTATATTAAGAACGACAATATATCCACTTATCGTGTTTGTATATTAAGAACGACAATATATCCACTTATCGTGTTTGTATATTAAGAACGACAATATATCCACTTATCGTGTTTGTATATTAAGAACGACAATATATCCACTTATCGTGTTTGTATATTAAGAACGACAATATATCCACTTATCGTGTTTGTATATTAAGAACGACAATATCCACTTACCGTATTTATATGTTAAGAACGACAATATATCCACTTACCGTATTTGTATATTAAGAACGACATATATCCACTTACCGTATTTGTATATTAAGAACGACAATATATCAACTTACCGTATTTGTATATTAAGAACTACAATATATCCATTTACCGTATTTCCTCTAGCAGGCGGCCGGAATTCTTGCTCCAGGAGGGTTGATAGCATTGACGTCAGGAAGCAGTCACGTGATATTTTGGATTTATTATCTGGTGAGTTGATAATTATCACTGTTGGTCGTCAGTATTACAAGTTATACAAAGTGGAATCCGTTCAGAATTAGTGTACAGTAAAGCGTGTCGGGTTGTTGGCCAGGTAGCGCAGCTACTGAAACCAACAGAGAAGTCAAAATAAATTGAAGAAACTGTTCATCAAAACAACAAAATCAATTTGTGACATCAAATTGGAATAAAAGACAGGGTTAGACCAAGAAAAACTGGCTTCGAGACATCAAGGAGGTCTTGAACATGACAACAGATGAGAAGAGAGATCTAGCTAGAGACAGAGATACTTTCTGGTTGTCTGTTGTGATTGCAACGTTCTGGAAAAGGACGTTCGATTTGATGATGATGAAAGTCAAATTAAGATCTATATTCAAGCCAGTCAGTGATATAAAACTGGCAGCATTTAAATATATCAAATATATGCCGATTGCTTGTGTTCACCCAAAAACGATGGGAATAGTTAGTTCTCGTCGTCATCTCCTCTAGGAAAGGAGGTGACGTCAGCATGGATGCTTAGTGTCATTATATGAACTCCAGTGACGTAAGCATGGATACTTAATGTCATTATATGAGCTCCTGTGACGTGATCATGAATACTTAATGTCATTATATGAGCTCATGTGACGTGAGCATGGATACTTAATGTCATTATATTATCTCCTGTGACGTGAGCATGGATACTTAATGTCATTATATGAGCTCATGTGACGTCAACATGGATACGTAATGTCATTATATGAGCTCCTGTGACGTGAGCATGGATACTTAGTGTCATTATTTGAACTCCTGTTGCATGAGCATGGGTACTTAGTGTCATTATATGAACTCCTGTGACGTGAGCATGGATACTTAATGTCATTATATGAGCTCCTGTGACGTTAGCATGGATACTTAATGTCATTATATGAGCTCCTGTGATGTGAGCATGAATACTTAGTGTCATTATATGAGCTCCTGTGACGTGAGTATAGATACTAAATGTCATTATATGAACTCCTGTGACGTGAGCATGGATACTTAATGTCATTATATGAGCTCCTGTGACGTGAGTAGGAATACTTTTTGTCATTATATGAGCTACTGTGACGTTCAGCATGGATACTTAATGTCATTATATGAGCTCCTGTGACGTGAGCATGGATACTTAATGTCATTATATATAAGCTCCTGTGACGTGAGCATGGATACTTAATGTCATTATATGAGCTCATGTGACGTGAGCATGGATACTTAATGTCATTATATGAACTCCTGTGGTATCAGCATGGATACTTAGTGTCATTATATGAACTCCTGTGGCGTCAGCATGGATACTTAGTGTCATTATATGAACTCCTGTGGCGTCAGCATGGATACTTAGTGTCATTATATGAACTCCTGTGACGTGAGCATGGATGCTTAGTGTCATTATATGAGCTCCTGTGACGTCAGCATGGATACTTAGTGTCATTATATGAACTCCTGTGACGTCAGCGTGGATACTTAGTGTCATTATATGAGCTCTTGTGACGTGAGCATGAATACTTAATGTCATTATATGAGCTCTTGTGACGTGAGCATGGATACTTAATGTCATTATATGAACTCCTGTGGCGTCGGCATGGATACTTAGTTTCATTATATGAGCTCCTGTGGCGTCAGCATGGATACTTAGTGTCATTATATGAGCTCCTGTGTCGTGAGCATGGGTACTTAATGTCATTATATGAGCTCCTGTGGCGTCAGCATGGATACTTAGTGTCATTATATGAGCTCCTGTGTCGTGAGCATGGGTACTTAATGTCATTATATGAGCTCCTGTGACGTCAGCATGGATACTTTATGTTATTCTATGAGCTCCTGTGACGTTGACGTAAGTTGAATACTTTATGTCATTATATGAGCTCCTATGACGTTGACGTAAGTATGAATACTTTATGTCATTATATGAGCTCCTGTGACGTGAGCATGGATACTTAATGTCATTATATGAGCTCCTGTGACGTTGACGTAAGTATGAATACTTTATGTCATTATATGAGCTCCTGTGACGTGAGCATGGATACTTAATGTCATTATATGAGCTCCTGTGACGTGAGTAGGAATACTTTTTGTCATTATATGAGCTCCTGTGACGTGAGCATGAATACTTAATGTCATTTTACATTTTTATGAGCTCCTGTGACGTGATCATGAATACTTAATGTCATTATATGAGCTCGTGTGACGTCAGCATGGATACTTAATGTCATTATATGAGCTCCTGTGACGTGAGCATGGATACTTAATGTCATTATATGAGCTCCTGTGACGTGAGTAGGAATACTTTTTGTCATTATATGAGCTCCTGTGACGTGAGCATGAATACTTAATGTCATTTTATGAGCTCCTGTGACGTGATCATGAATACTTAATGTCATTATATGAGCTCGTGTGACGTCAGCATGGATACTTAATGTCATTATATGAGCTCATGTGACGTCAGCATGGATACTTAATGTCATTATATGAGCTCGTGTGACGTCAGCATGGATACTTAATGTCATTATATGAGCTCGTGTGACGTCAGCATGGATACTTAATGTCATTATATGAGCTCGTGTGACGTCAGCATGGATACTTAATGTCATTATATGAGCTCGTGTGACGTCAGCATGGATACTTAATGTCATTATATGAGCTCCTGTGACGTGAGCATGGATACTTAATGTCATTATATTAGCTCCTGTGACGTCAGCATGGATACTTATTGTCATTATATTAGCTCCTGTGACGTTAGCATGGACACTTAATGTCATTATATTAGCTCCTGTGACGTTAGCATGGATACTTAATGTCATTATATTAGCTCATGTGACGTCAGCATGGATACGTAATGTCATTATATGAGCTCCTGTGACGTGATCATGGATACTTAATGTCATTATATGAACTCTTGTGACGTGAGCATGAATACTTAATGTCATTATATGAGCTCCTGTGACGTGAGCATGGATACTTAATGTTATTATAGGAGCTCCTCTACACTTTACTAATAAATCAAAGGATGTAATCCAAAATCAATTATAAACAACAGACCGAGGACAATTCTGAACATCCGATAATACAAAACCATAAACAGAGACATCTGTGAAATAAAAGAACAAAGATCAATCGAGCAAATGTTTATGAATATAAAATAGAGATAGATTCAACACTTATTAAGAAACCCTGAGTCCAGATAACCGGGGAAAGCGTTCATGCAACTCACGGGGAATTTGAAAATAGGGAAGATCGAATTATACACGGAAGATATAATCATAGAAACCTGACGGATATAGAGCTCGACTGAAAGGCAGTTGATAATATGTCCAATAATAAAGGTGGATGGTAAAATCTTGGCCGTGGCTTATGCATCAAAAAGGTAACGAGATTTTTTATTTCGTTTGGTTTGGTACTCCACCATATAAAATATACAGAAACAACATACACAATGGTTTGTCCACATAATCTAGATAAAACGAAACGAAAAACAACACATTTAGTCTTTAATAAATGTTGCGAGAACACCAGACAAAAGGGCTGACCACGAAAAATAGATTGCTGGAATATTAGAAACACTAGGAAACATAACAGCAGGAGAAGCCAACAGAAGAGCAAAAGATGGATTGCTGGAATATTAGAAACACTGGGAAACATAACAGCAGGAGAAGCCAACAGAAGAGCAAAAGATGGATTGCTGGAATATTAGAAACACTGGGAAACATAACAGCAGGAGAAGCCAACAGAAGAGCAAAAGATGGATTGCTGGAATATTAGAAACACTGGGAAACATAACAACAGGAGAAGCCAACAGAAGAGCAAAAGATGGATTGCTGGAATATTAGAAACACCGGGAAACATAACAGTAGGAGAAGCCAATAGAAGAGTAAAAGATGGATTGATGGAATATTAGAAACACTGGGAAACATAACATCAGGAGAAGCCAACATAAGAGCTAAAGACGCTAAAACTAAATCTCCCCTCTATGCTGAAAAGATTATGAAGAATAAAATAAGATGTAGAAAATGTGGCACTCTATTCTATACTAGTTTTGCTGTTGTATTATCAAAGTATAGTGTACTCGTATATTGTGACATTTGCTTGTCTCCTTCTACTGTAGCCAATGATGATGATTTAAGGATTGGGATTGTAGAGCTTAGTGCGGATAAGACTTCGGATGACGTGTCGGAGGAGCTTCTCGCCAAGATGGGGGACGGAAAGGGGAAACCAGGTAAGCATGAGTTAGTTATATGTAAGAGGGTTAATGAGTTAGTTATATGTAGGGGGGTTAATTGAGTTAGTTATATGTAGGGGGGTTAATTGAGTTAGTTATATGTAGGGGGATTAATTGAGTTTGTTATATAGTAAAGTAAAGTACCCCCCGTCACGCCAAGTGGCGTATAGGGAAATATGGTGTTAGTGACCCTATATTTTACAGACCTTCAGCACATGATTTTTTTGGGGTAATGTGGTCGGTATTACGCCCGTGCTGCTTTTACTTTCCCAGAAAAAATCCGGTACCCATTTAAAGGCTGGGTGAACCCGGAGCCGTCGGTTGGGATCGAACCCTACCCCTTGTCCGTAGTAGTCCAGTTCACTAACCACTGAGCTATCGCGGCTCCTACTAATTTTTAGGGAATTAGTAAAACCCAGGTGTCCTCGCCAGGATTACGAACCCCGGCTGTTGCCGTGGTAAGCCAACCGCCTATCGATTGCGCTAACCGGACACCCCAGTTTGTTATATGTAGGGGGTTAATTGAGTTAGTTATATGTAGGGGGTTAATTGAGTTAGTTATATGTAGGAGGGTTAATTGAGTTAGTTATATGTAGGGGGTTAATTGAGTTAGTTATATGTAGGATGGTTAATTGAGTTAGTTATATGTAGGAGGGTTAATTGAGTTAGTTATATGTAGGAGGGTTAATTGAGTCAGTTATATGTAGGAGGGTTAATGGAGTTAGTTATATGTAGGAGGGTTAATGGAGTTAGTTATATGTAGGAGGGTTAATTGAGTTAGTTATATGTAGGAGGGTTAATGGAGTTAGTTATATGTAGGAGGGTTAATTGAGTTAGTTATATGTAGGATGGTTAATGGAGTTAGTTATATGTAGGAGGGTTAATGGAGTTAGTTATATGTAAGAGGGTTAATTGAGTTAGCTATATGTAGAGGGTTAATTGAGTTAGTTATATGTAGGAGGGTTAATTGAGTTAGTTATATGTAGGAGGGTTAATTGAGTTAGTTATATGTAGGAGGGTTAGTTGAGTTAGTTATATGTAGGAGGGTTAATGGAGTTAGTTATATGTAGGAGGGTTAATGGAGTTAGTTATATGTAGGAGGGTTAATTGAGTTAGTTATATGTAGGGGGGTTAATTGAGTTAGTTATATGTAGGGGGTTAATTGAGTTAGTTATATGTAGGAGGGTTAATTGATTTAGTTATATGTACTGGGGTTAATGGAGTTAGTTATATGTAGGGGGGTTAATTGAGTTAGTTATATGTAGGAGGGTTAATGGAGTTAGTTATATGTAGGAGGGTTAATTGAGTTAGTTATATGTTGGAGGGTTAATTGAGTTAGTTATATGTAGGAGGGTTAATTGAGTAAGTTATATGTAGGAGGGTCAAATGAGTTAATTATATTTAGGAGGGTTAAATGTGTTCGTTATATGTAGAAGAGTGCATAAGTTAGTTATATGTAGGAGGGTACTTAGTTATGTTTACGTGCGTGTATGAGTTAGTTATATGGTGGAGGGTACATGAGTTAGTAATATGTAGTACTCCGATTTTTATGACATAAAAATCTTAAATATGACATAACAATCTTAAATATGACATAAAAATCTTAAATATGACATAAAAATCGTCGGTATATGTCTGCTTTTCTGACAGCATAATTATCGATATGTGCTTGCATTCATGACCTAAAAAATACAAAATATAACCTGAAATGAAAATAAACCGAAATGTGACCAAAAGAATTACTTACTTTCTTTAAAAAAATAGAAGTTAAACTATTATTATTAGGAATCGTAGAAAATAGATGTGAAGAAACACTGCCGAAATTGTCAATTTGTGCCCGCGGTGAAGATGATTGTGTTGACTTACACTTGATTTTGGGCTACATATACCCTTCTATTGTACAAACATTTATTTATCATCCTTTAACCTTCCTTGTATTATCTGCCCTATCTATTCTACTATGATACCAGATGACAATTTAGCTCCCGAAACACTTCCTAAGAGGGAGGCGCGATAGCTCAGTGGTTAGTGAACTGGACTACAAAGGACAAGAGATAGGTTTCGATCCCAACCGACGGCTTCCGGGTTCACCCAGCTTTAAATGGGTACCGGATTTTTTTTTCTGAGAAAGTAAAGCGGCACGGGCGTAATACCGACCACATTACCCCAAAAATCATGTGCTGAAGGTCTATAAAATGTATGGTCACTGACACCATATTCCCTATGCGCCACTTGGCGTGACGGGGGTACTTTACTTTTTTTTTTTACTTTTTACTGAGGCATGTACAGTAGTAATGGTTATGTACACAAGAACCCAAACAAAAACACAGTCAGTGGCGTAGTAGAATGTTTGATTAAGGTGGTTGACGGTTGATTACTCAACGGGCAAATTTCTTAAGGGCACAATATTTTTACCAAAATAAGGAAGTATAAATATTACATTTTGAAAATATAGCTTTGTCCTGTCCGCTGACAACCCCTTTATTACAATTATAGCGCAAATAAATTAAAATTAACAGTTAATTTTTTTTTTTATTAACTGGCAAGAATGAATTACCACGAGTGAGTTATCAAGAGTCAATTACCACGAGTGAATTATCAAGAGTCAATTACCACGAGTGAATTATCACGAGTGAATTATCACGAGTGAATTACCACAAGTGAATTATCAAGAGTGAATTACCACGAGTGAATTATCAAGAGTGAATTACCACGAGTGAATTATCAAGAGTGAATTACCACGAGTGAATTATCAAGAGTGAATTACCACGAGTGAATTATCTACGCAAAATGAAGCCTTGTCCTGTCCGCTAACTACACCCTTACTAAAATTATAGCGCAAATAAATTAAAATTAACAGTTAATTTTTATCTTTAAATTAACTGAATTTTTCTTTAAATTAAGTCAATTATCAAGAGTGAATTACCACACGTGAATTATCAATAATGAATTACCACGAGTGAATTAACTACGCAAAATGAATTTAAAATAAATAGTTAATTATCTTTGCAAAATTAATAAGTGATAGAAAACTCTATATACAAGCTTCGCAGCAGGAGGCAATCTTATCATCAGACGCAGGAACGTCGAGCAAATGTTTCGGCCCTTTAGCTTTTTGACACTCTATGGGAGGTGGGCCCGCCTGGGTCATGACTCCCAGGCGTCGACCTCCTGCTGCGTTGACTCTAAAGCTTACACTTTATGACCGGCACAAAATAACTACACTTACTCTAGGCAACACTTCTGTTCTAATACAGTCTTTACTTACCTGCCTTGGCTTTAACCCAGCACATTGCTCTCCCCTTCAGTCGAATAAAGTGGCTACTAATAGCAACGTTCTTTTATAAGATCGCATACAAGTTGGAGAAGCTGGTAATAGGTGATAAAGATAGGTCGGGCTGGAAACTTGTTGCAAGCACCCGGTGTAGCACACTTATTGTCGATAATGTTATTTGTTTATTATGAATTAATAATCTTTGCGAGAAAAAAAAATTAATTAAGATTTAATTATTTGCTATTGAGAAAATATAAATATTATTTGTTGACAGCGAGTATGAGTCACTATATAGCAAGCGTTGCCAAAGGTCAGAAAGGGGCAGATAGAAGAACTGATAGAGAGAAGGACTTAGATATGAATAAGTTACTCTTGCCAACGATCACAACAACGACACTACCATCCCTTGCCGCCATCACCAACACTGCTGCTATTACGTCATCACAACACTCTCTTCCAGGTACAAACGCTTTTTTTCTGTTTATAAATTAAGTATTATGTTATGTTGTGTTGTGTTGTGTTATGTTATGTCATCATCAGGTCGCATATCCTTTGTAGAAAATTGCTGTCATCACAGCCCGCCTGAAAGAAGCTCTGTCACTATCGACATCTCCCACAGAAGTTGCATTTACCACAGACCGCCTGAAATAATCTCTGTCTCTAGCCAAATTTCCCACAGAATGTTGCATTCACAACAGCCCGTTTGAATGAATCTCTGTCTCTAGCCAGTTCTCTCACAGAATGTTGCATTCACCACAGCCCGTCTGAAAAAATCTCTGTCTCTAGCCCGATTTCCCACAGAATGTTGCATTTACAACAGCCCGTTTGAATGAATCTCTGCCTCTAGCCAGATCTCTCACAGAATGTTGCATTCACAACAGCCCGTCTGAAAGCATCTCTATCTCTAGCCAGATCTCTCATAGAATGTTGCATTCACCACAGCCCGTTTGAATGAATCTCTGTCTCTAGTCAGATCTCTCACAGAATGTTTATTCACCACAGCCCACCTAAATGAATCAATGTCTCTAGCCAGATCTACCACAGAACAATGCTCTCATTAGAGCTCGCCATATCTCATCTTCTTGTGTCTCTCTCCTCATTCTAAACCTCCTAATTCCTCTCTCTCTCTCTCTCTTTCTCTCGCAAGTTTCTAAAAGTTTACTGAGGCACCTTCCGAACAGGTCAGGTTGAAATAGCCACATTCATTGACTTCCGCCTCCACATCGAAGGTTAGCTACCATGGACCGACATTTACTCTCTCTAATCTTGATGGTGCACATTGTCAATATTCACCTATCCACCTTTTGATGTTATCCACTTTAGTCTTGGTCTGCCTTTGCCTCGTCTTCTTTGTACCTTCCCTTACAGGATAACTTTTTGAAGGGTATTATGTTCCTTCACGTGTCAAAAAGAAATCCCGGTTATCCTTTTCGAATTGTGTGAAGTAGTTTTTTTTCTTCCCATTTCCAGCTGTTTCAGGACTTCCTATTTTTTTATAATTCTTTTCCTTCCACCCAATTCTCCTCATTTTCCTATAGATCCACATTTCAAAAGCTTCAATTTTATGCTCTGTTTTGTTATTTGAAGTCCGTTTTTCTGAGTATTATAAGGCTGTGAAACATGGAGAACAACAACAATAGTAATCATGAAGATACAGACTTTCATTATTTGATAGTTACGCAGAATAAAAGGATGAAAATGGCAGGACAAAATCACTAACATAGAATTATGAAAATGTACCAGTCAAATACCAGTGGATAAAAAGATACAGCAAAGACAATGGCGCTGGATAGGACACACACTGCGGAAGCCAGCCGAGAGTATTACACAACAGGCCCTTTCTGGAATCCCAGGGAAAAAGACAAAGAGGAAGATCAAGGGATTCTTGGAGAAGACAGATGGAAGCAAAGATGAAGATGATGGAGAAGACTTGGAACTATCTTAAAAGAATGACAAGAAACAGAACGCATTGAAAAGTGTTTGATGAAGACCTGTGCTCCACAGGGAGCTGAAAGGAAGAAGAAGAAGAAGAAGAAGAAAAGAAGAAGAAGAAGAAGAAGTTTCTTAACCAAACAGGAACGCTGAGTAAATAAAACAATTTCAATTCGTAGATGTAGTTCTAATGTTATTTGCTGTGATGTGAGCATATTTTTCATGTCATTAAAATTACTTTCTGCCATTCCTATTTTATTTTGGTTTTGTATTTTCTTGGCTTACATTTTCCATCACTTGTTATATGTCCAAGATAACTATATTCTTGAACTCCTTCCAGATTCCTACGTTTCTAGATACTTTTACAAACACACACACACACACACAATTTTTTTTTTTTTGGTGGCGTTCGCTAGTCTTCACTTCTGACGAAGTCCCTAGAGACTAGGAACAGAATTTTACGGGCTAATCCGTTTTTTTCCCTGGCAGCCGTGTGCACAGGGGTCCCTCGCCGCACAGGCAGATATCACCGTCTTCGGAGGTACTCTTCTGAAGTACGTTATTTCCCGTCGATGAGTAATTGGCGCTTCAAGTTGCTCCTCACTGTTGATACCAGGGGTGTTTGTCGCAGAGAGAAATTACAAATAAAAATTCCAACTTCACATACACACAAACACACACATATATATTTACATACATATACATATATAATTTTTTAAAAATCTCTTATCTCTTATTTATCTATTTGTTCTTCTTCTACATCTTCTTCTACATCTTCTTCTACCTTTCAGCTCCCTGTGGAGCATAGGTCTTCAACAAACACTTTCCTAGTCGTTCTGTTTCTTGCAATTCTTTTAAGATCATTCCATGTCTTCCCATCATCTTCATCTCTGCTTCTGTCTGCCTTCTCCAAGAATTCCTTGGTCTTCCTCTTTGTCTTTTCCCGTGCGGATTCCAAAAAAGGGTCTGTTGTGTAATACTCTCAGGTGGCTTCCGCAGTGTGTGTCCTATTGCCATCGTCTTCGATGCATCTCTTTATCCACTGGTATTTGACTGGTACTTTTCCATAATTCTATGAGAGTGATTTGTCCTGCAATTTCCATCTTTTTATTCTGCGTAAGCATCCATTAGTGAAAGTCTGTATCTTCATGATTGTCAATTTTGTTGTTTTCCATGTTTCACAGCCATATAATAGAACTGACTTAACATTGGAGTTGAACATTTTCATTTTTTTTATTTAACCTAATTTCTATTTGTTATTACTGCGATAGAACATCTACTGGGACATAACTCAACTCCTTTTCCTTATATTGTAATTATATAATTGCATCCCCTTACTGTCCACACTATTTTGTGTGTCAGTTGCGTTTAAAAACGAGGGAAGAGGAATGTTTGCATGATCTAGTGTGTCCTGTCTAATTTAGAATATATAAGCTACCCTGTGTGTTACTTTCCAACTCTGTGTTGTCTTTCAGCGAGGAGAGGTAAAATTAAGTGTGCGGGTCAATATTACCTTGTCCAGAGAGAGAGAGAGAGAGAGAGAGAGAGAGAGAGAGAGAGAGAGAGAGAGAGAGTTGAAAGTGGAGAAGGTAATGAATTATAGAGAAAGAGAAAGTCCTAAGCAGGGAGAAGTTAATTAAAGAGCTAAAGGAGTTAAGAGGTTACAGAGGGGACAGATACAGAAAGAAGGGGTGTAGAAGGAGAAGAAGAGAGGGAGAGAAGGAGAGTGAGAGATGAGGAAAAGAAAAAACAGACACAGGCGTGATATATTGTGTCAGAGCGAAGGAAAGAGAAAGAGATAAAAGAAAACTATCTTTATCACACATATTACCATTCTTGGTGTAGGTCAGGGGGCTCACGATAGAACCAGTGAAATAAAGGCCGCTTTGTCAAGGCAGTCGCCACGACGTGTGAGACTCACGATTTTTATTTCACCCCCGATAGAAATAATCCTTTCTGTCTACCGCTGGTTTTGTACACCGTACGTCGGCTTTTCATCCTGGGAAACTGTGGATTTAACCACACAGCCACGCGCACCGAAGAGAGAGAGAGAAGAGAGAGAGAGAGAGAGAGAGAGAACGAAGAAAATTGAGTGGTTCATCATCATCATCGAGTGCCATCTCCGCATCGAAGGTTGGCTACCATGGAACGCCATTCTGCTCTGTCCAGACATTAGTTCGAATTCCTCTCCATGGCGTCCTCTGGACTAGTACGTGATGAGGCTCCAATCTCTTTCACGGTGGTCAGCCACATTCGTCTTTCGTGCCCTGAACATGCCTCTTGTGTACCAAAAGGTACTGTGCTGTTTTCGCTTTCTGGGCCGTTGGTCATTGCTGACTCTTCCGCCCCATCCACCGTCACAGACGATCACCTACGCCAGTAGGCCTGGTACTTGATGATGATGAATGAATGATAAAGAAACAATCAACATTTTTCGGGCACATCATAAGAAGAGAAAAGTTGGAATACTTGTTTACAACTGGCAAAATAAAAGGAAAGAGAGATCGCGGGCGACAAAGAGAAAATACTGGTTAGCTTGGTGTCATGGCATGGAAAATAGTCAACAACAGAACTGATACGATGCACTGTGGATAGAAGATTGTGGAGGAACATGATCGCCTACGTTAGCCAGTATGGCACATGATGATGATTGAACGATAGTGTACGAGATTGTCAGGAGAAGTGCTGCTGCTTGCTTTAGCTCGATGACTAAAGTATTCTAGAGTGTTCTAGTAGACTAGAGAATTTCTCTTCATCATCCGCCCTTAAAAGGACGTTAAGTGGGTGTTGCGTCTGCGTTGTGTTGTGGTTTACAGTATAACCGTGATATTTGCGCCTTATCGGCCCAACACATCCGACTTCAGCACAACATTTGTGAGTACCGGATTGTCTCTCCTCTTGGATCCCTACTCGCTTGGCCAGACTAGACAGATTAGTCTGTTACTAGAGACACCGCGGAGAGGTGGAGCAGGGTCCGGATGGTTCACCGATCCTGGCGCAAGCCATCAGCTGTGGGTCGCTGAGAACTTCCAGCTCTGGTGCTGTGAGGTGCGCCTTATCCTCCAGAAGAAGTGAGCAGTTATTTAACGAGAGAAAGAAGTATAGATGTCTAGATTGAGAGGTTAGATAACTGAATAAAGGAATATGGAGTAAGAATAGAGACAGAGATGAAAAGTGAGAGATATAGAAGTTAAAAACAGACAGAGGTGTGATAGATTGTGACAGAACGAATGGGAGTGAGAGATTTCATTTTTTTAATTTTTAAATACACTTGTCACTTTGTCATTGTCGTATTCAACTATAACTGACAGCTACTAAAGATGTGTTTGACCAATCAACGATCATGTCTGGACTACGAGCACTTCAACAAAAGGTCCCTGTAGATTCATTCCCATCCAGTGTGTCAACGATAACTCAACCAGACTGGCGAACACGAGCGACGCAGTGCTACGACTACCAGCAGGAGAGGTCCGCTTACCAGTCAGACATCGACAACAGACTCGTCACTTTACATGAGTAAGTCTCACTAAGCAACTAAGATTCGTCACTTTACACAAGCAAATGTCATTAAACAACTAACAGACTCGTCACTTTACACGAGTAAGACTCACTGAACATCTAACAGGCTCGTCACTTTACACGAGCAAGTCTCACTAAACAACTAACAGGCTCGTCACTTTACACGAGCAAGTCTCACTAAACAACTAACAGGCTCGTCACTTTACACGAGCAAGTCTCACTAAACAACTAACAGGCTCGTCACTTTACACGAGCAAGTCTCACTAAACAACTAACAGACTCGTCACTTTGCACGAGCAAGACTCACTAAACAACTAACAGGCTCGTCACTTTAAATGAACAAGTCTCACTAAACAACTAACAGGCTCATCACTTTACATGAGTAAGTCTCACTAAACAACTAAAAGACTCGTCATTTTACACGAGTAAGTCTCGCAAAAAAAACCAACAAACTCGACACTTTACACGAATTAGTCTCAATATTCTACACTTTACACAAGTCTTAATTAACTAACAAACGTGTCACTTATAACGAGTAAGTCTTACAAATTAACGAACAAACTCGTCACTTTACACGGATTAGTCTCTTTAGTATATATTTCTACTGTTATGTTTCCTAGTGTTTCTAATATTCCATCAATCCGTCTGTTTCGTGGTCGACCATTGGGTCTTGTTGTCTCACATTTATTAAAGGTTCGTGTTGTCTTTTGATCTTTCTGTCTTATCAGGTGGCCAAACCATTTTATCTTTGGTTTCTCTATGAATTCTATGGCGAGAATTAGTCCTAGCTTTTCTTTGCTCACTTTATTTCTGATGTTATCTCTCAGGCTGTTTCCTGTCATTCATCTGAAACTTTTAATTTCGGAGGTGGTTATTTATTTTTTTTCTTGGGTCTAATGTAAATATAGCCCTTTGCATATTGTCAGACGGTTTAGTGGAGGCTATTGTGTATTTACATATATAGAAACAATCAACATTTTTCGGGCACATCATGAGAAGAGGAAAGTTGGAATACTTGGTTACAACTGGCAAAATAAAAGGAAAGAGAGATCGCGGACGACAGAGAGAGAAAATACTGGATAGTTTGGTGTCATGGCATGGAAAACAGTCAACAACAGAACTGATACGATGCACTATAGATAGAAGATTGTGGAGGGACAGAATCGCCTACGCCAACCGGTATGGCACATGATGATTGTGTATTTGTTGTTGTTGAGGTTTTTGTCCAACAGCTTCTCTCGTGGCTGATTCAACCAATGTTTGACAAACACACACGGCCACAGAATGAACAAGTCAGGCCCTCTAATCCACAGGGTTTTCAATCCTTTTTTTTTCTTACTCTTTTCTTTTGATGTTTTGCCATAGTACAGACTCAAATGATGTTATGCCATTTTTTATATAATCACGTGACCAGATCTGGCATTTGGCAACGTTTGGTTAACGTTTTTATTGTGTAAGAGTGCTCGTTTTGCCTCTAGTGTTATTTCCTTGTTGAACCACAGTTGTCCGGTAATTTGACCAGCATTGTCTTATATATAAAGCATTTATGATTTATATATTATTGATGTAATGGAACCTATGTGGCAGAGTGGATAGTGCTCTAGCTTCCTGATCTGTAGGGCCCGGATTCAAATCTCAGAAATGGAAGATTTCCTCCACACCAACAATGCTCTGTGGCTCATCCACCCTCTAAAAGAGAGTATAAGATGTTTTTCTTGGAAGTAGAGGCGGCCTGGCGTTATACCGACCACATCACCAAAAAATGTGCCGCGGTCATGAAAAATAGTATCACTATCACTATGATCCTCATACGATCTATCTGGGCGCTAAAGGAGCTTCCACCGTTATCGAGCTAATACTTTTGTAACATTCTTCATTGCTAACGTATTTTCTTGTGGAAATCACAGTAGAGCAGGGATCAGTGAATTGGCCTGGCTTTAATTAGAATTTGGATTCGGTCCCGCTCGACGGGCTGTGGTTTCTCCAAGTCTTATATATGGACCGGGTGTTCCTTTTCGGGGACAGAGATAGCTCTGACTTGACGCTGAGCACCTTATCTACAATGTGCCAACAGTTAAAAAAAAAAAAAAATATGGACACTAACATCATGCTCCGTTTGCGCAAATGGGCACGACGAGGTTCTGTCTAATTTTCTTATATAAGCCTATATTCATTCATAAAAAGTAAGTAAACAGACCGTCACGCGAAGTGGCTTATAAGGAATATGGTGTTAGTGACTATAATTTTTACATACCTTCGGCACATAATTTTTGGGGTAATGTGGTCGGTATTACACCCGTGCTGATTTACTTTCCCAGAAAAAAAAATCATGTACCCATTTAAGGCTGGGTGAACCCAGAAGCCATCAATGAGGATCGAACCCGATCTCTTGTCCTTTGTAGTCCAGTTCACCAACAACTGAGCTGTCATGTTCATTCATGGCTTCCTCTTAATGTGTGGTTAAAATACTGGTTATCGCCTCACGCACACTTAAACAAGAAACAACTAATGTAGCGGTAGCGTGTTAGGGCTGTAAGACAAGTGGCAGTATTGGAGAAAAGTGAAAAGGGGACTACTCATTTATTTTAAAAACTGCAGAAACGAGTTAATCCTTCCTTGTACTAAAGGTTTAAATATTTGGGAACTTTGTTAACCTCAGACGGAAGATGTACAAAAGAGGTGAGATGCAGAATGGCTCAGGCAAAAGCAGCTTTCCACAAAAAAAAATGAGGAAGATACTATGCAATCAATTTTTGACAATAGAAACAAGAAAAAATAGTTCTTAAATGTTACGTAGAGCCAGTCTTAAGATATCGATACGAATCATGGACAATAGGACAACAGACAAGAAAATCACTGGAGTCTGTAGAAATGTGGTTTTACAGAAGAATGTAGAGAGTACCAAAGATAGCTGAGAAGAGTAATGAAAATTTTTGAGAGAGGTCAAAGCAAAAAGAGAGCTAATTTCCAATATTAGGAAGAAACAATCATCATTTTTGGCCATGTCATGAGAAGAGAACAACCGGAATATATTGTAACAACTGGGAAAGTTGAGGGACGAAGAGATACAGGGAAGCAAAGAGAAAAAATAACAGACAGCTTAAGAGAATGGCTTGGCACAAGGTCAACAACAGAAATGATAAATAGCTGCCGAGATCGAAAGTTGTGGAGAGACATGATCACCTACGCCAGCAGGCCCGGTACTTGATGATGATGATGTACTAAACGCAGTTAATCAAGATACTTGTTATGACTTAGACCGTTTTTATTAATCATTATTCTTGTTTTGCTCTAAGCGTTGATAAATCATGTACTTATTGCTGTAGGCGTTGATAACTCACATACTTATTGCTCTAGACTCTGATAACTCACATACCTTTCTTCCAGGCAGTGATGACTCACAAACGTGTTTTGCCTTAGTCGTTGATAACTCACATATGTACCATGCCTTCGCTACTGACATCTTACATACTTGCCTTGCACTAAACGCTGATAACTCACATACTTTCCTGCCTCAAACGCAAGCAATCATCGCTGTCACTGAATGCACATTCATTACACCTCAATGTGTGTAGACATACAAATCATCAACTAAATTTCCCTACATCTATGAATCTAAACATGATTTTATTGGTGTTATTCTATTCAAATTCATCAATACCCTTTCTATAACCACAGACGAATGCAGAACTTTGAACAGGAACTGTGCACCACCGTTGATGCCATTTTGAACCTTCTCGGTCACAAACCCATCATGACAAAGGATGTCCTTGACCAGATTGCCCCAGTGTCACCAGTCAAAAGTCAGAGGTCATACCGGTCAAAGAGTTCAAGGCTGGCCAAGTCTCCGAGTGATATAGAACTTCGAGTGTGACCTGTTTTTCAAAGACCATATAAGACAGACTATTTGACGTCATGTACATTACAAAATAAATATGTTTTTTGTAGAGAGAATTTACAACCAATATTTAAGCTTGCGCCCTGGCAAGATTTGTAAGCTTGTATAGAGGTCAGTGGCGTTAACTAGGTTGCAGCAATAATGTATCTATTTATTGTCTTGTTTGTCATAACGACTATTTATTTGATTAATTCATCACGCGATTGAACATATGGGGGACAAAGATAGTAACTGGCATCCATGGCTGCGACAAGAACGCTGGAGTAGGCGGTGCTATCTAAAGTGAAAAAAAAAACATTTTTTTATGATTTGAGAAAGCAATTAGAGCGTAATAGAGGCATACAAAGGTCTAGATGTGGACTTTGAGATAACATGACTACGTGGATAAAATTCGGGGTACACTTTCAAGGATGAGAAGAAGTAAAATGGAGGAGGTTTGTTGTTTGACAGAGCATAGGTATGGCAGTACATGTCCAGTAGTTACAGTGTCAGACAATGTGTGCAAGAATAGACATGACAGGATGTAGACAGACAATGTATGCAAGAATAGACATGACAGGATGTAGACAGACAATGTATGCAAGAATAGACATGACGGTATATCAGACAGACAATGTATGCAAGAATGGACGTGATGGTATATTAGACAGACAATGTATGCAAAAATGGACGTGACGGTATATCAGACAGACAATGTATGCAAGAATGGACATGACGGTATATTAGACAGACAATGTATGCAAGAATGGACATGACGGTATATTAGACAGACAATGTATGCAAGAATGGACATGACGGTATATTAGACAGACAATGTATGCAAGAATGGACATGACGGTATATCAGACAGACAATGTATGCAAGAATGGACATGATAGGATATCAGACAGACAATGTATGCAAGAATGGACATGATAGGATATCAGACAGACAATGTATGCAAGAATGGACATGATAGGATATCAGACAGACAATGTATGCAAGAATGGACATGACGGTATATCAGACAGACAATGTATGCAAGAATGGACATGACAGTATATTAGACAGACAATGTATGCAAGAATGGACATGACGGTATATCAGACAGACAATGTATGCAAGAATGGACATGATAGGATATCAGACAGACAATGTATGCAAGAATGGACATGACAGGATATCAGACAGACAATGTATGCAAGAACAGACATGACAGGATATCAGATAGACAATGTATGCAAGAACAGACATGACAGGATATCAGACAGACAATGTATGCAAGAACAGACATTACAGGATATCAGACAGACAATGTATGAAAGAATGGACATGACAAGATATCAGACAGACAATGTATGCAAGAATGGACGTGACAGGATATCAGACAGACAATGTATGCAAGAATAGACATGACAGGATATCACACAGACAATGTATGCAAGAATGGACGTGACAGGATATCAAAGTCAGAAAAGTTTTGCAAGAATAGACAATATCAGAGTTGGATAATGTACACACAAATGGAGATGACAGGATATCAAAATCGCTGGCAGTAGAGAAGAGATGGGTCTGAGATTGACACTTGAAAAACTGAACAGTCGACTACAAAGAGTCAGAGACCAGTGAAAAGGAAATAAATAGATTTCTTTAAAAAAAATTAAGGAATCATTGCCTGGCAGGAAAACAAATTAAGGATTAGACGCTGACTCTGCAAAGAGTAGGGAACTAGCAATAACAAAAACGGTGACAGAGGCATGCATTTGGAAAAAAATGAGACGCCAGAACATGAATGAAGACAAACAGAAAGTTTCCCCCCGCCCTTTCCCCAATCAGAACAATCCTAGTTACGCCACTGATTCAGGCAAGACCTGTCACCATGTAGCGATGCACCTTTAAGTGAGTAGACACAGTCTTTACAATAGAATTAGCTAGAAAGTCTTACGTGTGTGATGTGAGTGAATCGTAATAAATATGTGGATAATGTTTGTATCTATTCTGACTTTATGAAACTGAACTAACATTGCACTAGAAATGTAGAAATACCAATATGGCACAAGAGATATAGAAATAATAACATTGCACTAGAGATGTAGAAATAATAACATTGCACTAGAGATACAGATATAATAACAATGCACAAGACATATAGAAATAACATTGCACAAGAGATATAGAAATAATAACATTGCACTAGAGATATCGAAATAATAACATTACACGAGAGATATAGAAATAATAACATTGCACAAGAGATATAGAAGTAACAATATTGCAAAAGAGATATAGAAATATCAACACTGCACAAGACATATAGAAATAACATTGCACAAAAGATATAAAAATAACAATATCGCCTCAGCTGTACAGTATTAAGATATACCCCCATTCAGTGATTGTATTTCAGCGGTACAGCAACGGTACGCCTCATGACACCTTTTTTTGATATTAAAATTCCAATTTATTGACAGTAAAAATATACTTCGTGGTATTCATGGATATTTTCAAGAAAATAAATTCCAAGACGTTCAATTTCCTGTAAAACACACTTTGGACACAATTGTAGTATCTTCCGTAATGACTCAGCAACATACAGCGAAGATGATGGCGCTGGATAGGACACACACCGCGGAAGCCAACTGAGAGTATTACACAACAGGTCCTTTTTTGGAATCCACAGGGGACAAGACAAAGAGGAAGACCAAGAAATTCTTGGAGAAGGCAGACTGAAGCAGAGATGAAGATGATGGGGAAGGCATGGAGTGATCTTAAAAGAATGGCAAGAAACAGAACCTAAATGCTAAGGTAGGATCAGACAACAGAGGCTTTGAAGAGATTATGGGAAAACATGGACTTGGAGATATAAACGAGAATGGAGAGATATTTGTGAATTTCTGCGCCCTTAATCAAATGAGCCTAGGAGGAACAATATTCCAACATAAAAGAATACACAAAGCTACATGGGTGTCACCAGATCATAGAACGGAAAATCAAATTGATCACATATGTATTAATAATAAGTTTAAGTCATCCTTACAGGATGTAAAAGTATATAGAGGGGCAGATATAGCTTCTGATCATCATCTGCTGTTAGCCAAACTTAAAATTAAATTAAAAAGGTATACTACAACGAAAGGTATTTCAATGTAGGGTTTCTTAAAGAACAAGGAATTAAAGATAAATTCGCAGTCACAATATCAAACAAATACCAAGTCCTCCAACAACTAGAAAATACAATAAATATAGAAGATCATTGGAAACAGGTAAAAAATATATGGAAAGAGACATGCGAAGAAACACTGGGGAAAAGAGAACGCCAGAATAAGGCATGGATGACAGCAGAGACCCTGGATAAAATTAAAGAAAGAAAGAACAAGAAAGCAGACATAAATAAAAGCAAAACAAGAAGTAATAAAGCCAAGACACAGGAAGCTTACACAGAGGTGAACAAAGAAGTGAGAAGATGCATTAAAAGGGATAAGAGGAAATATATAGATGAATTAGCTAAAGAGGCAGAAGAAGCAGCAAATAAAGGGAATATGAAAGAACTGTACAACAGCACAAAGAAATTAGGTGGAAAATACAAACAGATCAACGCCTTTATCAAAGATAAGAAAGGAAATCTGCTTAGTAATATAAAGGAACAAATGGAGAGATGGAAGGAGCACTTTGAAGAACTTTTGAACAGACCTGGCTCAAATAATCCTCCAGATATACTACCAGCAGAAGAAGAATTACACGTTAACTGCGGAAAACCAAGCAAAGAAGAAATAATGAAAGCCATCAAACTGTTAAAAGATGGTAAAGCCACAGGACCAGATGAAATTCCTTCGGAAGCCATCAAAGCAGATATTATCACCTCTACCAAGATGTTACATAATCTATTGGATAAAATTTGGGAGAGGGAAGAAATACCTAAAGACTGGAGAGAAGGTTATATGATCAAACTACCAAAGAAAGGAAGTTTACAGGAGTGCACAAATTATAGGGGAATTATGCTACTATCAGTGCCAGGAAAAATATTAGGCAGAATCATTCTGGAGAGACTAAAAGAGGCTATAGAGAAACACTTGAGAGATGAACAAGCAGGTTTTAGGAAGAACAGATCATGTGCTGATCAAATAACTACTCTACGTATAATAGTTGAACAAAGTTTAGAACTAAAATCCCCACTTTATATTGGATTCATAGATTACGAAAAGGCATTTGATAGTTTAGACAGAAGAATGCTTTGGAAGTTGCTGAGTCATTATGGAATCCCCATAAAGTTTATTAACCTGATAAAAACAATGTATGAAGGAACAAAATGTAGTGTGGTGCATGAAGGACAGCTTACAGAAGCATTTGAAATAAGAACAGGAGTAAGGCAAGGATGCCTTCTGTCTCCATTTCTCTTTCTACTGGCCATAGATTGGATTATGAAAATAACTCAAAACAACAGAAATGGGATCCAGTGGTCACTGACCAAACAACTTGATGATTTAGACTTTGCTGATGACATAGCTCTCCTATCACACAGCCACCAACAGATGCAAGATAAAATGAGTATATTAGATGAGAGATCACAACAGCTAGGACTAAAGATTAATAGAGATAAGACCAACATTATGAGAATTAATGCAGTTGGCAATAACCAAATAAAACTAGGAGAAATACCTCTACTAGACGTACAATCTTATATATATCTGGGCAGTAATATAGATAAAGAGGGAGGAACAGAAAACGATAACAAAATAAGGATATCAAAAGCAAGAGGAGCTTTCATTGCACTGGGAAACATATGGAAATCCAAAGAAATTAGGCTAAATACAAAAATACAAATTTTCAACTCCAATGTTAAGTCGGTTCTATTATATGGCTGTGAAACATGGAGAATAACAAAATTGACAATCACGAAGGTACAGACTTTCATTAATGGATGCTTGCGCAGAATAAAGGGATGGAAATGGCAGGACAAAGTCACAAACGTGGAATTATGGAAATGTACCGGTCAAATACCAGTGGATAAAGAAATACAGCGAAGACGATGGCGATGGATAGGACACACACTACGGAAACCAACTGAGAGTATTACACAACAGGCCCTTTTTGGAATCCCCAGGGGAAAAGACAAAGAGGAAGACCAAGGAATTCTTGGAGAAGACAGATTGAAGCAGAGATGAAGATGATGGGGAAGACATGGAATGATCTTAAAAGAATTGCAAAAAACAGAACGACTTGGAAAGTGTTTGTTGAAGACCTATGCTCCACCGGGAGCTAAAAGGTAGAAGAAGAAGAAGAAGAAACAGAACGACTTGGAAAGTGTTTGTTCAAGACCTATGCTCCATAGGGAGCTGAAAGGTAGAAGTTGATGAAGTAGTATCTTCAAGTGAATTTGAAAGGGGTTTCCCTCAGATCAACCTTCTAGTAACTTCATCTAGGTCATATTTGCTTGTACGGACAACCTCTGTACTGATGTTCATCGGGATAGCTGGTCCTCCTCTCATCAACTTCATTCCTAGCAAAAATGTGGATTTATGGTTACTCCGAGGTTGTCATTCTATAGTTGATACCAAAAGCAAGAAGCGATCTAGATGCAACGATGCTATATCAGAGGATATGTTGAACGTGTGGAAGTTGCTGTAAAACCTTTACGGTGAGAAACGTCTTTTCCCAATAAAAAAGCATTATAATAAAACACATAAAATGTACGTTCAACTTTAGCATTTATGTAGAGGGCTGCTCCTAGCTTGGTATTCTACAGCTGATACCCAAAGCAAGAAACGATCTACAGACGACAAGTATCTAAGAGGATATGTTAAGAGTGTAGAAGTAGATGTAATAACATATTCAGAGCGAGTGCCGGTACCTTTTTTTCCAGAAAAAAAGCACCGCCCCCATTAAATATTTATATAAAGTTTAAATATAAAAATTAAGTATATATATAGAACATTACAGAGCTTGAAAATAATTAGTTACAATAGCTAATTTTCAACTAATTGCAAACTAATTAGTAATAATAATAATGATAATTAAGCACCATTAGTATTTTTTAAAAAAACATCAGAAAGAAGCAATCAACATTTTTCAGACACATCATGAGAAGAGGAAAGTTGGAATACTTGGTTACAATTGGCAAAATAAAAGGAAAGAGAGATCGCGGACGACAAAGAGAGAAAATACTGGATAGCTTGGTGTCATGGCATGGAAAACAGTCAACAACAGAACTGATACGATGCACTGTAGATAGAAGATTGTGGAAAGACATGATCACCTACGCCAACAAGTATGGCACATGATGATGAGTATTTTTAAAGATTTTTTTTCAGATTACAGGAAGTAGTAACTCCTAATGCCTAACATTTACACTTTACAACGTTATTAAAATCCACCCCAAGTTTATATTACATTGGTATAGGTCTCTCTTTACTTGTCCACTGGATGATCGCCACTATGATTTTGGTTGATTTGGTAGTCGACCATATTTTGGATACGTAGGATCAGGGAAGACACTTTAATATTTGTTTCCTCTCATGTAATCTTAGTATGGAAGAGCTACATAGTTATAAGAAAATCACTGCTATAGAAATGTGGTTTTACAGAAGAATTTTGAGAATAAGATGAACAGCTGAGAAAAGTAATGAAAACGTTCTCAAAGAGGCCAAAGCAAAAAGAGAATTAATTCCCATATTAGGAAGAAACAATCATCATTTTTGGCCACGCAATGAGAAGAGAACAACTGGAATATATTGTAATAACTGGAAAAATCGAGGGACGAAGAAATAGAGGAAAGTAAAGAGAAAAGATACCACACATCTTAAGAGAAGTGTGGCAGAAGGCCAACAACAGAAACGATAAATTTATAACTGTCGAGATCGAAAATTGTGGAGAGACATGACCACCTACGCCAGAAGGCATGGTACTTGATGATGATATTGATGACAACGTTACTCCTAAATAACACATTAAAGTATGGCAAATCTTAGAATTTTCAGGTGATAAAAAAATATAACTACAAAAAGTTGTTTTATTTCACGATACAGCTTCTTCTAATCACTTTTGATGTATAATAGAAGTGCATTTTATCTTTGTCGAGAGTCATAAATGAGCAAATCAACGAAAGTATCAGTATCAAACAGCTGTGAGCTGCGATATTGACACAGATATATTTCACACAATGTATCAAAAATTAAAAGCACATTGTACTATAGAGCCCGCTATATGATTTGTTATATATTCACATTTATCATTTGCTATAATTTGGCTGCTTCTTGAAGTCTTGCAGTAAGGTTATCCCAAATTATTTTGATCAGCGTTCTCAAAATGTGGCCCGCGAGCCCCCCAGAAGTCAGCGATGCAGTCACAGGGGATCCGGAATGCTCTCACAGTGGATCCACGATGTTGTCACAGGGGGTCCACGAGGCTGTCACAGTGAATCAGCGATGCTGTCACAGGGAGTCCGCTATGCTGCCACAGTGGGTCCACGATGTTGTCACAGGGGGTCAACGATGTTGTCACAGTGGGTCCATGATGCTGCCACAGTGGTTCCATGATGTTGTCACAGGGGGCCCACGATGTTGTCACAGAGCGGCGCGATGCTGGAACATAGGGGGTTCGCGATGCTGTCACATGAGGTCCACAATGTTGTCACAATGGGTCCGCGATGCTGTCACAGGGGATCCACGATGCTGTCAAAAGGGGTCGCGAAGGCTTGAAGAACTGTGTGTTATTTTATTGCTAAATAAAAACACGTAAAAAGACAATTCGGCAAATCTAAACTACGAAATAGAGATATCTGTAAATCATCTCCGATTGACTTATCCATCGGCGAAAATGACTGGGAATATCTGGCACGAGAACGCACATCATGAAGAGCCTGTATAAATAATGGCATAACATCATTTGAGGCTGTACTATAGCAAAACATGGAAGAGTAAAGACTCATGACAAAAAAAGATGGATAACCCTGTGGATCAGTGGGCTGAATTGTTCATTCTATGACAGAGTGTCTTTGTCATATATTAGTTAGGTCAAGGTAAAGTACCAGGCTTGAGTCTGCGTCTTAGCACGCGAGTTTTCACCCATATCTGCTCAGCCACCTATCCAGAAGTGTTCGGAGACTTCTTGATAGTGTCGCTTCAAGCATCGAAACTCACGATGCGAGGCGGCATTCTTCACCTTCCCAGAGAACTATCCTGGTACCCATTTCTGCCAGCGGCTCGGTCGACCGCAGGGGTATCTTTTTTTTTACCAACCACAAGCACAACTCACACTACTTCCGGCGGTAATCGAACACGGGTTGTCCGGACGTCGGTAACCCGGTCGGGTGGTTTTCCCAACTAGACTACCGAGGTCCTATATTGGTTGAATCAGCGACGAGAGAAGCTGTTTAACAAAAACAAAACCTCAACAACAAAAATTTCACAACTGCCTCCACTAAACCCTCTGACAAGACGAAAGGGCCATATATGTAGCTAAATGGAAAGAGAGAATGATTCCAAACATATAAGAAAATAAAGAATTATTTTAAAATATCTTGGGTAGAAGTTGAATCCAGGAGTTCCCCGATTACTACTGCAGAACGTATTTAATGGGGGGTCATCTGTAGAGGAAAAGTTTGGAACCACTGGTCTAGATTGTTACCGTTCGTTACCAAGAAGTTAATCCATTGTTTCACGTGAGGGTTATGAAGATAACAATTGTGTTTAATTATGCACGTACACATAATGTAAATTTGATTGCAGTTATCTTGATGTGTGTTTGTATGTGTATGTTATTTTATAAGTTAACTGTGGTTGTATAAAACTAAAGAGAGAATTAAAGTAGTCAACAATATCTGAACATGTTTTGTTCTTGCCTTGTATTGAATAAGGAGAGCAGGTGGCAGACTCGACACCTTATTGGACTTTCAACTATGAGGACACGGGTTCGAATCCGTGTATAGGCCTTTTTTTTAAATCGAGAGTTAAATAAAAACTCAGACCCTATCATCTCGCAGCGACTGCACTGGTCAAGCGGCCTTTTTTCTCATGTCTTATACATTTTTTCCCCATTTCCCCTTTCGGTAGACATCAGTAATGGGGTAATGCGCTAAAGAAGATATTTATACATGGAATGTATTAACTCCCTTAGATGTGGAGGGGCATTTTAAGTAGAAGTAAAAAAAAAGGTAAGAGTAAAAGAGGAAGACCAAGAGAGTCACTGAGAAGAACACTGATGAGAGAGGCAAGAGCAGCAGGAATCGGTTCCCTCGATGAGATAGAGCTGCTTGCACAGAACAGAGACAAATGGCGAGATTTGATAAAATATCTTTAAAAGAATTGAAACCTGCTAGCACAAAAATTGAGATAAGAGAAGGAGTATCTTGGTCTACGCCATATGGGCCGGCTACGGCTTGAAATGTCAATAGACAGATAAAAAAAAAAATAAAAAGCCCCGTCACGCCAAGTGGCATATAGGTAATAAGGTGTTAGTGACCATAATTTTGTACAGACCTTCGGCACATGATTTTTTTGTAATATGGTCGGTATTACGCCCGTGCCGCGTTACTGTCCCAGAAATAAAAATCGGTACCCATATAGGGTTGGGTGAACCCGGAAGCCGTCGGTCTTTTAAGTAGTGCCCATGCAACAACAAAAAAAGAATACGCAAAGTGTGATGTCACTCAACGTGGTGGTGGTGTATGTAATGTGATGTTATATGCGCCCTTTTTATAATAATCCTTTGGCACGTTATTTTTGATTTTTTTTTACATTTTTGTTAAATTGAATTTATTATTATTTTTTTTTTGGGGGGGGGGAGGGAGGGAGGGGAGAACATGGTCAGTATTACGCCTGTACCGGTTTTCTTTCCCAGAAAAAAAAATATGCAGTGCCCATCTAAGGGTGGTTGAGTATAGAAGCCGCCAACTTGTCCAGTTCACTAACCACCAAGATATCGCGGCTCGCTTGCAGTGCCCACGACTTTTTTTTTTTTTTAATCAAAGTCTCGTTAAAGATATAATCAGGGGACTTCCGGTCAATATGGCAGATAGGCGGCAGGAACTAATGAGGCTCAGTCTAAAAAGTGTTCCTTGTTGCAGTTTCCTCATATTCCAAGTCTAGCTTGCTGCTACTGAGTTTAGTGCTCTGTGTACACCGTGAGCTGTGTTTTTCATCCAGATCGTGTTTCGATATTCCGAATGCTTACGATGAATGATGATATCGTATATCAATAGAAACAAGAAAAAAGAGTTCCTAAATGCTATGTAGAGCCAGTCTTAATTATAATATGGATGTGAATCATGGACAATAGGACAATAGACAAGAAAATCACTGGAGGCTGTAGAAATGTGGTTTTACAGAAGAATATTGAGAATACCATGGACAGCTAAGAAGAGTAATGAAAACATTCTGAAAGAGGCCAAAGCAAAAAAAAAAAAAGAGCTAATATCTAATATTAGGAAGAAACAATTATAATTTTTGGCATGTAATGAAAAGGGAACAACTGGAATATATTGTGACAATATGGAGTAACAGGCATGGTACTTGATGCTGATGATAATTCAGTGTTCCTTTTCCTCTTCGACCCCTTCTAGCTTGGTCAGACAGTATAATCACTTTCCATGATCACCCTGGAAAGTGGAGTATAATCTTGGTCAGACAGTATAATTACTTTCCATGATCACCCTGGAAAGTGGAGTATAATCTTGGTCAGACAGTATAATCACTTTCCATGATCACCCTGGAAAGTGGAGTAGAATCTTGGTCAGCTGTTGTGCACCGATATTGACTAGAATCTTGGTCAGCTGTTGTGCACCGATATTGACTAGAATCTTGGTCAGCTGTTGTGCACCGATATTGACTAGAATCTTGGTCAGCTGTTGTGCACCGATATTGACTAGAATCTTGGTCAGCTGTTGTGCACCGATATTGACTAGAATCTTGGTCAGCTGTTGTGCACCGATATTGACTAGAATCTTGGTCAGCTGTTGTGCACCGATATTGACTAGAATCTTGGTCAGCTGTTGTGCACCGATATTGACTAGAATCTTGGTCAGCTGTTGTGCACCGATATTGACTAGAATCTTGGTCAGCTGTTGTGCACCGATATTGACACATTCAGTTCGTGCCTTCAAAAGGTAAACAACGAAACGAATCAGTTTACCCAAACGTTAGTTAGTACTTCCCTGCAACCTGCACACAAACACACACAAATATGTACAGGTTAGTTAGTACTTCCCTGCAACCTGCACACAAACACACACAAATATGTACAGGTTAGTTAGTACTTCCCTGCAACCTGCACACAAACACACACAAATATGTACAGGTTAGTTAGTACTTCCCTGCAACCTGCACACAAACACACACAAATATGTACAGGTTAGTTAGTACTTCCCTGCAACCTGCACACAAACACACACAAATATGTACAGGTTAGTTAGTACTTCCCTGCAACCTGCACACAAACACACACAAATATGTACACGTTAGTTAGTACTTCCCTGCAACCTGCACACAAACACACACAAATATGTACAGGTTAGTTAGTACTTCCCTGCAACCTGCACACAAACACACACAAATATGTACAGGAATATGTGGGTTGATTTGAAATCATAATCATTGTCCAATATTAGATCTATGACCAGTAAAACTTTTGAGGGGGACTGGTTGGTCGCGAGGTAAGATGCCGACCTCGAGACAGAGAGGCTGTGAGTTTCAATCCTGACTGAACTAGTTGGGATTTTTATTTACGATATCTCTCTGCGGCAACCAACCGTGATCTCAGCATCGAGCCGCGGATTTAAACGTCAATTACTCATCGATGAGTAATAAAATGATTAATAACATGATTAATAAAAAAAAAAATCAGCATTTTTCGGGCACATCACGAGAAGAGGAAAGTTAGAATACTTGGTTACAACTGGCAAAATAAAAGGAAAGAGAGATCGCGGACGACAAAGAGAGAAAATATTGGATAGCTTGGTGTCATGGCATGGAAAACAGTCAAGAACAGAACTGATACGATGCACTGTAGATAGAAGATTGTGGAGGGACATGATCGCCTTCGCCAACCGGCAGGGGGCATGATGATGATGATGACTCATCGATGGCAAAATATGAGTACTTCCGAAGACGGAGTTATCTGTCTGTACGGCGAGGGACCCCTGTGCACACGGCTGGCATTCCATGTCTCGCAGTGCTTATTTAGAGAAAGGTCAATTGTAAGAATGAATATGACGTGTCCAAAGAGGACGCTGTTTGTGTGTACACGATAGAAGATCTTGTGCTGTTCAAGTGTTATGGAATAAAGACACACTGTCTAAAGAGTAGAAATGAAAAAGAAAAAAAAATAGAAACAAAACGGTATGGTTAAATCTTCACGTGAGAAGAAGACAACACAGACCAGAATGATGTTTCAGCTGAACGTTATCAGGCCTTCAGCAAGAACAAACATACAACACACACATAAATATTATTTATAATTTATTCTTACACATAAGATTCTACAGGTAAGACTTTTTATTGTTAACTTTCATTTTATTTCTTCTCGTTCGAAATTATTATATTTTTAAAATTATATGTAAGAATGTTAGTGCGCACGGGGTATGTATGTGTGCACCACGTCTAAATAGAGATTGTTAGAAAACTCCATTGGTTAACGGTTTCGCGCTATTAGCATTAAAGGTTGACCATTATAAACACTGACAACATAAAATGGATGTGAATCATGGACAATAGGACAACAGACAAGAAAATCACTGGAGGCTGTAGAAATGTGGTTTTACATAAAAATATTGAGAATACCATGGACAGTTAAGAAAAGTAATGAAAACGTTCTCAAAGAGACCAAAGCAAAAAAAGAGAGTTAATTTCCAATATTAGGAAGAAACAATCATAATTTTGTGTCCATATAATGAGAAGGGAAGAGCTGAATATATTGTAACAACTGGAAAAATTGAGGGAAGAAGTGATAGAGGGAAGCAAAGAGAAAAGATTCCAGACAGATTAAGAGAATGGCGTGGCAGAAGGTCAACATCATAAATGGTAAATAACTTTCGAGATCGAAAGTTGTGGAGAGACATAATCGCCTACGCCAGCAAACATGGCATTTAATGATGATGATGATAAACATTGCATTCGAAAGAGTTTACACACCCTGGTTGACGTCACAATAGTTTGACCAATCAGAAAGGTCGACTGATGCACCTGACATCCGACCGCGGTCGGAATGCATTAACTCTTTCTGGACCACTCAATAGCACATCGGTTCCCTAACAAATAGTCATATTTGACCACTCGCCGAAACATCGGGTTTTACGCGTATAGTTGAATGTTTCTTCCGTTTTCGCTGATTTGGTTTTTATTTCAACCAATACTTGATTTCTGGATGTAGAAGAGTTCTCACTAGTATGTCCTGCTGATACCGGTATGGTCTGAGCATCGTACAGTCGGAAATTGTTAATTGATATTAATTGTTTATTTCTCAAATTGCTGTCACATAATGGTCACGCCCACTGCTAATACTTCTTGCAGTCGATCAAAACGATATAGTGCAGAACAAGCTAGATCTATGTTTGAAACCTTGTTACTGAGTGATTCAGAAATAGAGAATTAGAAAAATAAAGCCCGCCTCCAGTTTCTTATCATGCTCAACGGATCACTTAGTATGCAGGCGTGGGTGTAGTTTTGTGACTCTAAACAGATGTATGTCCTGGTCACTGCCATCAACTTCATCGTCATGCTACTCGTGGTCATAACGTATGCATCACTGACTTCCTTAACTATTCTGCTTGCCGAGCGTGCTGTAGGTACCCATACACTCCTTTGGTGTCGTATTACAGATCCGTTTGTATAGATGACTGTATCCTTTTCATTGATGTTATCCCAGATGACTTCCGTTTTTACCATGACTGAGTTCTGTTCCCTACATTTCCAGTTTAGTGTGATAATACACGAGATTGATGTAGGCACCTGTAACCACTCCTCACCAGCGTTGCTATTGGTAAACCCACAGACCTGTTTGATGATACCTTCTGCTCGGCCCACCCATGATTTGCCTCTTTTTAGCCTGACACCTTTCCCTGTGTTGAGTTTGTTGTGCAATGGGTGCTCCTTATCTGCACTTATCTTCAGGTATGCTCCTGCCCTCCAGAACTTGATCCTGTCATCCATGATTAGAAAGTCAAGAAGATACCTCATTGTTACACAGGGAGTGTCCCTCGTACATCCCCAAGATAAAGCGCAGAACTTCATTTTGTATTTTCTCCAGCCTGTCAATTTGAGTCATACTGACAGTACGAATTGCTAAGGTGTACACAATTAGTGCGAGGACTAGTCACTGGAATAGAAGGGTAGGTAGCCTCTGCTCGATGTTGGCAGCTGCCATGACCTTCAAGACATCTAATCTTTTGTAGGATTTTGTTAGCACATGGTTGATATGGTCCCAAAAACACAGGCTGTGATCAAACTTAACTCCAAACTATGTCATAAACCTGTTCTTGGTCACCTCATCAGCTCCCATTCGTACTATTGGTGTTTCATTGTTAACGATACGATTGTTAAGGGAGAACCATGGGAGATGGGAAAGTAACATGAAACAATGGGCAGGTCTCAACTTTCAGTCTCAAAGAAAGATTGGAGATAGAGATGGGAAAGTAACATGAAACAATGGGCAGGTCTCAACTTTCAGTCTCAAAGAAAGATTGGAGATAGAGATGGGAAAGTAACATGAAACAATGGGCAGGTCTCAACTTTCAGTCTCAAAGAAAGATTGCAGATAGAGATGGGAAAGTAACATGAAACAATGGGCAGGTCTCAACTTTCAGTCTCAAAGAAAGATTGCAGATAGAGATAGGAAAGTGACATGAAACAATGGGCAGGTCTCAACTTTCAGTCTCAAAGAAAGATTGGAGATAGAGATGGGAAAGTAACATGAAACAATGGGCAGGTCTCAACTTTCAGTATCAAAGAAAGATTGGAGATAGAGATGGGAAAGTAACATGAAACAATGGGCAGGTCTCAACTTTCAGTCCCAAAGAAAGATTGGAGTTAGAGATGGGAAAGTAACATGAAACAATGGGCAGGTCTCAACTTTCAGTCCCAAAGAAAGATTGGAGTTAGAGATGGGAAAGTAACATGAAACAATGGGCAGGTCTCAACTTTCAGTCTCAAAGAAAGATTGGAGATAGAGATGGGAAAGTAACATGAAACAATGGGCAGGTCTCAACTTTCAGTCTCAAAGAAAGATTGGAGATAGAGATGGGAAAGTAACATGAAACAATGGGCAGGTCTCAACTTTCAGTCTCAGAGAAAGATTGGAGATAGAGATGGGAAAGTAACATGAAACAATGGGCAGGTCTCAACTTTCAGTCTAAAAGAAAGATTGGAGATAGAGATGGGAAAGTAACATGAAACAATGGGCAGGTCTCAACTTTCAGTCTCAAAGAAAGATTGGAGATAGAGATGGGAAAGTAACATGAAACAATGGGCAGGTCTCAACTTTCAGTATCAAAGAAAGATTGCAGATAGAGATGGGAAAGTAACATGAAACAATGGGCAGGTCTCAACTTTCAGTATCAAAGAAAGATTGGAGGTAGAGATGGGAAAGTAACATGAAACAATGGGCAGGTCTCAACTTTCAGTCTCAACGAAAGATCGGAGGTAGAAAGAATTGGACAATGTTGATGAAGTCTGTCAGTTTTGACCCAACAATCCCCAAGGTTATGGAATGAAGATGAAGAAACATAAATAGTAGTAATAGAAGTAGGAACAGTGGAAGAAGAAAAATAAATAGTAGTAATAGAAGTAGGAACAGAGGAAGAAGAAAAATAAATAGTAGTAATAGAAGTAGGAACAGAGGAAGAAGAAATATAAATAGTAGTAATAGAAGTAGGAACAGAGGAAGAAGACATTGAAACTGAAACAAAAGAAGGAGATGAAGAAGAGGAAAAAATAAATATAAAGAACAAGAAATAGAAACAGAATAATAATAATATGAAAATAAAGGAGAAGATGAAAAGGAGGGAAAAGTGGACGAAGAAAAAAGAGAAGAGGAAGAGGAAGAAGAATAATTAGAAAAAGCAGAAGAAGAAGACGTAAAAAACAGTGGAGAAGCAAATGTAGAAAGATCAACAACAGAAGAAAGAGAAGAACAAGAAGAAGAAAGTATAGAAGACTGAACATAAACAAGAATAAATTCAACATTTTAAACTGAAACATTTTGATTTATTTTATTGTATGATTACTTCCCTTGATTTATGTGTGAGAATGAGTGTGTGTAGTTGTGTAAGTGCCTGTGTGTTAGCTCATGTGTGTTATGTCTTTGTATAGAATGGTATTGGCCAATTCCTAAGACAGCAGCCTCCAAACACTAAGAGAGAAACAAAGCTGTGAGAGATCCCAGTAGCTTCTTCATCTCTTCCACCAAATTTTGAATGGCCTGCGATGATTCCTAGAAATAAATAAACCCATTAATGAGAATGAAATTATTGCAGCAGGCAGATAATTAAAGTGACAATTTTAAAAAAATGTGGTATGGTAACAGCTTTACATAGGTGAGTTCAAAACAAAAGTTGACGTTTCGGCCAAGTAAGCCTTCAACTGGAACAGCAAACAACAACACAAAAATATATACAAGGATATATACACAAATCTAACTACATGGTGATAATATGCTAGATACTCAAGAAAGAAAATAAAAAAGATCACTTCCCTGTGGTTCAGAGCTTGGTCAGCCAGTGATTGCACTTAAATAGGTGGGCGGGCTGACCAATTATATATCTCACTGACCAGGCAGTCAGGGAAGAAATAAAAAGAAGGGTTCTAAAAATATGGAGAGGTGGGTACAAGATACCTACAAACTGTGTATATCTAACTGTGTGTGTGCACACCGAACAGATGTGTTAAAAAAACCATGTGTGCATAACCATACATGTGTACTAGTACAAGTGTGTATATTTTACCACAAAGCACACAAAAGAAAACCAGAAGGTGTCAAAATGTGGTAATACATATGCAGACAATATACATACATGTGCAGGTGCGGTAGCGCATGAGGGTAAGAAATGTGTGGTAGTTGTCTCATGTATATGAGAGCGATATGTTCATGCCTTGGGGGGAGGGGGGCAGTGAACCCAACTGGGCAATGAGACGATTCTCAAATACAAACCGACTGCTATTCCTGGAGTGAGACGAGGCAATTCCAGTTACTTGCATGTCAGATATACCACTTTGGCCTGGGGAGTTGAAATGGGCAGACACCGGGCTGCCAAGTCTTTTGCTCAACATCACGGAGATGTTCACAAAATCTGTCACTCAGGTGTCGTCCACTCTCGCCCATATGTGTCATCTGGCACTGCTTACATATTTGAGCTTAGATAATATTCAATTAAATGACACACTAGTAAAATGTGAAATCACCTGTTAGGAAACATCACCAAATCAGTGCAAAGCGCATGGTCAAAAGTTCTGCATATTCAACGTTCACATTGAAAATTACCAAGGTGTTTGTGGTTTGAGTGGGGAAGGCGACTCGTGACAAGAATGCCTCTAAGACTCCTGTCACGTTTGAAGGCGACCAAAGGAGAATCACTGAAAAGTAGACAGGTATTTACAGATAATCAGATAATTCAAGTACTTCCTAGCTCTTCAACTGCAGCCTGTGGTTGTGTTTTCTGCAATTTCATGAAACTTTTTTTAGAAATGGTCAAACAATACCAACTGAACAATTCCCAGAAATTGTCTGAGCAGCTCTTTTCTCTTTATATTTACATAATGTAGTTACTTTCATTTAATAGATAGTAGGTTGTCAATAATAAGTGGGGAAACCATTGTAGAACCTTGTGGTGTTCATAGAGAAATGGGCATGCAACAAAGGACCTCATCTACAATGGAATGAATTCAAGACTAATATTGAAATAAGAGAAATGGCCATACAACCAAAGATCTCATCTACAGTAGAATGGATTCAACACTAACAATGAAATAAGAGAAATGGCCATGCAACCAAAGATCTCATCGACAATTAAGGAAAGAAGATGGACATAGGTGTAGGATCAAGAATCAAGGTTGTTAATTTCACACATACATACACCGTATGAAAGATGGCCACATATAATAAGATATACTCTACGGGCAACTGGCAGATGGCAAAAGGCCTGGGCGGTGCCCAAAACTTTGATTTGCAGATGTGTGTAAACATGACATAAACACTGTAGTCTGGGAAGACATAGCTTCAAACCGCAATCTTTAGAAATACACTCTAAAGTTCAACTCAAACAAGAAGCAGACAGATTCACAGAAAAAGAGAATACATGCGAAAGAAAAGATAAAATAACATTTCTAGGGGAGATGAAAAATCTATAGTCATCTATGACTGACGGGGGCTACTATAGTCAACTATAACTGAGGGAGGCTGCTATAGTCAACTATGACTGACATAGGCTACTATAGTCAAATATGACTGACGGGGGCTACTATAGTCAAATATGACTGACGGAGGCTACACTAGTAAACTATGACTGAATTGGGCTACTATAGTCAACTATGACTGACGGAGGCTACACTAGTCAACTATGACTGACGGAGGCTACTACAGTTAACTATGACTGACGGAGGCTACTATTGTCAAATATGACTGACGGAGGCTACTACAGTCAACTTGACTGACTGAGGCTACTATAGTCAACTATGACTGACGGAGGCTACTATAGTCAACTATGACTGACTGAGGCTACTATAGTCAACTATGACTGACTGAGGCTACTATCGTCAACTATGACTGACGGAGGCTACTATAGTCAACTATGACTGACTGAGGCTACTATCGTCAACTATGACTGACGGAGGCTACTATAGTCAACTATGACAAACGGAGGCTACTATAGTCAACTATGACTGACGGTGGCTACTATAGTCAACTATAACTGAGGGAGGCTGCTATAGTCAACTATGACTGACAAAGGCTACTATAGTCAAATATGACTGACGGGGGCTACTATAGTCAACTATAACTGAGGGAGGCTGCTATAGTCAACTATGACTGACAGAGGCTACTATAGTCAAATATGACTGACGGGGGCTACTATAGTCAACTATAACTGAGGGAGGCTGCTATAGTCAACTATGACTGACAGAGGCTACTATAGTCAAATAAGACTGACGGGGGCTACTATATTCAAATATGACTGACGGAGGCTACACTAGTCAACTATGACTGAATTAGGCTACTATAGTCAACTATGACTGACGGAGGCTACACTAGTCAACTATGACTGACGGAGGCTACTACAGTCAACTATGACTGACGGAGGCTACTATTGTCAACTATGACTGACGGAGGCTACTACAGTCAACTATGACTGACTGAGGCTACTATAGTCAACTATGACTGACGGAGGCTACTATAGTCAACTATGACTGACTGAGGCTACTATAGTCAACTATGACTGACGGAGGCTACTATAGTCAAATAAGATTGACTGAGGCTACTATAGTCAACTATGACTGACGGAGGCTACTATAGTCAACTATGACTGGCTGAGGCTACTATAGTCAACTATGACTGACGGAGGCTACTATAGTCAAATAAGATTGACGGAGGCTACTATAGTCAACTATTACTGACGGAGGCTACTATAGTCAACTATGACTGACGGAGGCTATTATAGTCAAATAAGATTGACGGAGGCTACTATAATCAATTACTACTGATGGAGGCTACTATAGTAAACTATGATTGATGGAGGCTACTAAAGTCAACTATGACTGACGAAGGCTACTATAGTCAATTATGACTGACGGAGGCTACTATAGTCAACTATGACAAACGGAGGCTACTATAGTCAACTATGACTGACGGTGGCTACTATAGTCAACTATGACTGACGGAGGCTACTATAGTCAATTATGACTGATATAGGCTACTACAGTCAACTATGACTGACTGAGGCTACTTACAGTCAACTGTGACTGATGGAGGCTACTATAGTCAATTATGACTGACGGAGGCTACTATAGTCAACTATGACTGACTGAGGCTACTTACAGTCAACTGTGACTGATGGAGGCTACTATAGCCAACTATGACTGACGGTGGCTACTATAGTCAGCTATGACTGACGGAGGCTACTATAGTCAATTATGACTGACGGAGGCTACTATAGTCAACTATGACTGACGGAGGCTACTACAGTCATATGGGACTGACAGAGGCTACTTACAGTCAACTGTGACTGATGGAGGCTACTATAGTCAACTATAACTGACGGAGGCTACTACAGTCAACTATGACTGACGGAGGCTACTGATTTCCCACATTTATGGTAAAGTTTAAAACTTAAATCCTCAACAGTCTAAATGACATTAATTTTATTGAATAACTTGCACCACTTTTCTGATATAATTACTTCTGCTGACATCCATTTTAACAGTTTGTATATTATATCCTGTCTTAGATTCCACAGCTCTCAGTAAGCCTCTCCTGTTGTTATGTTTCCTAGTGCTTCTAATATTCCATCAATCCATCTTTTACTCTTCTGTTGGTCTCTCCTGTTGTTATGTTTCCTAGTGTTTCCTTGTGTTTCTAATATTCCATCAATTCATCTTTTACTCTTCTGTTGGCATCTGCTGCTGTTATGTTTCTTAGTGTTTCTAATATTCCATCAATCCATCTTTTTCGAGGTCAGCCCTGGGGTCTGTGTTCTTGTAATGTTTATTGAAGACTTGATATGTTGTATTTTGGTCTTTCTATCATATCACAAGGCCAAGCCATTGTTTCTGTTGTTTATTTATGTACTCTATTGGGAATTATTCATAGCTTTTTTCTCAGTTCTTCAAGATAAGAGGAGTATCTAGGTCTACGCCCTATGAACCGGCTACGTCTCGAAAGATCGATGGATAGATGGATGGATGGATGGACGGACGGACGGACGGACGGACGGACGGATGGACGGATGGATAATAATACTGGAGATAGATTCATAAAAACCAGCGATAGCCTAACAATTCATAACGACCCGCGATAGCCTAACAATTCATCTATTTAAAGACACGACGATAGTTTCGGTACTGCCGCTAATGGATCACGTGCCAGAAGAAGAATGAGAGTTAGAGCAGATGTGACTGTAATAGAGAAACCATTTAGCTGAGACATTCTTAGTTATAAGTACTGCACTGGGTTATCATGTACTGAGAATTAAGATAAGAACAGTTGTGAATGTGTTGGAGAATTAATTTACCTGAGACATTGATGTGATATTGAAGAATTAAGGTAAGCACAGTTGTGAATGTGTGGGAGAGTTCATTTACCTAAGACATTGATGTGATATTGAAGAATTAAGATAAGCACAGTTGTGAATGTGTGGGAGAATTCATTTACCCAAGACATGGATGTGATATTGAAGAATTAAGATAAGCACAGTTGTGAATGTGTGAGAGAATTCATTTACCTAAGACATGAATGTGATATTGAATATGACCACTGTGTCAAGATCGAGAGACTAGTGTAATAAACTGTTTTGAAACTTAAGTGCAGTTGTCTGTCATTGTAACTACAACTGTTGCGATGTTCCATGTGACGCTACATAGAACTACTAAATTCCATTAAGGCACGTGATAACAGTTGTTAAGATCTGGTGAGGTTATTGTGCTCAATCATAGATATTTAATCACACTAGCACATACTTCACTTTGTTGGTGTGAAAACCAGGTGTGATAGATTAATCCATAAAAGTACTGGGTGAACATTAAGAAGTTGTTCATGAATTAATGAACTATTATTATTTTTCCAAGTATAATGAATCAGTAAAATACCCCTTTAGACATTTTCGATGTGAAATAAATCAAGCTATATGATGAAGCATTTCTTTAAAAAAAAATCCCCAAGAATCCAGCTGTCAAGAATATTTAAACAATGTTACAAAGTATAACAAGAAAATACGCTTATATTAACAGTATAACTGTTGATATTAGATCTAACTTACGAAGTAAATCAAGTAACAATGTTACAAAGTATAACAAGAAAATACGCTTATATTAACAGTATAAATGTTGATATTAGATCTAACTTACGAAGTAAATCAAGTAACAAGAGAAGTCAGGTTCAGTGAAAGGAATTAGTAAGTTATAGATATATTCAATTTAGTATTTAATATGCAAGTCGGACAAATGATCAAGAACTGGAAATAACAAAGTTATCATAGTAGCTCAAGACAAAACATGCTCAAGTTAGCATAGAAGCTCAAGTTATCGAGAAAAGTCAAATTTATGCAAACAAGTTCACAACTAAAGAATTCAAGTAACTTCAGCCCGTCATGTCACGAGACTCTCAAATATTGCAAGACAACAGAGCACGTTTAAGACTGATTAAGATTGAAATCGTCAATTGGCGTACGACAAATCCAGGTCAACAAGGGAACATTGTGACATTGTGAGATCGCCGAACTTAAAACGTTTCTGGAGAGAGAGAGAGAGAGCCGTGTAATCACGTGACCGCGTGAGTGTAACCTGCTTCCTGCTCAAGAAATATAAACATCGCGTGTGTACTTTAATTTTCCAAGGATCAGGTGTGAAGTACCTACTTATTTAATTATATTTAGGAATTGATTGATTGCCATTTTGAATTGATTGTTGAAATGAAAATTACTAAATTGTTATTATTTAGTTAAATACAAGCGTTATAAAATAGTATTTAATTGAAATATATGTTTAAGTTAATAAATAATAAATTTAATTGAAATTCGTCCACAGCAGTTAATATAATATAAACTGTGTTTTCCTTCCAGAGAGACGAATCAAGACCTTTGTATTATGAATTTACAATATGTTGTTAAATTATATTACTTTTATCAATCGTTTCATGCAAATGATGACAGTGTACAATAGGCAAATGTTAATTGCCTAATTATATAAATATGGAACAAATTCTTGCACAAATAGAATCAACAGATTCAGACGAATAAGCAGACGATAGAAAATGTGTTTACAGCCGAGTTAATCGATCGAAGTGAGAAATTATATTAGTGCTAAATATAAAATAGTAAAACATGGCAAAAACCTTAGATCATGGCAATGAAGCGATGAGACTAGCAACTGAAACGGTAGGTGAGTTGAGTGTAGCAATCATCATCATCGAGTGCCGTCTCCGTAACGAAGGTTTTAAGTTTTAAGATATGTTAAGTTTAAAGTTTAAGTTAAGTTAAGTTAAGTTTTAGTTTTAAAGTAAGTTAAGTTAAGTTTTAGTTTTAAAGTAAGTTAAGTTTTAAGGTAAAGTTAATTTGAGTTTAAAGTTTACGTTAAGTTAAGTTAAGTTAGGTTTTAGTTTAAGTTAAGTTCAGTTTTAAGTTTAAGTTAAGTTGAGTTTTAAGTTTTAGTTAAGTTGAGTTTTAAGATTAAGTTAAGTTGAGTTTTAAGTTTATGTTAAGTTACGTTTTAAGTTTAAGTTAAGTTAAGTTTTAGTTTTAAGGTAAGTTATGTTTTAAGTTAAAGTTAAGTTATGTTAAGTTAAGTTTTAAGTTTAAGTTAAGCTAAGTTTAAAGTTTATGTTAAGTTAAGTTTTAAGTTTAAGAAAAGTTTACGTTAAGTTAAGTTTTAAGTTCAAGTTAAGTTAAGTTTTAAGTTTAACTTAAGTTAAGCTTCAAGTTTAAGTTCAGTTAAGTTTTAAGTTAAGTTAAGTTTTAAGTTGAAGTTAAGTTAAGTTTTAAGTTTAAGTAACTTAAGTTTTAAGTTCAAGTTAAGCTAAATTTTAAGTTTAAATTAAGTTAAGTTGAGTTTTAAGTTTAAGTTAAATTGAGTTTTAAGTTTAAGTTAAGTTGAGTTTAAGTTTAAGTTAAATTGAATTTCAAGTTTAAGTTAAGTTGAGTTTAAGTTTAAGTTAAGTTACATTTTAAGTTTAAGTTAAGTTAAATTTTAATTTTGAGTTAAGATAAGTCTTAAGTTTAAGTTAAGTTAAGTTTTAAGTTTAAGTTAAGGTTTAAGTTAAGTTATGTTTTAGTTTAAGTTAAGTTAAGTTTAAGTTTAAGTTAAGTTTTAAGTTTAAGTTAAGTTTTAAGTTTTAAGTTTAAGTTAAGTTTTAAGTTTAAGTTAAGTTAAGATTTAAGTTTATGTTAAGTTTGGTTTTAAGTTTAAGTTAATTTTTGAGTTTAAGTTAAGTTTTAAGTTTAAGTTAAGTTAAGTTTTATGTTTAATTTAAGTTAAGTTTTAAGTGTAAGTTAAGTTAAGTTACGTTTTAAGTTTAAGTTAAGTTTTAAGTTTAAGTTAAGTTGAGTTTTAAGTTTAAGTTAAGTTTACTTTTAAGTTTAATTTAAGTTAAGTTTTCAGTTTAAGTTAAGTTAAGTTTTAAGTTTAAGTTAAGTAGATTTAAGTTTAATTTAAGTTAAGTTTTAAATTATGTTAAGTTTTAAGTGTTAAGTTAATTTAAGCTTTAAGATATGTTAAGTTTAAAGGTTAAGTTAAGTTTTAGTTTTAAAGTAAGTTAGGTTTTAAGGTAAAGTTAATTTGAGTTTAAAGTTTACGTTAAGTTAAGTTAAGTTAGGTTTTAGTTTAAGTTAAGTTAAGTTTTACGTTTAAGTTAAGTCTTAAGTGTAAGTTAAGTTCAGTTTTAAGTTTAAGTTCAGTTTTAAGTTTAAGTTAAGTTGAGTTTTAAGTTTAAGTTAAGTTGAGTTTTAAGTTTTAGTTAAGTTGAGTTTTAAGTTTAAGTTAAGTTGAGTTTTAAGTTTATGTTAAGTTACGTATTAAGTTTAAGTAAATTAAGTTTAAGTTTATGTTGAGTTATGTTGTAAGTTTAAGTTAAGTTATGTTTTAAGTTATAATTAAGTTAAAACTGAATTTTAAGTTAAGTTCAGTTTTAAGTTTAATTTAAGTTAAGTTTTAAGTTACGTTTAGTTTAAAGTTTAAGGTAAGTTCAGTTTTAAGTTTAAGTTAAGTTATGTTAAGTTAAGTTTTAAGTTTAAGTTAAGTTGAGTTTTAAGTTTATGTTAAGTTACGTTTTAAGTTTAAGTTAAGTTAAGTTTTAGTTTTAAGGTAAGTTATGTTTAAGTTAAAGTTAAGTTATGTTAAGTTAAGTTTTAAGTTTAAGTTAAGCTAAGTTTAAAGTTTATGTTAAGTTAAGTTTTAAGTTTAAGAAAAGTTTACGTTAAGTTTTAAGTTCAAGTTAAGTTAAGTTTTAAGTTTAACTTAAGTTAAGGTTTAAGTTCAGTTAAGTTTTAAGTTAAGTTAAGTTTTAAGTTGAAGTTAAGTTAAGTTTTCAGTTTAAGTAACTTAAGTTTTAAGTTCATCTTAAGTTAAATTTTAAGTTTAAATTAAGTTAAGTTGAGTTTTAAGTTTAAGTTAAATTGAGTTTTAAGTTTAAGTTAAGTTGAGTTTAAGTTTAAGTTAAATTGAGTTTTAAGTTTAAGTTAAGTTGAGTTTAAGTTTAAGTTAAGTTACATTTAAGTTTAAGTTAAGTTAAAATTTAATTTTGAGTTAAGATAAGTCTTAAGTTTAAGTTAAGTTAAGTTTTAAGTTTAAGTTAAGCTTTAAGTTTATGTTAAGTTATGTTTTAAGTTTAAGTTAAGTTTTAAGATTAAGTTAAATTTTAAATTTACGTTAAGTTATGTTTTAAGTTTAAATTAAGTTAAGTTTTAATTTTAACTTAAGTTAAGTTTTAAGTTTAAGTAAAGTTAAGTTTTAAGTTTAAGTTAAGTAGATTCCAGTTTAAGTTAAGTTAAGTTTTAAGATTAAGTTTAAGTTAAGATAAGTTTAAAGTTTTAGGTTAAGTTTTAAGTGTTAAGTTAATTTAATTTTTAAGTTAAGTTAAGCTTTAGTTTAAGTTAAGTTAAGTTTTAAGTTTAAGTTAAGTTAAGTTTTAAGTTTAAGTTAAGTTTTAAGTTTTAAGTTTAAGTTAAGTTTTAAGTTTAAGTTAACTTAAGATTTAAGTTTATGTTAAGTTTAGTTTTAAGTTTAAGTTAATTTTTTCAGTTTAAGTTAAGTTTTAAGTTTAAGTTAAGTTTTATGTTTAATTTAAGTTAAGTTTTAAGTGTAAGTTAAGTTAAGTTACGTTTTAAGTTTAAGTTAAGTTTTAAGTTTAAGTTAAGTTGAGTTTTAAATTATGTTAAGTTTAAGTGTTAAGTTAATTTAAACTTTAAGATATGTTAAGTTTAAAGGTTTAAGTTAAGTTTTAGTTTTAAAGTAAGTTAAGTTTTAAGGTAAAGTTAATTTGAGATTAAAGTTTACGTTAAGTTAAGTTAAGTTAAGTTAGGTTTTAGATTAAGTTAAGTTAAGTTTTAAGTTTAAGTTAAGTTCAGTTTTAAGTGTAAGTTAAGTTCAGTTTTAAGTTTAAGTTAAGTTCAGTTTTAAGTTTAAGTTAAGTTGAGTTTTAAGTTTAAGTTAAGTTGAGTTTTAAGTTTTAGTTAAGTTGAGTTTTAAGTTTAAGTTAAGTTGAGTTTTAAGTTTATGTTAAGTTACGTTTTAAGTTTAAGTTAAGTTAAGTTTAAGTTTATGTTGAGTTATGTTGTAAGTTTAAGTTAAGTTATGCTTTAAGTTATAATTAAGTTTTAGTTTTAAGGTAAGTTATGTTTTAAGTTAAAGTTAAGTTAAGCTAAGTTTAAAGTTTATGTTAAGTTAAGTTTTAAGTTTAAGTTAAGTTTACGTTAAGTTAAGTTAAGTTTTAAGTTCAAGTTAAGTTAAGTTTTAAGTTTAACTTAAGTTAAGTATCAAGTTTAAGTTAAGTTAAGTTTTAAGTTTAAGTTAAGTTAAGTTTTAAGTTTAAGTTAAGCTTTAAGTTTAAGTTAAGTTATGTTTTAAGTTTAAGTTAAGTTTTAAGATTAAGTTAAATTTTAAATTTACGTTAAGTTATGTTTTAAGTTTAAATTAAGTTAAGTTTTAATTTTAACTTAAGTTAAGTTATAAGTTTAAGCAAAGTTAAGTTTTAAGTTTAAGTTAAGTAGATTCCAGTTTAAGTTAAGTTAAGTTTTAAGTTTAAGTTTAAGTTAAGATAAGTTTAAAGTTTTAGGTTAAGTTTTAAGTGTTAAGTTAATTTAATTTTTAAGTTAAGTTAAGTTTTAGTTTAAGTTTAAGTTAAGTTTTAAGTTTAAGTTAAGTTAAGTTTTAAGTTTAAGTTAAGTTTTAAGTTTTAAGTTTTAAGTTAAGTTTTAAGTTTAAGTTAAGTTAAGATTTAAATTTAAGTTAAGTTTACTTTGAAGTTTAATTTACGTTAAGTTTTCAGTTTAAGTTAAGTTAAGTTTTAAGTTTAAGTTAAGTAGATTTAAGTTTAAGTTAAGTTAAGTTTTAAATTATGTTAAGTTTTAAGTGTTAAGTTAATTTAAGCTTTAAGATATGTTAAGTTTATAGTTTAATTTAAGTTAAGTTTTAAATTATGTTAAGTTTTAAGTGTTAAGTTAATTTAAGCTTTAAGATATGTTAAGTTTAAAGGTTTAAGTTAAGTTTTAGTTTTAAAGTAAGTTAAGTTTTAAGGTAAAGTTAATTTGAGTTTAAAGTTTACGTTAAGTTAAGTTAAGTTAAGTTAGGTTTTAGTTTAAGTTAAGTTAAGTTTTACGTTTAAGTTAAGTCTTAAGTTTAAGTTAAGTTAAGTTTTAAGTTTAAGTTAAGTTAAGTTTTAAGTGTAAGTTAAGTTCAGTTTTAAGTTTAAGTTAAGTTCAGTTTTAAGTTTAAGTTAAGTTGAGTTTTAAGTTTAAGTTAAGTTGAGTTTTAAGTTTTAGTTAAGTTGAGTTTTAAGTTTAAGTTAAGTTGAGTTTTAAGTTTATGTTAAGTTACGTTTTAAGTTTAAGTTAAGTTAAGTTTAAGTTTATGTTGAGTTATGTTGTAAGTTTAAGTTAAGTTATGCTTTAAGTTATAATTAAGTTTTAGTTTTAAGGTAAGTTATGTTTTAAGTTAAAGTTAAGTTAAGCTAAGTTTAAAGTTTATGTTAAGTTAAGTTTTAAGTTTAAGTTAAGTTTACGTTAAGTTAAGTTAAGTTTTAAGTTCAAGTTAAGTTAAGTTTTAAGTTTAACTTAAGTTAAGTATCAAGTTTAAGTTAAGTTAAGTTTTAAGTTTAAGTTAAGTTAAGTTTTAAGTTTAAGTTAAGCTTTAAGTTTAAGTTAAGTTATGTTTTAAGTTTAAGTTAAGTTTTAAGATTAAGTTAAATTTTAAATTTACGTTAAGTTATGTTTTAAGTTTAAATTAAGTTAAGTTTTAATTTTAACTTAAGTTAAGTTATAAGTTTAAGCAAAGTTAAGTTTTAAGTTTAAGTTAAGTAGATTCCAGTTTAAGTTAAGTTAAGTTTTAAGTTTAAGTTTAAGTTAAGATAAGTTTAAAGTTTTAGGTTAAGTTTTAAGTGTTAAGTTAATTTAATTTTTAAGTTAAGTTAAGTTTTAGTTTAAGTTTAAGTTAAGTTTTAAGTTTAAGTTAAGTTAAGTTTTAAGTTTAAGTTAAGTTTTAAGTTTTAAGTTTTAAGTTAAGTTTTAAGTTTAAGTTAAGTTAAGATTTAAATTTAAGTTAAGTTTACTTTGAAGTTTAATTTACGTTAAGTTTTCAGTTTAAGTTAAGTTAAGTTTTAAGTTTAAGTTAAGTAGATTTAAGTTTAAGTTAAGTTAAGTTTTAAATTATGTTAAGTTTTAAGTGTTAAGTTAATTTAAGCTTTAAGATATGTTAAGTTTATAGTTTAATTTAAGTTAAGTTTTAAATTATGTTAAGTTTAAGTGTTAAGTTAATTTAAGCTTTAAGATATGTTAAGTTTAAAGGTTTAAGTTAAGTTTTAGTTTTAAAGTAAGTTAAGTTTTAAGGTAAAGTTAATTTGAGTTTAAAGTTTACGTTAAGTTAAGTTAAGTTAAGTTAAGTTAGGTTTTAGTTTAAGTTAAGTTTTACGTTTAAGTTAAGTCTTAAGTTTAAGTTAAGTTAAGTTTTAAGTGTAAGTTAAGTTCAGTTTTAAGTTTAAGTTAAGTTCAGTTTTAAGTTTAAGTTAAGTTCAGTTTTAAGTTTAAGTTAAGTTGAGTTTTAAGTTTTAGTTAAGTTGAGTTTTAAGTTTAAGTTAAGTTGACTTTTAAGTTTATGTTAAGTTACGTTTTAAGTTTAAGTTAAGTTAAGTTTAAGTTTATGTTGAGTTATGTTGTAAGTTTAAGTTAAGTTATGCTTTAAGTTATAATTAAGTTTTAGTTTTAAGGTAAGTTATGTTTTAAGTTAAAGTTAAGTTAAGCTAAGTTTAAAGTTTATGTTAAGTTAAGTTTTAAGTTTAAGTTAAGTTTACGTTAAGTTAAGTTAAGTTTTAAGTTCAAGTTAAGTTTTAAGTTTAACTTAAGTTAAGTTTCAAGTTTAAGTTAAGTTAAGTTTTAAGTTTAAGTTAAGTAGATTTAAGTTTCAGTTAATTTAAGTTTTTAGTGTTAAGTTAATTTAAGTTTTAAGATAAGTTAAGTTTAAAGTTTAAGTTACGTTAAGTCTTAAGGTAAAGTTAAGTTGAGTTTTAAGTTTAAGTTAAGTTTACGTTAAGTTAAGTTTAAAGTTCAAGTTAAGTTAATTCATAAGTTAACTTAAATTAACTTAACACTTAAAACTTAACATAACTTAAAACTTAACTTAACTTAAACTTAAATCTACTTAACTTAACTTAAAACTTAACTTAACTTGAACTTAAAACTTAAGTTACTTAAACTGAAAACTTATCTTAACTTTAACTTAAAACTTAACTTAAATTTAACTTAAAACTTAACTTAAACTTAAAACGTAACTTAACTTAACCTAAACTTAAAACTTAACTTAAATTAAACATAAACCTAACTTAACTTACACTTAAAAATTAACATAAACTAAAAATTTAACTTAACTTAACTTAAAACTAAACTTAACATAAACTTAAATCTTAAATTAACTTAAATTTAAACTTAACTTAAACTTAAAACTTAACTTAAACTTAAAGATTAACTTAACATAAACTTAAATCTTAAATTAACTTAAACTAAAACTTAACTTAACTTAAAAATTAAATTAACTTAACACTTAAAACTTAACCTAAAACTTTAAACTTATCTTAAACTTAAACTTAAAACTTAATTTAACTTAAACAGAAATCTACTTAACTTAAACTTAAAACTTAACTTTACTTAAACTTAAAACTTAACTTAAACTTAAAAATTAATTTTAGTTAAAATTAAAACTTAACTTAATTTAAACTTAAAACTTAACTTACTCATAAAACTTAACTTAAACTTAAAACATAACTTAACTTAAACTTAAAACTTAACTTAACTTAAACTTAAGACTTAACTTAACGAAAAATTAAAACGTAACTTAACTTAAACTTAAAATGTAACTTAACTTAAACTTAAACTCAACTTAACTTAAACTTAAAACTCAATTTAACTTAAACTTAAACTCAACTTAACTTAAACTTAAAACTCAATTTAACTTAAACTTAAACTCAACTTAACTTAATTTAAAATTAAAACTTAACTTAACTTGAACTTAAAACTTAAGTTACTTAAACTGAAAACTTAACTTAACTTTAAATTAAAACTTAGCTTAACTTTAACTTAAAACTTAACTTAACTTAAACTTGAAACGTAACTTAAGTTAAACTTAAAACTTAACTTAATTTGTACTTAAAACTTAAATTAACGTAACGTAAACTTAACTTAAACTTAAAATTTAACTTAACATAAACTTTAAACTTAGCTTTACTTAAACTTAAAACTTAACTTAACATAACTTAACTTTAACTTAAAACATAACTTACCTTAAAACTAAAACTTAACTTAAACTTAAAACGTAACTTAACATAAACTTAAAACTCAAATTAACTTAAACTTAAAACTCAACTTAACTTAAACTTAAAACTGAACTTAACTTAAAACTGATCTTAACTTAAACTTAAAACTGAACTTAACTTAAACTTAAAACTGAACTTAACTTAAACTTAAAACTGAACTTAACTTAACTTAAACTTAAAACTTATCTTAACTTAAACTTAAGACTTAACCTAAACGTAAAACTTAACTTAACTTAAACTAAAACCTATCTTAACTTAACTTAACTTAACTTAAACTTTAAACTTAACATATCTTAAAACTTAAATTAACTTAACACTTACAACTTAACATAATTTAAAACTTAACTTAAACTTAAATCTACTTAACTTAAACTTAACTTAACTTAAACTTAAAACTTAACTTAAGTTAAACTTAAAACTTAACTTAACTTGAATTTAAAACTTAACTTAACTTAACGTAAACTTAACTTAACGTAAATTTAACTTAACATAAACTTAAAACTTAGCTTAACTTAAACTTAAAATTTAACTTAAACTTAAAATTTTACTTAACCTAACTTAAATTGAACTTAAAACTCAACTTTACTTACACTTAAAATTAACTTAAACTAAAAACTTAACTTAACTTAAACTTAACTTAAACTCAAAAATTAACTTAAAATTAAAATTAAACTTAACATAAACTTAAATCTTAACTTAGTTTAAACTTAAATTCAACTTAACTTAAACTTAAAACTTAATTTAACTTAAACTTAAACTCAACTTAACTTAAACTTAAAACTCAATTTAACTTAATCTTAAAACTTTACTTAAATTAACTTAAACTTAAAACTTAACGTAACTTAAACTTGAAACTTAACTTAAGTTAAACTTAAAACTTAACTTAATTTGAACTTAAAACTTAACTTAACTTAAACTTAAAACTTAACTTAACTTAAACTTAAAACTTAACTTAACTTAAACTAAAACTTAACTTAACTTAAACATTAAATTAACTTAACACTTAAAACTTAACCTAAAACTTTAAACTTATCTTAACTTAAACTTAAACTAAAAACTTAACTTAACTTAAACTTGAATCTACTTAACTTAAACTTAAAACTTAACTTTACTTAAACTTAAAACTTAACTTAAACTTAAAACTTAACTTAATCTTAAAACTTAACTTAAACTTAAAACACAACTTAACTTAAACTTAAAACTTACCTTAAACTTAAAACTTAACTTAACTTAAACTTAAACTCAACTTAACTGAAACTTAAAACTTAATTTAACTTAAACTCAACTTAACTTAAACTTAAAACTCAATTTAACTTAATCTTAAAACTTAACTTAAACTTAAAACTTAACTTAACCTAAACTTAATACTTTACTTAACTTAAACTTAAAACTTAACTTAAATTAAACATAAAATTAACTTAACTTAAGCTTAAAATTTAACTTAAACTTAAATTCGACTTAAACTTAAAACTTAACTTACTTAAACTCAAAACTTAACTTAACTACTTAACTTAAACTCAAAACTTAACTTAACTTAAACTTAAAACGTAACTTAGCTTAAGCTTAAAACGTAACTTAACTTAAACTTAAAACGTAACTTAACTTAAACTTAAAACTCAACTTAACTTAAACGTAAAACTCAACTTAAAATTAAACGTAAAACTCAACTTAAAATTAAACGTAAAACTCAACTTAAAATTAAACTTTACACTCAACTTAAAATTAAACTTTACACTGAACTTAAAATTAAACTTTACACTCAACTTAAAATTAAACTTATTATATTTATGAATTCTTATGAAAACCAAATTTATAGCCTCCAGTGATTTTCTTCTCTGTTGTCCTGTTGTCCATGATTCACATCCACATGTTTAGACTGGCTCTGCATTTAAATAAAAAATATAAATAAACAACGCTTCAAATATTGAAGTAATACTTCAGAAATAGATTATAAAGAACAGGATACCAATAATTCTAATAAGAGCTGATGTGACAATTATTCACAGCGGCCAGCGATCACACATCTCGCTCGGCCAGTCACACACCATATCACAGAATTCACGTCTCTACTGGATACTCTCGCATGTGTAATGTGTGCGTCTGCCTACTCAGGCTTACTTTACTTAATGCTTCAGAAATAGATTATAAAGAATAAGACACCAATAATTCTAATAAGAGCATATGACATCAAACAGGTCTGAGGATTTACAACGCTGGCGAGGAGTAGTTTACCTGTGTCTACGTCATACAGGGGCACATTCTCGTGTATTTTCACACTCCACGGGAAGTATAGGGAACAGAAGTTAAGGGGATAACCATTCATGTCATTTGTGTAAATGGAAGGGCTGCTGTCCCCAGGATCCCCACCTCACTAAGACTGATGCCCTAGGCTAGGGCTGCCTAGCTAGTGGAAACTAGCCCAGATTCAACAGCACACAGCCGTGCCGATTGCAATCTCGACACTAAGGACATGGGGTGTTAACCTAGTCCGACCACGCATCTTCCACCCCCCCAATTTTCTGTTCAAACTTTGACATAATGGGAGGTAGCAAAGCAGTACCCAAAGACTACTGTGTCACGTAGCCGACGTGACACAGTCTGTGTTGCTAGAGCAGGCAACACGGCTTTGCACCTAGGACAAGGTTTATAAGCCTTGCGTCTTAGCCAAAGAGAAAATTGGGCAGTTGGTTTATAAATATTCACTAGAATTTCATAAACCCGGACCACTGAAAACTACATACAAAATAGTTAATTATATAAATCACTTGCTATTGTAATTTTTTAAGAGTGCCACAATTTTGCATATCATTTGAAAAAAAAAATTTTCTTAAAAATGTTTATGTTTAAATACACAGAAACATATTAGGCAATGTAATATAATGAAATCTTATCAATCAAAGTGTATGTGCTTTCAATTTATGATGCAACTAAAAAATATTACTTTTATATGAATTTTTAAAGGTATTATTTTCCTTGCTTTCTAAGGGAAGCCACTGCAAACGTGTAATTTTTCGTAAAGTAGAGTGATTGTTCCTGGGGGTAATTCCTTTTAACTTTTAGACAGTTAATAATATTCTCTAAAGCATTAATCATTAGGCATGTTCAGCAATACATATAGATTTAAATTAATACGATAAATAAAAGTGCTTCTAAGTTTTGTGCAAATTATATGAAATTAATTTGTTTTTAAATGGTAATAATTTAAAATTATGAACTATGCATACCATTCACAATTAGTACTCCACGATAATTCTCAAAATTATTGACTGGCATTCTACTTAAAAAATATATTAATCATTAAACATGTTTAGCAATGCATATAGACTAAATTTAATGTGATAAATATATGTGTTTATATGATTTGTGCAAATTATATAAAATTTAACTTGTTTATAAATGGTAGGATTTTAAAATTATCCAGTATGCATAAAATTCATTTAACTCCTCGAATGACTTTCAAGATGGCACCATGTAAGTAAACAAGATATTTTATTTTCGTCTTATCCCCACAAAATGCAAGGTAGATGGTCAAAATCAAATAATATTTTCAGAAATATAGAGGTCATATCATTTCAAGTTCTCTTACAAAATAACTTAGAATATCCTCAAGTAGTGATTACGATATGTCATATTAACAATGAATTCACAGTTTGAGTTACTTCGACTTCAATTTTAAACTGAAAATAAAAATAATTTAAAAAAAATTAAGTAAGCTTGCTGCAGGTAAAAATTATATATTAATACGATTATAATGTCCTTCTAATATTACAAATAATCATAATTACTCTAAGTTGCTAAATTGTTATTTTAAGATAATAAAATGAAAGAAAATTAGTAATATAATAGCTCTCTCACTGGCACATTTTATTTTGCAGTCATGTTACAAGATAAATTCTGGTTAAAATGGATTAGAAGTTGTACCTTATAGACATACTAAATTGTAGTTAGAGTGTAAATAAAAGAGAAACCTTTCTTTTTAAAAAAATAAAGATATAATAATTTTAGTACAAAACAGTAAATCAAACTGTTCCTTTGTTTGTTGAATAAGAACTGACAGTACTTTAATTTAGTTATTAATTCTAATCTTTGTGTTCTTTTTGTTTACAGTTTCCCACAACTATATTTGGTTGGACAATCTTCAGTGGATTGATTTAGAACAACATTATTAAAAATTAAATAACAATCAAGGTAAGTCTTCCATCTTTAGATTACTGTGAGATGGAGAAACTAAAACAGCATATAATCACCATCATCATCAAGTAGGTGACCATGTCTCTCCACAAAGTTTGATTTCAATAGTTATTTATCAATTCGGTTTACTTTCTGCCAAGTCATTCTCTTAAGCTGTCTGATATCTTTTCTCTTTGCTTTCCTCTATCACTTTGTCCCTCAATTTTACCTGTTGTTACAATATATTCCAGCTCTTCACCTCTCATTACATGGCCAACAAATTATTGTTTTTTTCCTAACTTTGGAAATTGGAATAGCTCTCTTTTTGCTTTGGCCTCTTGCAGAACGTTTTCATTACCCTTCTTAGCTGTCCATAATATTCTCAACATTCTTCTCTAAAACCACATTTTTACAGACTCTAATGATTTTTTGTCTGTTGTCCTATAGTATATGATTCACATCCATATGTTAAGACTGGCTATACATAACATTTAAGAACTCTTTTTCTTGTTTCTATTGTAAAATAATGGATTGCATAGTATCTTCCTCATTTTTTTGGAAAGCTGCTTTTGCCTGAGCTATTCTGCATCTCATCACTGTTGAATATCTACCATCTGAGGTGAAAATTATTCCCAGATATTTAAATTAATTTACCTGTTTTAACATTTTTCCACTTGTCTTTATTATGCATTGCAGTGATATCTTTATCTTTGTTGTTTCCATTACTACTGTTTTTTTTTGCTATTAGTGCTGGGTCCTTTATTTTAGCTTTCCTTCACTATAATGTCTAACAGTTCGTGTAACTCATCTTCACTCTTAGTGATTAAGACTGTATCATCACATACCTTAGATTATGTATATTATGACCTCCGATTGTTGCAGGTATGCCCTTATGGATCTTAAAATAATCTCACTATAAATATTAAACAAATCTAGTGACAGCACAAAACCTTGCCTAACACCCTGTTTTATTTTTTCGACATTCCCAGTTTATTTCCTGTTGTTATGGCCGCTGTTTGTTGTCAGTAAGTGTTCTTTATTATTCTTAGATCCAGAAAGATAGGAAATTAACTATTTTGTTTAATGGTAACAATTTAGAAATTATATGGTAGGACAGTCACACTGAATGAAAGATCTAATTTCATGAAATAAAATAACATAATTATATTTGCATTTGTTTGTATCCTTTTTAGGGTATTATTTATAAGTATTATTTGTTATATTTTACATGCATGATATTATTTATATATTTTCATTTATTTATTATTTAATATATGATAATAAAAAATCTGAAAACCTTTAACTTTTTAAGCAATTCATAATATTCTGTAAAATATTAATCATTAGGAATTTTCCGCAATGCATATAGATTTAAACTAATGTGATAAATATATGTGCTTCTAAGTTTTATGCAAATTGTATGAAATTAATTTGATTTTAGATGGTAGCAATTAAAAATTATCCAGTGTGCATAAAATTTAATTAGAACTACAAGATCTTACTCAAAATTGCATGCTATGTAAAAAATATATTAATCATTAGACGTGTTTAGCAAATGAATATATATTTAAATTAATTCAATAAATAAATGTGCTTCTACGTTTTGTGCAAATTATAGGAAATTAATTTGTTTTTAAATGATAGCAATTTAAAATAATCCAGTATGCATACAATTCAACAAGAATTCCACGATTGTTATTAAAATGGATCCTAAGTCAACAATATATTTTATTTTCATCTTATCCTCACAAAATGCAGAGTGGATAGTCAAAGTCAAATTATATTTTCATGAACATGGAGACCATATTATTTCAGGTTCTCTAACAAAATAACTTAGAATATCTTCAAATAGTGATTAGATGCATTTTATAAAATAATATTTCCACATTTCAAGCTACTTCAATCTTTGTATTGAAAATGAATTAATATTCATTCATTATTATTCATTGTCTATTTGTCATGAAGGACGAAGAGATAGAGGGAATCAAAGAGAAAAGATACCAGACAGCTTAAGAGAATGGCTTGGCTGGAGGTCAACAACAGAAATAACTGTTGAGATCAAAAGTTGTGGAGAGACATGGTCACCTATGCCAGCAGGCCTGGTACTTGATGATGATGATTTGTCATGATTATAACTTTAAAAGACCTAAGTAAGTTTGCCACAGGTAAAAATTATATATATATATATATATATATATATATATATATATATATATATATATATATATATATATATATATATATATATATAAAAGATTATGTCATTCCAATATTACAAATAGTAATAAGAATTACATTAAGCTACCAATTGTTATGATAAAATTAAATAAACTAAATGAAATAAGTAATATTAATAGCTCTCTCACACATACATTATTTTTGCAATCACAATTAATACAGTTCTGGATAAAAATGGATTAGAAGCTGTATCTTACAGACATTCTTATTAAGTTAGAGTATAAATAAAAGAGAAACTTTTTTTCAAAAATTAAGATAATTATTTTAGTACAAGACAATAAAACAAACTGCTCTCTTTGTTTTTTGGATATAAGCAGACAGTGTTAATTAAATTATTAATTCTAAACTTTGTTTTCTCACAATCATATTTGGTTTGACACTCAGTGGATTGATTAAGGACAGCATTATTAAAAATTAAAAATAAAATAAAAATGAAAGATGTTCCATGTAGAGTTTACTGAGAGCTGGAGAAACTAAAACAGGATATAAACAAACTGTTAAATTTAAGTTTTAAACTTTACCCTATATGTGTGAAATTAACAACCTGTCATCTATTACATTAAATTGACAGTTTTAAAGATGAAAGATTTCAAATACTTTGGGAACGATGTTAACTTTAGTTGGTAGATTTACAGCAGTGGTGAAAAGCAAATAAATGGAAGCTAAGGATGGATTTGAAAGATAAAAAATATATATATTTATGCCAATGTGTAGAGAAAAAGAGAGCTCTACAGATAATTTATGGAAATTGTTCAGTAGGTAATTTAAAAAAAAAAGTATCCTGAAATTGCCAAAAAATTAAACACTGGCTTTGTTGAAAAGCGGCATAGTACTTTTTAAAATATCTCTTCTGTGATGATTTCATTCATCATTAATTAATGCTCTTTTAATTTCTAGAAATAATATAAGGGAATTCAAAATTGGTTGATGAGATGTAAAAGCTACCATGATTTCTCACAACTTCATGCTATATTTCATTCTAAAGAGTGTCATATTAGTGATTCTATTAATTTTGTTATTTTACACATTAATTTATTACAAATATTAGTAATATGTATGTGTGTATGTGTGTCTGTCTCTCTGATAGCATTTCCCAGCAAACTTTGTGCAATGTTGCTGTCTTGAAGTTATTGCCCACTTCTTGGCCAGGCACGATCCGTTTAGCCTCAAACCAAGTCTTTCAGGTTATATTAAACCGTGATTGCTATCCAAAATTAAAAGTGTAAGTCACTTTTGCTTCATAAATTTAACATATCTGTAATTGTTGTTGTCTTGTGGGATTTCCTGCTGTTTGTTGCCAGTACATGTTCTAATTATTCTTTAATCTTTGCCTTCAATGTTTATGCCATCCAAAATTTTATTATTTCTTGTGCTTTACTTTATCAAATGCTTTGGTATAATCTATGAAACATATATATAGATCTTTTAGATAGTTTTTAAAAGTATTATATTCTTTTGCTATTATATGAAGTCAGTGCAAATTTATTTTTTTCTTTAAGTTTTTATTCATAGAGGTAATTGCTTTAACCTTTTAGACAGTTCATAATATTCTGTAAAATATTAATCATTGGATATGTTTAGCAATGTACATAGATTGAAATTATGCAGCAAATAATTGTGCTTTTAAATTTTTATGCAAATAATAGGAAATTAATTTGTGTTTAAATTGTAGCAATTTAATAATTACACAGTATTCATAAATAAAAAAAAACTGAACTATTTTCAAGAAGGCTTCCTATATAAACGAGATATTTTATTTTCATCTCATCCCCACAAAATGAAGGGCAGGTGGTCAAAATCAAATCATATTTTCAGGAACACTGCACACTTTCACATTTCAGATTCTCTAACAAAATAACTTAAAATATCCTCAAGTAGTGATATCCTAAAGACCTACAACAATTACTTAATGAAATAAACACGACAAGCAAAAAATTTGGACTAGATATGAATATCAAAAAGACTAAAACTATGATCATAAACAAAGAAAATACTCAAAACCCACAAGTGGATATCAAAATTGAAGGAATAGACCTTGAGACAGTTCAGAACTATAACTACCTTGGACATACTATAACCAGTGATGGAAAATGTACAACTGAAATAAACAAAAGCATAGGAATGGCAAAAAGTAATTTTAATATCATGAAGGACATACTAACATCAAAACAAATAACACCAGAGCTAAAACTAAGAATAGCAAAATGTTACATCTTCTCAATATTCCTATATGATGCTGAATAATGGACATTAGACAAGAAAACAGAACAGAGAATTGAAGCCTTTGAAATGTAGATATATAGAAGAATAGGTAGAATTGGATGGAAGGAAAAGAAAACAAACGATGAAGTCTTAAAACAACTAAAAATGAAAAGAGAACTTCTGAACACAATTAGAACAAGACAAATGCGATTCTTGGACCATGTTAAAAGACACAACAGCCTACTGAAAGTAATCCTGGAGGGGAAAATACAAGGTAAAAGAGGCAGAGGCAGACCAAGATTAACATGGACTAATAACATCAAAAGATGGACAAATCAACCAGTGACAACCTGCACCATCAAAGCAAGAGATAGAGCAGAAAGGCGCTCCATGGTAGCCAACCTTCGTCGCGGAGACGGCACTCAATGATGATGATGAGTGATTAAAATGCGTTCTAAAAATAATATTTATAAACTACAAGGTACTTCAATCTTTATATAGAAAATGGATTAATTTTCATACATTATTATTCATTGTCTTATTGTAATGTTTTTAATTAAACAACAATTAAGTTAGCAGGTAAAAATTATATATAAATACGATTATAGTGTCATTATAATATTACAAATAATAATAATTGCCTTAAGTTACTAATCATTGATGTCAACTTTTATGCCAACTAAAAATTTGCTTATTTCTTGGTGTTTTACTTTATCAAATTATTTGATATAGTCTATGAAACATAGAACTGTTTTCACCTCTGTGGCTCTTTCTATTAAAGATCTTATGATGTATATGTCATTGTTCATACATTTACCTCCAACAAAATCACTTTAAACATCACTAATTTTTAGACTGATTTTGTTTTGCAATCTTCGCATCTTCTTCTTCTACCTTTTAGCTCCCAGTGGAGCATAGGTCTTCAACAAACACTTTCCAAGTCGTTCTGTTTTTTGCAATTATTTTAAGATCATTCCATGTCTTCCCCATCATCTTCATCTCTGCTTCAATCTGTCTTCTCCAAGAATTCCTTGGTCTTCCTCTTTGTCTTTTCCCCTGGGGATTCCAAAAAAGGGCCTGTTGTGTAATACTCTCAGTTGGTTTCCGTAGTGTGTGTCCTATCCATCGCCATCGTCTTCGCTGTATTTCTTTATCCACTGGTATTTGACCGGTACATTTCCATAATTCCACGTTTGCGACTTTGTCCTGCCATTTCCATCCCTTTATTCTGCGCAAGCATCCATTAATGAAAGTCTGTACCTTCGTGATTGTCAATTTTGTTATTCTCCATGTTTCACAGCCATATAATAGAACCGACTTAACATTGGAGTTGAAAATTTGTATTTTTGTATTTAGCCTAATTTCTTTGGATTTCCATATGTTTCCCAGTGCAATGAAAGCTCCTCTTGCTTTTGATATCCTTATTTTGGTATCGTTTTCTGTTCCTCCCTCTTTATCTATATTACTGCCCAGATATATATAAGATTGTACGTCTAGTAGAGGTATTTCTCCTAGTTTTATTTGGTTATTGCCAACTGCATTAATTCTCATAATGTTGGTCTTATCTCTATTAATCTTTAGTCCTAGCTGTTGTGATCTCTCATCTAATATACTCATTTTATCTTGCAATCTTCGCATGATGATTCCTAATATTTTGGACGTGTGACTCATAAGATTATTGTGGGATGATGATCTCATTCAATCGCACCAGATTTCTTTTCGTAAAAAAAAGTAAAGTACCCATGTCATGCCAAATAGCGTATAGGGAATATGGTGTTAGTGACCATAAATTTTACCGACCCTCAACACATGATTTTTGGGGTAATGTGGTCAATATTATGCACGTGCCACTTTATTTTCCCAGAAAAAAATCCGGTACCCATTAAGGCTGGGTGAACCGGAAGCCATCGGTTGGGATCGAACCCTACCTCTTGTCCTTTGTAGTCCAGTTCACTAACCACTGAGCTATCGCAGCTCCCCATTTCTTTGGTAAGGCTATGAATATTGATTTTAATAGGCCATCTGGTATATTTCACCTGTTATAGATTTGCATTCACATGGAGCATAAAATAAATAAATATTCAGTTAATAAATTATATTCTATACAAAAAATAAACATTCAGTAAATATTCAAATATTAAGTTTAAATGTTTAAAACTTGTTTTCTTTGTAATTTTAATTATTCTCTTTTTGTCATGTCATTAAACAATTTAAAAATTCTTCCTTCGACAAGCTTACGAGAACTGAGACTGAGTGATTGCAAAAGTGTAGCTGATCTAGGCATGCAAGAGTGGCCAAATTACGTAAAACTCTACGTTACCTCATTGTGGCAAAATGTAAAAAGGTAATGGAGGATTTTACATTCTAATGTCTCTTTATTTTTAAAAGTTGTGGGGTTTTGGGAAAAGTATTTCAGTACTCCTATATTTCTATGATTGTCTTGCTTCTAATGCCCTGCTGCCATCAGATGGCCCCCAGGGTTTTCGGTGTATTTTGTCATATGTCCTTATTCTGGCCGAGCTTCTCATTCTTTGCTAAAATTCTACCTTACTCAACTTTGAAGAAAAGTATAAACCCAAGGTAGTATAGCAATTATTGAAAAGACACCGCCTTGAAGAAACCAATAGTCCTGAAATTGTTGTGAGTAAGTACCATGTTGTACCAGTTCACCAACCACCTGCATTTCCAAGTTTAACAGCCAAATATTTGTAATAGAAAATATTGGTCTATGTATAATGTGTATCATGCTATTTTTATCACCACAAACATTTGTACTCAGATTTTTTTCTTTAAAATGATTTATTACATTAAATCTTTCCGTACGTTTTTCCGCACTGTGCGCCAATGCGATTCCGGCAATGTACGTTTCGCCGTATAGTGTGCCATGCTCAATTTGATTAGTGTGAACGCCATCAAACCATATTCTTTTTACTTGATTTATATCATCTGGATATTGGCGAAATTTTATATCTTGTTAAATTATCTAAACCTTCATATATAATATGTTATATGTTAGATAAATATAAATATATAGATTGATTCTTAAAACCAAGAACAATTTTGTCTCTGAAATCTCTTCTGTTGCGTCAATGAAAAGCCTCCGTAGGGAAAGAGTTAACCGAAAAAGTACATTATAGACATATTTTTTTCTGCATTTGCAGCTTTCACCTAAGGCAAAGTCCCTATAGCCTAGGAACTGAATTTTGCATGTTAATTCATTTTACCCTGGCAGCCATGTGCACAGGGGCCACTCAGGCAGATAACTCCATCTTCAGAGGTACTCATATTTTTTCTGTTGATGTGTAATTGATGTGTCAAGCCGGGCCTCACTGTTGAGACCAGGGGTGGTTGCCACAGAGAGAAATCACAAATAAAAATCCCAACTTGTACAGTCGGATTTGAACTAACAACCTCTGTGTCAAGACTGCCATAACTTGAGATTGAAAACTTCCTCTTCAAGCAAATTCCACAGAGCATTGTGAAATGTTTTAGGCTTAAAAATGTCCACTGTGAGAATTTCAATCACAACTTATAGCTTCTGACACGTATTCAGTACATCCACCATTTTGATAACTAATACAAGGAAGCATGTGACACCAGACTGTGGAAACTTTTTTTGGAAGAACAAAAAAGAAAAAAAAAAAAAAAAATCTTGCTTTACATTGGAAACAAAAATTTTATAAAAATTCTGCAGTGCAGATACAAACTTTCACAGCTTATCAGTTTAAAATTGTTTCTTTAGAGAGCTCAGTATAAATTTTTTTGACATTTTCATTTATGTCATTCATTAAGTGCTGTCTCCGCATCCAAATTTGGCTACCATGGAGCATCTTTCTGCTCTTTCTCTTGCCTTGATGATGAAGATTATCATAGGCTGATGTGACCATCTTTTGATGTTACTTGTCCATATTAGTCTTAGTCTACCTCTCCCTATTTTACCTTGCGCTTTCCATTCCAAGATGACTTTTAGTAGAGAATAATAGAAGGATAAGGTATGTGTTAGCACTCGGGAAAAAATGACAAATGAACAACAACAGAAAAAAAACAAAGAACAATATATGGTCCGAAGCAGGATCGAACCTGTGCTTCATGGCACTGTGCCTTGCCACGAGAAGCCGAACGCTTGGTACACAGTCACTCAGCTAATTAAAAAATTAGCTTTTGTGAGCAGTGTCTTACACGAAGGCGTTCCCATGACTATAGCATAGGGTTACGATCACAGATTGGAAATAAATTGAATTTCTGTACTTTCCTATTAAGGCAAGTATCTCCCAGTAGGGCTGAATACTTGTATTGCAGACAAACATTTATTGGACGAAACTGCACAAATAGTAGCTTCCAGTGGTTATATACTGGAGACAAATAATAATAAATAAATATTATTAAATAGGGAAACTTCCGAGGCAATAATAGGGAATAATAGAAGAAAAAGGTATGTGTTAGCACTCGGAAAAATGACAAATAAACAACAACAGAAAAAAAACAAAGAACAATATATGGTCCGAAGCAGGATCGAACCGTACTCCATGGCACTACGCCTTACCACGAGAAGCCGAACGCTTGGTACAAGGGAACGCCTTCATGTAAGACACTGCTCACAATAGCTAATTTTTAATTAGCTGAGTGGCTGTGTACCAAGCATTCGGCTTCTCATGGCAATGCGCAGTGCCATGGAGTACGGGTTCGATCCTGCTTTGGACCATATATTGTTCTTTGTTTTTTCCTCTTGTTGTTTATTTGTCATTTTTTCTGAGTGCTAGCACATACCTTTTCCTTCTATTATTCCTATTATTGCCTCGGAAGTTTCCCTATTTAATAAAATTTATTTACATTTAGTAGACCATAGTTTCCTTAAACATGCCTCAAAAATCTCATTTGTCTTGTTTGAATTGTGTTTAGTAGTTCGCTTGTAATTTTTAGTTGTTTTAAGACTTCATCGTTTGTTTGTCAATCCAAATCATTGGAAAGTTATCACCACTATTGTCCAACAAGGAAATAATGCTAGAGGCGAAATGAGAACTATACAATACAATGCCAGACCTGGACCCTAGATGCAAGAACAATAAGAAAAATAACCTCTACTAAGATTAAATGTCAGACGAATGACAGGAAACTGTCTGAAAGATAAGATCAGAAATGAAGAACTGAGGAGAAAGCTAGGAATAGCCCCCGCCATAGAATAAATAAAGAAACAACAGATACAATTTTGTGGCCGCATGACAAAGCAGAAAAATCAAAACACAACACAATGAGCCTTCAAAAATGTGAGAATACCAGACCCAATGATCGACCATGAAAAAGATGGATGGATGGAATATTAGAAGCACTAGGAAACAAAACAGCAGCCGAGGCGAACAGAAGAGCAAAAGACCGCAAATTATATCTCCCCTCAATGCTGAAAGGCAAATGAGGAAGGAAAGAGGAAGAATAATCATTTGTTTTCTTTTCTTTCCTTTCATTTCTTCCTATTCTTCTATAAATCCACATCTGAAAAGCTTACATTTTCTGTTCTGTTTTCTTGTCTAATGTCCATCTTTCAGCACCATACATGAATGTTGAGAAGATATAACATTTTGCTGTTCTTAGTTTTAGCCCTGCTTTATTTGTTTTGATGTTAGTATATTTTTTATGACATTAAAATTACTTTTTGCCATTTTCTATTTTTTTTGTCTCCAGTTTTAGATTTTCCATCACTGGTTATAGTATGTTCAAAATAGTTGTTGCTTTGAACTTTCTTCAGGTGTATTTCTTGAAATTTGATATCCACTTGTAGGTTTTGAGTACTTTCTTTGTTTATGATCATAGTTTTAGTCTTTTTGATATTCAGATCTAATCCATATTTTTTGATTATCATGTTTATTTCATAGGATTTTCTGCTAGTAATAAGTATCATCAGCATATCTTAGGTTACTGACTATCATTCCATTATTGTTTATGCCTGGCTTCTTTGTGATGTTTTTAAAGATTTTCTCATTGATTAAATAAGCTTGGTGATAGAATTTGTGTCACTGTTAAAATATTTACACATTTATATATGGCCTGCTTCAAAAATGTATTTACACATCTACCATTTTATGTGAAAAGGTAGTGCAGCTTTGCTTGTTTTTGGTCACAACATTTACAAAAGTCCTGTTGGTCATTAAAAAATATGATCACTAACATCATTATTCCTCCGTATATTAAAAGGAATGATGTTTAATTTGTACATGTTTACTAGTGTTATGTTTATGTACAATTAACATTTAAAGAAAAATATTATAATTGTTGACAGATATTTATTTGGACTATCTACAAACATTTACATATATAATTGCTCACAAAGGCCTGTTATAAACTTTTTACAAATTTGTTCCATGTTTACCAAGGTGTCAGACCAAGGGGTCGTTCACATTACTAAGAACTGCAACAAGCTATGCTACTTCAACTACGCCTGGGGCTGTGAGGCTATCTCAGACATTGGCTTAGATTTTCTGGCACAAAACTGCTCAAGACTTTGCTCACTGGACATAAGCAAATGTGACATAACAGACGATGAACTAATCACCATCATCAAGTACCAGGACTACTGGCGTAGGTGATCATGTCTCTCCACTTTCGATCTCGGCAGCTATTTATCATTTCTGTTGTTGACATCTGCCAAGCCATTCTCTTAAGCTGTCTGTTATTTTTCTTTTTGCTTCCCTCTATCTCTTCATCCCTCAATTTTTCCAGTTGTTACAATATATTCCAGTTGTTCTCTTCTCATTACATGGCTCTAAGAGTAATGGGAATGTTATAAAAGAGTAATGAGGATATTCTAAAAGAGTAATTAGGATCTTCTAAAAGAGGTATTAGGATGTTCTAAATGAGGCCAAATCAAAAATGAAAGCTAATTTCCAACATCAGGAGACATTCATCACTTGGGGTCATGTCAGGAGAATGGAACATCTGTGGTCTTTTGTGACAACTGGGATATTTTGTGACAGCTGGGATGTTTTATGACAGTTGTGTTGTTTTGTAACAGAGGGGATATTTTGTGACAGCTGGGATATTTTGTGACAGCTGGGATGTCTTGTTGCAGCTGGGATGTCTTGTTGTAGCTGGAATATTTTGTTACAACTGTAACATTTCTGACAACTGTACATTATGTTATAGCTGGGATATTTTGTGACACTGAGATATTTTGTTACAACTGATATTTTTTCACTGCTGTGATGTTTTGTGACAACTGAAATACTTTGTGACAACTGAGATATTTTGTTACAACTTTAATATTTTGTGACAACTTTTATATTTTGTAACAGCTGGCATATATTGTGAGAACTATATTTTGTGACAGCTGAGATATTTTGTTACTGCTGGGGTTTTTTGCGTCATCTGGGATATTTTGTGACAGCTGGGCTATTTTGTGACTGCTGGAATATTTTGTTACTGCTGGGATAATTATGTGACATCTGGGATATTTTGTGATAACTGATATTTTGTGACAGCTGGGATATTTTGTTACAGTTGAGATATTTTGCGTGAACTGATATATATTTTGACTGCTGGAATATTTTTTATTACAGCTGGTATATTGTGGTACAGCTGGTATATTGTGGTACAGCTGGTATAATTTATGACAAATTGTATATTTTGTGACAGCTGGGATATTTTGTTACAGTTGAGATATTTTGCGTGAACTGATATATATTTTGACTGCTGGAATATTTTTTATTACAGCTGGTATATTGTGGTACAGCTGGTATATTGTGGTACAGCTGGTATAATTTATGACAAATTGTATATTTTGTGACAGCTGGAATATTTTGTAACAGCTGGAATATTTTGTTAAAACTGGGATAAAATTGTTGCAGCTGGGATATTTCATGACAATTGACATATTTTGTGACAACTGATATTTTGTGACAGCTTGAATGTTTTATGACAGCTGGGATGTTATGTTGTAGCTGGGATATTTTGTTTAAGCTGTAACATTTTGTAACAATAAGCTGTAACATTTTGTAACAACTGAGACATTACAGCTGAATTTTTTTTTTACAGCTGAGATATTTTGTGATAGCTGGTATATTTGTGACAGCTGGGATATTTTATGAAAACTAAGATATATTGTGACAGCTGCATGATTTTGTAAGCTGGGATATTTTGTGACAGCTGTATATTTTGTTACTGCTGTGATATTTTATTACTGCTGGGATATTTTGTGACAGCTTGAATATTTTGTGATAGCTGTAATATTTTGTGACAGCTGGGATATTTTTTTGCAATTGGGATATTTTGTGTGAACAGAGATATATTTTGACTGCTGGAATATATTTTATAAAATCAGGGATACTTTGGTACAGCTGGTATATTTTGTGATATTTGGTATATTCTGTTACTGCTGTGATATTTTGTTACTGCTGTGACATTTTGTGACAGATGGAATATTTTTTTGCAATTGGGATATTTTGTGTGAACAGAGATATATTTTGACTGCTGGAATATATTTTATAAAATCAGGGATACTTTGGTACAGCTGGTATATTTTGTGATATTTGGTATATTCTGTTACTGCTGTGATATTTTGTTACTGCTGTGACATTTTGTGACAGATGGAATATTTTTTTTACCACTAGGATACTTTTTTCATGTGGGATATTTTTTGACAAACACAATATATGTGTTATAGCTTTGATATCTTGTGAAAAATGAGATATTTTGTGGCAAATGAGATTTTGTGACAGCTGTGATATTTTGTTATTGCTGGTATATTTTGTTACTGTTGGGATATTTTGTTACTGCTGGGACATTTTGTTACTGCTGTGACATTTTGTGACATCTGAAATATTTTGTAGCATCTGGAATATTTTGTTACGACTGATCAAATTGTTCCAGCTGGGATATTTTCTGACAACTGAGTTTATTTGTTACAGCTGGGATATTTTGTGACAACTGAGATATTTTGTGACAACTGATGTTTTGTGACAGCTTGGATGTTTTATGCCAGTTGGAATGTTTTGTTGAATCTGGGATATTTTGTTACAACTGTAACATTTCGTAACAAATGAGACATTTTGTGACAACTTATGTATTTTTTGACAGCTGGGATTATTTGTGACAGCTGGGATTATTTGTGACAGCTGGCATATTTTGTGACAGCTGTGATATTTTGTGACAGCTGGGTTATTTTGTGACAGCTGGGTTATTTTGTGACAACTGGGATATATGTTACAACTGGGATATTTTGTAATAGCAGGGATATTTTGCTACTGCTGGGATATTTTGCTACTGCTGTGCCAATTTGAGGCAGCTGGATGATTTTGTGATAGCTGGGATATTTTGTGATAGCTGTATATTTGTTACTGCTGGGATATTTTGTTACTTCTGGGATATTTTTTGACATCTGGAAAATTGTATAACTGAGATATTCGTGACAGTTGTGATATTTTGTGACAAATGATATATTCTGTGACAGCTGAGATATTTTTTTGCAGCTGGGATATTTTGTGTGAACTGAGATATATTTTGACTGCTGGAATATATTTTATTACATCAGGGATATTTTGGTACAGCTGATATATTTTGTGACAGCCGGGATATTTTGTTACTGCCTGGATATTTTGTTACTGCCTAGATATTTTCTTACTGTTGTGACATTTTGTGACAACTGAAATTTTTTGTGACAGCTGGATTATTTTTTACCACTGTGATACTTTGTTGCATGTGTGATATTTTCTGACACCTGAAATATTGTGTTACATCTTTGATATTTTTTGACAACTGTGATATTTTGTGACAATTCAAATATTTTATGTCACAGCTGAGATATTTTGAGACAACTGTGATATTTTATTACAGCTGTAATATTTTGTGACAGCTGGGATATTTTGTTACTGCTGGAATATTTATGTGACATATGGGATATTTTGTTATAACTGAGATATTTTGTGACAGCTGGAAGATTTTGTGATAGCTGGGATATTTTGTGACTAGTGAGATATTTTGTGACAGCTGGGATATTTTGTTACATTTGGAATATTTTTGTGAACTGACATATTTTTTGCTGCTGGACCATTTTTATAACAGCTGGGATAATGTGCAATATCTGTTATATTTTATGACAAATTGTATATTTTGTGACAGCTGGGATCTTTTGTTACTGTTGGGATATTTTCTGACAACTTAGATATTTTGTTACAGCTGGGATATTTTGTGACAGCTGAGATGTTTTGTGACAGCTTGGATGTTTTTTGACAGTTGGAATGTTTTGTTGAAGCTGGGATATTTTGTTATAACTGTAACATTTCATAACAAATGAGACATTTTGTGACAACTTAGGTATTTTTGGATAGCTGGGATTTTTTTGTGACAGCTGGCATATTTGTGACAGCTGTGATATTTTGTGACAACTGTGATAGTTTGTGACAGCTGGGTTATTTTGTGACAACTGGGATATTATGTTACAACTGGGATATTTTGTAATAGCAGGGATATTTTGCTACTGCTTAGATATTTTGTTACTGCTGTGCTAATTTGAGGCAGCTGGATGATTTTGTGATAGCTGGGATATTTTGTGATAGCTGGGATATTTTGTGACAGCTGTATATTTTGTTACTGCTGGGATATTTTGTTACTTGAGGGATTTTTTGTGACGTCTGGAAAATTTTATAACTGAGATATTTCATGACAGCTGTGATATTTTGTGACAAATGATATATTCTGTGACAGCTGAGATATTTTTTTGCAGCTGGGATATTTTATGTGAACTGAGATATATTTGACTGCTGGAATATATTTTATTACATCAGGGATTTTTTGGTACAGCTGATATATTTTGTGACAGCCGGGATATTTTGTTACTGCTGTGATATTTTCTTACTGTTGTGACATTTTGTGACAACTGTAATTTTTTGTGACAGCTGGAATATTTTTTACCACTGTGATACTTTGTTGCATGTGGGATATTTTCTGACACCTGGAATACATTTATTGCTGGGGTATTTTGTGACATCTGAGATATTTTGTGATATCTGGGATATTTTGTGATAACTGAGATATTTTGTAACGGTGGAATATTTTGTGATAGCTGGTAATTTCCAATCTTTTATTCTGCGTAAGCATCCATTAAAGAAAGTCTATCTTCATGATTGAAAGTTTTGTGTTCTCCATATTTCACAGTCTTATATTAAAAATAACTTAACATTTGAGTTGAACATTTTTATTTTAGTGTTTAACCTAATTTCTTTGGACTTCCATATATTTCCCAGTGGAAGAAATGCTCCTCTTGCTTTTGATATCCTTATTTTGGTATCATTTTCTGTTCCTCCCTCTTTGTCTATATTACTGCCAAGATATATGTAAGATTGTATGTTTAGTAGTGGTATTTCTCCTAATTTTATTTGGTTATTGCCAACTGCATTAATTCTCATAATTTTGTTCTTCTCTATTTTCATTCCTATCTGTTGTGATCTCTCATCAAGTATGCTCATTTTATCTTGCATCTGTTGATGTTTGTGTGATAGGAGAGCTATTTCATCAGCTAAGTCAAATTCATCAAGTTGCTTGGTCAGTGACCACTGGATTCCATTTCTGCTGTTTTTAGTTATTTTTATAATCCAATCTATGGCCAGTAGAAAGAGAAATGGAGATGGAAGGCATCCCTGCCTTACTCCTGTTTTTATTTCAAATGCTTTTGTAAGCTGCCCTTCATGCACCATACTACATTTCATTTCTTCATACATTGTTCTTATCAGATTAATAAATTTTGTGGGGATTCCGTATTGACTCAGCAACTTCCAAAGCATTCCTCTGTCTAAACTCTGAAATGCCTTTTCATAATCTATGAATCCAATATAAAGTGGGGACTGAAGTTCTAAACTTTGTTCAATTATTATACATAGGCTAGTTATTTTATCAGCACATGATCTGTTTTTCCTAAAACCTGCTTATTTATCTCTCAAATATTTCTCTATGGCCTGTATTAGTCTCTCCAGAATGATTCTGCTTAATATCTTTTCTGGCACTGATAGTAGCATAATTCCCCTATAATTTGTGCACTGCTGTAAACTTCCTTTCTTTGGAAATTTGATTATATAACCTTCTTTCTAGTCTTTGGGTATTTCTCCCCTCTCCCAAATTTTATTTAATAGATTACGTAACATCTTGGTAGAGGTGTTAATATCTGCTTTGATGGCTTCCGAAGGAAATTCACCTGGTCCTGTGGCTTTACCACTTTTTAATAGCTTGATGGCTTTCATTATTTCTTCCTTGCTTGGTTTTCCACAGTTAATGTGTAACTCTTCTACTGCTGGTAATATATCTGTAGGGTTATTTGAGCCGGGTCTGTTCAAAAGTTCTTCAAAGTGCTATTTCCATCTCTCCATTAGTTCCCTTATATTACTAAGCAGATTTAATTTCTTATCTTTAATAAAAGCATTTATCTGTTTGTATTTTCCCACTTAATTTCTTTGTGCTGTTGTACAGTTCTTTCATATTCCCTTTATTTGCTGCTTCTTCTGCCTCTTTAGCTAGTTCATCTATATATTTCATCTTATATCTTTTAATGCATCTTCTCACTTCTTTGTTCACCTCTGTGTAAGCTTCCTGTGTCTTGGCTTTATTACTTCTCATTTTGCTTTTATTTATGTCTGCTTTCTTATTCTTTCTTTCTTTAATTTTATCCAGGGTCTATGCTGTCATCCATGCCTTATTCTAGCATTCTTTTTTCCCCAGCGTTTCTTTGCCTGTCTCTTTCCATATATCCTTTACCTGTTTCCAATGATCTTCTATATTGATTGTATTTTCTAGTTGTTGGACGACTTGGTATTTGTTTGATATTGTGACTACAAATTTGTCTTTAATTCCTTGTTCTTTAAGAAATTATACATTGAAATACTTTCTACCCTTATTTGTTGTAGTATCTTTTTAGTTTAAGTTTAAGTTTGGCTATCAGAAGATGATGGTCCGAAGCCACATCTGCTCCTCTATATACTTTTACATTCTGTAAGGATGATTTCAACTTATTAATACATATATGGGCAATTTGATTCTCCATTCTATGATCTGATGACACCCATGTAGCTTTATGTATTTTTATGTTGGAATATTGTTCCTCCTAGGCTCATTTGATTAAGAGCACGAATATCTCTCTATTCTCATTTATTTCTCCAAGTTCATGTTTTCCCCATAATCTCTTCGAAGCCTCTGTTGTCTGATCCTACTTTTGCATTTAGATCTCCCATCAAGATTATAATATCCTTGGCTCATCTTTTATCCATCTGACATTGCAACTGTTTATAGAATTCATCTTTAACTAAATCATCCTTATTATTGGTTGGTGCATTGCATTGGATAATGTGTATTTTTACTTTGTTTTTTGGTGTTTTAAATGTTGCTCTCATTAGTCTTGGCCCTAATGCCTCCCATTCTATCAGTGTCTTCTGTGCATTCCTTGATAACAATAACTCCTTGACTATGTTGCGCTCCAGGTTCCTGGTGTCCTGATGATAAAATCATTTCTCCTGTATTTAGTTTTATCCTTTCCATTCCTAGCCATCTTGTTTCACACATTCCTAGAATATCTATTTTGTAATTTCTAATTTCTGTTGCTACCTGTGCAGCTTTTTCTTGTTCATTTAGGGTACATACATTCCAGGTGTCAATTCTGGAGGATTTCCTGGGAGACAAAAGGTGAGTCACCAACCCGGACTCCTTATGGCTATCTCTAATATTCCACATTTAACTTATTAGTTATTCCAAAAACTAGCTTTCAAGTTTGTTTTTTTTCAAATATGTTGTGATTTCTTTCTTTGTCAATAATGATATCATTTTGCCAAAAATTTGGCTTGCTTTTCTGCATCATAAGTCCACTCTTCCATTGCTTGGATTTAGGGGACAAATATAAAATATACAATATATTGAATAACACGTGATGATGCAAGAAGAGCTACAGAAATCTATAAAAAATCTGTAGAAAGATGAGACAACATTTCGGCAAAAACCTTCATCAGCTACAAACCAACACATAATATTATAAAAAACAAACACAAAAAGCAGGCATGTACAAATCTTAAAATGGATAAAGAGGTCTAATTATAGTGTATAACGTAATGTTCTTAATACCATTTTGTGTTTATTTTACACATCTACCACTGCTTGCTTGTTGTCATGTCACATGACAGCAACGGTATTTGAGATCTTCTACCACTACTTTCATTAATTATTTACTTGCCACTTATCAACTTGTTGAAATCATTTTTCTTATTTGAAATTTCACTGCACTATCTTAGAGGTCATCTTTTTTATTTTATTTTAATGTTTCATCTGATTGCTGTTGGGTGCTCTTTTCTTTCTTTGCTGTTTCATCTAACTGCAGTTGGATGCTCTTTTCTTTTTTTGCAGGTGGATGCTTTTTTTCTGTTTCTGCTGATTCATCTGTTTGCTGTTGGATGCTGTTTTATTTTTTTGCTGTTTCCTCTGATGCTTTGGATCCTATGTCAAAATTATTTAATTTCTTGTTTTTGAATGAAACTCAGAATTGGTCTGACATCTACTTTTCTTGCTAATATCTTTGCCATTGCATGTCATACCTTTTTGTTACATTCAGCATTCTTCTGTGATGGTTCATTCTAGTGGTTGTCAATCTTTCTTTGGTAGTCATATTTTCATAGGAAAAAGACATTTAAATAAAGTAAATTGAATACATTGAAAGAGGATTGTCAGTTATAAATCTAATGTAATATTTAATAACATTGCTGATGAAGAATGATGCATCTTGACAACCACTTTCAAAATGTATGGCGGAATGTTTCTAAAACAAAGATCATGCCATCTTCCACATTTAGTCTGCTTCTTTTTGTTTTTGCTATTGCGTTTGTTTTAATATGAAGAGGCATTGAAAATCAACTCCACAGAGATATGTTTGAGGCAAATGAAAGTAAAATATTTAGGGTGGTCTTCTACAGTGTTAAAAGAGCACCTCAACCATTTCTCAATATTTCTTTGTTGAAAGTCTGAGTCTGAAACAACGGGACGCAAATGTAAAAATGCAATTTGATATTTAAGTTTGTTATTGTGAACATCTCTTACTTGTAACATATAAATTTATTGCAATAATAATGCAGAATTTGTGTTATTGTCAATATCTCTTTGATTGTGTCATATAATTTTATTGTAATAATAATGCAGAATTTGTATGTTATATTTGTTGAAGGATTGAATCAAGGTGTGATGAGGCAGATATAGAAATGAAATATCTATAATTATCTCAAGGAGAACCCCTGATTAGTTAAAAATTGTCTAATTTAAAAGTGTGTCATACATTTATTGAGAGACTGAAAGAAAGTGAGACACAGGGGAAGAAAGAGATGTATAAGCCCGGGTGGGGGGGGGGGGGGGAGAGAAAATACAGAGAGTAATATAGTTATTGAATTATTTATTTAAAAATTGGAGGATTAGAAAATGAAAATGTAATCTTTTTTGACATAGACACCATATGTATTTTTATGGTTTTTCTACTTAACTCATTAGTTGCAAGCTGGGATTTGTTTGTCATGTCCAAAAGTGAATAAATGTGGAGAAACAACTTATAGACCACATAGTTTCTTGCAGGATCAGCAACTCAAAGTGGATCAAAACATCACTGTATTATTTCTATTGAGTTATACAGCAACAGTGTATGTCTGTGGTGATTGGAACTTTGATATAGAAGACCTATTGCATTGTATTACCTTCTAGGACAGACAAGATGTACCCTTTCCAGTAAGAATCTGAAAATAAAAATTCACTCTAGTCATTTCATCACCAGGATCTAAGAGCCAATGGCTAAGATCAAACATACAATATTTAACTCTGCTCATCACCAGCTTTACTGTACCCACAAGCTGAATTTGTATTGCAGCCTAGTTCTGTGTTTTTTAACTCATATTTCTCTATTGGTGGTTGATCTACTTTCATTTCCAGGAATATCTAAAGCTCAACTGATGTCAGATCAACTCTACTTCCTCAAAGACCGGATAAATGAACACCTTTTATAGAGCTACAAGGCAACTCAGAAATACCTGCAGATATCATTACATGGCACTGTGCCAAAGGGCATCAGCTCACAGGCTTCTAAATCCATAAAAACATCTTCCATACTTAACCATCAAAACAACACAGGAAAGGGTGTCAGGTTAAAAAAGAGGCAAATCATGGGTGGGCCGAGTAGATGTCATCAAATAGGTCTGTGGGCTTACCAATATCAATGCTGGCGAGGAGTGGATACCGGTGCCTACGTCATTCAAGGGACATTCGTGTGTATTGTCACACTCAACAGGAAATGTAGGGAACCGGACTCAGTCGTGGTCAAAATGAAGGTCAATGGTCTCATCTGGGATAACACCAATGAGAAAGATGCAGTCATCTATACAGACGGATCTATAAGATGACACCAAAAGGAGTGCATGGGCATTTCAAGTCATTTCAGTCAAGGAAAACAGTGGTGCATACATTATGACCATGAGTAGCATGACAATGGAGGTGATAGCAGTGACCAAGCCATTCATCTGGTTAGAGTCACAAGACTACACCCATGCCTGTATATTGAGTGATTCGATGAGCATGATAAGAAAAGTGGAGGTGGGATCTGTATGTATGCAGTGGGTAGAGTCATTACGGAAGTCAAAAATACGTATGTAAGGTCACCTTTGTCTATGTACCAGAACATGCGAAGTACAGGGAAATGAAAGAGTGGACAGATTGGCTAGCTGTGCTATTGTTTGATTGTCAACCAATGGATTGGGTGAACATTATCAATGCCTTCCATGAAATGGGAAGGACACAGGACTTCGACAACCATGAGTCCACATCACTCCTTCAGATAAAAGAGATGGGAGTTAAGATGGACACCGCCAGAAAAGAGAAACTTAGTGGGCATATAAGAAGACTAATCAACCAACACAGAACTGGAGTCGTCATTCGCTGGACATTCCGAGACTTGCTGAGGAGTGGATCTGAGCACCTATGGACATGTTCAGAGCACAATGATGATGACCATTTAATAACTCAATATCCACCAAAATTATCCAAAATTTGCTGACATACAGTTTTGCAAGTGGTTACACTTTTAAGGATTGTTTTATTCTATTTATTTGTAAATTACATTTTTACCCACTTGTACAAAAAATATCTTTGTTTTTAGAAAAGACAATTTGTTAAAGTATTATATAAATTTGTAACAGCCATTAATGTCATCCTACAACTTTACCATTCACAAACTTATATAAAAAATTATTAGAATTTTTCATGAAAGAATATTCAACATCATAGACAGTTGTTTATCACTGACACTTTAGTGAATTTGCTCATTTGTGTCTTTGCTAGAAGTTAAAATACATTTCTTCTGTTATACATTCAAAATGATGAAGTCATATCTTAAAATATAAATACTTTTGTCATTACAAATTAAACATTGCATCCCCCAAAACTCTCAGATTTACCATTCTTTGATCTTTTTGTTACAAGCATTAACTCCTAAAATATCATTCACACACAAATATTGACATTAGCTAAACATTTTACATTTTGTATGTGGTGTCACAATTTGAAACCACTCACATAAAATATCTTTTGTAACAATAAGTAGAATGTACTAGTATCAGGACATCTTCATACATAAATGCTGTTAAATTTCAAAGATTAGAACCAAAATACCACTTTGATATAGCTACTAGCAGCTGTGCAATTTAAAATATAAAGTACTTTAATACCCAGTGAAGCTGTGCTATATATTTGATTTTGTTCAATTCATTTTTCATGCCTTGACATGGGCAATCAATGAGGCCCACAATTCTTGTTCATGCCTTGACATGGGCAATCAATGAGGCCCACAATTCTTGTTCATGGCTTGACATGGGCAATCAATGAGGCCCACAATTCTTGTTCATGCCTTGACATGGGTAATCAATGAGGCCCACAATTCTTGTTCATGCCTTGACATGGGCAATCAATGAGGCCCACAATTCTTGTTCATGCCTTGACATGGACAATCAATGAGACCCACAATTCTTGTTCATGCCTTGACATGGGTAATCAATGAGGCCCACAATTCTTGTTCATGCCTTGACATGGGCAATCAATGAGGCCCACAATTCTTGTTCATGCCTTGACATGGGCAATCAATGAGGCCCACAATTCTTGTTCATGCCTTGACATGGGCAATCAATGAGGCCCACAATTCTTGTTCATGCCTTGACATGGGCAATCAATGAGACCCACAATTCTTGTTCATAAACTTTATTGTTGAATAGTTTCCTTCATGCTATTATGATGTCACATTATATATGATTTTATTTATTTGTCATCCTATGCAATTTTTGGCAAGGAATTTTGTAAAAGGTTATCAAAACTTTTAGAGATATTTAATTTTGAAAGTAAACAAAATCTGTATTTTTATCAAGTGCAAATATATAATTTAACAAAAGCAATTATTTGTTACTGACATCTGACAACCAGTTAGCACTCTTGTTAGATGTGATGTTCTGTATTGTTACTAATGCTCTCAGAAATAAAGAATCTGTTTCATTAATTTGTATTAACTATTGTTCCATTATTTCTTTATTACACAAAAGCATATATATCAGGTACAAAGTAATATATGCAGTAATATATAGGAGCACATATATCACTTGTTAAAAGGTGAAATTGGCTCTTTTTCCACAAAGAGCCCAGGGTTTGAGATTGGGTTCATCAGTCATCTCAGCTGAATAAAATAGATATGTGACCTGTAGTGAGGGAAGTAATGGCATAAAGAAGATGATATACAATGTGACCAAGAGAGTGATGCCCCATTACTCCACTCCTCAATGTTGGTAATGCTTGTAATCATGTGATGACTAAAAGAGTATGCCTCTTCTACATCCACCCCAAAAAGAAAGTTAAGTGAGTGGTTGTGCTGTGTTCTGGTTTGGAGTAAAATTCTGATATTTCCACTTTTGGCCCAACACTTCAACGCCTCATTTTTCAATACTGGATTGTCTTCCTAAACCATTTGTCCAGATTAGACTATAGTTACTGGGTAAAGGCATCAAAATGCATAGAAATTTGAAGCTGCTGTAAAGCTGATTATAATAATGAAAAAAAGTAAAAAGTGGTATGGTAATAACTTATGTAGGTGAGAAACAAAACAAAAGTATAACATTTCAGCCAAGAAGGCCTTCAGCTGGAAATTAAAGCTTTTAGTAAAGGCTGGCATAACCTTTCACAAAAATACATTTTCTTAAAATAAAAGATTACTTACTGACCTATGCACATGCACCACCAAGAATTGTGAGGAGCTGCAATATTTTTGTCCTGAGTCTAAGTGTATTGTATTTGACAGTTCTTAACCTTTACTGCTGCTAGGTTTTCTGTGACATTGTCTATCTGTATGACTTTTGGTCTTCCTTGAGCCTTGAAACCAGTCTATCAACTCTTGCAGGTACACAACAAGTTACTGGTTCAGTGATTTAATGCATATAATCCAACATTTGTTTGTGTCTCTATGCATTTAGTGCTAGTTGTGATTTCAACAGTTCACCTGAATTTCACCATTTCTTATTCTGTATTTTACAGTAACCAGTAATGGTTGTGACAGTTCACATGTTGTGATCTTTCTCTCTTATTTGCCTACCTTAAATATAGGACTATGTTTGATATAAGTTAAATTAATAGAATACTTGCAACTAAACTCGTACTAAGTCAAATGTAAGACATTTATTACAGCGTTTGAAAAGCTAAATTTTAATGGAGGAAAACTTAATATATTTAATACAGTATTTGTAACTTAAACTTTAATCTTTGGAAATATAAGAACCATTAATACAGTATTTCAAACTAAACTTTTTAATCTTTGAAAATTTAAGACCATTTATACAGTACTTCAAACAAAAATTTTATCTTTGGAAATATAAGAACCATTAATAAAGTACTTGAAACTTAACTTTAATTTTTGAAAATTCATGACCGTTAATACAATACTTCAAACTAAACTTTTTAATCTTTGAAAATTTAACAGTTTTAATACATTACCTATAACTAAACTTTAATCGTTGTAAATTTAAGACCGTTAATACAGTGCTTGCAACTAAAACTTTGACAAAGGGGAATTCATGCTAGTTCAAACACAATCCATATCAAACTTCAGCAAAGATCTGTATGATACTCTCTCTTGTACTGTTCACTCAGAGGCAGGACTTGGCGAATGGTTTCAGATTGATGAAAGGGTTGAAGCAAGAGTGTACTTCATCTCCCTTGTTTTATGGAACTGCCATCGACTTCATACAACAGTGATGCTTTATAGGTTTTAAAGGCATTGAATAGTTACTTCAGTCTCATATAGAGGATCTTGACTTTGTAGACACAATAATTCTTATCAGTAGTTATGTGAAAACAGTGTAAGAAAAAACAAATGTCATATCATCAATTGGTCGCTATTTTCTGCTGCTTCACTCCCAAGTTCGAGACCTGATCTTCTACATTGATGGCTTGGTTACAACAGATGTTCAGAGTGGTTGGTATTTTGTTGTGTAATCTAATGGAAAGATGATAGATAAAGGTGCAGAAGCCCACAAGACCTCCAGCAAATTTATGGAGATTGTGGCTTGACGGGAGCTATCACTTAGCTGGTTAAGAGACCAACAACATATGTGGTCTTCGTGATTGATTTGACTGACAAAGAATGTTTCGTCGGATTGACAAGAACACACTCCACAGGCAGTGGGTGCACCTACTCCACATGTCTCCTGTTAGCAACCAAGCTTGGATATACTGCCCTGGCCACTCGAATGTTCGTGGCAAGGAAATAACCGAGAAGTTGGCGGGGTCTGCAATTACGCAAGAAATATTAGAAAAATAGCATGTATCACATAATGATGGTTTTAAAAGAACACCTGTCACAGGATGGCTACAAGACAGCTGTGGATAGCCCATGGATCAAAAGAATGGTGGAACACGGCGTCATGAATGACGAAAGCAGGAAGGAACCCAACACGGTCAATCAATACAGGGCATGAACCATCAGTGGATGAACATTTCTATGATTGCTGGAAAGGGCGGCAGAGCAGATATGGGAATGCCATGACTTCGGTGACGTCAATTAGCACTAAATACTAACATAATATGACTTGGAATCAACCACGGAAATTAAATAAATCCAGATAAAAATGAACCTAGAAGAAATAACATTTGATGAAATAAATCACTAGGTGTAACTCAGAAGCTGCATATATTAAGGAGAAAACATAAATACATGCATTAGAATCGGAAGAGTAAAGGCAACAATAACTTTCAAAAACTATGGAAAATATGGAAATCAAAATTACTCAGCGCAAAAACACAGCTTAGAATTTTCATGACAAATGTATTGTTCACCATTACTTGTGTATACGAGAGCTGAAAAAAACGAAAGTATTAAGAAATATGAAAGAAAGATAATTCTGAAAACCTCGCATAAGGTTAAAACGCCTAGAACAGACAGACTCACTGCGGAGTTCTATAAACATTTTTTCCCCTTCGTAGGAACACTCCTGCATATATCTCCTTTCTCCTGAAGAACAATATAGATAAGACACAAGTAACAAACTACAGACCGATATCGCTACTCAACGTAGACTATAAAATACTTACAAAGTCCCTGACGAATAAGCTAAAGCCGTTCATGTTCTCACTCGTCCCCGAAGACCAGCAATGCAGCATCCTAGGCTAAAATAAAAACAACCACTTCATACTATACATCTCTCATCAAGGCAATCTCCTTGTCGTGGGGATGGGGCTTAACAATCAGCAGGGACTGAAAACTAAGACTGGCCAGGCCTTCCTACAACCGAGCAAGACCACAGTCTGCTCTAGCAAGTTCAAGTGCTGAAGTCGGAGGCACCCAGCCAAAAGACGCACAACAATCAGGATGCCACGCATTCAACGGAAATGGATTGCAGTGCCGGGATCACTGATCTTGCATCTGTCAAAAACTCTACAGGCTGTGGGCCAAGATTACTGTTCAGCAGTTTTTCTATTGCCAACTTTATTACTTGCATTTCTGCATCCGAATTGTGACAATATTTCCCTGTTTCTATATTTTCCATATCCCTGGTGTTATTTTTTGTGTACTCTATGTAGACCCCTGCTCCCCCTTTCTTTTCTATATATTGATCGAGTCACCGCACAGAGACATTATAAACACCCTATATAACACTTGTTACTACAAGTTTGATAAACTATTTAGAACCTGATTCTCAATTTAAAAAGAAAAAAGAATGACTGTCTCTCTATTTTAATGCTTGAGATGTAATTGTCTATCGCTATTCTCATAACAGGAAATAAAGATGCTTTCATTTTCACATTAGTATTATTAATTTTTTTTTTCTTAATAGTAGGACTTTTAAATGTATCGCTTTTCAAACTAAGATTTTAATTGCTTTTATCTTCAAGCTGGTATTTTAAATTGTCTCTCTGGTCATTAAAGGATTTTCAAAAGGTTAAATTTTCATGCTAGAAATATAAACTCTCTCAACTCTCGTAACTCCTACATTTTAATCTCTATCTATTAATGCTAGAGATTTAAAATGCATGTCTCTCATTCTCTTTCTTCTATCTATATTTTAATGTTTAATATATATATATAACTGCCTCTCTCCCTCCCCAATGACATGAATTATGCGCAATTGTCAATCTCCAACACCTCTATCTTTTTCTACTACAATTTTGAAATTTCAACTGCCTAGTATTTTCCTAGTTTTTTTCCCCTCCATCTCTCTTTCTATCTCCCAAATTTTTTCTTCTAGACTTTACATTGAAGTGAGAAGACGGCATCAGCTAATTTTTCTAAATTAACTTCTTTGGACCTATCATCTATAAAAATGTTTAGAAACTTTAAATATTTGATTATCAGCTAAGAAATATAATAATTCTTTAGAGAATGTATATTTAAATGTTGCATAATGTTTACATGCACGGTTCGTTCTAACATATCAAAACTAAATGCAAAAAAGTGTTATACCGTTGAATTGTCGATGAACATGTTAATATAAACTTATATGCTTTAGAAATTAAAAGTAGTATTGCTTTATTAAAAAGGGAAGTAACTCCTGTTAGATTAATATTCTTTAATCGTCGATATATTGTAATTGTAAATTGTCAAAAGTTTTTTTCATATGCATATTGTTTTCCAGAAAATAATTTTCTCACAAAATGTGCAAGTTCTTTGAAAATTTCTATAAGAAATTGCATATCCTAAAGTATCAAATTACAAGAAATGTAAATTTTCTTAATTTGTGGTTGCAAATATTAATTTTTATAATTTCTCTCAAAAAATAAAAGTTATCTTCCTTTGCACACAGAAAAGTCAACTTCTGTCTTAAATAAGAAAACGAAGATATATAATGTCCCGTGCAGTGAACATATTTTTGAAATTACGTGAAATTGTATATAAAAATTGTGTTATTCATCTATATACTACTGCTGCTGGCTGAGTTGTATTAGGTACAGAAGCTTTTCACGCAATGAAGCTGTGTTTACAGCATGTGTTCAAAATATCCAGCACAGGCATCAAAATATTCTGAGACTTGTCTCTTATTATTTTCGAAAACCTTCTGGATCTATATATCTATCTATCGTTCGCCTGAAGTATTGTCTAGAACTGCAATGCCGTTTTCTGTATAAATGTTACCGTCTTTTGTCATTTTTGCAGTGGTGCATATAGTCTAGTCTGTAGTGCTGTATTAATGGTATAAGTGGACATTCCTCGGTCTACTATATTCAGTGCATTCTTGAAATATGCGTTCTGCTGTCTGGGACGCCTTTCCACATGTACATGTAGTTGAGGTACCTATCTTGAATTTTGTAGACACGTGACTGTGGAGTCAATTGTGTCCTGTTCTAATGAGTATAATGATAACTTCTGATTCATTTGATTATCTGTATCTTATAATGGTATGTAACCGGCGCATCTGGTTGTGTGCCTGTTGCACCTTCTTTTGAAAGCTGATCTGCTCTCTAGTTTCCTGGTATTCCATAGAGAGATGAGATCCACTGCAGGACAATCCTGTGATGTTTGTAGAGTTCAGTCAATAAAGTTTGCAGATGTAGCAACTTTCGGAATTGCAGTGCCTGGAACACTGATTTTGCATCTGTCAAAAACTCTACAGGCTGTGGGCTAAGATTACTGTTCAGCAGTTTTTCTATTCCCAACTTTATTGCTTGCACTGCTGCATCGTAATTGTGACAATATTTCCCTGTTGCAATATATTCCATATCCCTAGCGTTATTTTTTGGGTACTCTATGTAGACCCCTGCTCCCCTTTTCTTTTCTATATATTGATCGAATCACCACACAGAGATATTATGAGCACCCTATATAACACATGTTACTACAAGTATGATAAACTATTCAGAAGATGATTCTCAAAAAAGAAAAAAGAATGACTGTCTCTCTATTTTAATGCTTGAGATTTAATTGTCTATCGCTATGATCATAACAGGATTTTACGCTGCTTTCATTTTCATATTAGGATTATTAACTGTTTCTTTCTTAATAGTAGGACTTTTAAATGAATCTCTTTTCATACTAAGATTTTCAACTGCTTTTATCTTCATGCTAGTATTTTAAATTATCTCTTAGGTCATTCAAGGATTTTCAAAAGGTTAAATTTTGATGCTAGAAATATAAACTCTCTCACCTCTCTTAACTCCTACATTTTAATCTCTATCTATTAATGTTAGAAATTTAAAATGCCTATCTCTCATTCTCTTTCTTCTATCTATATCTTAATGTTTAATATATATAACTGCACATCTGTTTCTCTCTCTCTCTCTCTCTCTCTCTCTCTCTCTCTCTCTGTTAATGTTTGACTTTTAAACTGCCTCTCTCCCTCTCCAATGACATGAATTATGTGCAATTGTCTGTCTCCAACTCCTCTCTCTTTTTCTACTACAATTTTGAAATTTCAACTGCATAATATTTTCCTAGTATTTTTTATACCTCTCTCTCTCTAACATTGTCTCTTCTAGACTGTACAGTGAAGTGATGAGACGGCATCATCTATTTTTTTTTTTGTGTGTAAATTAACTTCTTTGGTCCTGTCATCTATAAAAATGTTTAGAAACTTTAAACAGTTGATTATCAGCTAAGAAATATAATAATTCTTTGGAGAATGTATATTTAAATGTTGCATAATGTTTATAGGCACGGTTCGTTCTAACATATCAAACCTAAATTCAAAAAAGTGTTATACCGTTTAATTGTTGATGAACATGTTAATATAAACTTATATGCTTTAGAAATTAAAAGTAGTATTGCTTTATTAAAAAGGGAAGTAACTCCTGCTAGACTAATATTCTTTAAACGTCGATATATTGTAATTGTAAATTGTCAAAAGTTTTTTTCATATGCATATTGTTTTCCAGAAAATAATTTTCTCACAAAATGTGCAAGTTCTTTGAAAATTTCTATAAGAAATTGCATATCCTAAAGTATCAAATTACAAGAAATGTAAATTTTCTTAATTTGTGGTTGCAAATATTAATTTTTATAATTTCTCTCAAAAAATAAAAGTTATCTTCCTTTGCACACAGAAAAGTCAACTTCTGTCTTAAATAAGAAAACGAAGATATATAATGTCCCGTGCAGTGAACATATTTTTGAAATTACGTGAAATTGTATATAAAAATTGTGTTATTCATCTATATACTACTGCTGCTGGCTGAGTTGTATTAGGTACAGAAGCTTTTCACGCAATGAAGCTGTGTTTACAGCATGTGTTCAAAATATCCAGCACAGGCATCAAAATATTCTGAGACTTGTCTCTTATTATTTTCGAAAACCTTCTGGATCTATATATCTATCTATCGTTCGCCTGAAGTATTGTCTAGAACTGCAATGCCGTTTTCTGTATAAATGTTACCGTCTTTTGTCATTTTTGCAGTGGTGCATATAGTCTAGTCTGTAGTGCTGTATTAATGGTATAAGTGGACATTCCTCGGTCTACTATATTCAGTGCATTCTTGAAATATGCGTTCTGCTGTCTGGGACGCCTTTCCACATGTACATGTAGTTGAGGTACCTATCTTGAATTTTGTAGACACGTGACTGTGGAGTCAATTGTGTCCTGTTCTAATGAGTATAATGATAACTTCTGATTCATTTGATTATCTGTATCTTATAATGGTATGTAACCGGCGCATCTGGTTGTGTGCCTGTTGCACCTTCTTTTGAAAGCTGATCTGCTCTCTAGTTTCCTGGTATTCCATAGAGAGATGAGATCCACTGCAGGACAATCCTGTGATGTTTGTAGAGTTCAGTCAATAAAGTTTGCAGATGTAGCAACTTTCGGATTGCAGTGCCTGGAACACTGATTTTGCATCTGTCAAAAACTCTACAGGCTGTGGGCTAAGATTACTGTTCAGCAGTTTTTCTATTCCCAACTTTATTGCTTGCACTGCTGCATCGTAATTGTGACAATATTTCCCTGTTGCAATATATTCCATATCCCTAGCGTTATTTTTTGGGTACTCTATGTAGACCCCTGCTCCCCTTTTCTTTTCTATATATTGATCGAATCACCACACAGAGATATTATGAGCACCCTATATAACACATGTTACTACAAGTATGATAAACTATTCAGAAGATGATTCTCAAAAAAGAAAAAAGAATGACTGTCTCTCTATTTTAATGCTTGAGATTTAATTGTCTATCGCTATGATCATAACAGGATTTTACGCTGCTTTCATTTTCATATTAGGATTATTAACTGTTTCTTTCTTAATAGTAGGACTTTTAAATGAATCTCTTTTCATACTAAGATTTTCAACTGCTTTTATCTTCATGCTAGTATTTTAAATTATCTCTCAGGTCATTCAAGGATTTTCAAAAGGTTAAATTTTGATGCTAGAAATATAAACTCTCTCACCTCTCTTAACTCCTACATTTTAATCTCTATCTATTAATGTTAGAAATTTAAAATGCCTATCTCTCATTCTCTTTCTTCTATCTATATCTTAATGTTTAATATATATAACTGCACATCTGTTTCTCTCTCTCTCTCTCTCTCTCTCTCTCTCTAATGTTTGACTTTTAAACTGCCTCTCTCCCTCTCCAATGACATGAATTATGTGCAATTGTCTGTCTCCAACTCCTCTCTCTTTTTCTACTACAATTTTGAAATTTCAACTGCATAATATTTTCCTAGTATTTTTTATACCTCTCTCTCTCTAACATTGTCTCTTCTAGACTGTACAGTGAAGTGATGAGACGGCATCATCTATTTTTTTTTGTGTGTAAATTAACTTCTTTGGTCCTGTCATCTATAAAAATGTTTAGAAACTTTAAACAGTTGATTATCAGCTAAGAAATATAATAATTCTTTGGAGAATGTATATTTAAATGTTGCATAATGTTTATAGGCACGGTTCGTTCTAACATATCAAACCTAAATTCAAAAAAGTGTTATACCGTTTAATTGTTGATGAACATGTTAATATAAACTTATATGCTTTAGAAATTAAAAGTAGTATTGCTTTATTAAAAAGGGAAGTAACTCCTGCTAGACTAATATTCTTTAAACGTCGATATATTGTAATTGTAAATTGTCAAAAGTTTTTTTCATATGCATATTGTTTTCCAGAAAATAATTTTCTCACAAAATGTGCAAGTTCTTTGAAAATTTCTATAAGAAATTGCATATCCTAAAGTATCAAATTACAAGAAATGTAAATTTTCTTAATTTGTGGTTGCAAATATTAATTTTTATAATTTCTCTCAAAAAATAAAAGTTATCTTCCTTTGCACACAGAAAAGTCAACTTCTGTCTTAAATAAGAAAACGAAGATATATAATGTCCCGTGCAGTGAACATATTTTTGAAATTACGTGAAATTGTATATAAAAATTGTGTTATTCATCTATATACTACTGCTGCTGGCTGAGTTGTATTAGGTACAGAAGCTTTTCACGCAATGAAGCTGTGTTTACAGCATGTGTTCAAAATATCCAGCACAGGCATCAAAATATTCTGAGACTTGTCTCTTATTATTTTCGAAAACCTTCTGGATCTATATATCTATCTATCGTTCGCCTGAAGTATTGTCTAGAACTGCAATGCCGTTTTCTGTATAAATGTTACCGTCTTTTGTCATTTTTGCAGTGGTGCATATAGTCTAGTCTGTAGTGCTGTATTAATGGTATAAGTGGACATTCCTCGGTCTACTATATTCAGTGCATTCTTGAAATATGCGTTCTGCTGTCTGGGACGCCTTTCCACATGTACATGTAGTTGAGGTACCTATCTTGAATTTTGTAGACACGTGACTGTGGAGTCAATTGTGTCCTGTTCTAATGAGTATAATGATAACTTCTGATTCATTTGATTATCTGTATCTTATAATGGTATGTAACCGGCGCATCTGGTTGTGTGCCTGTTGCACCTTCTTTTGAAAGCTGATCTGCTCTCTAGTTTCCTGGTATTCCATAGAGAGATGAGATCCACTGCAGGACAATCCTGTGATGTTTGTAGAGTTCAGTCAATAAAGTTTGCAGATGTAGCAACTTTCGGAATTGCAGTGCCTGGAACACTGATTTGCATCTGTCAAAAACTCTACAGGCTGTGGGCTAAGATTACTGTTCAGCAGTTTTTCTATTCCCAACTTTATTGCTTGCACTGCTGCATCGTAATTGTGACAATATTTCCCTGTTGCAATATATTCCATATCCCTAGCGTTATTTTTTGGGTACTCTATGTAGACCCCTGCTCCCCTTTTCTTTTCTATATATTGATCGAATCACCACACAGAGATATTATGAGCACCCTATATAACACATGTTACTACAAGTATGATAAACTATTCAGAAGATGATTCTCAAAAAAGAAAAAAGAATGACTGTCTCTCTATTTTAATGCTTGAGATTTAATTGTCTATCGCTATGATCATAACAGGATTTTACGCTGCTTTCATTTTCATATTAGGATTATTAACTGTTTCTTTCTTAATAGTAGGACTTTTAAATGAATCTCTTTTCATACTAAGATTTTCAACTGCTTTTATCTTCATGCTAGTATTTTAAATTATCTCTCAGGTCATTCAAGGATTTTCAAAAGGTTAAATTTTGATGCTAGAAATATAAACTCTCTCACCTCTCTTAACTCCTACATTTTAATCTCTATCTATTAATGTTAGAAATTTAAAATGCCTATCTCTCATTCTCTTTCTTCTATCTATATCTTAATGTTTAATATATATAACTGCACATCTGTTTCTCTCTCTCTCTCTCTCTCTCTCTCTCTCTCTGTTAATGTTTGACTTTTAAACTGCCTCTCTCCCTCTCCAATGACATGAATTATGTGCAATTGTCTGTCTCCAACTCCTCTCTCTTTTTCTACTACAATTTTGAAATTTCAACTGCATAATATTTTCCTAGTATTTTTTATACCTCTCTCTCTCTAACATTGTCTCTTCTAGACTGTACAGTGAAGTGATGAGACGGCATCATCTATTTTTTTTGTGTGTAAATTAACTTCTTTGGTCCTGTCATCTATAAAAATGTTTAGAAACTTTAAACAGTTGATTATCAGCTAAGAAATATAATAATTCTTTGGAGAATGTATATTTAAATGTTGCATAATGTTTATAGGCACGGTTCGTTCTAACATATCAAACCTAAATTCAAAAAAGTGTTATACCGTTTAATTGTTGATGAACATGTTAATATAAACTTATATGCTTTAGAAATTAAAAGTAGTATTGCTTTATTAAAAAGGGAAGTAACTCCTGCTAGACTAATATTCTTTAAACGTCGATATATTGTAATTGTAAATTGTCAAAAGTTTTTTTCATATGCATATTGTTTTCCAGAAAATAATTTTCTCACAAAATGTGCAAGTTCTTTGAAAATTTCTATAAGAAATTGCATATCCTAAAGTATCAAATTACAAGAAATGTAAATTTTCTTAATTTGTGGTTGCAAATATTAATTTTTATAATTTCTCTCAAAAAATAAAAGTTATCTTCCTTTGCACACAGAAAAGTCAACTTCTGTCTTAAATAAGAAAACGAAGATATATAATGTCCCGTGCAGTGAACATATTTTTGAAATTACGTGAAATTGTATATAAAAATTGTGTTATTCATCTATATACTACTGCTGCTGGCTGAGTTGTATTAGGTACAGAAGCTTTTCACGCAATGAAGCTGTGTTTACAGCATGTGTTCAAAATATCCAGCACAGGCATCAAAATATTCTGAGACTTGTCTCTTATTATTTTCGAAAACCTTCTGGATCTATATATCTATCTATCGTTCGCCTGAAGTATTGTCTAGAACTGCAATGCCGTTTTCTGTATAAATGTTACCGTCTTTTGTCATTTTTGCAGTGGTGCATATAGTCTAGTCTGTAGTGCTGTATTAATGGTATAAGTGGACATTCCTCGGTCTACTATATTCAGTGCATTCTTGAAATATGCGTTCTGCTGTCTGGGACGCCTTTCCACATGTACATGTAGTTGAGGTACCTATCTTGAATTTTGTAGACACGTGACTGTGGAGTCAATTGTGTCCTGTTCTAATGAGTATAATGATAACTTCTGATTCATTTGATTATCTGTATCTTATAATGGTATGTAACCGGCGCATCTGGTTGTGTGCCTGTTGCACCTTCTTTTGAAAGCTGATCTGCTCTCTAGTTTCCTGGTATTCCATAGAGAGATGAGATCCACTGCAGGACAATCCTGTGATGTTTGTAGAGTTCAGTCAATAAAGTTTGCAGATGTAGCAACTTTCGGAATTGCAGTGCCTGGAACACTGATTTTGCATCTGTCAAAAACTCTACAGGCTGTGGGCTAAGATTACTGTTCAGCAGTTTTTCTATTCCCAACTTTATTGCTTGCACTGCTGCATCGTAATTGTGACAATATTTCCCTGTTGCAATATATTCCATATCCCTAGCGTTATTTTTTGGGTACTCTATGTAGACCCCTGCTCCCCTTTTCTTTTCTATATATTGATCGAATCACCACACAGAGATATTATGAGCACCCTATATAACACATGTTACTACAAGTATGATAAACTATTCAGAAGATGATTCTCAAAAAAGAAAAAAGAATGACTGTCTCTCTATTTTAATGCTTGAGATTTAATTGTCTATCGCTATGATCATAACAGGATTTTACGCTGCTTTCATTTTCATATTAGGATTATTAACTGTTTCTTTCTTAATAGTAGGACTTTTAAATGAATCTCTTTTCATACTAAGATTTTCAACTGCTTTTATCTTCATGCTAGTATTTTAAATTATCTCTCAGGTCATTCAAGGATTTTCAAAAGGTTAAATTTTGATGCTAGAAATATAAACTCTCTCACCTCTCTTAACTCCTACATTTTAATCTCTATCTATTAATGTTAGAAATTTAAAATGCCTATCTCTCATTCTCTTTCTTCTATCTATATCTTAATGTTTAATATATATAACTGCACATCTGTTCTCTCTCTCTCTCTCTCTCTCTCTCTCTCTCTCTCTGTTAATGTTTGACTTTTAAACTGCCTCTCTCCCTCTCCAATGACATGAATTATGTGCAATTGTCTGTCTCCAACTCCTCTCTCTTTTTCTACTACAATTTTGAAATTTCAACTGCATAATATTTTCCTAGTATTTTTTATACCTCTCTCTCTCTAACATTGTCTCTTCTAGACTGTACAGTGAAGTGATGAGACGGCATCATCTATTTTTTTTTGTGTGTAAATTAACTTCTTTGGTCCTGTCATCTATAAAAATGTTTAGAAACTTTAAACAGTTGATTATCAGCTAAGAAATATAATAATTCTTTGGAGGATGTATATTTAAATGTTGCATAATGTTTATAGGCACGGTTCGTTCTAACATATCAAACCTAAATTCAAAAAAGTGTTATACCGTTTAATTGTTGATGAACATGTTAATATAAACTTATATGCTTTAGAAATTAAAAGTAGTATTGCTTTATTAAAAAGGGAAGTAACTCCTGCTAGACTAATATTCTTTAAACGTCGATATATTGTAATTGTAAATTGTCAAAAGTTTTTTTCATATGCATATTGTTTTCCAGAAAATAATTTTCTCACAAAATGTGCAAGTTCTTTGAAAATTTCTATAAGAAATTGCATATCCTAAAGTATCAAATTACAAGAAATGTAAATTTTCTTAATTTGTGGTTGCAAATATTAATTTTTATAATTTCTCTCAAAAAATAAAAGTTATCTTCCTTTGCACACAGAAAAGTCAACTTCTGTCTTAAATAAGAAAACGAAGATATATAATGTCCCGTGCAGTGAACATATTTTTGAAATTACGTGAAATTGTATATAAAAATTGTGTTATTCATCTATATACTACTGCTGCTGGCTGAGTTGTATTAGGTACAGAAGCTTTTGAAGCACAGCATGTGTTCATATCCAGCACAGCATCAAAATATTCTGTGTTTATTTTCGAAAACCTTCTGCATGTGTTCAAAATATCCAGCACAGGCATCAAAATATTCTGAGACTTGTCTCTTATTATTTTCGAAAACCTTCTGGATCTATATATCTATCTATCGTTCGCCTGAAGTATTGTCTAGAACTGCAATGCCGTTTTCTGTATAAATGTTACCGTCTTTTGTCATTTTTGCAGTGGTGCATATAGTCTAGTCTGTAGTGCTGTATTAATGGTATAAGTGGACATTCCTCGGTCTACTATATTCAGTGCATTCTTGAAATATGCGTTCTGCTGTCTGGGACGCCTTTCCACATGTACATGTAGTTGAGGTACCTATCTTGAATTTTGTAGACACGTGACTGTGGAGTCAATTGTGTCCTGTTCTAATGAGTATAATGATAACTTCTGATTCATTTGATTATCTGTATCTTATAATGGTATGTAACCGGCGCATCTGGTTGTGTGCCTGTTGCACCTTCTTTTGAAAGCTGATCTGCTCTCTAGTTTCCTGGTATTCCATAGAGAGATGAGATCCACTGCAGGACAATCCTGTGATGTTTGTAGAGTTCAGTCAATAAAGTTTGCAGATGTAGCAACTTTCGGAATTGCAGTGCCTGGAACACTGATCTTGCATCTGTCAAAAACTCTACAGGCTGTGGGCTAAGATTACTGTTCAGCAGTTTTTCTATTCCCAACTTTATTGCTTGCACTGCTGCATCGTAATTGTGACAATATTTCCCTGTTGCAATATATTCCATATCCCTAGCGTTATTTTTTGGGTACTCTATGTAGACCCCTGCTCCCCTTTTCTTTTCTATATATTGATCGAATCACCACACAGAGATATTATGAGCACCCTATATAACACATGTTACTACAAGTATGATAAACTATTCAGAAGATGATTCTCAAAAAAGAAAAAAGAATGACTGTCTCTCTATTTTAATGCTTGAGATTTAATTGTCTATCGCTATGATCATAACAGGATTTTACGCTGCTTTCATTTTCATATTAGGATTATTAACTGTTTCTTTCTTAATAGTAGGACTTTTAAATGAATCTCTTTTCATACTAAGATTTTCAACTGCTTTTATCTTCATGCTAGTATTTTAAATTATCTCTCAGGTCATTCAAGGATTTTCAAAAGGTTAAATTTTGATGCTAGAAATATAAACTCTCTCACCTCTCTTAACTCCTACATTTTAATCTCTATCTATTAATGTTAGAAATTTAAAATGCCTATCTCTCATTCTCTTTCTTCTATCTATATCTTAATGTTTAATATATATAACTGCACATCTGTTTCTCTCTCTCTCTCTCTCTCTCTCTCTCTGTTAATGTTTGACTTTTAAACTGCCTCTCTCCCTCTCCAATGACATGAATTATGTGCAATTGTCTGTCTCCAACTCCTCTCTCTTTTTCTACTACAATTTTGAAATTTCAACTGCATAATATTTTCCTAGTATTTTTTATACCTCTCTCTCTCTAACATTGTCTCTTCTAGACTGTACAGTGAAGTGATGAGACGGCATCATCTATTTTTTTTTTGTGTAAATTAACTTCTTTGGTCCTGTCATCTATAAAAATGTTTAGAAACTTTAAACAGTTGATTATCAGCTAAGAAATATAATAATTCTTTGGAGGATGTATATTTAAATGTTGCATAATGTTTATAGGCACGGTTCGTTCTAACATATCAAACCTAAATTCAAAAAAGTGTTATACCGTTTAATTGTTGATGAACATGTTAATATAAACTTATATGCTTTAGAAATTAAAAGTAGTATTGCTTTATTAAAAAGGGAAGTAACTCCTGCTAGACTAATATTCTTTAAACGTCGATATATTGTAATTGTAAATTGTCAAAAGTTTTTTTCATATGCATATTGTTTTCCAGAAAATAATTTTCTCACAAAATGTGCAAGTTCTTTGAAAATTTCTATAAGAAATTGCATATCCTAAAGTATCAAATTACAAGAAATGTAAATTTTCTTAATTTGTGGTTGCAAATATTAATTTTTATAATTTCTCTCAAAAAATAAAAGTTATCTTCCTTTGCACACAGAAAAGTCAACTTCTGTCTTAAATAAGAAAACGAAGATATATAATGTCCCGTGCAGTGAACATATTTTTGAAATTACGTGAAATTGTATATAAAAATTGTGTTATTCATCTATATACTACTGCTGCTGGCTGAGTTGTATTAGGTACAGAAGCTTTTCACGCAATGAAGCTGTGTTTACAGCATGTGTTCAAAATATCCAGCACAGGCATCAAAATATTCTGAGACTTGTCTCTTATTATTTTCGAAAACCTTCTGGATCTATATATCTATCTATCGTTCGCCTGAAGTATTGTCTAGAACTGCAATGCCGTTTTCTGTATAAATGTTACCGTCTTTTGTCATTTTTGCAGTGGTGCATATAGTCTAGTCTGTAGTGCTGTATTAATGGTATAAGTGGACATTCCTCGGTCTACTATATTCAGTGCATTCTTGAAATATGCGTTCTGCTGTCTGGGACGCCTTTCCACATGTACATGTAGTTGAGGTACCTATCTTGAATTTTGTAGACACGTGACTGTGGAGTCAATTGTGTCCTGTTCTAATGAGTATAATGATAACTTCTGATTCATTTGATTATCTGTATCTTATAATGGTATGTAACCGGCGCATCTGGTTGTGTGCCTGTTGCACCTTCTTTTGAAAGCTGATCTGCTCTCTAGTTTCCTGGTATTCCATAGAGAGATGAGATCCACTGCAGGACAATCCTGTGATGTTTGTAGAGTTCAGTCAATAAAGTTTGCAGATGTAGCAACTTTCGGAATTGCAGTGCCTGGAACACTGATCTTGCATCTGTCAAAAACTCTACAGGCTGTGGGCTAAGATTACTGTTCAGCAGTTTTTCTATTCCCAACTTTATTGCTTGCACTGCTGCATCGTAATTGTGACAATATTTCCCTGTTGCAATATATTCCATATCCCTAGCGTTATTTTTTGGGTACTCTATGTAGACCCCTGCTCCCCTTTTCTTTTCTATATATTGATCGAATCACCACACAGAGATATTATGAGCACCCTATATAACACATGTTACTACAAGTATGATAAACTATTCAGAAGATGATTCTCAAAAAAGAAAAAAGAATGACTGTCTCTCTATTTTAATGCTTGAGATTTAATTGTCTATCGCTATGATCATAACAGGATTTTACGCTGCTTTCATTTTCATATTAGGATTATTAACTGTTTCTTTCTTAATAGTAGGACTTTTAAATGAATCTCTTTTCATACTAAGATTTTCAACTGCTTTTATCTTCATGCTAGTATTTTAAATTATCTCTCAGGTCATTCAAGGATTTTCAAAAGGTTAAATTTTGATGCTAGAAATATAAACTCTCTCACCTCTCTTAACTCCTACATTTTAATCTCTATCTATTAATGTTAGAAATTTAAAATGCCTATCTCTCATTCTCTTTCTTCTATCTATATCTTAATGTTTAATATATATAACTGCACATCTGTTTCTCTCTCTCTCTCTCTCTCTCTCTCTCTCTCTGTTAATGTTTGACTTTTAAACTGCCTCTCTCCCTCTCCAATGACATGAATTATGTGCAATTGTCTGTCTCCAACTCCTCTCTCTTTTTCTACTACAATTTTGAAATTTCAACTGCATAATATTTTCCTAGTATTTTTTATACCTCTCTCTCTCTAACATTGTCTCTTCTAGACTGTACAGTGAAGTGATGAGACGGCATCATCTATTTTTTTTTTGTGTAAATTAACTTCTTTGGTCCTGTCATCTATAAAAATGTTTAGAAACTTTAAACAGTTGATTATCAGCTAAGAAATATAATAATTCTTTGGAGGATGTATATTTAAATGTTGCATAATGTTTATAGGCACGGTTCGTTCTAACATATCAAACCTAAATTCAAAAAAGTGTTATACCGTTTAATTGTTGATGAACATGTTAATATAAACTTATATGCTTTAGAAATTAAAAGTAGTATTGCTTTATTAAAAAGGGAAGTAACTCCTGCTAGACTAATATTCTTTAAACGTCGATATATTGTAATTGTAAATTGTCAAAAGTTTTTTTCATATGCATATTGTTTTCCAGAAAATAATTTTCTCACAAAATGTGCAAGTTCTTTGAAAATTTCTATAAGAAATTGCATATCCTAAAGTATCAAATTACAAGAAATGTAAATTTTCTTAATTTGTGGTTGCAAATATTAATTTTTATAATTTCTCTCAAAAAATAAAAGTTATCTTCCTTTGCACACAGAAAAGTCAACTTCTGTCTTAAATAAGAAAACGAAGATATATAATGTCCCGTGCAGTGAACATATTTTTGAAATTACGTGAAATTGTATATAAAAATTGTGTTATTCATCTATATACTACTGCTGCTGGCTGAGTTGTATTAGGTACAGAAGCTTTTCACGCAATGAAGCTGTGTTTACAGCATGTGTTCAAAATATCCAGCACAGGCATCAAAATATTCTGAGACTTGTCTCTTATTATTTTCGAAAACCTTCTGGATCTATATATCTATCTATCGTTCGCCTGAAGTATTGTCTAGAACTGCAATGCCGTTTTCTGTATAAATGTTACCGTCTTTTGTCATTTTTGCAGTGGTGCATATAGTCTAGTCTGTAGTGCTGTATTAATGGTATAAGTGGACATTCCTCGGTCTACTATATTCAGTGCATTCTTGAAATATGCGTTCTGCTGTCTGGGACGCCTTTCCACATGTACATGTAGTTGAGGTACCTATCTTGAATTTTGTAGACACGTGACTGTGGAGTCAATTGTGTCCTGTTCTAATGAGTATAATGATAACTTCTGATTCATTTGATTATCTGTATCTTATAATGGTATGTAACCGGCGCATCTGGTTGTGTGCCTGTTGCACCTTCTTTTGAAAGCTGATCTGCTCTCTAGTTTCCTGGTATTCCATAGAGAGATGAGATCCACTGCAGGACAATCCTGTGATGTTTGTAGAGTTCAGTCAATAAAGTTTGCAGATGTAGCAACTTTCGGAATTGCAGTGCCTGGAACACTGATCTTGCATCTGTCAAAAACTCTACAGGCTGTGGGCTAAGATTACTGTTCAGCAGTTTTTCTATTCCCAACTTTATTGCTTGCACTGCTGCATCGTAATTGTGACAATATTTCCCTGTTGCAATATATTCCATATCCCTAGCGTTATTTTTTGGGTACTCTATGTAGACCCCTGCTCCCCTTTTCTTTTCTATATATTGATCGAATCACCACACAGAGATATTATGAGCACCCTATATAACACATGTTACTACAAGTATGATAAACTATTCAGAAGATGATTCTCAAAAAAGAAAAAAGAATGACTGTCTCTCTATTTTAATGCTTGAGATTTAATTGTCTATCGCTATGATCATAACAGGATTTTACGCTGCTTTCATTTTCATATTAGGATTATTAACTGTTTCTTTCTTAATAGTAGGACTTTTAAATGAATCTCTTTTCATACTAAGATTTTCAACTGCTTTTATCTTCATGCTAGTATTTTAAATTATCTCTCAGGTCATTCAAGGATTTTCAAAAGGTTAAATTTTGATGCTAGAAATATAAACTCTCTCACCTCTCTTAACTCCTACATTTTAATCTCTATCTATTAATGTTAGAAATTTAAAATGCCTATCTCTCATTCTCTTTCTTCTATCTATATCTTAATGTTTAATATATATAACTGCACATCTGTTTCTCTCTCTCTCTCTCTCTCTCTCTCTCTGTTAATGTTTGACTTTTAAACTGCCTCTCTCCCTCTCCAATGACATGAATTATGTGCAATTGTCTGTCTCCAACTCCTCTCTCTTTTTCTACTACAATTTTGAAATTTCAACTGCATAATATTTTCCTAGTATTTTTTATACCTCTCTCTCTCTAACATTGTCTCTTCTAGACTGTACAGTGAAGTGATGAGACGGCATCATCTATTTTTTTTTTGTGTAAATTAACTTCTTTGGTCCTGTCATCTATAAAAATGTTTAGAAACTTTAAACAGTTGATTATCAGCTAAGAAATATAATAATTCTTTGGAGGATGTATATTTAAATGTTGCATAATGTTTATAGGCACGGTTCGTTCTAACATATCAAACCTAAATTCAAAAAAGTGTTATACCGTTTAATTGTTGATGAACATGTTAATATAAACTTATATGCTTTAGAAATTAAAAGTAGTATTGCTTTATTAAAAAGGGAAGTAACTCCTGCTAGACTAATATTCTTTAAACGTCGATATATTGTAATTGTAAATTGTCAAAAGTTTTTTTCATATGCATATTGTTTTCCAGAAAATAATTTTCTCACAAAATGTGCAAGTTCTTTGAAAATTTCTATAAGAAATTGCATATCCTAAAGTATCAAATTACAAGAAATGTAAATTTTCTTAATTTGTGGTTGCAAATATTAATTTTTATAATTTCTCTCAAAAAATAAAAGTTATCTTCCTTTGCACACAGAAAAGTCAACTTCTGTCTTAAATAAGAAAACGAAGATATATAATGTCCCGTGCAGTGAACATATTTTTGAAATTACGTGAAATTGTATATAAAAATTGTGTTATTCATCTATATACTACTGCTGCTGGCTGAGTTGTATTAGGTACAGAAGCTTTTCACGCAATGAAGCTGTGTTTACAGCATGTGTTCAAAATATCCAGCACAGGCATCAAAATATTCTGAGACTTGTCTCTTATTATTTTCGAAAACCTTCTGGATCTATATATCTATCTATCGTTCGCCTGAAGTATTGTCTAGAACTGCAATGCCGTTTTCTGTATAAATGTTACCGTCTTTTGTCATTTTTGCAGTGGTGCATATAGTCTAGTCTGTAGTGCTGTATTAATGGTATAAGTGGACATTCCTCGGTCTACTATATTCAGTGCATTCTTGAAATATGCGTTCTGCTGTCTGGGACGCCTTTCCACATGTACATGTAGTTGAGGTACCTATCTTGAATTTTGTAGACACGTGACTGTGGAGTCAATTGTGTCCTGTTCTAATGAGTATAATGATAACTTCTGATTCATTTGATTATCTGTATCTTATAATGGTATGTAACCGGCGCATCTGGTTGTGTGCCTGTTGCACCTTCTTTTGAAAGCTGATCTGCTCTCTAGTTTCCTGGTATTCCATAGAGAGATGAGATCCACTGCAGGACAATCCTGTGATGTTTGTAGAGTTCAGTCAATAAAGTTTGCAGATGTAGCAACTTTCGGAATTGCAGTGCCTGGAACACTGATCTTGCATCTGTCAAAAACTCTACAGGCTGTGGGCTAAGATTACTGTTCAGCAGTTTTTCTATTCCCAACTTTATTGCTTGCACTGCTGCATCGTAATTGTGACAATATTTCCCTGTTGCAATATATTCCATATCCCTAGCGTTATTTTTTGGGTACTCTATGTAGACCCCTGCTCCCCTTTTCTTTTCTATATATTGATCGAATCACCACACAGAGATATTATGAGCACCCTATATAACACATGTTACTACAAGTATGATAAACTATTCAGAAGATGATTCTCAAAAAAGAAAAAAGAATGACTGTCTCTCTATTTTAATGCTTGAGATTTAATTGTCTATCGCTATGATCATAACAGGATTTTACGCTGCTTTCATTTTCATATTAGGATTATTAACTGTTTCTTTCTTAATAGTAGGACTTTTAAATGAATCTCTTTTCATACTAAGATTTTCAACTGCTTTTATCTTCATGCTAGTATTTTAAATTATCTCTCAGGTCATTCAAGGATTTTCAAAAGGTTAAATTTTGATGCTAGAAATATAAACTCTCTCACCTCTCTTAACTCCTACATTTTAATCTCTATCTATTAATGTTAGAAATTTAAAATGCCTATCTCTCATTCTCTTTCTTCTATCTATATCTAATGTTTAATATATATAACTGCACATCTGTTTCTCTCTCTCTCTCTCTCTCTCTCTCTGTTAATGTTTGACTTTTAAACTGCCTCTCTCCCTCTCCAATGACATGAATTATGTGCAATTGTCTGTCTCCAACTCCTCTCTCTTTTTCTACTACAATTTTGAAATTTCAACTGCATAATATTTTCCTAGTATTTTTTATACCTCTCTCTCTCTAACATTGTCTCTTCTAGACTGTACAGTGAAGTGATGAGACGGCATCATCTATTTTTTTTGTGTGTAAATTAACTTCTTTGGTCCTGTCATCTATAAAAATGTTTAGAAACTTTAAACAGTTGATTATCAGCTAAGAAATATAATAATTCTTTGGAGGATGTATATTTAAATGTTGCATAATGTTTATAGGCACGGTTCGTTCTAACATATCAAACCTAAATTCAAAAAAGTGTTATACCGTTTAATTGTTGATGAACATGTTAATATAAACTTATATGCTTTAGAAATTAAAAGTAGTATTGCTTTATTAAAAAGGGAAGTAACTCCTGCTAGACTAATATTCTTTAAACGTCGATATATTGTAATTGTAAATTGTCAAAAGTTTTTTTCATATGCATATTGTTTTCCAGAAAATAATTTTCTCACAAAATGTGCAAGTTCTTTGAAAATTTCTATAAGAAATTGCATATCCTAAAGTATCAAATTACAAGAAATGTAAATTTTCTTAATTTGTGGTTGCAAATATTAATTATTTATAATTTCTCTCAAAAAATAAAAGTTATCTTCCTTTGCACACAGAAAAGTCAACTTCTGTCTTAAATAAGAAAACGAAGATATATAATGTCCCGTGCAGTGAACATATTTTTGAAATTACGTGAAATTGTATATAAAAATTGTGTTATTCATCTATATACTACTGCTGCTGGCTGAGTTGTATTAGGTACAGAAGCTTTTCACGCAATGAAGCTGTGTTTACAGCATGTGTTCAAAATATCCAGCACAGGCATCAAAATATTCTGAGACTTGTCTCTTATTATTTTCGAAAACCTTCTGGATCTATATATCTATCTATCGTTCGCCTGAAGTATTGTCTAGAACTGCAATGCCGTTTTCTGTATAAATGTTACCGTCTTTTGTCATTTTTGCAGTGGTGCATATAGTCTAGTCTGTAGTGCTGTATTAATGGTATAAGTGGACATTCCTCGGTCTACTATATTCAGTGCATTCTTGAAATATGCGTTCTGCTGTCTGGGACGCCTTTCCACATGTACATGTAGTTGAGGTACCTATCTTGAATTTTGTAGACACGTGACTGTGGAGTCAATTGTGTCCTGTTCTAATGAGTATAATGATAACTTCTGATTCATTTGATTATCTGTATCTTATAATGGTATGTAACCGGCGCATCTGGTTGTGTGCCTGTTGCACCTTCTTTTGAAAGCTGATCTGCTCTCTAGTTTCCTGGTATTCCATAGAGAGATGAGATCCACTGCAGGACAATCCTGTGATGTTTGTAGAGTTCAGTCAATAAAGTTTGCAGATGTAGCAACTTTCGGAATTGCAGTGCCTGGAACACTGATCTTGCATCTGTCAAAAACTCTACAGGCTGTGGGCTAAGATTACTGTTCAGCAGTTTTTCTATTCCCAACTTTATTGCTTGCACTGCTGCATCGTAATTGTGACAATATTTCCCTGTTGCAATATATTCCATATCCCTAGCGTTATTTTTTGGGTACTCTATGTAGACCCCTGCTCCCCTTTTCTTTTCTATATATTGATCGAATCACCACACAGAGATATTATGAGCACCCTATATAACACATGTTACTACAAGTATGATAAACTATTCAGAAGATGATTCTCAAAAAAGAAAAAAGAATGACTGTCTCTCTATTTTAATGCTTGAGATTTAATTGTCTATCGCTATGATCATAACAGGATTTTACGCTGCTTTCATTTTCATATTAGGATTATTAACTGTTTCTTTCTTAATAGTAGGACTTTTAAATGAATCTCTTTTCATACTAAGATTTTCAACTGCTTTTATCTTCATGCTAGTATTTTAAATTATCTCTCAGGTCATTCAAGGATTTTCAAAAGGTTAAATTTTGATGCTAGAAATATAAACTCTCTCACCTCTCTTAACTCCTACATTTTAATCTCTATCTATTAATGTTAGAAATTTAAAATGCCTATCTCTCATTCTCTTTCTTCTATCTATATCCTAATGTTTAATATATATAACTGCACATCTGTTTCTCTCTCTCTCTCTCTCTCTCTCTCTCTGTTAATGTTTGACTTTTAAACTGCCTCTCTCCCTCTCCAATGACATGAATTATGTGCAATTGTCTGTCTCCAACTCCTCTCTCTTTTTCTACTACAATTTTGAAATTTCAACTGCATAATATTTTCCTAGTATTTTTTATACCTCTCTCTCTCTAACATTGTCTCTTCTAGACTGTACAGTGAAGTGATGAGACGGCATCATCTATTTTTTTTGGTGTAAATTAACTTCTTTGGTCCTGTCATCTATAAAAATGTTTAGAAACTTTAAACAGTTGATTATCAGCTAAGAAATATAATAATTCTTTGGAGGATGTATATTTAAATGTTGCATAATGTTTATAGGCACGGTTCGTTCTAACATATCAAACCTAAATTCAAAAAAGTGTTATACCGTTTAATTGTTGATGAACATGTTAATATAAACTTATATGCTTTAGAAATTAAAAGTAGTATTGCTTTATTAAAAAGGGAAGTAACTCCTGCTAGACTAATATTCTTTAAACGTCGATATATTGTAATTGTAAATTGTCAAAAGTTTTTTTCATATGCATATTGTTTTCCAGAAAATAATTTTCTCACAAAATGTGCAAGTTCTTTGAAAATTTCTATAAGAAATTGCATATCCTAAAGTATCAAATTACAAGAAATGTAAATTTTCTTAATTTGTGGTTGCAAATATTAATTGTTATAATTTCTCTCAAAAAATAAAAGTTATCTTCCTTTGCACACAGAAAAGTCAACTTCTGTCTTAAATAAGAAAACGAAGATATATAATGTCCCGTGCAGTGAACATATTTTTGAAATTACGTGAAATTGTATATAAAAATTGTGTTATTCATCTATATACTACTGCTGCTGGCTGAGTTGTATTAGGTACAGAAGCTTTTCACGCAATGAAGCTGTGTTTACAGCATGTGTTCAAAATATCCAGCACAGGCATCAAAATATTCTGAGACTTGTCTCTTATTATTTTCGAAAACCTTCTGGATCTATATATCTATCTATCGTTCGCCTGAAGTATTGTCTAGAACTGCAATGCCGTTTTCTGTATAAATGTTACCGTCTTTTGTCATTTTTGCAGTGGTGCATATAGTCTAGTCTGTAGTGCTGTATTAATGGTATAAGTGGACATTCCTCGGTCTACTATATTCAGTGCATTCTTGAAATATGCGTTCTGCTGTCTGGGACGCCTTTCCACATGTACATGTAGTTGAGGTACCTATCTTGAATTTTGTAGACACGTGACTGTGGAGTCAATTGTGTCCTGTTCTAATGAGTATAATGATAACTTCTGATTCATTTGATTATCTGTATCTTATAATGGTATGTAACCGGCGCATCTGGTTGTGTGCCTGTTGCACCTTCTTTTGAAAGCTGATCTGCTCTCTAGTTTCCTGGTATTCCATAGAGAGATGAGATCCACTGCAGGACAATCCTGTGATGTTTGTAGAGTTCAGTCAATAAAGTTTGCAGATGTAGCAACTTTCGGAATTGCAGTGCCTGGAACACTGATCTTGCATCTGTCAAAAACTCTACAGGCTGTGGGCTAAGATTACTGTTCAGCAGTTTTTCTATTCCCAACTTTATTGCTTGCACTGCTGCATCGTAATTGTGACAATATTTCCCTGTTGCAATATATTCCATATCCCTAGCGTTATTTTTTGGGTACTCTATGTAGACCCCTGCTCCCCTTTTCTTTTCTATATATTGATCGAATCACCACACAGAGATATTATGAGCACCCTATATAACACATGTTACTACAAGTATGATAAACTATTCAGAAGATGATTCTCAAAAAAGAAAAAAGAATGACTGTCTCTCTATTTTAATGCTTGAGATTTAATTGTCTATCGCTATGATCATAACAGGATTTTACGCTGCTTTCATTTTCATATTAGGATTATTAACTGTTTCTTTCTTAATAGTAGGACTTTTAAATGAATCTCTTTTCATACTAAGATTTTCAACTGCTTTTATCTTCATGCTAGTATTTTAAATTATCTCTCAGGTCATTCAAGGATTTTCAAAAGGTTAAATTTTGATGCTAGAAATATAAACTCTCTCACCTCTCTTAACTCCTACATTTTAATCTCTATCTATTAATGTTAGAAATTTAAAATGCCTATCTCTCATTCTCTTTCTTCTATCTATATCCTAATGTTTAATATATATAACTGCACATCTGTTTCTCTCTCTCTCTCTCTCTCTCTGTTAATGTTTGACTTTTAAACTGCCTCTCTCCCTCTCCAATGACATGAATTATGTGCAATTGTCTGTCTCCAACTCCTCTCTCTTTTTCTACTACAATTTTGAAATTTCAACTGCATAATATTTTCCTAGTATTTTTTATACCTCTCTCTCTCTAACATTGTCTCTTCTAGACTGTACAGTGAAGTGATGAGACGGCATCATCTATTTTTTTTGGTGTAAATTAACTTCTTTGGTCCTGTCATCTATAAAAATGTTTAGAAACTTTAAACAGTTGATTATCAGCTAAGAAATATAATAATTCTTTGGAGGATGTATATTTAAATGTTGCATAATGTTTATAGGCACGGTTCGTTCTAACATATCAAACCTAAATTCAAAAAAGTGTTATACCGTTTAATTGTTGATGAACATGTTAATATAAACTTATATGCTTTAGAAATTAAAAGTAGTATTGCTTTATTAAAAAGGGAAGTAACTCCTGCTAGACTAATATTCTTTAAACGTCGATATATTGTAATTGTAAATTGTCAAAAGTTTTTTTCATATGCATATTGTTTTCCAGAAAATAATTTTCTCACAAAATGTGCAAGTTCTTTGAAAATTTCTATAAGAAATTGCATATCCTAAAGTATCAAATTACAAGAAATGTAAATTTTCTTAATTTGTGGTTGCAAATATTAATTGTTATAATTTCTCTCAAAAAATAAAAGTTATCTTCCTTTGCACACAGAAAAGTCAACTTCTGTCTTAAATAAGAAAACGAAGATATATAATGTCCCGTGCAGTGAACATATTTTTGAAATTACGTGAAATTGTATATAAAAATTGTGTTATTCATCTATATACTACTGCTGCTGGCTGAGTTGTATTAGGTACAGAAGCTTTTCACGCAATGAAGCTGTGTTTACAGCATGTGTTCAAAATATCCAGCACAGGCATCAAAATATTCTGAGACTTGTCTCTTATTATTTTCGAAAACCTTCTGGATCTATATATCTATCTATCGTTCGCCTGAAGTATTGTCTAGAACTGCAATGCCGTTTTCTGTATAAATGTTACCGTCTTTTGTCATTTTTGCAGTGGTGCATATAGTCTAGTCTGTAGTGCTGTATTAATGGTATAAGTGGACATTCCTCGGTCTACTATATTCAGTGCATTCTTGAAATATGCGTTCTGCTGTCTGGGACGCCTTTCCACATGTACATGTAGTTGAGGTACCTATCTTGAATTTTGTAGACACGTGACTGTGGAGTCAATTGTGTCCTGTTCTAATGAGTATAATGATAACTTCTGATTCATTTGATTATCTGTATCTTATAATGGTATGTAACCGGCGCATCTGGTTGTGTGCCTGTTGCACCTTCTTTTGAAAGCTGATCTGCTCTCTAGTTTCCTGGTATTCCATAGAGAGATGAGATCCACTGCAGGACAATCCTGTGATGTTTGTAGAGTTCAGTCAATAAAGTTTGCAGATGTAGCAACTTTCGGAATTGCAGTGCCTGGAACACTGATCTTGCATCTGTCAAAAACTCTACAGGCTGTGGGCTAAGATTACTGTTCAGCAGTTTTTCTATTCCCAACTTTATTGCTTGCACTGCTGCATCGTAATTGTGACAATATTTCCCTGTTGCAATATATTCCATATCCCTAGCGTTATTTTTTGGGTACTCTATGTAGACCCCTGCTCCCCTTTTCTTTTCTATATATTGATCGAATCACCACACAGAGATATTATGAGCACCCTATATAACACATGTTACTACAAGTATGATAAACTATTCAGAAGATGATTCTCAAAAAAGAAAAAAGAATGACTGTCTCTCTATTTTAATGCTTGAGATTTAATTGTCTATCGCTATGATCATAACAGGATTTTACGCTGCTTTCATTTTCATATTAGGATTATTAACTGTTTCTTTCTTAATAGTAGGACTTTTAAATGAATCTCTTTTCATACTAAGATTTTCAACTGCTTTTATCTTCATGCTAGTATTTTAAATTATCTCTCAGGTCATTCAAGGATTTTCAAAAGGTTAAATTTTGATGCTAGAAATATAAACTCTCTCACCTCTCTTAACTCCTACATTTTAATCTCTATCTATTAATGTTAGAAATTTAAAATGCCTATCTCTCATTCTCTTTCTTCTATCTATATCCTAATGTTTAATATATATAACTGCACATCTGTTCTCTCTCTCTCTCTCTCTCTCTCTCTCTCTGTTAATGTTTGACTTTTAAACTGCCTCTCTCCCTCTCCAATGACATGAATTATGTGCAATTGTCTGTCTCCAACTCCTCTCTCTTTTTCTACTACAATTTTGAAATTTCAACTGCATAATATTTTCCTAGTATTTTTTATACCTCTCTCTCTCTAACATTGTCTCTTCTAGACTGTACAGTGAAGTGATGAGACGGCATCATCTATTTTTTTTTGTGTAAATTAACTTCTTTGGTCCTGTCATCTATAAAAATGTTTAGAAACTTTAAACAGTTGATTATCAGCTAAGAAATATAATAATTCTTTGGAGGATGTATATTTAAATGTTGCATAATGTTTATAGGCACGGTTCGTTCTAACATATCAAACCTAAATTCAAAAAAGTGTTATACCGTTTAATTGTTGATGAACATGTTAATATAAACTTATATGCTTTAGAAATTAAAAGTAGTATTGCTTTATTAAAAAGGGAAGTAACTCCTGCTAGACTAATATTCTTTAAACGTCGATATATTGTAATTGTAAATTGTCAAAAGTTTTTTTCATATGCATATTGTTTTCCAGAAAATAATTTTCTCACAAAATGTGCAAGTTCTTTGAAAATTTCTATAAGAAATTGCATATCCTAAAGTATCAAATTACAAGAAATGTAAATTTTCTTAATTTGTGGTTGCAAATATTAATTGTTATAATTTCTCTCAAAAAATAAAAGTTATCTTCCTTTGCACACAGAAAAGTCAACTTCTGTCTTAAATAAGAAAACGAAGATATATAATGTCCCGTGCAGTGAACATATTTTTGAAATTACGTGAAATTGTATATAAAAATTGTGTTATTCATCTATATACTACTGCTGCTGGCTGAGTTGTATTAGGTACAGAAGCTTTTCACGCAATGAAGCTGTGTTTACAGCATGTGTTCAAAATATCCAGCACAGGCATCAAAATATTCTGAGACTTGTCTCTTATTATTTTCGAAAACCTTCTGGATCTATATATCTATCTATCGTTCGCCTGAAGTATTGTCTAGAACTGCAATGCCGTTTTCTGTATAAATGTTACCGTCTTTTGTCATTTTTGCAGTGGTGCATATAGTCTAGTCTGTAGTGCTGTATTAATGGTATAAGTGGACATTCCTCGGTCTACTATATTCAGTGCATTCTTGAAATATGCGTTCTGCTGTCTGGGACGCCTTTCCACATGTACATGTAGTTGAGGTACCTATCTTGAATTTTGTAGACACGTGACTGTGGAGTCAATTGTGTCCTGTTCTAATGAGTATAATGATAACTTCTGATTCATTTGATTATCTGTATCTTATAATGGTATGTAACCGGCGCATCTGGTTGTGTGCCTGTTGCACCTTCTTTTGAAAGCTGATCTGCTCTCTAGTTTCCTGGTATTCCATAGAGAGATGAGATCCACTGCAGGACAATCCTGTGATGTTTGTAGAGTTCAGTCAATAAAGTTTGCAGATGTAGCAACTTTCGGAATTGCAGTGCCTGGAACACTGATCTTGCATCTGTCAAAAACTCTACAGGCTGTGGGCTAAGATTACTGTTCAGCAGTTTTTCTATTCCCAACTTTATTGCTTGCACTGCTGCATCGTAATTGTGACAATATTTCCCTGTTGCAATATATTCCATATCCCTAGCGTTATTTTTTGGGTACTCTATGTAGACCCCTGCTCCCCTTTTCTTTTCTATATATTGATCGAATCACCACACAGAGATATTATGAGCACCCTATATAACACATGTTACTACAAGTATGATAAACTATTCAGAAGATGATTCTCAAAAAAGAAAAAAGAATGACTGTCTCTCTATTTTAATGCTTGAGATTTAATTGTCTATCGCTATGATCATAACAGGATTTTACGCTGCTTTCATTTTCATATTAGGATTATTAACTGTTTCTTTCTTAATAGTAGGACTTTTAAATGAATCTCTTTTCATACTAAGATTTTCAACTGCTTTTATCTTCATGCTAGTATTTTAAATTATCTCTCAGGTCATTCAAGGATTTTCAAAAGGTTAAATTTTGATGCTAGAAATATAAACTCTCTCACCTCTCTTAACTCCTACATTTTAATCTCTATCTATTAATGTTAGAAATTTAAAATGCCTATCTCTCATTCTCTTTCTTCTATCTATATCCTAATGTTTAATATATATAACTGCACATCTGTTTCTCTCTCTCTCTCTCTCTCTCTCTCTAATGTTTGACTTTTAAACTGCCTCTCTCCCTCTCCAATGACATGAATTATGTGCAATTGTCTGTCTCCAACTCCTCTCTCTTTTTCTACTACAATTTTGAAATTTCAACTGCATAATATTTTCCTAGTATTTTTTATACCTCTCTCTCTCTAACATTGTCTCTTCTAGACTGTACAGTGAAGTGATGAGACGGCATCATCTATTTTTTTTTTGTGTAAATTAACTTCTTTGGTCCTGTCATCTATAAAAATGTTTAGAAACTTTAAACAGTTGATTATCAGCTAAGAAATATAATAATTCTTTGGAGGATGTATATTTAAATGTTGCATAATGTTTATAGGCACGGTTCGTTCTAACATATCAAACCTAAATTCAAAAAAGTGTTATACCGTTTAATTGTTGATGAACATGTTAATATAAACTTATATGCTTTAGAAATTAAAAGTAGTATTGCTTTATTAAAAAGGGAAGTAACTCCTGCTAGACTAATATTCTTTAAACGTCGATATATTGTAATTGTAAATTGTCAAAAGTTTTTTTCATATGCATATTGTTTTCCAGAAAATAATTTTCTCACAAAATGTGCAAGTTCTTTGAAAATTTCTATAAGAAATTGCATATCCTAAAGTATCAAATTACAAGAAATGTAAATTTTCTTAATTTGTGGTTGCAAATATTAATTGTTATAATTTCTCTCAAAAAATAAAAGTTATCTTCCTTTGCACACAGAAAAGTCAACTTCTGTCTTAAATAAGAAAACGAAGATATATAATGTCCCGTGCAGTGAACATATTTTTGAAATTACGTGAAATTGTATATAAAAATTGTGTTATTCATCTATATACTACTGCTGCTGGCTGAGTTGTATTAGGTACAGAAGCTTTTCACGCAATGAAGCTGTGTTTACAGCATGTGTTCAAAATATCCAGCACAGGCATCAAAATATTCTGAGACTTGTCTCTTATTATTTTCGAAAACCTTCTGGATCTATATATCTATCTATCGTTCGCCTGAAGTATTGTCTAGAACTGCAATGCCGTTTTCTGTATAAATGTTACCGTCTTTTGTCATTTTTGCAGTGGTGCATATAGTCTAGTCTGTAGTGCTGTATTAATGGTATAAGTGGACATTCCTCGGTCTACTATATTCAGTGCATTCTTGAAATATGCGTTCTGCTGTCTGGGACGCCTTTCCACATGTACATGTAGTTGAGGTACCTATCTTGAATTTTGTAGACACGTGACTGTGGAGTCAATTGTGTCCTGTTCTAATGAGTATAATGATAACTTCTGATTCATTTGATTATCTGTATCTTATAATGGTATGTAACCGGCGCATCTGGTTGTGTGCCTGTTGCACCTTCTTTTGAAAGCTGATCTGCTCTCTAGTTTCCTGGTATTCCATAGAGAGATGAGATCCACTGCAGGACAATCCTGTGATGTTTGTAGAGTTCAGTCAATAAAGTTTGCAGATGTAGCAACTTTCGGAATTGCAGTGCCTGGAACACTGATCTTGCATCTGTCAAAAACTCTACAGGCTGTGGGCTAAGATTACTGTTCAGCAGTTTTTCTATTCCCAACTTTATTGCTTGCACTGCTGCATCGTAATTGTGACAATATTTCCCTGTTGCAATATATTCCATATCCCTAGCGTTATTTTTTGGGTACTCTATGTAGACCCCTGCTCCCCTTTTCTTTTCTATATATTGATCGAATCACCACACAGAGATATTATGAGCACCCTATATAACACATGTTACTACAAGTATGATAAACTATTCAGAAGATGATTCTCAAAAAAGAAAAAAGAATGACTGTCTCTCTATTTTAATGCTTGAGATTTAATTGTCTATCGCTATGATCATAACAGGATTTTACGCTGCTTTCATTTTCATATTAGGATTATTAACTGTTTCTTTCTTAATAGTAGGACTTTTAAATGAATCTCTTTTCATACTAAGATTTTCAACTGCTTTTATCTTCATGCTAGTATTTTAAATTATCTCTCAGGTCATTCAAGGATTTTCAAAAGGTTAAATTTTGATGCTAGAAATATAAACTCTCTCACCTCTCTTAACTCCTACATTTTAATCTCTATCTATTAATGTTAGAAATTTAAAATGCCTATCTCTCATTCTCTTTCTTCTATCTATATCCTAATGTTTAATATATATAACTGCACATCTGTTTCTCTCTCTCTCTCTCTCTCTCTCTCTGTTAATGTTTGACTTTTAAACTGCCTCTCTCCCTCTCCAATGACATGAATTATGTGCAATTGTCTGTCTCCAACTCCTCTCTCTTTTTCTACTACAATTTTGAAATTTCAACTGCATAATATTTTCCTAGTATTTTTTATACCTCTCTCTCTCTAACATTGTCTCTTCTAGACTGTACAGTGAAGTGATGAGACGGCATCATCTATTTTTTTTTTGTGTAAATTAACTTCTTTGGTCCTGTCATCTATAAAAATGTTTAGAAACTTTAAACAGTTGATTATCAGCTAAGAAATATAATAATTCTTTGGAGGATGTATATTTAAATGTTGCATAATGTTTATAGGCACGGTTCGTTCTAACATATCAAACCTAAATTCAAAAAAGTGTTATACCGTTTAATTGTTGATGAACATGTTAATATAAACTTATATGCTTTAGAAATTAAAAGTAGTATTGCTTTATTAAAAAGGGAAGTAACTCCTGCTAGACTAATATTCTTTAAACGTCGATATATTGTAATTGTAAATTGTCAAAAGTTTTTTTCATATGCATATTGTTTTCCAGAAAATAATTTTCTCACAAAATGTGCAAGTTCTTTGAAAATTTCTATAAGAAATTGCATATCCTAAAGTATCAAATTACAAGAAATGTAAATTTTCTTAATTTGTGGTTGCAAATATTAATTGTTATAATTTCTCTCAAAAAATAAAAGTTATCTTCCTTTGCACACAGAAAAGTCAACTTCTGTCTTAAATAAGAAAACGAAGATATATAATGTCCCGTGCAGTGAACATATTTTTGAAATTACGTGAAATTGTATATAAAAATTGTGTTATTCATCTATATACTACTGCTGCTGGCTGAGTTGTATTAGGTACAGAAGCTTTTCACGCAATGAAGCTGTGTTTACAGCATGTGTTCAAAATATCCAGCACAGGCATCAAAATATTCTGAGACTTGTCTCTTATTATTTTCGAAAACCTTCTGGATCTATATATCTATCTATCGTTCGCCTGAAGTATTGTCTAGAACTGCAATGCCGTTTTCTGTATAAATGTTACCGTCTTTTGTCATTTTTGCAGTGGTGCATATAGTCTAGTCTGTAGTGCTGTATTAATGGTATAAGTGGACATTCCTCGGTCTACTATATTCAGTGCATTCTTGAAATATGCGTTCTGCTGTCTGGGACGCCTTTCCACATGTACATGTAGTTGAGGTACCTATCTTGAATTTTGTAGACACGTGACTGTGGAGTCAATTGTGTCCTGTTCTAATGAGTATAATGATAACTTCTGATTCATTTGATTATCTGTATCTTATAATGGTATGTAACCGGCGCATCTGGTTGTGTGCCTGTTGCACCTTCTTTTGAAAGCTGATCTGCTCTCTAGTTTCCTGGTATTCCATAGAGAGATGAGATCCACTGCAGGACAATCCTGTGATGTTTGTAGAGTTCAGTCAATAAAGTTTGCAGATGTAGCAACTTTCGGAATTGCAGTGCCTGGAACACTGATCTTGCATCTGTCAAAAACTCTACAGGCTGTGGGCTAAGATTACTGTTCAGCAGTTTTTCTATTCCCAACTTTATTGCTTGCACTGCTGCATCGTAATTGTGACAATATTTCCCTGTTGCAATATATTCCATATCCCTAGCGTTATTTTTTGGGTACTCTATGTAGACCCCTGCTCCCCTTTTCTTTTCTATATATTGATCGAATCACCACACAGAGATATTATGAGCACCCTATATAACACATGTTACTACAAGTATGATAAACTATTCAGAAGATGATTCTCAAAAAAGAAAAAAGAATGACTGTCTCTCTATTTTAATGCTTGAGATTTAATTGTCTATCGCTATGATCATAACAGGATTTTACGCTGCTTTCATTTTCATATTAGGATTATTAACTGTTTCTTTCTTAATAGTAGGACTTTTAAATGAATCTCTTTTCATACTAAGATTTTCAACTGCTTTTATCTTCATGCTAGTATTTTAAATTATCTCTCAGGTCATTCAAGGATTTTCAAAAGGTTAAATTTTGATGCTAGAAATATAAACTCTCTCACCTCTCTTAACTCCTACATTTTAATCTCTATCTATTAATGTTAGAAATTTAAAATGCCTATCTCTCATTCTCTTTCTTCTATCTATATCCTAATGTTTAATATATATAACTGCACATCTGTTTCTCTCTCTCTCTCTCTCTCTCTCTCTCTGTTAATGTTTGACTTTTAAACTGCCTCTCTCCCTCTCCAATGACATGAATTATGTGCAATTGTCTGTCTCCAACTCCTCTCTCTTTTTCTACTACAATTTTGAAATTTCAACTGCATAATATTTTCCTAGTATTTTTTATACCTCTCTCTCTCTAACATTGTCTCTTCTAGACTGTACAGTGAAGTGATGAGACGGCATCATCTATTTTTTTTTTGTAAATTAACTTCTTTGGTCCTGTCATCTATAAAAATGTTTAGAAACTTTAAACAGTTGATTATCAGCTAAGAAATATAATAATTCTTTGGAGGATGTATATTTAAATGTTGCATAATGTTTATAGGCACGGTTCGTTCTAACATATCAAACCTAAATTCAAAAAAGTGTTATACCGTTTAATTGTTGATGAACATGTTAATATAAACTTATATGCTTTAGAAATTAAAAGTAGTATTGCTTTATTAAAAAGGGAAGTAACTCCTGCTAGACTAATATTCTTTAAACGTCGATATATTGTAATTGTAAATTGTCAAAAGTTTTTTTCATATGCATATTGTTTTCCAGAAAATAATTTTCTCACAAAATGTGCAAGTTCTTTGAAAATTTCTATAAGAAATTGCATATCCTAAAGTATCAAATTACAAGAAATGTAAATTTTCTTAATTTGTGGTTGCAAATATTAATTGTTATAATTTCTCTCAAAAAATAAAAGTTATCTTCCTTTGCACACAGAAAAGTCAACTTCTGTCTTAAATAAGAAAACGAAGATATATAATGTCCCGTGCAGTGAACATATTTTTGAAATTACGTGAAATTGTATATAAAAATTGTGTTATTCATCTATATACTACTGCTGCTGGCTGAGTTGTATTAGGTACAGAAGCTTTTCACGCAATGAAGCTGTGTTTACAGCATGTGTTCAAAATATCCAGCACAGGCATCAAAATATTCTGAGACTTGTCTCTTATTATTTTCGAAAACCTTCTGGATCTATATATCTATCTATCGTTCGCCTGAAGTATTGTCTAGAACTGCAATGCCGTTTTCTGTATAAATGTTACCGTCTTTTGTCATTTTTGCAGTGGTGCATATAGTCTAGTCTGTAGTGCTGTATTAATGGTATAAGTGGACATTCCTCGGTCTACTATATTCAGTGCATTCTTGAAATATGCGTTCTGCTGTCTGGGACGCCTTTCCACATGTACATGTAGTTGAGGTACCTATCTTGAATTTTGTAGACACGTGACTGTGGAGTCAATTGTGTCCTGTTCTAATGAGTATAATGATAACTTCTGATTCATTTGATTATCTGTATCTTATAATGGTATGTAACCGGCGCATCTGGTTGTGTGCCTGTTGCACCTTCTTTTGAAAGCTGATCTGCTCTCTAGTTTCCTGGTATTCCATAGAGAGATGAGATCCACTGCAGGACAATCCTGTGATGTTTGTAGAGTTCAGTCAATAAAGTTTGCAGATGTAGCAACTTTCGGAATTGCAGTGCCTGGAACACTGATCTTGCATCTGTCAAAAACTCTACAGGCTGTGGGCTAAGATTACTGTTCAGCAGTTTTTCTATTCCCAACTTTATTGCTTGCACTGCTGCATCGTAATTGTGACAATATTTCCCTGTTGCAATATATTCCATATCCCTAGCGTTATTTTTTGGGTACTCTATGTAGACCCCTGCTCCCCTTTTCTTTTCTATATATTGATCGAATCACCACACAGAGATATTATGAGCACCCTATATAACACATGTTACTACAAGTATGATAAACTATTCAGAAGATGATTCTCAAAAAAGAAAAAAGAATGACTGTCTCTCTATTTTAATGCTTGAGATTTAATTGTCTATCGCTATGATCATAACAGGATTTTACGCTGCTTTCATTTTCATATTAGGATTATTAACTGTTTCTTTCTTAATAGTAGGACTTTTAAATGAATCTCTTTTCATACTAAGATTTTCAACTGCTTTTATCTTCATGCTAGTATTTTAAATTATCTCTCAGGTCATTCAAGGATTTTCAAAAGGTTAAATTTTGATGCTAGAAATATAAACTCTCTCACCTCTCTTAACTCCTACATTTTAATCTCTATCTATTAATGTTAGAAATTTAAAATGCCTATCTCTCATTCTCTTTCTTCTATCTATATCCTAATGTTTAATATATATAACTGCACATCTGTTTCTCTCTCTCTCTCTCTCTCTCTCTCTGTTAATGTTTGACTTTTAAACTGCCTCTCTCCCTCTCCAATGACATGAATTATGTGCAATTGTCTGTCTCCAACTCCTCTCTCTTTTTCTACTACAATTTTGAAATTTCAACTGCATAATATTTTCCTAGTATTTTTTATACCTCTCTCTCTCTAACATTGTCTCTTCTAGACTGTACAGTGAAGTGATGAGACGGCATCATCTATTTTTTTTTTGTGTAAATTAACTTCTTTGGTCCTGTCATCTATAAAAATGTTTAGAAACTTTAAACAGTTGATTATCAGCTAAGAAATATAATAATTCTTTGGAGGATGTATATTTAAATGTTGCATAATGTTTATAGGCACGGTTCGTTCTAACATATCAAACCTAAATTCAAAAAAGTGTTATACCGTTTAATTGTTGATGAACATGTTAATATAAACTTATATGCTTTAGAAATTAAAAGTAGTATTGCTTTATTAAAAAGGGAAGTAACTCCTGCTAGACTAATATTCTTTAAACGTCGATATATTGTAATTGTAAATTGTCAAAAGTTTTTTTCATATGCATATTGTTTTCCAGAAAATAATTTTCTCACAAAATGTGCAAGTTCTTTGAAAATTTCTATAAGAAATTGCATATCCTAAAGTATCAAATTACAAGAAATGTAAATTTTCTTAATTTGTGGTTGCAAATATTAATTTTTATAATTTCTCTCAAAAAATAAAAGTTATCTTCCTTTGCACACAGAAAAGTCAACTTCTGTCTTAAATAAGAAAACGAAGATATATAATGTCCCGTGCAGTGAACATATTTTTGAAATTACGTGAAATTGTATATAAAAATTGTGTTATTCATCTATATACTACTGCTGCTGGCTGAGTTGTATTAGGTACAGAAGCTTTTCACGCAATGAAGCTGTGTTTACAGCATGTGTTCAAAATATCCAGCACAGGCATCAAAATATTCTGAGACTTGTCTCTTATTATTTTCGAAAACCTTCTGGATCTATATATCTATCTATCGTTCGCCTGAAGTATTGTCTAGAACTGCAATGCCGTTTTCTGTATAAATGTTACCGTCTTTTGTCATTTTTGCAGTGGTGCATATAGTCTAGTCTGTAGTGCTGTATTAATGGTATAAGTGGACATTCCTCGGTCTACTATATTCAGTGCATTCTTGAAATATGCGTTCTGCTGTCTGGGACGCCTTTCCACATGTACATGTAGTTGAGGTACCTATCTTGAATTTTGTAGACACGTGACTGTGGAGTCAATTGTGTCCTGTTCTAATGAGTATAATGATAACTTCTGATTCATTTGATTATCTGTATCTTATAATGGTATGTAACCGGCGCATCTGGTTGTGTGCCTGTTGCACCTTCTTTTGAAAGCTGATCTGCTCTCTAGTTTCCTGGTATTCCATAGAGAGATGAGATCCACTGCAGGACAATCCTGTGATGTTTGTAGAGTTCAGTCAATAAAGTTTGCAGATGTAGCAACTTTCGGAATTGCAGTGCCTGGAACACTGATCTTGCATCTGTCAAAAACTCTACAGGCTGTGGGCTAAGATTACTGTTCAGCAGTTTTTCTATTCCCAACTTTATTGCTTGCACTGCTGCATCGTAATTGTGACAATATTTCCCTGTTGCAATATATTCCATATCCCTAGCGTTATTTTTTGGGTACTCTATGTAGACCCCTGCTCCCCTTTTCTTTTCTATATATTGATCGAATCACCACACAGAGATATTATGAGCACCCTATATAACACATGTTACTACAAGTATGATAAACTATTCAGAAGATGATTCTCAAAAAAGAAAAAAGAATGACTGTCTCTCTATTTTAATGCTTGAGATTTAATTGTCTATCGCTATGATCATAACAGGATTTTACGCTGCTTTCATTTTCATATTAGGATTATTAACTGTTTCTTTCTTAATAGTAGGACTTTTAAATGAATCTCTTTTCATACTAAGATTTTCAACTGCTTTTATCTTCATGCTAGTATTTTAAATTATCTCTCAGGTCATTCAAGGATTTTCAAAAGGTTAAATTTTGATGCTAGAAATATAAACTCTCTCACCTCTCTTAACTCCTACATTTTAATCTCTATCTATTAATGTTAGAAATTTAAAATGCCTATCTCTCATTCTCTTTCTTCTATCTATATCCTAATGTTTAATATATATAACTGCACATCTGTTTCTCTCTCTCTCTCTCTCTCTCTCTCTGTTAATGTTTGACTTTTAAACTGCCTCTCTCCCTCTCCAATGACATGAATTATGTGCAATTGTCTGTCTCCAACTCCTCTCTCTTTTTCTACTACAATTTTGAAATTTCAACTGCATAATATTTTCCTAGTATTTTTTATACCTCTCTCTCTCTAACATTGTCTCTTCTAGACTGTACAGTGAAGTGATGAGACGGCATCATCTATTTTTTTTTTGTGTAAATTAACTTCTTTGGTCCTGTCATCTATAAAAATGTTTAGAAACTTTAAACAGTTGATTATCAGCTAAGAAATATAATAATTCTTTGGAGGATGTATATTTAAATGTTGCATAATGTTTATAGGCACGGTTCGTTCTAACATATCAAACCTAAATTCAAAAAAGTGTTATACCGTTTAATTGTTGATGAACATGTTAATATAAACTTATATGCTTTAGAAATTAAAAGTAGTATTGCTTTATTAAAAAGGGAAGTAACTCCTGCTAGACTAATATTCTTTAAACGTCGATATATTGTAATTGTAAATTGTCAAAAGTTTTTTTCATATGCATATTGTTTTCCAGAAAATAATTTTCTCACAAAATGTGCAAGTTCTTTGAAAATTTCTATAAGAAATTGCATATCCTAAAGTATCAAATTACAAGAAATGTAAATTTTCTTAATTTGTGGTTGCAAATATTAATTTTTATAATTTCTCTCAAAAAATAAAAGTTATCTTCCTTTGCACACAGAAAAGTCAACTTCTGTCTTAAATAAGAAAACGAAGATATATAATGTCCCGTGCAGTGAACATATTTTTGAAATTACGTGAAATTGTATATAAAAATTGTGTTATTCATCTATATACTACTGCTGCTGGCTGAGTTGTATTAGGTACAGAAGCTTTTCACGCAATGAAGCTGTGTTTACAGCATGTGTTCAAAATATCCAGCACAGGCATCAAAATATTCTGAGACTTGTCTCTTATTATTTTCGAAAACCTTCTGGATCTATATATCTATCTATCGTTCGCCTGAAGTATTGTCTAGAACTGCAATGCCGTTTTCTGTATAAATGTTACCGTCTTTTGTCATTTTTGCAGTGGTGCATATAGTCTAGTCTGTAGTGCTGTATTAATGGTATAAGTGGACATTCCTCGGTCTACTATATTCAGTGCATTCTTGAAATATGCGTTCTGCTGTCTGGGACGCCTTTCCACATGTACATGTAGTTGAGGTACCTATCTTGAATTTTGTAGACACGTGACTGTGGAGTCAATTGTGTCCTGTTCTAATGAGTATAATGATAACTTCTGATTCATTTGATTATCTGTATCTTATAATGGTATGTAACCGGCGCATCTGGTTGTGTGCCTGTTGCACCTTCTTTTGAAAGCTGATCTGCTCTCTAGTTTCCTGGTATTCCATAGAGAGATGAGATCCACTGCAGGACAATCCTGTGATGTTTGTAGAGTTCAGTCAATAAAGTTTGCAGATGTAGCAACTTTCGGAATTGCAGTGCCTGGAACACTGATCTTGCATCTGTCAAAAACTCTACAGGCTGTGGGCTAAGATTACTGTTCAGCAGTTTTTCTATTCCCAACTTTATTGCTTGCACTGCTGCATCGTAATTGTGACAATATTTCCCTGTTGCAATATATTCCATATCCCTAGCGTTATTTTTTGGGTACTCTATGTAGACCCCTGCTCCCCTTTTCTTTTCTATATATTGATCGAATCACCACACAGAGATATTATGAGCACCCTATATAACACATGTTACTACAAGTATGATAAACTATTCAGAAGATGATTCTCAAAAAAGAAAAAAGAATGACTGTCTCTCTATTTTAATGCTTGAGATTTAATTGTCTATCGCTATGATCATAACAGGATTTTACGCTGCTTTCATTTTCATATTAGGATTATTAACTGTTTCTTTCTTAATAGTAGGACTTTTAAATGAATCTCTTTTCATACTAAGATTTTCAACTGCTTTTATCTTCATGCTAGTATTTTAAATTATCTCTCAGGTCATTCAAGGATTTTCAAAAGGTTAAATTTTGATGCTAGAAATATAAACTCTCTCACCTCTCTTAACTCCTACATTTTAATCTCTATCTATTAATGTTAGAAATTTAAAATGCCTATCTCTCATTCTCTTTCTTCTATCTATATCCTAATGTTTAATATATATAACTGCACATCTGTTTCTCTCTCTCTCTCTCTCTCTCTCTCTGTTAATGTTTGACTTTTAAACTGCCTCTCTCCCTCTCCAATGACATGAATTATGTGCAATTGTCTGTCTCCAACTCCTCTCTCTTTTTCTACTACAATTTTGAAATTTCAACTGCATAATATTTTCCTAGTATTTTTTATACCTCTCTCTCTCTAACATTGTCTCTTCTAGACTGTACAGTGAAGTGATGAGACGGCATCATCTATTTTTTTTTTGTGTAAATTAACTTCTTTGGTCCTGTCATCTATAAAAATGTTTAGAAACTTTAAACAGTTGATTATCAGCTAAGAAATATAATAATTCTTTGGAGGATGTATATTTAAATGTTGCATAATGTTTATAGGCACGGTTCGTTCTAACATATCAAACCTAAATTCAAAAAAGTGTTATACCGTTTAATTGTTGATGAACATGTTAATATAAACTTATATGCTTTAGAAATTAAAAGTAGTATTGCTTTATTAAAAAGGGAAGTAACTCCTGCTAGACTAATATTCTTTAAACGTCGATATATTGTAATTGTAAATTGTCAAAAGTTTTTTTCATATGCATATTGTTTTCCAGAAAATAATTTTCTCACAAAATGTGCAAGTTCTTTGAAAATTTCTATAAGAAATTGCATATCCTAAAGTATCAAATTACAAGAAATGTAAATTTTCTTAATTTGTGGTTGCAAATATTAATTTTATAATTTCTCTCAAAAAATAAAAGTTATCTTCCTTTGCACACAGAAAAGTCAACTTCTGTCTTAAATAAGAAAACGAAGATATATAATGTCCCGTGCAGTGAACATATTTTTGAAATTACGTGAAATTGTATATAAAAATTGTGTTATTCATCTATATACTACTGCTGCTGGCTGAGTTGTATTAGGTACAGAAGCTTTTCACGCAATGAAGCTGTGTTTACAGCATGTGTTCAAAATATCCAGCACAGGCATCAAAATATTCTGAGACTTGTCTCTTATTATTTTCGAAAACCTTCTGGATCTATATATCTATCTATCGTTCGCCTGAAGTATTGTCTAGAACTGCAATGCCGTTTTCTGTATAAATGTTACCGTCTTTTGTCATTTTTGCAGTGGTGCATATAGTCTAGTCTGTAGTGCTGTATTAATGGTATAAGTGGACATTCCTCGGTCTACTATATTCAGTGCATTCTTGAAATATGCGTTCTGCTGTCTGGGACGCCTTTCCACATGTACATGTAGTTGAGGTACCTATCTTGAATTTTGTAGACACGTGACTGTGGAGTCAATTGTGTCCTGTTCTAATGAGTATAATGATAACTTCTGATTCATTTGATTATCTGTATCTTATAATGGTATGTAACCGGCGCATCTGGTTGTGTGCCTGTTGCACCTTCTTTTGAAAGCTGATCTGCTCTCTAGTTTCCTGGTATTCCATAGAGAGATGAGATCCACTGCAGGACAATCCTGTGATGTTTGTAGAGTTCAGTCAATAAAGTTTGCAGATGTAGCAACTTTCGGAATTGCAGTGCCTGGAACACTGATCTTGCATCTGTCAAAAACTCTACAGGCTGTGGGCTAAGATTACTGTTCAGCAGTTTTTCTATTCCCAACTTTATTGCTTGCACTGCTGCATCGTAATTGTGACAATATTTCCCTGTTGCAATATATTCCATATCCCTAGCGTTATTTTTTGGGTACTCTATGTAGACCCCTGCTCCCCTTTTCTTTTCTATATATTGATCGAATCACCACACAGAGATATTATGAGCACCCTATATAACACATGTTACTACAAGTATGATAAACTATTCAGAAGATGATTCTCAAAAAAGAAAAAAGAATGACTGTCTCTCTATTTTAATGCTTGAGATTTAATTGTCTATCGCTATGATCATAACAGGATTTTACGCTGCTTTCATTTTCATATTAGGATTATTAACTGTTTCTTTCTTAATAGTAGGACTTTTAAATGAATCTCTTTTCATACTAAGATTTTCAACTGCTTTTATCTTCATGCTAGTATTTTAAATTATCTCTCAGGTCATTCAAGGATTTTCAAAAGGTTAAATTTTGATGCTAGAAATATAAACTCTCTCACCTCTCTTAACTCCTACATTTTAATCTCTATCTATTAATGTTAGAAATTTAAAATGCCTATCTCTCATTCTCTTTCTTCTATCTATATCCTAATGTTTAATATATATAACTGCACATCTGTTTCTCTCTCTCTCTCTCTCTCTCTTAATGTTTGACTTTTAAACTGCCTCTCTCCCTCTCCAATGACATGAATTATGTGCAATTGTCTGTCTCCAACTCCTCTCTCTTTTTCTACTACAATTTTGAAATTTCAACTGCATAATATTTTCCTAGTATTTTTTATACCTCTCTCTCTCTAACATTGTCTCTTCTAGACTGTACAGTGAAGTGATGAGACGGCATCATCTATTTTTTTTTTTTTGTAAATTAACTTCTTTGGTCCTGTCATCTATAAAAATGTTTAGAAACTTTAAACAGTTAAGAAATATAATAATTCTTTGGAGGATGTATATTTAAATGTTGCATAATGTTTATAGGCACGGTTCGTTCTAACATATCAAACCTAAATTCAAAAAAGTGTTATACCGTTTAATTGTTGATGAACATGTTAATATAAACTTATATGCTTTAGAAATTAAAAGTAGTATTGCTTTATTAAAAAGGGAAGTAACTCCTGCTAGACTAATATTCTTTAAACGTCGATATATTGTAATTGTAAATTGTCAAAAGTTTTTTTCATATGCATATTGTTTTCCAGAAAATAATTTTCTCACAAAATGTGCAAGTTCTTTAAAAATTTCTATAAGAAATTGCATATCCTAAAGTATCAAATTACAAGAAATGTAAATTTTCTTAATTTGTGGTTGCAAATATTAATTATTTATAATTTCTCTCAAAAATTAAAAGTTATCTTCCTTTGCACACAGAAAAGTCAACTTCTGTCTTAAATAAGAAAACGAAGATATATAATGTCCCGTGCAGTGAACATATTTTTGAAATTACGTGAAATTGTATATAAAATTTGTGTTATTCATCTATATACTACTGCTGCTGGCTGAGTTGTATTAGGTACAGAAGCTTTTCACGCAATGAAGCTGTGTTTACAGCATGTGTTCAAAATATCCAGCACAGGCATCAAAATATTCTGAGACTTGTATCTTATTATTTTCGAAAACCTTCTGGATCTATATATCTATCTATCGTTCGCCTGAAGTATTGTCTAGAACTGCAATGCCGTTTTCTGTATAAATGTTACCGTCTTTTGTCATTTTTGCAGTGGTGCATATAGTCTAGTCTGTAGTGCTGTATTAATGGTATAAGTGGACATTCCTCGGTCTACTATATTCAGTGCATTCTTGAAATATGCGTTCTGCTGTCTGGGACGCCTTTCCACATGTACATGTAGTTGAGGTACCTATCTTGAATTTTGTAGACACGTGACTGTGGAGTCAATTGTGTCCTGTTCTAATGAGTATATGATAACTTCTGATTCATTTGATTATCTGTATCTTATAATGGTATGTAACCGGCGCATCTGGTTGTGTGCCTGTTGCACCTTCTTTTGAAAGCTGATCTGCTCTCTAGTTTCCTGGTATTCCATAGAGAGATGAGATCCACTGCAGGACAATCCTGTGATGTTTGTAGAGTTCAGTCAATAAAGTTTGCAGATGTAGCAACTTTCGGAATTGCAGTGCCTGGAACACTGATCTTGCATCTGTCAAAAACTCTACAGGCTGTGGGCTAAGATTACTGTTCAGCAGTTTTTCTATTCCCAACTTTATTGCTTGCACTGCTGCATCGTAATTGTGACAATATTTCCCTGTTGCAATATATTCCATATCCCTAGCGTTATTTTTTGGGTACTCTATGTAGACCCCTGCTCCCCTTTTCTTTTCTATATATTGATCGAATCACCACACAGAGATATTATGAGCACCCTATATAACACATGTTACTACAAGTATGATAAACTATTCAGAAGATGATTCTCAAAAAAGAAAAAAGAATGACTGTCTCTCTATTTTAATGCTTGAGATTTAATTGTCTATCGCTATGATCATAACAGGATTTTATGCTGCTTTCATTTTCATATTAGGATTATTAACTGTTTCTTTCTTAATAGTAGGACTTTTAAATGAATCTCTTTTCATACTAAGATTTTCAACTGCTTTTATCTTCATGCTAGTATTTTAAATTATCTCTCAGGTCATTCAAGGATTTTCAAAAGGTTAAATTTTGATGCTAGAAATATAAACTCTCTCACCTCTCTTAACTCCTACATTTTAATCTCTATCTATTAATGTTAGAAATTTAAAATGCCTATCTCTCATTCTCTTTCTTCTATCTATATCCTAATGTTTAATATATATAACTGCACATCTGTTCTCTCTCTCTCTCTCTCTCTCTTAATGTTTGACTTTAAAACTGCCTCTCTCCCTCTCCAATGACATGAATTATGTGCAATTGTCTGTCTCCAACTCCTCTCTCTTTTTCTACTACAATTTTGAAATTTCAACTGCATAATATTTTCCTAGTATTTTTTATACCCTCTCTCTCTCTAACATTGTCTCTTCTAGACTGTACAGTGAAGTGATGAGACGGCATCATCTATTTTTTTTTTTTTTGTAAATTAACTTCTTTGGTCCTGTCATCTATAAAAATGTTTAGAAACTTTAAACAGCTAAGAAATATAATAATTCTTTGGAGAATGTATATTTAAATGTTGCATAATGTTTATAGGCACGGTTCGTTCTAACATATCAAACCTAAATTCAAAAAAGTGTTATACCGTTTAATTGTTGATGAACATGTTAATATAAACTTATATGCTTTAGAAATTAAAAGTAGTATTGCTTTATTAAAAAGGGAAGTAACTCCTGCTAGACTAATATTCTTTAAACGTCGATATATTGTAATTGTAAATTGTCAAAAGTTTTTTTCATATGCATATTGTTTTCCAGAAAATAATTTTCTCACAAAATGTGCAAGTTCTTTGAAAATTTCTATAAGAAATTGCATATCCTAAAGTATCAAATTACAAGAAATGTAAATTTTCTTAATTTGTGGTTGCAAATATTAATTTTTATAATTTCTCTCAAAAAATAAAAGTTATCTTCCTTTGCACACAGAAAAGTCAACTTCTGTCTTAAATAAGAAAACGAAGATATATAATGTCCCGTGCAGTGAACATATTTTTGAAATTACGTGAAATTGTATATAAAAATTGTGTTATTCATCTATATACTACTGCTGCTGGCTGAGTTGTATTAGGTACAGAAGCTTTTCACGCAATGAAGCTGTGTTTACAGCATGTGTTCAAAATATCCAGCACAGGCATCAAAATATTCTGAGACTTGTCTCTTATTATTTTCGAAAACCTTCTGGATCTATATATCTATCTATCGTTCGCCTGAAGTATTGTCTAGAACTGCAATGCCGTTTTCTGTATAAATGTTACCGTCTTTTGTCATTTTTGCAGTGGTGCATATAGTCTAGTCTGTAGTGCTGTATTAATGGTATAAGTGGACATTCCTCGGTCTACTATATTCAGTGCATTCTTGAAATATGCGTTCTGCTGTCTGGGACGCCTTTCCACATGTACATGTAGTTGAGGTACCTATCTTGAATTTTGTAGACACGTGACTGTGGAGTCAATTGTGTCCTGTTCTAATGAGTATAATGATAACTTCTGATTCATTTGATTATCTGTATCTTATAATGGTATGTAACCGGCGCATCTGGTTGTGTGCCTGTTGCACCTTCTTTTGAAAGCTGATCTGCTCTCTAGTTTCCTGGTATTCCATAGAGAGATGAGATCCACTGCAGGACAATCCTGTGATGTTTGTAGAGTTCAGTCAATAAAGTTTGCAGATGTAGCAACTTTCGGAATTGCTGTGCCTGGAACACTGATCTTGCATCTGTCAAAAACTCTACAGGCTGTGGGCTAAGATTACTGTTCAGCAGTTTTTCTATTCCCAACTTTATTGCTTGCACTGCTGCATCGTAATTGTGACAATATGTCCCTGTTGCAATATATTCCATATCCCTAGCGTTATTTTTTGGGTACTCTATGTAGACCCCTGCTCCCCTTTTCTTTTCTATATATTGATCGAATCACCACACAGAGATATTATGAGCACCCTATATAACACATGTTACTACAAGTATGATAAACTATTCAGAAGATGATTCTCAAAAAAGAAAAAAGAATGACTGTCTCTCTATTTTAATGCTTGAGATGTAATTGTCTATCGCTATGATCATAACAGGATTTTACGCTGCTTTCATTTTCATATTAGGATTATTAACTGTTTCTTTCTTAATAGTAGGACTTTTAAATGTATCTCTTTTCATACTAAGATTTTCAACTGCTTTTATCTTCATGCTAGTATTTTAAATTATCTCTCAGGTCATTCAAGGATTTTCAAAAGGTTAAATTTTGATGCTAGAAATATAAACTCTCTCACCTCTCTTAACTCCTACATTTTAATCTCTATCTATTAATGTTAGAAATTTAAAATGCCTATCTCTCATTCTCTTTCTTCTATCTATATCCTAATGTTTAATATATATAACTGCACATCTGTTTCTCTCTCTCTCTCTTCTTAATGTTTGACATTTAAACTGCCTCTCTCCCTCTCCAATGACATGAATTATGTGCAATTGTCTGTCTCCAACTCCTCTCTCTTTTTCTACTACAATTTTGAAATTTCAACTGCATAATATTTTCCTAGTATTTTTGATACCTCTCTCTCTCTCTAACATTGTGTCTTCTAGACTGTACAGTGAAGTGATGAGACAGCATCATCTATTTTTTTTTTTTTTTTTTTTTTGTTAATTAACTTCTTTGGTCCTGTCATCTATAAAAATGTTTAGAAACTTTAAACAGCTAAGAAATATAATAATTCTTTGGAGAATGTATATTTAAATGTTGCATAATGTTTACAGGCACGGTTCGTTCTAACATATCAAACCTAAATTCAAAAAAGTGTTATACCGTTGAATTGTTGATGAACATGTTAATATAAACTTATATGCTTTAGAAATTAAAAGTAGTATTGCTTTATTAAAAGGGAAGTAACTCCTGCTAGACTAATATTCTTTAAACGTCGATATATTGTAATTGTAAATTGTCAAAAGTTTTTTTCATGTGCATATTGTTTTCCAGAAAATAATTTTCTCACAAAATGTGCAAGTTCTTTAAAAATTTCTATAAGATATTGCATATCCTAAAGTATCAAATTACAAGAAATGTAATTTTCTTAATTTTGGTTGCAAATATTAATTATTTATAATTTCTCTCAAAAATTAAAAGTTATCTTCCTTTGCACACAAAAAGTCAACTTCTGTCTTAAATAAGAAAACGAAGATGTATAATGTCCCGTGCAGTGAACATATTTTTGAAATTACGTGAAATTGTATATAAAATTTGTGTTATTCATCTAGATACTACTGCTGCTGGCTGAGTTGTATTAGGTACAGAAGCTTTTCACGCAATGAAGCTGTGTTTACAGCATGTGTTCAAAATATCCAGCACAGGCATCAAAATATTCTGAGACTTGTATCTTATTTTTTTCGAAAACCTTCTGGATCTATATATCTATCTATCGTTCGCCTGAAGTATTGTCTAGAACTGCAATGCCGTTTTCTGTATAAATGTTACCGTCTTTTGTCATTTTTGCAGTGGTGCATATAGTCTAGTCTGTAGTGCTGTATTAATGGTATAAGTGGACATTCCCGGTCTACTATATTCAGTGCATTCTTGAAATATGCGTTCCTCTGTCTGGGACGCCTGTCCACATGTACATGTAGTTGAGGTACCTATCTTGAATTTTGTAGACACGTGACTGTGGAGTCAATTGTGTCCTGTTCTAATGAGTATATGATAATTTCTGATTCATTTGATTATCTGTATCTTATGATGGTATGTAACCGGCGCATCTGGTTGTGTGCCTGTTGCACCTTCTTTTGAAAGCTGATCTGCTCTCTAGTTTCCTGGTATTCCATAGAGAGATGAGATCCACTGCAGGACAATCCTGTGATGTTTGTAGAGTTCAGTCAATAAAGTTTGCAGATGTAGCAACTTTCGGAATTGCAGTGCCTGGAACACTGATCTTGCATCTGTCAAAAACTCTACAGGCTGTGGGCTAAGATTACTGTTCAGCAGTTTTTCTATTCCCAACTTTATTGCTTGCACTGCTGCATCGTAATTGTGACAATATTTCCCTGTTGCAATATATTCCATATCCCTAGCGTTATTTTTTGGGTACTCTATGTAGACCCCTGCTCCCCTTTTCTTTTCTATATATTGATCGAATCACCACACAGAGATATTATGAGCACCCTATATAACACATGTTACTACAAGTATGATAAACTATTCAGAAGATGATTCTCAAAAAAGAAAAAAGAATGACTGTCTCTCTATTTTAATGCTTGAGATTTAATTGTCTATCGCTATGATCATAACAGGATTTTATGCTGCTTTCATTTTCATATTAGGATTATTAACTGTTTCTTTCTTAATAGTAGGACTTTTAAATGAATCTCTTTTCATACTAAGATTTTCAACTGCTTTTATCTTCATGCTAGTATTTTAAATTATCTCTCAGGTCATTCAAGGATTTTCAAAAGGTTAAATTTTGATGCTAGAAATATAAACTCTCTCACCTCTCTTAACTCCTACATTTTAATCTCTATCTATTAAATGTTAGAAATTTAAAATGCCTATCTCTCATTCTCTTTCTTCTATCTATATCCTAATGTTTAATATATATATAACTGCACATCTGTTTCTCTCTCTCTCTCTCTCTCTCTCTCTCTCTGTTAATGTTTGACTTTTAAACTGCCTCTCTCCCTCTCCAATGACATGAATTATGTGCAATTGTCTGTCTCCAACTCCTCTCTCTTTTTCTACTACAATTTTGAAATTTCAACTGCATAATATTTTCCTAGTATTTTTTATACCTCTCTCTCTCTAACATTGTCTCTTCTAGACTGTACAGTGAAGTGATGAGACGGCATCATCTATTTTTTTTGTGTGTAAATTAACTTCTTTGGTCCTGTCATCTATAAAAATGTTTAGAAACTTTAAACAGTTGATTATCAGCTAAGAAATATAATAATTCTTTGGAGGATGTATATTTAAATGTTGCATAATGTTTATAGGCACGGTTCGTTCTAACATATCAAACCTAAATTCAAAAAAGTGTTATACCGTTTAATTGTTGATGAACATGTTAATATAAACTTATTTGCTTTAGAAATTAAAAGTAGTATTGATTTATTAAAAAGGGAAGTAACTCCTGCTAGACTAATATTCTTTAAACGTCGATATATTGTAATTGTAAATTGTCAAAAGTTTTTTTCATATGCATATTGTTTTCCAGAAAATAATTTTCTCACAAAATGTGCAAGTTCTTTGAAAATTTCTATAAGAAATTGCATATCCTAAAGTATCAAATTACAAGAAATGTAAATTTTCTTAATTTGTGGTTGCAAATATTAATTTTTATAATTTCTCTCAAAAAATAAAAGTTATCTTCCTTTGCACACAGAAAAGTCAACTTCTGTCTTAAATAAGAAAACGAAGATATATATAATGTCCCGTGCAGTGAACATATTTTTGAAATTACGTGAAATTGTATATAAAAATTGTGTTATTCATCTAGATACTACTGCTGCTGATTGGGTTGTATTAGGTACAGAAGCTGCTCACGCGATGAAGCTGTGTTTACAGCATGTGTTCAAAATATCCAGCACAGGCATCAAGATATTCTGAGACTTGTCTCTTATTATTTTCGGAACCTTCTGGATCTATATATCTATCTATCGTTCGCCAAAAGTATTGTCTAGAACTGCAATGCCGTTTTCTGTATAAATGTTACCGTCTTTTGTCATTTGTGCAGTGGTGCATATAGTCTAGTCTGTCTATCTATCTATGACCTTTCGAGCCGTAACCGGCCCATAGGGCGTAGACCAAGATACACCTTCACCTATATGAATTTTTGTTCTAGCAGTTTTCTTTTAAAGATATTTTATCAAATCTCGCCATCTGTCTCTGTTCTGTGCAAGCAGTTCTATCTCATTGAGGGAGCCGATTCCTGCTGCTCTTGCCTCTCTCATCAATGTTCTTCTCAGTGTCTCCCTGGGTCTTCCTCTTTTTCTTTTACCTGTTGTTTCCCATATGAGGGCTTGCTTTGCTATTCGATTATTATCTCTTCTCATCACATGTCCAACGTATGACCATCGTCTTTTCTTTATTACTGAAGATATTAGTGGTGATTGCGATTTCTCTAATTTCCTCGTTGTTTTGAATTCGTTCCATTCTATACCAAGTATTTTCCTTAGACATTTATTTTCGAATGCGTTCAACTTTGTTTCTATATCTCTTGTTGTTTTCCAGCTTTCACACGCATACGTAAGGGTTGATAGTACATTTGATTTGAATAGCCTAAGTTTTGTGTTTGTGCTAATGAGTTTTGATTTCCACAACTTTTCAAGGCTTCTGAAAGACATTGCTGCTTTGCCAGTCTGATTCTAATTCTTTGCTCGTATCCCCTTCTCGATCAATGTGACTTCCAAGATAGATGAAGTGATCGATCTCTTCTACTGGTTTGTTTTCCATGTATATTTTGTCACTTGTTGGAATTAAACTTTTCATGACTTTAGTCTTTTCATGATTGACCTCAAGCCCAATTTTGCTGGCTATTGATGATAGTTCATTTGTGTTTTCCTGCATCGTTTTTATCTGATTGCTGATGAGAACTATGTCATCAGCAAAAGTCCAGGTCCTCCAAATGGTCTCCTTGTATCCATTCGATGCCTTTATTACCAGTGCAGCATTTCTTCATTATGAAGTCCATAACAATTCCAAATAACAAGGGCGATAAAATACATCCTTGTTTAACCCCAGTTTCTATTGGGAAACATTCGCTCAGTCCTTCCTCTGTTCGAACTGCACATGTGTAACCATCATACATGTCTTTGATAATATTTATGATTTTGATGGTAAAGCCATATTGCTTCAGAATTTTCCACAAAGAATCTCTATGAATACTATCAAATGCTTTTTTGAAGTCGATGAAGTTAAGTACAAAAGGTTTTTGCTTTTCAATGTGTTCCTCCAATATAAGTCGTAGAGTGAAAATGTGGTCAAGACAGCTTCTCCCTTTTCTAAACCCAGCCTGTTCTTCACGCATTACTGTATCTATTGAATCCTTTATTCTATTTAGGATGATTTTACAGAATAATTTTGAGGCAACTGACAAAAGTCTAATCTGTAGTGCTGTATTAATGGTATAAGTGGACATTCATCGGTCTCTATATTCAGTGCATTCTTGAAATATGCGTTCCGCTGTCTGGGACGCCTGACCACATGTACATGTAGTTGAGGTACCTATCTTGAATTTTGTAGACACGTGACTGTGGAGTCAATTGTGTCCTGTTCTAATGAGTATAATGATAACTTCTGATTCATTTGATTATCTGTATCTTATAATGGTATGTAACCGGCGCATCTGGTTGTGTGCCTGTTGCACCTTCTTTTGAAAGCTGATCTGCTCTCTAGTTTTCCTGGTATTCCATAGTGAGATGGGATCCACTGCAGGACAATTCTGTGATGTTTGTAGAGTTCAGTCAATAAAGTTTGCAGATGTAGCAACTTTCGGGATTGTAGTGCCTGGAACACTGATCTTGCATCTGTCAAAAACTCTACAGGCTGTAGGCTAAGATTACTGTTCATCAGTTTTTATATTGCCAACTTTATTGCTTGCATAGCTGCATCGTAATTGTGACAATATTTCCCTGTTGCTATATATTCCATATCCCTTGTGTTATTTTTTGTGTACTCTATGTAGACCCCTGCTCCCCCTTTCTTTTCTATATATTGATCGAGTCACCGCACAGAGACATTATAAACACCCTATATAAACACTTGTTACTACAAGTTTGATAAACTATTTAGAACTTGATTCTCAATTAAAAAAGAAAAAAGAATGACTGTCTCTCTATTTTAATGCTTGAGATGTAATTGTCTATCGCTATTTTCATAACAGGATTTTAAGCTGCTTTCATTTTCATATTAGCATTATTAATTATTTTTTTCTTAATAGTAGGACGTTTAAATGTATCGCTTTTCAAACTAAGATTTTAAATTGCTTTTATAGTCATGCTAGTATTGTCTCTCTGATCATTCTAGAATTTTAAAAAGGTCAACTTTTTATGCTAGAAATATAAACTATCTCAACTCTCTTAACTCCTACATTTTAATCTCTATCTATTAATGCTAGAAATTTAAAATGCCAATGGCTCATTCTCTTTCTTCTATCTATATTTTATGTTAATATATATAACTGCATCTCTCTTTCTCTCTCTCTTTCTCTCTCTCCCTCTTAATGTTAGACTTATAAACTGCCTCTCTCCTTCTCCAGTTTTATGAATTATGCGCAATTGTCAATCTCCAACTCCTCTATCTTGCATCTGTCAAAAAACTCTACAGGCTGTGGGCTAAGATTACTGTTCAGCAGTTTTTCTATTGCCAACTTTATTGCTTGCATTGCTGCATCGTAATTGTGACAATATTTCCCTGTTGCTATATATTCCTTATCCCTAGTGTTATTTTTTGGGTACTCTATGTAGACCCCTGCTCCCCTTTTCTTTTCTATATATTGATCGAATCACCACACAGAGATATTATGAACACCCTTTTTAATACATGTTACTACAAGTATGATAAACTATTCAGAACTTGATTCTCAATTAAAAAATAAAAAAGAATGACTGTCTCTCTATTTTAATGCTTGAGATGTAATTGTCTATCGCTATTTTCATAACAGGATTTTACGCTGCTTTCATTTTCATATTATGATTATTAACTGTTTCTTTCTTAATAGTAGGACTTTTAAATGTATCTCTTTTCATATTAAGATTTTCAACTGCTTTTATCTTCATTCTAGTATTTTAAATTATCTCTCAGGTCATTCAAGGATTTTCAAAAGGTTAAATTTTGATGCTAGAAATATAAACTCTCTCACCTCTCTTAACTCCTACATTTTAATCTCTATCTATTAATGTTAGAAATTTAAAATGCCTATCTCTCATTCTCTTTCTTCTATCTATATCTTAATGTTTAATATATATAACTGCACATCTGTTTCTCTCTCTCTCTTCTTAATGTTTCACATTTAAACTGCCTCTCTCCCTCTCCAATGACATGAATTATGTGCAATTGTCTGTCTCCAACTCCTCTCTCTTTTTTCTACTACAATTTTGAAATTTCAACTGCATAATATTTTCCTAGTATTTTTGATACCTCTCTCTCTCTCTCTAACATTGTGTCTTCTAGACTGTACAGTGAAGTGATGAGACAGCATCATCTATTTTTTTTTTTTTTTTGTTAATTAACTTCTTTGGTCCTGTCATCTATAAAAATGTTTAGAAACTTTAAACAGTTGATTATCAGCTAAGAAATATAATAATTCTTGGAAGAATATATATTTAAATGTTGCATAATATTTACAGGCACGGTTCGTTCTAACATATATCAAACCTAAATGCAATAAAGTGTGATACCGTTGAATTGTTGATGAAAATGTTAATATAAACTTATATGCTTTAGAAATGAAAAAAATTATTGCTTCATTAAAAAGGGAAGTAACTCCTGCTAGATTAATATTCTTTAAACGTCGATATATTGTAATTGTAAATTGTCAAAAGTTTTTTACATATGCATATTGTTTTCCAGAAAATAATTTTCTCATAAAATGTGCCAGTTCTTTAAAAATTTCTATAAGAAATTGCATTTCCTGGAGTCTCAAATTAAAGAAATGTATATTTCTTAATTTGTGGTTGCAAATATTAATTATTTATAATTTCTCTCAAAAAATTAAAAGTTATCTTCCTTTGCACACAGAAAAGTCAACTTCTGTCTTAAATAAGAAAACGAGGCTGTATAAAGTCCGATGCAGTGAACATATTTTTGAAATTACGTGAAATTGTATATAAAATTTGTGTTATTCATCTAGATACTATTGCTGCTGACTGGGTTGTATTAGATACAGAAGCTGCTCACGCGATGAAGCTGTGTTTACAGCATGTGTTCAAAATATTCAGCACAGGCATCAAAATATTCTGAGACTTGTATCTTATTTTTTTTAAAACCTGGATCTATATATCTATCTATCGTTCGCTGAAGTATTGTCTATAACTGCAATGTCGTTTCCTGTATAAATGTTACCGTCTTTGTCATTTTGCAGTGGTGCATATAGTCTAGTCTGTAGTGCTGTATTAATGGCATAAGTGGACACTCCCCGTCTACTATATTCATTGCATTCGTAAAATATGCGTTCCGCTGTCTGGGGCGCCTGTCCACTTGTGCATGTAGTTGAGGTACCGATCTTGAATTGTGTAGACACGTGACTGTGGAGTCAATTGTGTCTTGTTCTAATGCGTATAATGATAAGGTGTTCCATCTATTCATATAATGAAATGCATCCTGATTTCAAGCATTTGATCTTCTGATTGATTTAAGTATCTGTATCTTATGATGTTATGTAACCGGCCCATCTGGTTGTGTGCCTGTTGCACCTTCTTTTGAAAGCTGATCTGATGTGAGAGAGAGAGAGAGAGAGGGGGGGGGGGGGTATCAATAACACAAGGAAAATGCTATGCAGTTGAAATTTCAATATTCTAGTAGAAAAAGGGAGGGGAGTTGGAGATGGACAATTGCACATAATTCATGTCACTGGGAGAAGGAGAGAGGCAGTTTAAAATTCTAACATTAAGGGAGAGAGAGCGAAAAAGAGAGATGCAGTATATGTATATATATATATATATATATATATATATATATATATATATATATATATATATTAAACAGTTAGATATAGCTTGAAGAATGACAGAGAGGCAGTTTAAATTTCTAGCAATAATAGATATAGAGTAAAATGTAGGAGTTAAGAGAGTTGAGAGAGTTTATATTTCTCGCATCAAAAGTTAAATTTTGAAAATCCTAGAATGACCAGAGAGACAATTTAAAATACTAGCATGAAGAGAAATGCAGTTAAAAATCTTAGTATGAAAAGAGATACAGTTAAAAAGTCTACTATTAAGACAGAAACAGTTAATAATGCTAATATGAAAATGAAAGCAGCTTAAAATCATGTATGAAAATAAAGATAGACAATTATATCTCAAATGAATCAGACAGCAACATGGAAAATTATCACAATTACGATGCAGAAATGCAAGCAATAAAGTTGGCAATAGAAAAAGTGCTGAACAGTAATCTTAGCCCACAGCCTGTGGAGTTTTTGACAGATGCAAGATCAGTGCTCCAGGCACTGCAATCCAGAAAGTTTCTACATCTGTAAACTTTATTGACTGAACTCTACAAACATCACAGAATTGTCCTGCTATGGGTCCCATCTCACTATGGAATACCAGGAAATTAGAGAGCAAATCAGCTTTCAAAGAAAGGTGCAACAGGTAGGCACACAATCAGATGTGCCGGTTACATACCATCATAAGATACAGATAATCAAATCAATCAGAAGATCAAATGTTCCAAATCAGGATGCCTTTCATAATATGAATAGATGGGAACAACTTATCATTATACGCATTAGAACAAGACACAATTGACTCCACAGTCACGTGGATACAAATTCAAAATCGGCACCTCAACTACAAGTACATGTAAACAGGCCTCCCAGACAGCGGAACACATATTTCAAGATTGCACTGAATATAGTAAAAAAAAAAAAAAAGGTGAAGTGTCCCCGTCACGCCAATTTGTCGTATAGGAGATAAGGTATTAGTGACCATAAATTTTATAGACCTTCAGCACATGATTTTTGGGTAATGTGGTCCGTATTACGCCCGTGCCGCTACTCAATATAGTAGACTGAGGAAAGTCCCACATATCCCATAGATACAACACTTCAGACAAAACTATATGAGCAAGAATGACAAAAGACGGCAACATTTATATAGGAAACGACATTGCAGTTCTAGACAATACTTCAGGCGAACGATAGATAGATATATAGATCCAGAAGGTTTTTCGAAAATAGTAAGAGACAAGTCTCAGAATATCTTGAGGCCTGTGAAGGATATTTAAACACATGCTGTAAACACAGCTTCATCGCGTGAACAGCTTCTTTACCTAATACAAGCCAGCCAACAGCTGTAGTATCTAGATGAATAACACACATTTTATATTCAATTTCACGTAATTTCAAAAATATGTTCACTGGACTTTGTACATCCTCGTTTTCTTATTAAGACGGAAGTTGACTTTTCTGTGAGCAAGAGAAGATATCTTTTAATTTTTAAAGAAATTATAATTAATTAATATTTGCAACCACAAATTAAGGAAAGCTTCAATTCATTTAATTCATTACTTTAGGAGTTTTGCTTTCTTAGAGTAATTTTTTAAGAGTTTGCACATTTAATGTGAAAATTTTTTTCTGGAAATCAATATGCAAAGTATTAAAACTTTTGACAATTACAATTACAATATATCGACTAATAAAAGCAGTGTTACTATTAATTTAACAGGAGTTGCTTCCCTTTAAATAAAATCAACAATTCAGCGGTAGAACACTTTTTTGCATTTAAGTTTGATATGTTAGAACGAACTATGCCTGTATATATTATGCCACATTTAATTATATATTCTTCAACGAATTATTATATGTCTTAGCTGATAATCAACTGTTTAAAGTTTCTAAACATTTTTATAGATCTCAGGTGCAAACGAAGTTAATTTACAAAAATTAGCTGATGCCGTCTCATCACTTCACTGTAGAGTTTAGAAGAGATAATGTTAGAGAGAGAGAGAGAGAGAGAGAGAGAGAGAGAGAGAGAGAGGTCAATAACACAAGGAAAATACTATGCAGTTGAAATTTCAAAATTCTATTAGAAAAAGGGAGAGGAGTTGGAGATAGATAGTTGCACATAGTTCATGTCACTGGGAGAAGGAGAGTGGCAGTTTAAATAAAATTCTAACATTAAGAGAGAGAGAGAGAGAGAGAGAGAGAGAGAGAGAGAGAGAGAGAGCGCGAAAAAGAGAGATGCAGTTATATATATATATATTAAACATTAAGATACAGATAGAAGAAAGAGAATGAGAGAGAAGTAGTTAAAATTTCTAACAGTAATAGACAGAGATTAAAATGTATGAGTTAAGAGAGTTGAGAGAGTTTATATTTCTAGCACCAAAAGTTAACCTTTTCAAAATCCTAGAATGGCCAGAGAGACACTTTAAAATACTAGCATGAAGAGAAAAGCAGTTTAAAATCTTAGTATGAAAAGAAATAAATTTTAAAATCCTTCTATTAAGAAAGAAGCAGATAATAATGCTAATATGTAAATGAAAGCAGCTTAAAATCATGTTCACAATCACACATTCACACATACAAGACAAATTAATGCAATACACAAGGAAACTACAAGACGCCGACTGGGGAAAACTTTACGCAGAACTCACACTGGCTGACAAAAAAGAGGCAGTACAAGAAGTGCAAAAGTACAAATCTCCGGCGCCTGACGGCCTCACAATATAATTCTTGCAACATTTCTTTCCTCTCTTAGGCTCTCTTCTTCTCAGAATGTACACAGACTCATTCACAAAGAAATAACTTACTCCAAGCCTAAACATGTCTTACATAACATTGCTCCGGAAAGACAACACAGACAAGTAGCTTCTTAAAAACTACACTCCCATTTCCCTACTTAACATAGACAAGTAGCTTCTTAAAAACTACACCCCATTTCCCTACTTAACATAGACAAGTAGCTTCTTAAAAACTACACTCCCATTTCCCTACTTAACATAGACAAGTAGCTTCTTAAAAACTACACCCCCATTTCCCTACTTAACACAGACAAGTAGCTTCTTAAAAACTACACCCCCATTTCCCTACTTAACACAGACAAGTAGCTTCTTAAAAACTACACTCCATTTCCCTACTTAACACAGACAAGTAGCTTCTTAAAAACTACACCCCCATTTCCTACTTAACACAGACAAGTAGCTTCTTAAAAACTACACTCCCATTTCCCTACTTAACACAGACTACAACATTCTATATATGGCCCTTTTCGTCTTGTCAGACGGTCTAGTGGAGGCTATTGCGTATTTTTTTGAGGTATTGTTTTTGCCGAACAGCTTCTCTCGTGGCTAATTCTACCAATGTTTGACAAACACACGCGGTCACATAATGAACAGGTCAGGCTCGCTGGTCCACAGAGTTTACCATCCTTTTTCATGAGTCTCTTCTCTTCTAAGTCCTGTCTTAGAACAGTCTCAAATGTTGTTATACCGTTCCTTATACGTGCTCTCCATGATGTGCGATCACTTGCCAGATGTTGCCAGTCGTTTTCACAGATGGAGAAGTCTTTCAGAGATGATTTGCAGATATCTCTATATCGTAGTTTAGGTCTGCCGATTTGTCGTTTTCCGTGTTTTAGCTCGCCATATAGTATTTGCCTAGGAATGCGTTTTTCTTCCATCCGTTGGACATGCCCCAGCCATCTTAGCCTTCGACTTCTGAGCATCGACATGATTGTTAGGGTCTTAGCACGTTGCAGGACAGTTAAGTTGGTTATTTTGTCCTGCCATTTGATGTGCATTATTTTGCGGAGACATCGCATGTGGAAGACATTTAGTCTTTTTTCCTGGTTTGAGTATGTTGTCCAGGTTTCGGATCCATATAGTAGTGTGCTAAGCACACAAGTTTGATATATTAAGAGTTTAGTCTTTTGAGTTAGTTTCGTGTTGTTCCATGCCCTTTTTGTGAGTTTGCCGAAGGTCGTAGCTGCCTTACCAATTCGACAGTTTATTTCTTCATCAAGAGAGATGGTTTGCGTAACTGTGGATCCAAGATATGTAAATTTCTGTACTGATTCTAGTGGGCAGTCTTTTAGAGTAATAGATATAGGTTGAAGTCACCTTGATTTAGTATTACTGTCTTCTGAACATTAATTGACAGTGAAAAAAGGTCGCATGCTTTATCCAGGTGTTGATCAGCGACTGTAGGGTGGCCTCACTATGAGCGACTAGGGCTGCATCGTCAGCAAATAAAAATTTTTTAAGTAGGGCAACATTTGTTTTGGTTTTTGCTCTTAGTCGTGCTAGGTTGAACAGTGAGCCATCTGGTCTAGTGCGAATGTAAATATCTCCTGAGCTGTTTTCGAAGGTGTAATTTAGGAGGGCAGCAAAAAATATACCAAAAAGGGTGGGGGGCGAGGACACATCCCTGTTTCACTCCTTTGTTGACTTTGAAATTCTCTGATGGACTCCCATCAAAATGGACTTTGCCATTCATGTCTTCATGGAAGGAAATTATCAGCCTAAGTAATTTAGGAGGGCAGCCTATGCCTTCTAACACCTTGTAGAGACCATCTCTGTTTACTGTGTCGAATGCCTTTGTGAGATCCACAAAGGCAATATAGAGCGGCATATTTGATCCCGACATTTTTCCTGCAGTTGTCTAAGAGTGAAGATCATATCTATGGTTGATCTCCCGGGTCTGAAACGCATTGGGACTCGGGAAGCACCCGTTCTGCAAGTCTATGCAGGCGATTAAGTACGACTCTAGCAAAAGCTTTGCCTGTTGTGCTAAGGAGAGAAATGCCTCTGTAATTGTTGCAGTCACCCCTGTCTCCTTTATTCTTGTACAGCGTTATAATCTTGGCATTTCTCATATCATGAGGTATTTCTCCGTTTCTCCAGCATTTAATTAGCAGTTTGTATAGGTGTGGAAGTAGTACGCTTAGGTTGTCCTTTAGTACATCTGTGGGAATGTTGTCATTTCCTGCAGCTTTTCCTCTTGAGAGGGCATTTATAGCGTCAGCAAGTTCGTTCATAGTAGGCTCAACATCCAGTTCAAACATTGTAGGATATTTGGGTATTGATTGTGCTAGAGCTGTGTTTGCTGGTCTGTCGTCACTGTATAGATTAGAGTAGTGTTCAACCCATCTTTGCATTTGTTGTCCCTTGTCAGTAATAGGTTCTCCAAACTTGGATTTTAGGGGGGGCTAATTTTGTTATTTTTGGTCCAAGGGCCTTTTTTATATTGTCATGCATGGTTTTTGAGTCACCCCTGTCTGAGGCTTTCTGTATTTCAGAGCATAGATTGTTCCAGTATTCGTTTGCGCATCTTCTTGCTTCGCGTTGTAGGGTGGCTTGCGCATGTTTGAGCTGATCCTTGGTGATTTGATTGGGATTATTATTGAAGTTCAGTAAAGCCTTTTTCTTATTAGCTATTAGTGGGTCTAGTCTTGCTGCATTTCTTCGACCCAGTCGTTCTTTGAGAACCGTTTCTGGCCGTAGGTAGATAGAGCGCAGTTATAGATGTGTGTTCTCAGGAGCACAAGTTGTCATCCACACTTGATGCATCTTCTACTTCTACTACCAGTTCATCAAACTTGGATCTAAAAATATCTTCGGTTGGTGTGGTTTTGTCGCTGTGATGTTGATCTTGCTGCTGCAGGCTCTCTTGATTTGTAGATACGACTACTTCTGGCTTTGATCTTACTAATGACTAGAGCGTGGTCTGTGTTGCAGTCTGCACTGTGATATGTTCGTGTTATTCTGATGTTATTTAAAGACTGCCTACGTGTAAGAACTAGGTCTAGTTGGTGCCAGTGACCACTTCTAGCATGACGCCATGTTACTATATGCTTGTGTTTCACATTAAAGTATGTATTTGTTACACATAGGTGGTTATTTGAGCAGAATTCTAGGAGTCGCTGGCCATTTCCGTTGATTTTTCCAATGCCGTGGTGACCTAGACATGTTGCCAATATTGCTGATCAGATCCTGTGCGTGCATTGAAATCACCGAGTAAGTATAATAGTTCCTCTTTTGGAAGTGAGTCAATGGTCATTTGCAGTTGTTGGTAGAAGTTGTCTTTCTCTTCGTCTGATGCAGCCAACGTTGGTGCATAGGCACTAATGATATTTATTGATCCACTCTTCGTATGTAGCTGGAGTATCATCAAGCGTTCAGACACTCCTTTGGCGTGGTTATGGAGTTTATGTGTTTGTTATGTACAGCAAAGCCTACTCCATGTATACGTGGTTTTTCGGGGCTTAGGCCTTGCCAGAAAAAGGTATAGTTTTCTTCCTTTACAGAACCACAGTCTGAGAGTCTTGTTTCTTGTAGGGCAGCAATATCAACATGTAGCCTATTTAGTTCTTTATCTATGAGTGCTGTTGTTCTAATTTGTCCTTCTTTCAGTGTGCTTGTTTTAATAAGTCCAGGGCACATGGTCCTTACGTTCCATGTGCCAAGTTTAAACATTGGTGCTTTCTTCCTCATTTCACTTTGCCTACTCTGCCTGGGCACAGGATATGGAGATAGTGCTTTACCCAGTCGCACTATCCCCCTCTCGACTTCGTTTCAAGGATTTCCGAAGGAAGGACAAAGTCCATACAACATTCTAACAAAAGCATTAACAACACTCAAACCTTTCATGACAAAACTCATGAAGGAGTAGGGCCAACAGTGTAATGTGCAAGAAGAGAAACATCCACCAGTACACACACTTTATACGAGACATTATAAAGTACACTCATGACAAAGACAGCCAGTCTTCCATTCTATCTCTCGACCAAGAAAAAGTCTTCCAGAGAAGCTCGTTCCTACCCCCACAAAACACTACTGAGCAACAACATAGGAGGACGCTTCATACATTGGATACACATCTTTTATTCTAGATCTCAAAGTAAAGTTCTAGTGAACCATTCGTTCACAGAGATAATCAGGCTAACTAGATCGGTTCGACAGGGGTATTCCCTCTCTCTTCCACTTCACGCACTGACCATAGAACCGTTCCTTGAGAGTATCAGACGAGACAGTTCCATAAAGGGCACACTCATGTCAGGGAAAGGAGAGTAGAAATTGTTAGCGTATGCTGACATCACTGTCTTCTTTCCATCAAACACTAGATCAATAGACAGCATCCTCGATACATTCACAGAATTTGGACAATTTAAAAAAAAAGAATACGAAAAAAGTGGTATGGTAACACTCAGGTCTGGAGTATAGGATGTTGATGCATCGTCGAAAGTTGTCTCCCATATTGCAGTTGTGCAGCGTTTTATGTAAGTAGGAGTGTACGATGCCCTGTCAAAAGCCTTTTCTTGGTCCAAGGACAGAATCGATGAAGGAATGTTTCTTGTATGTGTGTAGGTGATGATGTATCGTATGAAGTGGCTGTTTTTATTTTAGCCTTGGATGCTGCATTGCTGGTCTTCGGGGACGAGTGAGAACATGAACGGCTTTAGCTTATTCGTCAGGGACTTTGTCAGTATTTTATAGTCTACGTTGAGCGGCGATATCGGTCTGTAGTTTGTTACTTGTGTCTTATCTATATTGTTCTTCAGGAGTAAGGAGATGTATGACACGCTGATCCTCGGAGGTAGATGTCCTTTGTGGAAGGAATCCTTAAAAACCTTCAGCAGGAGTGTTCCTACGAAGGGGAAAACATGTTTATAGAACTCCGCAGTGAGTCTGTCTGTTCCAGGCGTTTTATCCTTATGCGGGGGTTTGAGAATTATCTTTATTTTATATTTCTTAATACTTTCGTTTTTTCTTCTCTCGTATACATAAGTTTAGGGTGAACACTACATTTGTTTTAAAAATGTAAGCTTTGTTTTTGTGCTGAGTAATTTTGATTTCCATTTTTCGAAAGTCGTTTGTGTCTTCTTCTTAATCTATGCAGCTTCTGAGTTATGCCTAGTGATTTATTTAATGAAATGCTATTTTTTTCAGGTTCATTTTTTTCTAAATTTATTTAATTTTCGTGGTTGATTACAAGTCATATTATGTTAGTCTTTAGTACGAACTGACGTCACCGAAGTCAGTGCATTCCCATCTGCTCCGCCACCCGTTCCAGCAATCATAGAAATGTTCATCCACTGATGGTTCATGCCCTGTATTGATTGACCGTGTTGGGTTCCTTCCTGCTTTCGTCCTTCATGACGCCGTGTTCCACCATTCTTTTGATCCATGGGCTATCCACAGCTTTCTTGTAGCCATCCTGTGACATGTGTTCTTTTAAAGCCATCATTATGTGATACATGTCAATTTTCTAATATTTCTTGCGTAATTGCAGACCCCGCCAACTTCTCGGTTATTCCTTGCCACGAACATTCGAGTGGCCAGGGCAGTATATCCAAGCTTGGTTGCTAAAAGGAGACATGTGAAGTAGGTGCACCCACTGCCTATGGAATGTGTTCTTGTCAATCCGACGAAACATCCTTTGTCAGTCAAATCAATCGCGAAGACCACATATGTTGTTGGTCGCTTAACCAGCTAAGTGATAGCTCCTGTCAAGCAACAATCTCCATAAATTTGCTGGAGGTCTTGTGGGCTTCTGCACCTTTACCTATCATCTTTCCATTAGATTACACAACAAAATACCAACCACTCTGAACATCTGTTGTAACCAAGCCATCAGTGTAGATGATCAGGTCTCGAACTTGGGAGTGAAGCAGCAGAAAATATTCTGCTACCAAATGATGATATGACATTTGTTTTTTCTTACGCTGCTTTCACCTAACTACTGATAAGAATTATTGTGTCTACAAAGTCAAGATCCTCTATATGAGACTCAAGTAACTATTCAATGCCTTTGAAGTCCTGCCTCCGAGTAAACTGTACAAGAGAAAGTATCATACAGATCTTTGCTGACGTTTGATATGGACTGTGTTTTAACTAACTTGAATTCCCTTTGTCAAAGTTTTAGTTGCAAGCACTGTATTAACGGTGGTTAATAATATGGATGACGGTGGTTAATAATATGGATGACGTCATGGGACGCACCAAAATGGCAGCTTATTTATATTCGAGCTATGGACTAAGCAATGTTTACTTTGAATACAACGATAAATGTTATTGCAGCGAGTTGGCATATTTTTGAAAATGTATTCAGGGGTTTGAACATAAATGTTTGTTCACAGTTCGTTAACCTTCGCTGTAGATAAAGTCGTTAATTTGATGGCTTAGTTTGTGACATTGGTAGCTAAGGACCTAACTTGTGCAAACGGATGGCATTGGCAAGGATCATTTTGAATCTATGAAGTGGGCTCTTTTTGTGTTTAACTCAAAAGCATATGTGCTTTTTAACCAAAGAACTTTTTTGGGGGACTCAATGAAGATATCCCCGATGGAAGAATAAATTGTACTATTAGTCCCATAAATGATTCGCTTCCAGAAGTTTATGATGTAAACAAAGCAGTTTTGTCATTGCAAGTGAATAATGTCCACACCTATAATTTGTCAGGATTGGGTAGCAGCAGCTTTATAGCGAACACAGAAAACATCACAGGATTGTGCTGTTCTGAAACAGCTATGCCAAGCTACCCTAGAATTGCCTTTAATGGGATTACTGTGACCACAAACCACTCTCCATGTGTGTGCCACGTATTTACACCCCTGAAAGAAATACTGAATATAACAACATCATGTGCCGTCTGTGATATTAATGACCACATACCAGGAGCCTCCACTATGATTGATACAACTGTTGCACCAAGCATTTCATCAGCAAAGGGATATCTATGGAATGTTCATCTGACATTGTTCTTGAATGATGTCCAAGTTAATGAGACATCAGAATCGTGTGGCGGCAGCTACAAGAAGGGAGCGGAGAACATCATCAATTGTGTTTTTACTAACTACAGGTCATGTGGCTTCTGTTGGATTGGAAATGATAACTTACCACCACTGTGTGTCTATATGTTTGGAATTGGAGTCATCAACGATGGTCTAACATCATCAAATGCTACGACGATCATCATTTTCGGGAGGACGTAAACTCCCATGGTATATGGTGGATAGGCGGCAGGAACCATTGAAGGCTATGTCTGAAAAGTGTTCCTTCTTGCAGTTTCCTCATATTCCAAGTCCGGCTTGTTTCATGAGCTACTGAGTTAAGTGCTCTGTGCACACCGTGAGCTGTGTGTCTCATCCGTTTTGATCCTGCTTCGATATCCCGCTTGTTTACGATGAATTATGATATCGTATGACGGGGAACAGTTGGCTGTGTTCACTTTCTGCGTGGTTTCGCCTTATGTCTTTTGGCGTGTGCTGAGACTGCTACGATGGGGACTACAGTTACCTTTCTTTGTTTGGGAGATGAGTTAGTAATTCAGATGATTCCACTGGCATGGGCGGTTGAGCAATTATGGATTTTAATTCGTTTACTGTGAGACCGAGGCCTTCCATAGCCAATAACAATAACAATAACTGTATTAACGGTCTTAAATTTACAACGATTAAAGTTTAGTTTAAGGTAATGTATTAACTGTCTTAAATTTACAACGATTAAAGTTTAGTTTGAGGTAATGTATTAACTGTCTTAAATTTACAACGATTAAAGTTTAGTTTGAGGTAATGTATTAACTGTCTTAAATTTACGATTAAAGTTTAGTTTGAGGTAATGTATTAACTGTCTTAAATTTATGATTAAAGTTTAGTTTGAGGTACTGTATTCACTGTCTTAAATTTACAACGATTAAAGTTTACTTTGCGGTAATGTATTAACGCTGTTAAATTTTCAAAGAATAAAATGTTTAGTCTGAAGTACTGTATTAATGGTCATAAATTTTCACAAATTAAAGTTTTGTTTCAAATACTTTATTAATGGTTCTTATATTTCCAAAGATTAAATTTTAGTTTGAAGTACTGTATTAATGGTCTTAAATTTTCAAAGATTAAAAAGTTTAGTTTGAAGTACTGTATTCTATCTATTGACCTTTCGAGCCGTTGCCGGCCCATAGGGCGTAGACCAATATACACCTTCTCGTATCTGAATTTTTGTTCTAGCAGTTTTCTTTTAAAGATATTTTATCAAATCTCGCCATTTGTCTCTGTTCTGTGCAAGCAGCTCTATCTCACTGAGGGAGCCGAATCCTGTTGCTCTTGCCTCTCTCATCAATGTTCTTCTCAGTGTCTCCCTGGGTCTTCCTTTTTTTCTCTTACCTGTTGTTTCCCATATCAGGGCTTGCTTTGCTATTCGGTTATTATCTCTTCTCATCACATGTCCAACATATGACCATCGTCTTTTCTTTATTACTGAAGATATTAGTGGTTGATTGGCGATTTCTCTAATTTCCTCGTTTGTTTTGAATTCGTTCCACGCTACACCAAGTATTTTCCTTAGACATTTATTTTCGAATGCGTTCAACTTTGTTTCTATATCTCTTGTTGTTTTCCAGCTTTCACACGCATACGTAAGGGTAGATAGTACATTTGATTTGAATAGCCTAAGTTTTGTGTTTGTGCTGATTAGTTTTGATTTCCATAAATTTTCAAGGCTTCTGAAAGACATTGCTGCTTTAGCGATTCTGATTCTAATTTCTTTACTTGTATCCCCTTCTCGATCAGTGTGACTTCCAAGATAGGTAAAGTGATCGATAAGTTGTTGTAGTTGGTTATAAAAATTGTCCTTAACATCATCATCAGCTTCGTTTGTAGGCGCATAACATTGAACAATCGAAAGTCTTCCATGTTTTGTTTTGTAACGTGTTCGTATCAGACGGCTATTTACCAGTTCCCATTCTAATAAACTTCTTGCAGCTATGTCTGTCATCATTATGCCTACTCCTTCGCGGTGATTTCCATCTTCCCTTCCAGAAAAGAACTATTTTATTATCAATAGATCTCCTACCTGTTCCAAGCCAGTGCATTTCGCTTAATCCTAAAATATCTAGATCGTATCTGTCCATCTCGCTCGCGATCTGTGCGTGTTTCGTCGGTGCGGCCATTGTGCGTACATTCCAGAATCCTATTTTTGTTGTTGTTTTAGGGCCGAAAAAACTATCATTTCTTATTTATTATATATTTATAGTTCTTATATTTCCAAAGATTAAAGTTTAGTTTGAAGTACTCTATGACTGTTTTACATTTCCGAAGATTAAAGTTTAGTTTGATGTACTCTATGACTGTTTTACATTTCCAACGGTTAAAGTTTAAGTTACAAATACTGTATTAAATATATTAATTTTTCCTCCATTAAAATTTAGCTTTTCAAACGCTGTAATAAATGTCTTACATTTGACTTAGCACAAGTTTAGTTTCAAGTACTCTATTAATTTAACTATATCAAACATAGTCCTATATTTAAGATAGGCATATTGGATAGAAAGATCACATGTGAAATGATACAACCATTATTGGTTACTGTAAAATACAGAATAAGAAATGGTGAAATTCCGGTGAACTGTTGAAATCACAACTAGCACTAAATGCATAGAGACACAAGCAAATTGTGGATTATATGCATTAGATCACTGAACCAGTAACTTGCTGTGTACCTGCAAGAGTTGATAGACTGGTTTCAATGCTCAAGGAAGACCAAAAGTCATAATGATAGACAATGTCAAAGAAAACCCAGCAGCAGTAAAGGTTAATAATTGTCAAATACAATACACTTAGGACAAAAATATTGCAGCTCCTCACAATTCTTGGTGGTGCATGTGAATAAGTCAGTAAGTCATCTTTTATTTTAAGAAAATGTATTTTTGTGTAAGGTTATGCCAGCCTTTACTAAAAGCTTTGTTCCAGCTGAAGGCCTTCTTGGCTGAAATGTTCTACTTTTGTTTTGTTTCTCACCATTTAAAGCTATTACCATACCACTTTTGTTTTGTTTCTCACCTACGTAAAGCTATTACCATACCACTTTTATTTTGTTTCTCACCTACGTAAAGCTATTACCATACCACTTTTGTTTTGTTTCTCACCTACGTAAAGCTATTACCATACCACTTTTGTTTTGTTTCTCACCTATGTAAAGCTATTACCATACCCCTTTTTTTTTCTTTAATTTTCCTTATTATAATCAGCTTTACAGCAGCTTCAAATTTCTATGCATCTTGATGCCTTTACCCAATAACTAGTCCAATCTGGACAAATGGTTAGGGAAGACAATCCAGTACTGAAAAATGAGGCGCTGAAGTGTTGGGCCAAAAGTGGAAATATCAGAATTTTACTGTAAACCACATCACAACACAAGCACACTGACTTAACTTTCTTTTAGGGGCGGATGTAGAAGAGGCATACTCTTTTAGTCATCACATGATTACAAGCATTACCAACATTGAGGAGTGGAGTAAAGGGGCATCACTCTCTTGGTCACATTGTATATCATCTTCTTTATGCCATTACTTCCCCCACTACAGGTCACATATCTATTTTATTCAGCTGAGATGACTGATGAACCCAATCTCAAACCCTGGGCTCTTTGTGTAAAAAGAACCAATTTCACCTTTTAACAAGTCGACCTACTTTGCACCTGATATATATGCTTTTGTGTAATAAAGAAATAAATTAACAATAGTTAATACAAATTAATGAAACAGATTCTTTATTTCTTAGAGCATTAGTAACAATACAGAACATCACATCTAACAAGAGTGCTAACTGGTTGTCAGATGTCAGTAACAAATAATTGCTTTTCTTAAATTATATATTTGTACTTGATAAAAATACACGGATTTTGTTTACTTTCAAAATTAAATATGTCTAAAAGTTTAGATAAACTTTTACAAAATTCCTTGTCAAAAATTGCATAGGATGACAAATAAATAAAATCATATATAATGTGACATCATAATAGCATGAAGGAAACTATTCAACAATAAAGTTCATGAACAATAATTGTGGGCCTCATTGATTGCCATGTCAAGGCATGAACAAGAATTGTGGGCCTCATTGATTGCCCATGTCAAGGCATGAACAAGAATTGTGGGCCTCATTGATTGCTCATGTCAAGGCATGAAAAATGAATTGAACAAAATTAAATATACAGCACACCTTCACTGGGTATTAAAGTACTTTATATTTTAAATTGCACAGCTGCTAGTTACTATATCAAAGTGGTATTTTGGTTCTAATCTTTGAAATTTAACAGCATTTATATATGAAGATATCCTGATACTAGTACATTCTCCTTATTCTTATAAAAGATATTTTATGTGAGTGGTTTCAATTTGTGACACCACATAGAAAATGTAAAATGTTTAGCTAATGTCAATATTTGTGTGTGAATGATATTTTAGGACTTAATGCTTGTAACAAAAAGATCAAAGAATGGTAAATCTGAGAGTTTTGGGGGATGCAATGTTCAATTTGTAATGACAAAAGTATTTATATTTTAAGATATGACTTCTTCATAATTTTGAATGTATAACCGAAGAAATGTATTTTAACTTCTAGCAAAGACACAAATGAGCAAATTAACGAATGTGTCAGTGATAAACAACTGTCTATGATGTTGAATATTCTTTCATGAAAAATTCTAGCAGTTTTTTTTATAAATTTGTGAATGGTAAAGTTGTAGGATGACATTAATGGCTGTTACAAATTTATTCAATAATTTAACAAATTGTCTTTTCTAAAACAAAGATATATTTTGTACAAGTGGGTAAAAATGTAATTTACAAATAAATAGAATAAAACAATCCTTAAAAGTGTAACCACTTGCAAAACTGTATGTCAGCAAATTTTGGATAATTTTGGTGGATATTGAGTTATTAGCGGGTCATCATCATTGCGCTCCGAACATGTCCATAGGTGTCTAGATCCCCTCCTCAGCAAGTCTCGCAATGTCCAGCGAATGATGACTCCAGTTCTGAGTTGGTTGATTAGTCTTCTTATATACCCACTAAGTTTCTCTTTTCTGGTGCTGCCCATCTTAACTCCCATCTCTTTTATCCAAAGGAGTGATGTGGGCTCATGGTTGTCGAAGTCCTGTGTCCTTTCCCATTTCCCGGAAGGCATTGATAATGTTCACTCGATCCATTGGTACACCATCATAAACAATAGCACAGCTAGCCAATCTGTCCACTCTTTCATTTCCCTGTACATCCGCATGTTCTGGGACATAGACAAAGGTGACCTTACATACGTATTTTTTACTTCTGTAATGACTCTACCCATTGCATACATACAGATCCCACCTCCATGTTTCTTATCATACTCATCGAATCACTCAGTATACAGGTGTGGGTGTAGTCTTGTGACTCTAACCAGATGAATGCCTTGGTCACTGCCATCACCTCCATTGTCATGCTACTCATGGTCATAATGTATGCACCACTGTTTTCCTTGACTATTCTGCCTGCTGAGCATGCTGTAAATGCCAATGCACTCCTTTGGTGTCATCTTATAGATCCGTCTGTATAGATGACTGCATCTTTCTCATTAGTGTTATCCCAGATGAGACCATTGACCTTCATTTTGACCACGACTGAGTCCGGTTCCCTACATTTCCTGTCGAGTGTGACATTACACAAGAATGTCCCCTTGAATGACGTAGGCACCTGTATCTACTCCTCGCCAGCATTGATATTGGTAAACCCACAGACCTGTTTGATAACATCTGCTCGGCCCACCCATGATTTGCCTCTTTTTTAACCGGACACCCTTTCCTATGTTGTTTCGATGGTTAAGTTTGGGAGATGTTGTTTTTATGGATTCAGAAGCCTATGAGCTGATGCCCTTTGGCACAGTGCCATGTAATGATATCTGCAGGTATTTCTGAGTTGCCTTGTAACTCCATATAAGGTGTTCATTTATCTGGTCTTTGAGGAAGTAGAGTTGATCTGATATCGGTTGAGCTTTGGATGTCTGGGAAATTAAAGTAGATCAACAACCAATAGAGAAATAGGAGTTAAAAAAGCACAGGACTAGGCTACAATAGAAATTCAGCTTGTGGGTACAGTAAAGCTGATGATGGGCAGAGTTAAATATTGTATGTTTGATCTTAGCCATTGGCTCTTAGATCCTGGTGATGAAATGACTAGAGTGAATTTTTATTTTCAGATTCTTACTGGAAAGGGTACATCTTGTCTGTCCTAGAAGGTAATACAATGCAATAGGTCTTCTATATCAAAGTTCCAATCACCACAGACATACACTGTTGCTATATAACTCAATAGAAATAATACAGTGATGTTTTGATCCATTTTGAATTGCTGATCCTGCAAGAAACTATGTGGTCTATAAGTTGTTTCTCCACATTTATTCACTTTTGGACATGACAAACAAATCCCAGCTTGCAACTAATGAGTTAAGTAGAAAAAACCATAAAAATACATATAGTGTCTATATCAAAAACGATTACATATTCATTTTCTAATCATCCAATTTTTAAATAAATAATTCAATAACTTTATTTCTCTCTGTATTTTATCTCTTCCCCCCTCCCCCCGGCTTATATCTCTCTTTCTTCCCCTGTATCTCATGTTCTTTCAGTCTCTCAATAAATGTATGACACTCTGTTAAATTAGAAAATTGTTAACTAATCATGGGTTTCCCTTGAGATCATTACAGATATTTCATTTCTATATCTGCCTCATCACACCTTGATTCAATCCTTCAACAAATATAGCATACAAATTCTGCATCATTATTACAATAAATTTATATGTTACAAGTAAGAGATGTTCACAATAACATAAACTTAAACATCAAATTACATTTTTAAATATGCGTCCCGTTGCTTCAGACTCAGACTTTCAACAAAAAAATATTGAGAAATGGTTGAGGTGCTCTTTTAACACTGTAGAAGATCACCCTAAATATTTTACTTTCATTTGTCTCAAACATATCTCTGTGGAGTTGATTTTCAATGCCTCTTCATATTAAAACAAAAGCAATAGCAAAAACAAAAAGAAGCAGGCTAAACGTGGAATATGGCATGATCTTTGTTTTAGAAACATTCCGCCAGACATTTTGAAAGTGGTTGTCCAGATGCATCATTCTTCATCAGCAATGTTATTAAATATTACATTAGATTTATAACTGATAATCCTCTTTCAATGTATTCAATTTACTTTATTTAAATGTCTTTTTCCTATGAAAATATGACTACAAAAGAAAGATTTACAACCACTAGAATGAACCATCACAGAAAAATGCTGAATCTAACAAAAAGGTATGACATGCAATGGCAAAGATATTAAAAAGAAAAGTAGATGTCAGACCAATTCTGAGTTTCATTCAAAAACAAGAAATTAAATAATTTTGACATAGGATCCAAAGCATCAGAGGAAACAGCAAAAAAATAAAAAACAGCATCCAACAGCAAACAGATGAATCAGCAGAAACAAAAAAGAGCATCCACCTGCAAAAAAAGAAAAGAGCATCCAACAGCAGTCAAATGAAACAGTAAAATAAAATAAAAAAGATGACCTCTAAGATGGTGCAGTGAAATTTCAAATAAGACAAATGATTTCAACAAGTTGATAAGTGGCAAATAATTAATGAAAGTAGTGGTAGAAGATCTCAAATACCATTGCTGTCATGTGACATGACAACAAGCAAGCAGTGGTGGATGTGTAAAATAAACACAAAATGGTATTAAGAACATTGCGTTATAAACTATAATTAGACCTCTTTATCCATTTTAAGATTTGTACTAGCCTGCTTTTTGTGTTTTTTTTTTATAATATTATCTGTTGCTTTGTAGCTGATGAAGGTTTTTGCTGAAATGTTGTAGTTTGTTTCATCTTTCTATAGATTTACTTTTCTGTAGCTCTTCTTGCATCATCACGTGTTATTCAATATATTGTATATTTGATATTTGTCCCCTATCTCCAAGCAATGGAAGAGTGGACTTATGATGCAGAAAAGCAAGCCAAATTTTTGGCAAAATGATATCATTATTGACAAAGAAAGAAATCACAACATATTTGAAAAAAAGAACTTGAAAGCTAGATTTTGGAATAACTAATAAGTTAATTTTGCCTGTTCGCTGCGAGGCACATAGAGGAGTTAAAAGTAGTGGTGCTGTTCCTTACCATGCATATTCGTAAGAGGCGACTAAGGAGAGTTGGATTGGGACTGGCTAACCTGTACTGTAAAAAAATAAGCCTAAAAAACTTCACAAATATGGACAAGTCAAAGAGAAGAATAAAAGTAAATTTTCCATCCAGGTAAGATAAAGGCTCTCTGTTTAAGAGATGTATACGCAATTCAGAGAAAGCAAGCCGTAAGGAGTCGGGTTACTGAGTCACCTTTTGTCTACCAGGAAATCCTCCAGAATCTGAAAAGTGTTCCTTCTTGCAGTTTCCTCATATTCCAAGCATGGCTTGTTGCAGGAGCTACTGAGTTAAGTGCTCTGTGCACACCGTGAGCTGTGTGTCTCATCTGTTTTGATCCTGTTTCGATATCCCGCTTGTTTACGATGAATGATGATATCGTATGACGGGGAACATTTGGCTGTGTTCACTTTCTGCGCGGTTTCGCCTTATGTCTTTTGGCGTGTGCTGAGACTGCTATATGGGGACTACAGTTACCTTTCTTTGTTTGGGAGATGAGTTAGTAATTCGGATGATTCCACTGGCACGAGCGGTTGAGCAATTATGGATTTTAATTCGTTTGCAGTGATACCGAGGCCTTCCATTACCAATAACTTCCAGAATTGGCACCTGGAATGTATGTACCCTAAATGAACAAGAAAAGCTGCACAAGTAGCAACAGAAATTAGAAATTACAAAATAGATATTCTAGGACTGTGTTAAACAAGATGGCTAGGAATGGAAAGGATAAAACTAAATACAGAAGAGAAGATTTTATCATCAGGACACTGGGAACCTGGAGCACAACATAGTCAAGGAGTTATCATAATGTTATCAAAGAATGCACAGAAGACACTGATAGAATGGGAAGCAGTAGGGCCAAGACTAATGAGAGCAACATTTAAAACAACAAAAAACAAAGTAAAAATACACATTATCCAATGCAATGCACCAACCAATGATAAGGATGATTTAGTTAAAGTTGAATTCTATAAACAGTTACAATGTCAGATGGATAAAAGACGAGCCAAGGATATTATAATCTTGATGGGAAATCTAAATGCAAAAGTAGGATCAGACAACAGAGGCTTCGAAGAGGTTATGGGAAAACATGGACTTGGAGTTATAAATGAGAATAGAGAGATATTCGTGAACTTCTGTGCTCTTAATCAAATGAGCCTAGGAGGAACAATATTCCAACATAAAAATACATAAAGCTACATGGTTGTCATCAGATTATAGAATGGAGAATCAAATTGCCCACATATGTATTAATAATTTGAAATCATCCTTACAGAATGTAAAAGTATATAGAGGAGCAGATGTGGCTTCAGACCATCATCTTCTGCTAGCCAAACTTAAACTTAAACTAAAAAGATACTACAACAAATAAGGGTAGAAAATATTTCAATGTATAATTTATTAAAGAAAAAGGAATTAAAGACAAATTTGCAGTCACAATATCAAACAAATAACAAGTCCTCCAACAACTAGAAAATACAATCAATATAGAAGATCACTGGAAACAGGTAAAGGATATATGGAAAGAGACATGCGAAGAAATGCTGAGGGAAAAGAGAACGCTAGAATAAGGCATGGATGACAGCAGAGACCCTGGATAAAATTAAAGAAAGAAAGAATAAGAAAGCAGACATAAATAAAAGCAAAATGAGAAGTAATAAAGCCAAGACACAGGAAGCTTACACAGAGGTGAACAAAGAAGTGAGTGGATGTATTAAAAGGGATAAGAGGAAATAAATATATAGATGAACTAGTTAAAGAGGCAGAGGAAGTAGCAAATAAGGGAATATGAAAGAACTGTTCAACAGCACAAAGAAATTAAGTGGAAAATACAAACAGATTAATGCCTTTATTAAAGATAAGAAAGAAAATCTGCTTAGTAATAGAAGGGAACTAATGGAGAGATGGAAAGAGCACTTTGATGAACTTTTGAACAGACCCGGCTCAAATTACAAAATAGATATAGAAATAGATCTCCAGATGTACTACCAGCAGAAGAAGAGTTACACATTAACTGTGGAAAACCAAGCAAGGAAGAAATAATGAAAGCCATCGAGCTATTAAAAAATGGTAAAGCCACAGGATCCACTGGTATTGTCCTTTGTCACTCTGGTGACCGCAGCCGCTTTACTTTGGAAAATCGCTTTATAGTCCAGTATGGTTCGCTGACCCCGAGAGGTATGAATGTATCACACTCATACGCATAGTTTCTTTTTGGTTGCTCCTTCCCTTTTGCATAGCCTTCTCTACTACACATATTTGGGTTATTTGGTCTACTTACTATGCCATGCTTTTTATAGTTCTTCTCCTCTAGTCCCTTATGAGACACTTCGATTTTCTCCTCTATAACTTTTTTTCTGTGCTCCTTACCCTGATTTATTTTTATTGTACCCAACTCTCAGACATCTCACTCTTAGCGTCTTTTTACACCTGTCGGTCTTCTATTTGATTCTTTCTCCTTTGTGTTTGCACACTGACCCCTGTGTTAACTCCTCTGGCTCTGTGTACATTTACGCACTTTTTTGTACGATTTTCGACGTTCACGACAGCCGCACTTGGTTGCGATTTAATTTTGGATTTGACAGGATAGTTTTATTTATTTTGTTGTTTTCTTTAACACATTTCGATTGTTTTTGTTTCGGTTGTTTCGTTATCAGTTTTGTGTGTGTGTGTTTTTCTTTGTTCCTGATGAAGGCCTATTGAGCCGAAACGTTGTTTAGTCTGTGTCATCCACTTGTCACGTAAAGCTTCTTACATACCATTTTTTTATTTTTCCTTAAAGCCACAGGACCAGGTGAAATTCCTTTGGAAGCCATCAAAGCAGATATTAACACCTCTACCAAGATGTTACGTAATCTATTAGATATTCGTAATATAATAGATAATCATGTGGTGCATGAAGGGCAGATTACGAAAGCATTTAAAATAAAAACAGGAGTAAGGTAGGGATGCCTTCTATCTCCATTTCTCTTTCTACTGGCCATAGATTGGATTAAAAAATAACTCAAAACAACAGAAATGGAAACCAGTGGTCACTGACCAAGCTACTTGATGAATTTGACTTTGCTGATGACATAGCTCTCCTATCACACAAATTTCAACAGATGCAAGATAAAATGAGAATACTTGATGAGAGCTCACAACAGATAAGAATGAAAATAGAGATAAGAAAAAAATTATGAGAATTAATGCAGTTGGCAATAACCAAATAAAATTAGGAGAAATACCACTACTAAACATACAATCTTACATATATCTTGGCAGTAATATAGACAAAGAGAGAGGAACAGAAAATGATACCAAAATAAGGATGTCAAAAGCAAGAGGAGCATTTCTTCCACTGGGAAACATATGGAAGTCCAAAGAAATTAGGTTAAACACTAAAATAAAATTGTACAACTCCAATGTTAAGTTAGTCTTAATATAAGACTGTGAAACATGGAGAACACAAAAATTTCAATCATGAAGATACAGACTTTCATTAATGGATGCTTATGCAGAATAAAAGAATGGAAATGGCAGGACAAAATCACTAACATAGAATTATGAAAATGTACCAGTCAAATACCTATGGATAAAGAGATACAGCGAAGATGATGGTGTTGGATAGGAAACACACTGCGGAAGCCAGCTGAGAGTATTACACAACAGGCCCTTTTTTGGAATCCCCAGGGAAAAAGACAAAGAGGAAGACCAAGGAATTCTTGGAGAAGACAGATAGAAGCAGAGATGAAGATGTTGAGGAAGACTTGGAATGATCTTAAAAGAATGGTAAGAAACAGAACGTCTTGGAAAGTGTTTGTTGAAGACCTATGCTCCACAGGGAGCTGAAAGGTAGAATAAGAAGAATAAGTTAAATGCCACAGAAGTGAAATGTGTCAGATAAATCATGGGAGCCAGCTTGACAGACAAAATCAGAAGTTAAGAACTAGGTTTGGGAACACCTCCAAAGAAGAATATATAATTAAACAATGAATTCAATAGGCCATAAATCAAGACAGAAACAACCAAACACAATCCATAAAGTTATTAACAAATGCTATAATACAAAAAAACCAAGAGGATACCACTCAAATATGTTGGATAGACAGAATACTAAAAAGAAATGTAAAAGCAGAAGAGGAAATCAAAGAGCAAAACTCTGTAAACTATTTCTCACCTAGATGTGAAAAGTAAATCAGGAAGGAAAGAAGAGGCAGAAGAAACGTTCTACTTATTATAAATGAAGCAAACTACAGACCCGTGTCAAGAACACTCTTTACCATCAAAACTGTAAAATACAGGTGAAGAAGAACAGAACAGAGCTGAGGCACAGAGTTGCAGGGTAGTTCTTCTTTCCTCTCTCATTTGATTTAACCAATGAGGAAAGATATAGTTTGTGGCCACAACATTTTTGTGTTGTTGATTATTACTGCAAAGTTGTCATCATTATTAATACCAAGTACCATGCTTGCTGGGGAGCCACGATAGCACAGTGGTTAGTGAACTGGACTACAAAGGACAAGAGGTAGGGTTTGATCCCAACCAACGACTTCCGGGTTCACCCAGCCTTAAATAGGTACCAGATTTTTTTCTGGTAAAGTAAAGCGGCACAGGCGTAATGCCGACCACATTACCCCATAAATCTGGTGCTGAAGGTCTGTAAAATTTATGGTCACTAACACCATATTCCTTATACGCCACTTGGCGTGACAGGGGCTCTTTAATTTTTTTTTAACCATGCTTGCTGGGGTAAGGTGATCATGTATCTCCATAATTTTTTATATCAGTATTTTTTTTTTCATTTTGACTAACAAATAGAGCATTTATGAAATTGTCTTGCATCTTTTCTCTATTTCAGCTCTAATGGCTACCTACTACAATTTTTTCAGCTGTCTTAGCTGTCACAAAAAAAAATCACAGCTGTCACTATTAATATATCACAGCTCTAAGAAAATATCCCAGCTGTCACAAAATATCCTAGCTGTCACAAAATATCCTAGCTGTCATAAAATATACAAGTTGTCATAAAATATACCAGCTGTATCAAAATATCCCAGCTGTAACAAAATATATTTCAGCAGTCAAAATATATCTCAGTTCACACAAAATATCCCAGCTGTAACAAAATATCTAATTTGTCACAATATAGGCCAGCTATCACAAAATATTCCAGCTGTCACAAAATATCTCAGTTATCACAAAATATTCTAGATGTCACAAAATACCCCAGCAATAACAAAATATCTCAGCAGTAACAAAATATCCCAACTGTCACAAAATATCATAGCTGTTACAAAATATCAAAGCTGTCACAAAATATTAAAGTTGCAACAAAATATCTCAGTTGTCACAAAATATCCCAGCTGTAACAAAATATCTCAGTTGTCAGAAAATATCCCATCTGTAACAAAATATCTCAGTTGTCAGAAAATATCCAAGCTGTAACAAAGTATCTCAGTTGTCAGAAAAATATCCCAGCTGCAACAGAGTATCCCAGTAATAACAAAATATTCCAGCTGCTACAAGATATTTCTATTGTCACAAAGTGACGCAGCAATAACAAAATGACCCTGCAGTAACAAAATGACCCAGCAGTAACTAAACATCCCAGCTGTCAAAAAAATATCCCAACTGTCATAAAATTTATAAGTTGTCATAAAATATGCCAGCTGTACCAAAATATCCCAGCTGTAATAAAATATATTCCAGCAGTCAAAATATATCTTAGTTCACACAAAATATCCCAGCTGTAACAAAATATCTAATTTGTCACAAAATAGGCCAGCTATCACAAAATATTCCACCGTCACAAAATATCTCAGTTATCACAAAATATCCCAGATGTCACAAAATACCCAGCAATAACAAAACACCTCAGCAGTAACAGAATATTCCAGCTGTCACAAAATATCACTGTTGTCACAAAAAATCATAGTCGTCCCAAAATACCTCAGTTGTCAGAAAATATTCCAGCTGCAACAGAGTATCCCAGTCATAACAAAATATTCCATCTTTTACAAAATATTTCAGTTGTCGCAAAATGTCACAGCAGTAACAAAATGTCCCAGCAGTAACAAAATATCGCAGCTATTACAAAATCTTTCAAATATAACAATATATCCCAGCTACTACAAAATCTTTCAAATATAACAATATATCCCAGCTACTACAAAATCTTTCAAATATAACAATATATCCCAGCTATTACAAAATTTTTCAAATATAACAATATATCCCAGCTATTACAAAATCTTTCAAATATAACAATATATCCCAGCTATTACAAAATCTTTCAAATATAACAATATATCCCAGCTATTACAAAATCTTTCAAATATAACAATATATCCCAGCTATTACAAAATCTTTCAAATATAACAATATATCCCAACTGTCACAAAATATACAATTTATAACAAAATACCAGCTGTAGCACAATCATCATCATCATCATCAAGTACCAGGCCTTCTAGTTATTGGTTATTGGTTATGGAAGGCCTCGGTATCACTGCAATTGAATTAAAATCCATAATTGCTCAACCGCCTGTGCCAGTGGAATCATCCGAATTACTAACTCATCTCCCAAACAAAGAAAGTTAACTGTAGTCCCCATCGTACCAGTCTCAGCACATGCCAAAAGACATAAGGCGAAACCACGCAGAAAGTGAACACAGCCAACTGTTCCCTGTCACGCGATATCATCCTCATCGTAAACAATTGGGACATCGAAACATGATCAAAACGGATTAAACACACAGCTCACAGTGTGCATAGAGCACTTAACTCAGTAGCTCCTGCAACAAGCCGGACTTGGAATATGAGGAAACTGCAACCAGGAACACCTTTAAGACATAGCCTTCAATGGTTCCTGCCGCCTATCCACCATATTGCCTGGAAGTTCACGTCCTCCTGAAAATGATGATCGTCATAGTATTTAAATGTACAGCGCTTGATGATGTTAGGACATCGTGTTTGACTCCAACTCCGAACATACAAAAACAGTTCGTCGTCAGATTATCCCCGTTGCACACGAAACAACAGATCGCAAGATTAGCACATGGTCGGTCTTGGGACACAAGATGAGCCATTATGATGACGTAGCACGCACAAAATGGCTGCGTCCATGGATTCATGATTACTCTAGTTAATGCAGTCTACAACGAACTAAACATGGTGCAAATTCCCAAAGAGATAAAATTTCAGCTGACTTGACGGAGCCCACACATTAATGCGTTGGAAATTGTAAATAAATTGCGTCAAATAATTCCATCAACCGTCATTGAACAGTACTCAGTGTGACGTAAAATGCAGATCAAGGGCCTACTAGTGTAGGTGATCATGTCTATCCACAACATCTGATCTCACAGTTCTTTATCATTTCTGTTGTTGACCTTCTGCCAAGCCATTCTCTTAAGCTGTCTGGTAGTTTCTCTCTTTGCTTCCCTGTTATCTCTTAATCCCTCAATTTTTCCAGTTGTTACAATATATTCCAGTTGTTCTTTTTCATTACATGGCCAAAAAATGATGATTGTTTCTTCCTAATATTGGAAATTACCTCTCTTTTAGCTTTGGCACAATATCCAGCTGTAATAAAAAAATATTCAACAGTCAAAATATATATCCACTCACACAAAATATCCCAACTGTAACAAAATATCCCAGCAGTCACAAAATATAGAATTTGTCACAAAATACATCAGTTATCACAAAGTCTTCCAGCTGTCATAAAATATCATAGTTATCACAAAATATCCCAGATGTCCCATAAATATCCCAGCAGTAACAAAAAGATCCCAGCAGTAACAAAAGATCCCAGCTGTCACAAAATATACAATTTGTCATAAAATATACCAGCTATAGCACATTATCCCAGCTGTTATAAAAAATTTCCAGCAGTCAAAAAATATATCAGTTCACACAAAAATATCCCAAATGTAACAAAATATCCCAGCTGTCACAAAATATCTCATTTGTCACAAAATATCTCAGCTATCACAAAATATCCCAGATGTCACATAAATATCCCAGCTGCAAAAAAATATCCCAGCTGCAAAAAAATATCCCAGCTGCAAAAAAATATCCCAGCTGTCACAAAAATATCACAGTTGTGACATAAAATATCTGAATTGCCACAAAATATTTCAGTCGTCAAAAAATATTTACAAAGGAGCAAAATATTTCAGGTGTCAGAAAATATCCCACATGCAACAAAGTATCACAGTGGTAAAAAAATATTTCAGCTGTCACAAAATATTTCAGTTGTCACAAAATGTCACAACAGTAAGAAATTATCCCAGCAGTAACAAAATATCCCGGCTGTCACAAAATATAGCTGTACCAAAATATCCCTGATGTGATAAAAATATTCTAGCAGTAAAATATATCTCATTTCACACAAAATATCCAGCTGCAAAAAAATATCCCAGCTGCAAAAAAATATCTCAGCTGTCACAGAATATATCATTTGTCACAAAATATCACAGCTGTCATGAAATGTCATGGAAACAAAATATCCCAGCAGTAACAAAATATACAGCTGTCACAAAATATCCCAGTTATCACAAAATCATCCAGCTGTCTCAAATTGGCACAGCAGTAACAAAATATCCCATTAGTAGCAAAATATCCCTGCTATTACAAAAACATCCCAGTTGTAACAAAATATCCCATTTGTAACAATATCCCAGTTGTCACAAAATAACCAGCTGTCACAAAATATCACAACTGTAACAAAATATCCCAGCTGTCAAAAAATATCTAAGTTGTCACAAAATGTCTCATTTGTTACAAAATGTTACAGCTGTAACAAAATATCCCAGCTGTCATAAAACATCCAAGCTGTCACAAAACATCACATTTGTCACAAAATATCTCAGTTGTCACAAAAATATCCCAGTTGTAACAAAATATCTCAGTTGTCAGAAAATATCCCAGCTGGAACAATTTTGTCACAGTCGTAACAAAATATTCCAGATGTTACAAAATATTTCAGATGTGACAAAATTTCACAGCAGTAACAAAATGTCCCAGCAGTAACAAAATATCAACAGTAACAAAATATACCAGAAATAACAAAATATCACAGCTGTCACAAAATCTCATTTGCCACAAAATATCTCAGTTGTCACAAGATATCAAAGCTATAACATACATATTGTGTTGTCAGAAAATATCCCACATGCAAAAAAGTATCCCAGTGGTTAAAAAATATTCCAGCTGTCACAAATGTCACAGCAGTAACAAAATATCCCAGCAGTAACAAAATATCCCAAATGTCAAAATATACCAGCTGTACCAAAATATTCCTGATGTAATAAAATATATTCCAGCAGTCAAAATATATCTCAGTTCACACAAAATACCCCAGCAGCTAAAAAATATCCCAGCTGTCACAGAATATATCATTTGTCACAAAGTATCACAGCTATCACAACATATTCAAGCTGTCACAAAATATCTCAGTTATCATAAAATATCCCAGATGTCACAAAATATCACAGCAGTAATAAAATATCACAGCAGTAACAAAATATACAGCTGTCTCAAAATATCCCAGCTATCACAAAATTATGCAGCTGTCACAAAATATCTCAGTTATCACAAAATATCACAGCTGTAATAAAGTAATTCAGTTTTCACAAAATATCTCAGCTGTAACAAAATGTCTCAGTTGTTACAAAATGTTACAGCTTTAACAAAATATCCAGCTACAACAAAACATCCCAGCTGTCATAAAACATTCAAGCTGTCACAAAATATCACAGTTGTCACAAAGTATGTCAATTGTCATAAAATATCCCAGCTGCAACAATTTTATCCCAGTCTTAACAAAATATTCAGCTGTTACAAAATATCCAGCTGTTACAAAATATACAATTTGTTATAAAATAAACCAGCTGTACCACAATATTCCAGCAGTCAAAATATATATCAGTTCACGCAAAATATCCCAGCTGTCACAAAATATCCCAGCTGTCACAAAATATCCCCTCTGTTACAAAACAACACAGCTGTCATAAAACATTCCAGCTGTCACAAAATATTCCAGTTGTCACAAAAGATCACAGATGTTCCCTTCTCCTGACATGACCCCAAGTGATGAATGTCTCCTGATGTTGGAAATTAGCTTTCATTTTTTATTTGGCCTCTTTTAGAACATCCTAATACCTCTTTTAGAAGATCCTAATTAATCTTTTAGAATATCCCCATTACTCTTTATACCATTCCCATTACTCTTAGAGCCATGTAATGAGAAGAGAACAACTGGAATAAATTGTAACAACTGGAAAAATTGAGGGACGACGAGATAGAGAAAAGCAAAAAGAAAAAATAACAGACAGCTTAAGAGAATGGCTTGGCAGAAGGTCAACAACAGAAATGATAAATAGCTGCCGAGATCGAAAGTTGTGGAGAGACATGATCACCTACGCCAGTAGGCCCGGTACTTGATGATGATGATTACTCTTAGAATACCCTTGATAATTTTTTTAGAACATCCACATTACTCTTAGAATATCCGGATTACTCTTTTAGAATATCCCCATTACTCTTTCAGAATATTCCCGTAGTCTTTCAGAATATCCCTTTAGTCTTTTAGAATACCCTCGTTACTCTTTTAGAACATCCTCATCTATTACAAAAGTTGGACACAACTCAAAAGAACAAAATTAATATAAAAAGCTGCTTTATAGAATTGTTGGATTTTGTGTTCTGTGATGGCTCTCTTGCAGTACTTTCTAACCATAGCATATGCATTAGGGGACAGACAACAATCCTGGACATGCAACTGCTGAAATGAGAGTACCTATAAGCAATCATCGCTATTCCTTTGCCTGTTGTTACATCACATGACTTCATCTCAAGTTTATGTAGATTTGGACAGTGCATAGATAAGGCATACAGTCCATCGTCTGTTATGTCACATTGCTTATGTCCAACGAGCAAAGTCTTGAGCAGTTTTGTGCCAGAAAATCTAAGCCAATGTCTGAGATAGCCTCACAGACCCATGCGTTGAAGTAGCATAGCTTGTTGCAGTTCTTAGTAATGTGAATTACCCTCGGTCTGACACATTGGTAAACATGAAAAAAATTTGTAAAAAGTTTATAATAGGCCTTTGTGAGCAATTATATATGTAAATGTTTGTAAATAGTCCAAATAAATATCTGTCAACAATTATATTTTTCTTTAAATGTTAATTGTACATAAACATAACACTAGTAAACATGTACAAATTAAACATCATTCCTTTTAATATACGGAGGAATAATGATGTTAGTGATCATATTTTTTTATGACCAACAGGACATTTATAAATGTTGTGACCAGAAACAAGCAATGCTGCACTACCTTTTCACATAAAATGGTAGACGTGTAAATACATTTTTGAAGCAGGCCATATATAAATGTGTAAATATTTTAACAGTGACACAAATTCTATGACCAAGCTTGTTTAATCAATGAGAAAATCTTTAAAAACATCACAAAGATGCAGGCATAAACAATAATGGAATGATAGTCAGTAACCTAAGATATGCTGATGATACTTATTACTAGCAGAAAATCCTATGAAATAAACATGATAATCAAAAATATGGATTAGATCTGAATATCAAAAAGACTAAAACTATGATCATAAACAAAGAAAGTACTCAAAACCTACAAGTGGATATCAAATTTCAAGAAATACACCTGAAGAAAGTTCAAAGCTACAACTACTTTGAACATACTATAACAGTGATGGAAAATCTAAAACTGGAGAAAAAAAAATAAAAAATGGCAAAAAGTAATTTTAATGTCATAAAAAATATACTAACATCAAAACAAATAAAGCAGGGCTAAAACTAAGAATAGCAAAATGTTATATTTCTCAACATTCATGTATGGTGCTGAAAGATGGACATTAGACAAGAAAACAGAACAGAAAATGTAAGCTTTTCAGATGTGGATTTATAGAAGAATAGGAAGAATTGAAAGGAAAGAAAAGAAAACAAATGATTATTATTCTTCTTTCCTTCCTAATTTGCCTTTCATCATTGAGGGGAGATATAATTTGCGGTCTTTTGCTCTTCTGTTCGCCTCGGCTGCTGTTTTGTTTCTAGTGCTTCTAATATTCATCCATCATCTTTTCGTGGTCGACCATTGGTTCTGGTATTCATTCTCACATTTGTTGAAGGCTCGTTGTGTTGTTTTTGATTTTTCTGCTTTCTCATGCGGCCAAAAATTTGTATCTGTTGTTTCTTATATATTCTATGGTGGGGGCTATTCCTAGCTTTCTCCTCAGTTCTTCATTCTGATCTTATCTTTCAGACTGTTCCTGTCATTCATCTGACATTTAATTTTAGTAAAGGTTATTTTTCTTATTGTTCTTGCATCTAGGGTCCAGGTCTGGCATTGGTAGCACAAACGTTGGGATGAAGATGTATTGTATAGTGCTCATTTTGCCTCTAGCGTTATTTCCTTGTTGGACAATTAGTAGTGATAACTGTCCAATGATTTGGATTGACAAATAACGATGAATGAAGTCTTAAAACAACTAACAATTAAAAGAGAACTACGAAAACACAATTCAATCAAGACAAATGAGATTTTGAGGCCTGTTAAAGGACACTATGATCCACTAAAGTAATCTTGGAAGGGAAAATGCAAGGTAAAGAGGTAGAGGTAGTCCAAGACTAATATGGACAAGTAACATCAAAAGATGGTCACATCAGCCTATAATAATCTTCATCATCAAAGCAAGAGACAGAGCAGAAAAATACTCCACAGTAGCCAACTTTGGATGCAGAGACAGCACTTAATGAATGACATAAATGAAAATGTCAAATAAAATTTATACTGAGATCTCTAAAGAAACAATTTAAACTGATAAGCTGTGAAAGTCTGTATCTGCACTGCACAATTTTTATAAAATGTATGTTTCCAATGTAAAGCAAGTTTTTTTTTTGGTTTTTTTTTTGGTTTTTTTTTTTTGTTCTTCCAAAAAAAGTTTCCACAGTCTGGTGACACATGCTTCTTTGTATTAGTTATCAAAATGGTGAATGCACTGAATACATGTCAAAAGTTATAAGTTGTGGTTGAAATTCTCACAGCGGAAATTTTTAAGCCTAAAACAATTCACAATGCTCTGTGAAATTTGCTTGAAGAGGAAGTTTTCAATCTTAAGTTATGGCAGTCTTGACACAGAGAGGTTGTTAGTTCAATCCGACTGTACAAGTTGATGTCAATTACATCAATTGATACATTGTACATGATGAATGAAATCATCACAGACGAGATATTTTTAAAAAGTATTATGCCACTCTTCGACAAAGCCAGTGTTTAATTTTTGGCAATTTCGGGATACTTTTTTTTAAATACCTACTGAACAATTTCATAAATGATCTGTAGAGCTCTTTTTTTCTCTACACATTGGCATAAATATTATATTTTTTATCTTTCAAATTCATCCATAGCTTCCATTTATTTGCTTTTCACCACTGCTGTAAAATCTACCAACTAAAGTTAACATCGTCCCAAATATTTTAAATTTTTCATCTTAAAACTGTCAATTTAATGTAATAGATGAAAGGTTGTTAATTCACACATATAGGGTAAAGTTTAAACTTAAGTTTAACAGTTTTTTTTTTTACTGTTTTCGTTTCTCCAGCTCTCAGTAAACTCTACATGGAACATCTTTCATTTTATTTTATTTTTTATTTTTAATAATGCTGTCCTTAATCAATCCACTGAGTGTCAAACCAAATGTGATTGTGAGAAAACAAAGTTTAGAATTAATAATTTAATTAACACTGTATGTTTCTATCCAACAAACAAAGAGAGCAGTTTGTTTGTTGTCTTATACTAAAATAATTATCTTAATTTTTGAAAAAAATTTTCTCTTTTATTATACTCAATAAGAATGACTATAAGATACAGCTTCTAATCCATTTTTATCCAGAACTGTATTAATTGTGATTGCAAAAATAATGTATGTGTGAGAGAGCTATTAATATTACATATTTCATATAATTTATTTAATTTTAAAATAACAATTGGTAGCTTAAGGTATTCTATTACTATTTGTAATATTGGAATGACATAATCTTATAATATATTATATATATATATATATATATATATATTATATATAATATATATATATATATATATATATAATATATAATATATATAATTTTACCTGTGGCAGACTTACTTAGGTCTTTTGAAGTTATAATCATGACAAATCATCATCATGGCATAGGTGATCATGTCTCTCCAAAACTTTTGATCTCGACAGTTATTATTATTTGTTGACCTTCAGCCAAGCCATTTTCTTAAGCTGTCTGTATCTTTCTCTTTGATTCCTCTATCTTTCGTCCTTCATGATAAATACAATGAATAATAATGAATAAATATAAATTCATTTTCAATACAAAGATTGAAGTAGCTTGAACTGTGTAAATATTATTTATATAATGCATCTAATCACTATTTGAAGATATTCTAAGTTATTTTGTTAGAGAACCTGAAATAATATGGTCTCCATGTTCACGAAAATATTAATGACTTTGACTATCCACTCTGCATTTTGTGAGGATCAGATGAAAATAAAAATAATGTTTACTTAGGATCCATTTTAATAACAATCGTGGAATTCTTGTTGAATTGTATGCATACTGGATTATTTTAAATTGCTATCATTTAAAAACAATTAATTTCCTATAATTTGCACAAAACGTAGAAGCACATTTATTTATTGAATTAATTTAAATCTATATTCATTGCTAAACACGTCTAATGATTAATATATGTTACATAGCAAGCGATTTTCAGTACAATCGTGTAGTCTAATTGAATTTTATGTATACTGGATAATTTTAATTGCTACCATCTAAATCAATTAATTCATACAATTTACACAAAACTTAGAGAAGCATATATATTATCACAATAGTTTAAATCTATATGCATTGCGAAAAATGCCTAATGATTAATATTTAACAGAATATTATGAATTGTCTAAAAATTTAAAGGTTGTCAGATTTTTATTATCATATATTAAATAATAAAATAAATGAAAATATATAAATATTATCATGCGTATAAAATATAACAAATAAACTTATAAATAATACCCTAAAAGGGATACAAACAAATGTAAATATAATTATGTTATTTTATTTCATGAAATTAGATCTTTCATTCAGTGTGACTGTCCTACCGCATAATTTCTAAATTGTTACCATTAAACAAAATAGTTAATTTCCTATCTTCTGGATCAAAGAATAATAAAGAACATGTACTGGCAACAAACAGCGGCCATAAGAACAGGAATAAAACTGGTAATGTCGAAAAAAATAAAAACAGGGTGTTAGGCAAGGTTTTTTGCTGTCACTAGATTTGTTTTAATATTATAGGGAGATTATTTAAGATCCATAACGGCATACCTGGAAGAATCGGAGGTCATAATATAAATAATCTAAGGTATGTGATGATACAGTCTTAATCACTAAGAGTGAAGATGAGTTACACGAATTGTTAGACATTATAGTGAAGGAAAGTTAAAATTAAGGACCCAGCCCTAATAGCGAAAAAAAACAGTAGTAATGGAAACAAACAAAGATAAGATATCACTGCAATGCATAATAAAGAAAAGTGTAAAAATGTTAAAACAAGTAAATTAATTTAAATATCTGGAATAATTTTCACCTCAGATTGTAGATATTCAAACAGTGATGAGATGCAGAATAGCTCAGGCAAAAAATGAGGAAATACATGCAATCATTTTTTACAATAGAAAAACAAGAAAAGAGTTCTTAAATGTTATGTATATCCAGTCTTAACATATGGATGTGATCATATACTATAGGACAACAGACAAAAAATCATTAGAGTCTGAAAAATGTGGTTTTACAGAAGAATGTTGAGAATATTATTGGACAGCTTAGAAGGGTAATGAAAATGTTTTGCATGAGGCCAAAGCAAAAAGAGAGCTATTCCAATTTCCAAAGTTAGGAAAAAAACAATAATTTTTTTGGCCATGTATGAGAGGTGAACAGCTGGAATTATATTGTAACAATAGGTAAAATTGAGGGACAAAGTGATAGAGGAAAGCAAAGAGAAACGATATCAGACAACTTAAGAGAATGACTTGGCAGAAAGTAAACAGAAATGATAAATAACTGTTGAAATCAACGTTGTGGGGAGACATGGTCACCTTATTGATGATGATGGTGATTATATGCTGTTTTAGTTTCTCCATCTCACAGTAAACTAAAGATGGAAGACTTACCTTGATTGTTATTTAATTTTTAATAATGTTGTCCTAAATCAATCCACTGAAGATTGTCCAACCAATATAGTTGTGGGAAACTGTAAAACAAAAAGAACACAAAGATTAGAATTAATAACTAAATTAAAGTACTGTCAGTTTTTTATTCAACAAACAAAGGAACAGTTTGATTTACTGTTTTGTACTAAAATTATTATATCTTTATTTTTTTTAAAAGAATGGTTTCTCTTTTATTTACACTCTAATTACAATTTAGTATGTCTATAAGGTATAACTTCTAATCCATTTTAACCAGAATTTCTCTTTTAACATTACTGCAAAAATAAAATGTGCCAGTGAGAGAGCTATTATATTACTAATTTCCTTTAATTTTTTATCTTAAATAACAATTTAGCAACTTAGAGTAATTATGATTATTTGTAATATTAGAAGGGACATTATAATCGTATTAAATTTATAATTTTCACCTGCAGCAAGCTTACTTAATTTTTTTTAATTATTTTTATTTTCAGTTTAAAATTGAAGTCGAAGTAACTCGAACTGTGAATTCATTGTTAATATGACATATCGTAATCTCTACTTGATGATATTCTAAGTTATTTTGTTAGAGAACTTGAAATGATATGACCTCTATATTTCTGAAAATATTATTTGATTTTGACCATCTACCTTGCATTCTGTGGGGATAAGACAAAAATAAAATATCTTGTTTACTTACTTGGTGCCATCTTGAAATCAATTGAGGAGTTAAATGAATTGTATGCATACTGGATAATTTAAAAATCCTACCATTTATAAACAAGTTAAATTTTATATAATTTGCACAAATCATATAAGCACATATATTTATCGCATTAAATTTAGTCTATATGCATTGCTAAACATGCTTAATGATTAATATATATTTTTAAATAGAACGCCAGTCAATAATTTTGAGAATTATCGTGGAGTACTAATTGTGACTGGTATGCATAGTTGATAATTTTAAATTATTACCATTTAAAAACAAATTAATTTCATATAATTTGCACAAAACTTAGAAGCACTTTTATTTACCGTATTAATTTAAATCTATATGCATTGCTGAACATGTCTAATGATTAAGGCTTTAGAGAATATTTTTAACTGTCTAAAAGTTAAAAGGAATGACCCCCAGGAACAATCACTCTACTTTACGAAAATTACACGTTTGCAGTGGCTTCCCTTAGAAAGCAAGGAAAATAATACTTTTAAAAATTCATAAAAGTAATATTTTTTAGTTGCATCATAAATTGAAAGCACATACACTTTGATTGATAAGATTTCATTATATTGCATTGCCTAATATGTTTCTGTGTATTTAAACATAAACATTTTTAAGAAAATATTTTTTTTTCAAATGATATGCAAAATTGTGGCACTCTTAAAAATTACAATAGCAAGTGATTTATATAATTAACTATTTTGTATGTAGTTTTCAGTGGTCCGGTTTATGAAATTCTAGTGAATATTTATAAACACAACTGCCCAATTTTCTCTTGGCTAAGACGCAAGGCTTATAAACCTTGTCCTAGGTGCAAAGCCGTGTTGTCTGCTCTAGCAACACAGACTGTGTCACGTCGGCTACGTGACACAGTAGTCTTTGGGTACTGCTTTGCTACCTCCCATTATGTCAAAGTTTGAACAGAAAATTGGGGGGTGGAAGATGCGTGGTCGGACTAGGGTAACACCCGATGTTCTTAGTGCCGAGATTGCAATCGGCACGTCTGTGTGCTGTTGAATCTGGGCTAGTTTCCACTAGCTAGGCAGCTCTAGCCTAGGGCATTAGTCCTAGTGAGGTGGGGATCCTGGGGACAGCAGCCCTTCCATTTACACAAATGACATGAATGGTTATCCTTTTAACTTCTGTTCCCCACATTTCCTGTGGAGTGTGAAAATACACGAGAATGTGCCCCTGTATGACGTAGCACAGGTAAACTACTCCTCGCAAGCGTTGTAAATCCTCAGACCTGTTTGGTGTCATATGCTCTTATTAGAATTATTGGTGTCTTATTCTTTATAATCTATTTCTGAAGCATTAAGTAAAGCAAGCCTGTGTAGGCAGACGCACACATGCGAGAGTGTCCAGTAGAGACGTGAATTCTGTGATATGGTGTGTGATCGCTGGCCGCTGTGAATAATTGTGACATCTGCTCTTATTAGAATTATTGGTATCCTGTTCTTTATAATCTATTTCTGAAGTATTACTTTTATATTTGAAGCGTTGTTTATTTATATTTATTATTTAAATGCAGAGCCAGTCTAAACATATGGATGTGAATCATGGACAACAGAGAAGAAAATCACTGGAGGCTATAAATTTGGTTTTACATAAGAATTCATAAATATAATAAGTTTAATTTTAAGTTGAGTGTAAAGTTTAATTTTAAGTTGAGTTTTAAGTTTAAGTTAAGTTACGTTTTAAGTTTAAGTTAAGTTACGTTTTAAATTTAAGTTAAGTTACGTTTTAAATTTAAGTTTTAGTTTTAAGTTTAAGTTAAGTTATGTTTTCAGTTTAAGTTAACGTTTTCAGTTTAAGTTAATTTCTAAGTTTAAGTCGAATTTTAAGTTTAAGTTAAATTTTAAGTTTAAGTTATGTTAAATTTATGTTTAATTTAAGTTAAGTTTTATGTTTAATTCAAGTTAAATTTTAAGTTTAAGTTAAGTTGAAAGTTTTATGTTTAATTTAAGCTAAGTTTTAAGTTTAAGTTAAGTTAGTAAGTATTAAGTTTAAGTTAAGTTAAGTTTTACGATTAAGTTAAGATAAGTTTTAAAATAAAGTTAAGTTTTCAGTTTAGTAACTTAAGTTTTAAGTTCAAGTTAAGTTAAGTTTTAAGTTAAAGTTAAGTTGAGTTTTAAGTTTTAGTTAAGTTGAGTTTTAAGTTTAAGTTATGTTAGTTTTAAGTTTACGTTAAGTTAAGTTAATTTAAATTAGGTTTTAGTTTAAGTTAAGTTAAGTTTTAAGTTTAAGTTAAGTTAAGTCTTAGTTTAAGTTAAATTAAGGTTTAAGTTAAGTTAAGTTTAAGTTTAAGTTAAGTTCAGTTTTAAATTTAAGTTAAGTTGAGTTTTAAGTTTTAGTTAAGTTGAGTTTTAAGTTTAAGATAAGTTGATTTTAAGTTTTAAGTTAGTTTTAAGTTTAAGTTAAGTTAATTTTTAAGTTTATGTTAAGTTCAATTTTAAGTTTAAGTTGTGTTAAATTTTAAGTTTAAGTTAAGTTTAAGTTAAGCTCAGTTTTAAGTTTATGTTGAGTTAAGTTTAAGTTTAGGTTAGTTTTAAGTTTACGTTAAGTTAAGTTTAGTTTTAAGTTTTAATTTTAACTTAAGTTAAGTTTTAAGTTTATGTTAAGTTAAGTTTTAAGTTTAGTTAAGTTAAATTTTAAGTTTAAGTTTAAGTTAAGTTAATTTTAAATGTTAAGTTAAGTTAAGTTTTTAAGTGTTAAGTTAATTTATTTTTAAGTTAAGTTAAGTTTTAGTTTAAGTTAAGTTAAGTTTTAAGTTTAAGTTAAGTTTTAAGTTTAGGTTAAGTTAAGTTTAAGTTAAGTTAGTTTAAGTTAAGTTTTAAGTTTAAGTTAAGTTAAGTTTTAAGTTTAGGTTAAGTTAAGTTTTAAGTTTAAGTTAAGTTTAAGTTAAGTTAAGTTTTAAGTTAAAGTTTAAGTTAAGTTGAGTTTTAAGTGTTAAGTTAATTTAAATTTTAAGTTAAGTTAAGTTTAAGTTAAGTTAAGTTTTAAGTTTAAGTTAAGTTTAAGTTTAAGTTAAGTTAAGTTAAGTTAAGTTTTAGGTTTAAGTTAAGTAAGTTTTTAGTTTAAGTTAAGTTCAAGTTAAGTTTAAGTTTTAAGTTTAAGTTAAGTTTAAGTTAAGTTAAGTTTAAGTTAAGTTTAAGTTAAGTTGAGTTTTAAGTTTAAGTTAAGTTAAGTTTTAAGTTAAAGTTTAAGTTAAGTTGAGTTTTAAGTTTAAGTTAAGTTTTAAGTTTAAGTTAAGTTAAGTTTAAGTTGAATTAAGTTTAAGTTTTAAGTTAAGTTAAGTTAAGTTTTAAGTTAAGTTAAGTTTTCAGTTTAGTTAACTTAAGTTTTAAGTTCATGTTAAGTTAAGTTTTAAGTTCAAGTTAAGTTGAGTTTAAGTTTAGTTAGTTTTTTTAAGTTAAAGTTAAGTTGAGTTTTAAGTTTAGTTAAGTTGAGTTTTAAGTTTAAGTTAAGTTAAGTTTTAAGTTTTAGTTAACTTAAGTTAATTAAATTAGGTTTAAGTTAAGTTTAAGTTAAGTTTTAAGTTTAAGTTAAGGTTATGTCTTAGTTTAAGTTGAGTAAGTTTTAAGTTTAAGTTAAATTAAGGTTTAAGTTAAGTTAAGTTTTAAGTTTAAGTTAAGTTGAGTTTTAATTTAAGTAAGTGCGTTTTAAGTTTTAGTTAAGTTGAGTTTTAAGTTTATTTAAGTTGAGTTTTAGTTTTAAGTTAAGTTTTAAGTTTAAGTTAAGTTAATTTTTAAGTTTATGTTAAGTTCAATTTAAGTTTAAGTTAAGTTTTTAAGTTTACGTTAAGTTAAGTTTAAGTTTTAAGTTTTAATTTTAACTTAAGTTAAGTTTAAGTTTATGTAAGTTAAGTTTTTAGTTTAAGTTTAAGTTAAATTTTAAGTTAAGTTTAAGTTAAGTTAATTTTAAATGTTAAGTTAAGTTAAGTTTTAAGTGTTAAGTTAATTTAATTTTTAAGTTAAGTTAAGTTTAGTTTAAGTTAAGTTTAAGTTTTAGTTTAAGTTAAGTTAAATTTTAAGTTAAGTTTTAAGTTATTAATTTTAAATTTTTAAGTTAAGTTAAGTTTTAAGTGTAAGTTAATTTTTATTTTTTAAGTTAAGTCAAGTTTTAGTTTAAGTTAAGTTAAGTTTTAAGTTTAAGTTAAGTTTTAAGTTTAGGTTAAGTTTTAAGTTTAAGTTAAGTTTTAAGTTTAAGTTAAGTTAAGTTTTAGTTTAGTTAAGTTAAGTTTTAAGTTTCAGTTAAGTAAATTTTTAAGTTAAAGTTTAAGTTAAGTTGAGTTTTAAGTTAAGTTTTAAGTTTAAGTTAAGTTAAGTATTAAGTTGAAGTTAAGTTAAGTTTTAAGATTAAGTTAAGTTAAGTTTTAAGTTAAAGTTAAGTTTTCAGTTTAAGTAACTTAAGTTTTAAGTTCAAGTTAAGTTAAGTTTTAAGTTCAAGATAAGTTGAGTTTTTTAAGTTAAGTTAAGTTGAGTTTAAAGTTTAAGTTAAGTTAAATCTTAAGTTTGAGTTAAGATAAGTTTTAAGTTTAGTTAAATTAAGTTTAAGTTAAGTTCAATTTTAAGTTAAGTTTTAGGTTTAGTTAAGTTTAAGTTAAGTTAAGTTTTAAGTTTAAGTTATTTAAGTTAAGTTAAGTTTTAAGTTTAAAGTTTAAGTTAAGTTGAGTTTTAAGTGTTAAGTTAATTTAATTTTTAAGTTAAGTTAAGTTAAGTAAGTTAAGTTTTAAGTTTAAGTTAAGTTTTAAGTTTAAGTTAAGTTAAGTTTAAGTTTTAGGTTTAAGTAAGTAAGTTTTAAGTTTAAGTTAAGTTTAAGTTAAGTTAAGTTTTAATTTTAAGTTAAGTTTAAGTTAGTTAAGTTTTAAGTTAAAGTTTAAGTTAAGTTGAGTTTTAAGTTTAGTTAAGTTTTTAAGTTTAAGTTAAGTTAAGTATTAAGTGAAGTTAAGTTAAGTTTTAAGATTTAAGTTAAGTTATGTTTTAAGTTAAAGTTAAGTTTTCAGTTTAAGTACTTAAGTTTTAAGTTCAGTTAAGTTAAGTTTTAAGTTCAAGTTAAGTTGAGTTTTAAGTTTAAGTTAAGTTTTTTTAAGTTAAAGTTAAGTTTGAGTTTAAGTTTTAGTTAGTTGAGTTTAAGTTTAAGTTAAGTTAAGTTTTAAGTTTACGTTAACTTAAGTTAATTAATTAGTTTTAAGTTTAAGTTAAGTTAAGTTTTAAGTTTAGTTAAGTTATGTCTTAGTTTAAGTTGAGATAAGTTTTAAGTTTAAGTTAAATTAAGGTTTAAGTTAAGTTAAGTTTTAAGTTTAAGTTAAGTTGAGTTTTAAATTTAAGTTAAGTTGCGTTTTAAGTTTTAGTTAAGTTTTAAGTTTTAAGTTTATTTAAGTTGAGTTTTAAGTTTTAAGTTAAGTTTTAAGTTTAAGTTAAGTTAATTTTTAAGTTTATGTTAAGTTCAATTTTAAGTTTAAGTTAAGTTTTAAGTTTACGTTAAGTTAAGTTTAATTTTTAAGTTTTAATTTTAACTTAAGTTAAGTTTTAAGTTTATGTTAAGTTAAGTTTTAAGTTTAAGTTAAGTTAAGTTTTTAAGTTTAAGTTTAAGTTAAGTTAATTTTAATGTTAAGTTAAGTTAAGTTTTAAGTGTTAAGTTAATTTAATTTTTAAGTTAAGTTTAAGTTTTAGTTTAAGTTAAGTTAAGTTTTAAGTTTAAGTTAAGTTAAATTTTAAGTTTAAGTTTAAGTTAAGTTAATTTTAAATTTAAGTTAAGTTAAGTTTTAAAGTTTAAGTTAATTTAATTTTTAAGTTAAGTCAAGTTTTAGTTTAAGTTAAGTTAAGTTTTAAGTTTAAGTTAAGTTTTAAGTTTAGGTTAAGTTTTAAGTTTAAGTTAAGTTTTAAGTTTATTTAAGTTAAGTTTTAGTTTAAGTTAAGTAATTTTAAGTTTCAGTTAAGTTATTTTTAAGTTAAAGTTTAAGTTAAGTTGAGTTTTTAAGTTAAGTTTTAAGTTTAAGTTAAGTTAAGTATTAAGTTGAAGTTAAGTTAAGTTTTAAGATTAGTTAGTTAAGTTTTAAGTTAAAGTTAAGTTTTCAGTTTAAGTAACTTAAGTTTTAAGTTCAGTTAAGTTAAGTTTTAAGTTCAAGATAAGTTGAGTTTTTTAGTAAAGTTAAGTTTAGTTTAAAGTTTAAGTTAAGTTAATCTTAAGTTTGAGTTAAGATAAGTTTTAAGTTTAGTTAAATTAAGGTTTAAGTTAAGTTCAATTTTAAGTTAAGTTTTAGGTTTAAGTTAAGTTTAAGTTAAGTTTAAGTTTTAAGTTTAAGTTAAGTTTAAGTTAAGTTAAGTTTTAAGATTAAGTTAAGTTAAGTTTTAAGTTAAAGTTAAGTTTTTCAGTTAAGTAACTTAAGTTTTAAGTTTCATATTAAGTTAAGTTTTAAGTTCAAGTTAAGTTGAGTTTTAACGTAAGTTAAGTTGAGTTTTAAGTTTAAGTTAAGTTAAGTTTTAAGTTTAAGTTAAGTCTTAAGTTTAAGTTAAGATAAGTTTTAAGTTTAAGTTAAATTAAGGCTTAAGTTAAGTTAAGTTTTAAGTTTAAGTTAAGTTGAGTTTTAAGTTTTAGTTAAGTTGAGTTTTAAGTTTAAGTTAGTTGAGTTTTAAGTTTTAAGTTAAGTTTTAAGTTTAAGTTAAGTTATTTTTAAGTTTATGTTAAGTTCAATTTTAAGTTTAAGTTGTATTAAATTTTAAGTTTATGTTAAGTTTTAAGTTTAAGTTAAGCTCAGTTTTAAGTTTATGTTGAGTTAAGTTTAAGTTTAGGTTAAGTTTTAAGTTTACGTTAAGTTAAGTTTAGTTTTAAGTTTTAATTTTAACTTAAGTTAAGTTTTAAGTTTATGTTAAGTTAAGTTTTAAGTTTAAGTTAAGTTAAATTTTAAGTTTAATTTTAAGTTAAGTTAATTTTTGAATTTTAAGTTAAGTTTAAGTGTTAAGTTAATTTAATTTTTAAGTTAAGTTAAGTTTTAGTTTAAGTTAAGTTAAGTTTTAAGTTAAGTTAAGTTTTAAGTTTAGTTAAGTTTTAAGTTTAAGTTAAGTTAGGTTAAGTTAAGTTTTAGTTTAAGTTAATTTTAAGTTTACGTTAATTTAAGTTAACTTTTAAGTTAAATTAAGTTAAGTTTTAATTTCAACTTAAGTTAAGTTTTAAGTTTAGTTAAGTTAAGTTTTAAGTTAAAGTTTAAGTTAAGTTGAGTTTTAAGTGTTTAAGTTAATTTAATTTTTAAGTTAAGTTAAGTTTTAAGTTTAAGTTAAGTTTTAAGTTTAAGTTAAGTTAAGTTAAATGTTTAAGTTAAGATAAGTTTTAAGTTTAAGTTAAGTTTAAGTAACTTAAGTTTTAAGTTCAAGTTAAGTTAAGTTTTAAGTTCAAGATAAGTTGAGTTTTAAGTTTAAGTTAAGTCTTAAGTTTAAGTTAAGATAAGTTTTAAGTTTAAGTTAAATTAAGGTTTAAGTTAAGTTAAGTTTTAAGTTTAAGTTAAGTTCAGTTTTAAGTTTAAGTTTATAATTTTAAGTTTAAGTTAAGTTTTAAGTTTAAGTTAAGCTCAGTTTTAAGTTTATGTTAGTTAAGTTTAAGTTTAGGTTAGTTTAAGTTTACGTTAAGTTTAAGTTTAGTTTTAAGTTTTAATTTTACTTAAGTTAAGTTTTAAGTTTATGTTAATTTTTAAGTTTTAAGTTTAAGTTAAGTTAATTTTTAAGTTTAATTTTAAGTTAAGTTAATTTTAAATTTTAAGTTAAGTTTTAGTGTTAAGTTAATTTAATTTTTAAGTTAAGTTAAGTTTTAGTATAAGTTAAGTTAAGTTTTAAGTTTAAGTTAAGTTTTAAGTTTAGGTTAAGTTTTAAGTTTAAGTAAGTTAGGTTAAGTTAAGTTTTAAGTTTAAGTTAATTTTAAGTTTACGTTAATTTAAGTTAACTTTTAAGTTTAAATTAAGTTAAGTTTTAATTTCAACTTAAGTTAAGTTTTAAGTTTAAGTTAAGTTAAGTTTTAAGTTAAAGTTTAAGTTAAGTTGAGTTTTAAGTGTTAAGTTAATTTAATTTTAAGTTAAGTTAAGTTTTAAGTTTAAGTTAAGTTTTAAGTTTAAGTTAAGTTAGTTTTATGTTTAAGTTAAGATAAGTTTTAAGTTTAAGTTAAGTTTAAGTAAACTTAAGTTTTAAGTTCAAGTTAAGTTAAGTTTTAAGTTCAAGATAAGTTGAGTTTTAAGTTTAAGTTAAGTTAAGTCTTAAGTTAAGTAAGATAAGTTTTAAGTTTAGTTAAATTAAGGTTTAAGGTTAAGTTAAGTTTTAAGTTAAGTTAAGTTCAGTTTTAAGTTTAAGTTAAGTTGAGTTTTAAGTTTTATTAAGTTTTAAGTTTAAGTTAATTTAATTTTTAAGTTTAGGTTAAGTTCAATTTTAAGTTTTAGTTGTGTTAAATTTTAAGTTTAAGTTAAGTTTTAAGTTTAAGTTAAGCTCAGTTTTAAGTTTATGTTAAGTTAAGTTTAAGTTTAGGTTAAGTTTTAAGTTTATGTTAAGTTAAGTTAAGTTAAGTTTTAAGTTTTAATTTTAACTTAAGTTAAGTTTTAAGTTTATGTTAAGTTAAGTTTAAAGTTTAAGTTAAGTTAATTTTATAAGTTTAAGTTTAAGTTAAGTTAATTTTAATTTTAAGTTAAGTTAAGTTTTAAGTGTTAAGTTAATTTAATTTTTAAGTTAAGTTAAGTTAAGTTAGGTTAAGTTAAGTTTTAAGTTTAAGTTAAGTTTTAAGTTTACGTTAATTTATGTTAACTTTTTAAGTTTAAATTAAGTTAAGTTAAGTTTAAAGTTTAAGTTAAGTTTAGTTAAGTTAAATTTTAAGTTAAAGTTTAAGTTAAGTTGAGTTTTAAGTGTTAAGTTAATTTAATTATTAAGTTAAGTTAAGTTTTAGTTTAAGTTAGGTTAAGTTTTAAGTTTAAGTTAAGTTAAGTTTTAAGTTAAAGTTAAGTTTTCAGTTTAAGTAACTTAAGTTTAAGTTCAAGTTAAGTTAAGTTTTAAGTTCAAGATAAGTTGAGTTTTAAGTTTAAGTTGAGTTTTTCAAGTTAAAGTTAAGTTGAGTTTTAAGTTTAAGTTAAGTTAAGTTTTAAGTTTACGTTAAGTTAAGTTAATTTAAATTAGGTTTTAGTTTAAATTAAGTTAAGTTTTAAGTTTAAGTTTAAGTTAAGTCTTAAGTTTAAGTTAAGATAAGTTTTAAGTTTAAGTTAAATTAAGTTTTAATTAAGTTAAATTTTAAGTTTAAGTTAAGTTCAGTTTTAAATTAAAGTTAAGTTGAGTTTTAAGTTTTAGTTAGTTGAGTTTTAAGTTTAGGTTAAGTTTTAAGTTTAAGTTAAGTTAGGTTAAGTTGAGTTTTAAGTTTAAGTTAAGTTAATTTTTAAGTTTATGTTAAGTTCAATTTTAAGTTTTAGTTGTGCTAAATTTTAAGTTTAAGTTAAGTTTTAAGTTTAAGTTAAGCTCAGTTTTAAGTTTATGTCAAGTTAAGTTTAAGTTTAGGTTAAGTTTAAGTTTACGTTAAGTTAAGTTAAGTTAAGTTTTAAGTTTTAATTTTAACTTAAGTTAAGTTTTAAGTTTATGTTAAGTTAGTTTTAAGTTTAAGTTAAGTTAATTTTTAAGTTTAAGTTAAGTTAATTTAAATTTTAAGTTAAGTTAAGTTTTAAGTGTTATTTAATTTCTTTTTAAGTTAAGTTAAGTTTTAGTTTAAGTTTAAGTTAAGTTTTAAGTTTAGGTTAAGTTTTAAGTTTAATTTAAGTTAGGTTAAGTTAAGTTTTAAGTTTAAGTTAAGCTAAGTTTTCAGTTTATGTTAAGTTAAGTTTTAAGTTAAGTTAAGTTTTAAGTTTACGTTAAGTTTTAAGTTTACGTTAATTTAAGTTAATTTTTAAGTTTAAATTAAGTTAAGTTTTAATTTTAACTTAAGTTAAGTTTTAAGTTTAAGTTAAGTTAAGTTTTAAGTTTAAGTTAAGTTTTCAGTTTAAGTAACTTAAGTTTTAAGTTCAAGTTAAGTTAAGTTTTAAGTTCAAGATAAGTTGAGTTTTAAGTTTAAGTTGAGTTTTTTTTAAATTAGAGTTAAGTTGAGTTTTAAGTTTATGTTAAGTTAAGTTTTAAGTTTAAGTTAAGTTAATTTTTAAGTTTAAGTTTAGGTTAAGTTAATTTTAAATTTTAAGTTAAGTTAAGTTTTAAGTGTTAAGTTAATTTAATTTTTAAGTTAAGTTAAGTTTTAGTTTAAGTTAAGTTAAGTTTTAAGTTTAAGTTAAGTTTTAAGTTTAGGTTAAGTTTTAAGTTTAAGTTAAGTTATGTTAAGTTAAGTTTTACGTTTAAGTTAAGTTTTAAGTTTACGTTAAGTTTTAAGTTTACGTTAATTTAAGTTAACTTTAAGTTTAAATTAAGTTAAGTTTTAATTTTAACTTAAGTTAAGTTTTAAGTTTAAGTTAAGTTAAGTTTTAAGTTTAAGTTAAGTTTAAGTTAAGTTAAGTTTTAAGTTAAAGTTCAAGTTAAGTTGAGTTTTAGTGTTAAGTTAATTTAATTTTAAGTTAAGTTAAGTTTTAGTTTAAGTTTAGTTAAGTTTTAAGTTTAAGTTAAGTTTTAGGTTTAAGTTAAGTTAAGTTTTAAGTTTAAGTTAAGTTAAGTTTTAAGTTTAAGTTAAGTTAAGTTTTAAGTTTAAGTTAAGTTTTAAGTTTAAGTTAAGTTAAGTTTTAAGTTTAAGTTAAGTTTTAATTTAAGTTAAGTTTTAAGTTTACGTTAAGTTAAGTTAAGTTTTAAGTTTTTATCAAGTTAAGTTTTAATTTTAACTTAAGTTTTAAGTTTAAGTTAAGTTAAGTTTTAAGTTTAATTTATTTTAAGTTTTAAGTTATGTTAATTTTTAAGTGTTAAGTTAATTTAAGTTTTAAGATAAGTTAAGTTTAAAGTTTAAGTTAAGTTAAGTTTTAGTTTCAAAGTAAGTTAAGTTTAAGGTAAAGTTAATTTGAGTTTTAAGTTTACGTTAAGTTTTAAGTTTTAAGTTTAAGTTAAGTTAAGTTTTAAGTTTAAGTTATGTTAAGTTTTAAGTTATGTTAAGTTTTAAGTGTTAAGTTAATTTAAGTTTTAAGATAAGTTAAGTTTAAAGTTTAAGTTAAGTTAAGTTTTAGTTTTAAAGTAAGTTAAGTTTAAGGTAAAGTTAATTTGAGTTTTAAGTTTAAGTTAAGTTTTAAGTTTTTGTTAAGTTAAGTTAAGTTATTTTTTAGTTTAAGTTAAGTTTTAAGTTTAAGTTTTTTTGTTTTTTTTTTGGGGGGAGGGTGGAAGATGCGTGGTCGGACTAGGTTAACACCCCATGTCCTTAGTGTCGAGAATGCAATCGGCACGTCTGTGTGCTGTTGAATCTGGGCTAGTTTCCACTAGCTAGGCAGCTCTAGCCTAGGGCATCAGTCCTAGTGAGGTGGGGATCCTGGAGACAGCAGCCCTTCCATTTACACAAATGACATGAATGGTTATCCCCTTAACTTCTGTTCCCTACATTTCCTGTGGAGTGTGAAAAGTTTAAGTTAAGTTAAGTTTTAAGTTTAATTTATTTTAAGTTTTAAGTAATGTTAAGTTTTAAGTTATAAGTTAATTTAAGTTTTAAGATAAGTTAAGTTTAAAGTTTAAGTTAAGTTAAGTTTTAGTTTCAAAGTAAGTTAAGTTTAAGGTAAAGTTAATTTGAGTTTTAAGTTTACGTTAAGTTTTAAGTTTTAAGTTTTTATCAAGTTAAGTTTTAATTTTAACTTAAGTTTTAAGTTTAAGTTAAGTTAAGTTTTAAGTTTAAGTTATGTTAAGTTTTAAGTTATGTTAAGTTTTAAGTGTTAAGTTAATTTAAGTTTTAAGATAAGTTAAGTTTAAAGTTTAAGTTAAGTTAAGTTTTAGTTTTAAAGTAAGTTAAGTTTAAGGTAAAGTTAATTTGAGTTTTAAGTTTAAGTTAAGTTTTAAGTTTTTGTTAAGTTTAAGTTAGTTAAGTTTTAAGTTTAAGTTTGGGGGGGGGGGTGTGGAAGATGCGTGGTCGGACTAGGTTAACACCCCATGTCCTTAGTGTCGAGATTGCAATCGGCACGTCTGTGTGCTGTTGAATCTGGGCTAGTTTCCACTAGCTAGGCAGCTCTAGCCTAGGGCATCAGTCCTAGTGAGGTGGGGATCCTGGAGACAGCAGCCCTTCCATTTACACAAATGACATGAATGGTTATCCCCTTAACTTCTGTTCCCTACATTTCCTGTGGAGTGTGAAAATACACGAGAATGTGCCCCTGTATGACGTAGGCACAGATAAACTACTCCTCGCCAGCATTGGTAAATCCTCAGACCTGTTAACTGTACATGATGACATATACTCTTATTATGGCTTGTTTCATAACTCGTGCCCAAATTTTAAAATCGATAGCTTTATAACCGCTTGTTGTAAGTTGTTCAAAATTTGCATGTAAAGTTATAATGATTAGAACCCAACTGTGAATTAATTTCATTTAAAAAAAACATTTGTTATTATTGTTGCTTATTTGATTTATATAAATTTATAACGACCCATTGATGTAGTCAAAACTTAATGTTTACAGTATTTTAAGTTAAAAATAACGAGTAAAAATCCATACACGGTAAAATTGACGTGTTTGCACGCTTTAAACGAGGAAGATTATTTCATTCTTTAGAAAACCCTGAGAATAGACAAGACACATTTTGGATTTATCTAAACGGTCATTTAATCGCTGGATTCAAGCACGTGACCGTCAATGTTCAAAATATACAAAATCACAAGGAAGAGCAAAAATGTTAGATAATTTCGACAGTGAACTTATTAGAAGTGAAATTCGCAAAATGTTTGGTATGAATGAAACTGTTACAATAAGAAAATTAAAAGTATCGCTGAAAAAGAACAACAGTATTGAAATATCAAAGTCTACATTATGGAGGAATGTGAGAGTTGCAGGCTTTACATTCAGAAAGTATTCTATGGACGAAACATCGTCTGTGAGAAGCCACATATAGTAGTCATGAGAAGTAAGTACTTACGTGAAGTAAAAGAGGTGCGCAAGCAAGGTTATGATTTGTGTACTTGGATGACACATGGATCAATGCTCACCACACTAACCAAAGGAAATGGCAGTCATCAGATGGAAAGATTAAGAGATTAATACCCAGCAGCAAAGGACAGTGCTTGATAATTGCTCATGCAGGTAGTCGACAACATGGACTAATACAGAATGCAGAGCTCATTTTTCTTTCAAAATCCACAGACAATCGGGATTATCACTCTGAGATGAATGGTCACATATTTAGACATTAGATTGAAAATTCTGTTCTCCCATCACTAGATCGACCATCTTGCCTAATAATGGACAATGCAGCGTACCACAACATTGTTACACTTGAAGATAAAGTCCCGACGTCATCCAGTACAAAAGATGCTATTAATATGGCTCCAAAAGGAGCACATACAAGGACAAAGATTTTTCAAATAGATAAGATTATCCAAAAGAGCACGGTCATATAAGTTTGAGGCTGCCACTTTACCATGCTCATTTAAATCCAATAGAACTAATCTGGGCAAAATTAAAAGGACAAGTGACAGATGAAAATACAACATTCAAAATATGCGATGTAAAGACTCTTGCTAATCTCGCTTTATTAAATATAGACAAAGATTATTGGGCTAAATGTGAAGACCACGTCTTAAAACAGGAAGAAGGAATATTGGAAAAATGATGGTTTGTGGAATGTTCAACCCCAAACAGTTATTAATCTTTTAGACTCTTTTAGACAGTCTGATTCAGAATGAAAGTATATAGCCCCCACAATGTTGGCCCCTATATTACCTTAAATTAGTTCAACAAACGGTCCTTATCAGGACCACACAACTATGAAAATTGGACATACAGGTATACCTTGATATTATCGTCCGTCCTCGAACTGAGAAGACAATAATTCTCCTGGTGTTTTGTCTTATTAGGTTATTTCCCCATTACGGCCACGCATTTACCTAGTGAAAATTAATCATAGACCAGCAACTACGGTAATTTCTATTATTTAGGGATTCACAATTTACAATTTTGACAAACATCAAAGAAATTCGCCGCTTTACGAAAACTGCAGCTGCAAGATATTTGTTAAATATACATTTAATGGGTCTTTTGCATTCTAATAACATTTGGAAAATTTCAACAGTTTTTAACAAACGATTACTGAGTAATAGCGTTTGAAGTTGGGCACGTGATTTGAAACGAGCTATAGAATTATTGGTCTCTTATTCTTTATAATCTATTTCTGAAGCATTAAGTAAAGTAAGCCTGAGTAGGCAGACGCACACATTACACATGCGAGAGTATCCAGTAGAGACGTGAATTCTGTGATATGGTGTGTGACTGGCCGAGCGAGATGTGTAATCGCTGGCCGCTGTGAATAATTGTGACATCTGCTCATATTAGAATTATTGGCGTCCTGTTCTTTATAATCTATTTCTGAAGTTTTACTTTTATATTTGAAGTGTTTATTTATATTTATTATTTAAATGCAGAGCCAGTCTAAACATATGGATGTGAATCATGGAAAACATGACAACAGACAAGAAAATCACTGGAGGCTATAAATTTGGTTTTATAGAAGAATGTTGTGAATACCATGGACAACTAAGAAGAGCAAAGAAAACGTCATGAAAGAGGCTAAACCAAAAGAGAGCTACTATCCAATATTAGAAGAAACAATCATTATTTGTTGTCCATGTAATGAGAAGGGAACAAATGGAATATATATTGTAACAACTGGGAAAATTGAGGGATGAAGAGATAGAAGGAAACAAGAGAGTAAAGATACCAGACAGCGAGACAGAAGATCAACAACAGAAAAGATAAATAACTGTCGAGATCGAAAGTTGTAGAGAGACATGATCACCTACGCCAACAGGCATGGTACTTGATGAATTTTGTTTATTTGAACACAAGATGAGAACCAAGCAAGTTTCAGAACAAGAATTCTTTAATAATTTATTGTTTTAAAATAACTTGTACACATTAATAATAAGTTTTTATTATCTTAAAAATCTGCTTACTATAAAAACGCGCTGATCTTATATGTCTATCTATTAATGTTAGGGGACTTTGGTCCAAAGTGAACAAAATCACCCTATTTTCTCCAAGATGTATGATTAATATTGTAGTGTCTATCGGCTCTACTATCTTCCACTTACTGACTCTAAATTATTTGTCGTGTGCAGCAACTTGTATTTCTTTCTTACTTGTCTATATGTGAATTCTTTAATCACACTTACTCTGGCTCCAGTGTCACCTACTGCTCTAAACTTGTGTCTATCTATCTTTACGAACTTGGGTCTCCCTTCATATTTATACTGTCAGGAAAACCATAACTTCTCTCACTCTTCCAGGTCTGAGTCCAAGAGCGAGGTATTAGTTTCCCTGTTTGAATCTATGACTCACCTCAGTTCTATTATCTCTTAGTCATCTATGATCTCTTAGATTGTTTCAAGTATACTCTTATCAGCAATTTTGGAGCAAGTTTACCGCAATTAAAACATCTATTGTTCTCTACGAATCCTATTCTTTGATGTGGTCTTCCAAATAATCTTCTATCCCAACTGTGTCTAGCATGATCTATTTCCATTGATATGTGTTCTACTTCTCTATCCTTTCTATTCTGAACATGTCTATCTTAATCTATCTCCTTTTGGTGAGTGACTCATTTCTCTTGTTATACCTATATTTCTGATTCCCTCAGGTCTTGTGCACTTTTGAATGTTTGGGTTATCTTCTAACGCACATCTTTTTAATTGGATTTTTTTCTTAAATGGCTAAATCTAATGTTTCATTGATTGTCTTCAGCTCCTTTCTAAGCAAACACAACCTTAACTCTTTTGTTTAACCTTTCAATAAAAATAGTTATCTGCAACTGGTTATCCTCATTCCTTACACCTGACACCGCGCAAATGTTCTTTCCGCTAAACTAATCAATCTGTCTTCATATGTACACACGACTTCCCATTCTTTTTTCTTCATCTTGTGTAATTTTGCAAATAAATCTTGTGGACATCTTTCTTCTGCATACCTAAAGGTTACTATGGTTATGGTAGGACCCGGTATCACTGCAAACGAATTAAAATCCATGATTGCTCAACCGCCCGTGCCAGTAGAATCATCCGAATTACTATCTCATCTCCAAAAAAAGAAAGGTATATGTAATCCCCATCATAGCAGTCTCAGCACACGCCAAAAGACATAAGGCGAAACCGCACAGAAAGTTAACAAAACCGTCTCTTCCCTGTCATACGATGTCATCAATATCGGAAATCGGAATATTGAAACACGATTAAATTTGATGAAACGCACAGCTCACGGTGTGCACAGAGCACTTAACTCAGCAGCTTCTGCAAAAAGCCGAACTTAGAATATGAGGAAAATGCAAAAATGAACACTTTTCAGACATAGCCTTTAATGTTTCCTGTAGCCACACCAGGTATAGTCAGGAAGTTCACGCCTTCTTGAAAATGCTGATCGTCATATTTTTTTTTTTTATGTATAGCGCTTGATGATGTTAGAACATCGTTTTTGTCTCCAAATCCGAACATATGAAACACTGTTAGTCATCGGATTATACCCGTCGCACACATCAAATAACACACCAAAAGATCTCCCTGCAATGTGAATTTGTGAAATTATAACCAGTTCACATGTCTACCTTCTCTCTCACAGTAGCCCTCTTGAAACTAGACAACATCCCTCCTGACTGACAGGAAACTCCGGGAGTCACCCCGGCTGCTGCAAAGTCATGAACAAAGCTCCGTCATGTCGCCTTTTACCATTAGCGTACGGCCGGTCTAGGGATATACGATCAGCCATCAACATGATGAAGTAGCATACACAACAATCAGGTTAATATTTGTTCGTATTCTCCCACGTTTACTCGGGTAATGATTCTAATCTTCTTAAGAACGAAAACACTTCATCTGATCTTGAATTTATATTCCTTAGTTCTTTATTTGTAGTTAAGTGGGCTAAATTTTCTATCCACTCTCAAAATGTCGATGGTTCTCCTTTAAAAGTGGCAATACTATTGTTTATATTTTGATGGCTTATTGCTACACTACTAGCAGAAAATCCTAAGGATATACAACAATTACTTAATGAAATAAACATGACAAGCAAAAATATGGACTAGATATGAATATCAAAAAGACTAAAACTATGATCATAAAGAAAGAAAATATTCAAAACCCACAAGTGGATATCAAAATTGAAGGAATAGACCTGGAGACAGTTCAGAACTACAACTACCTTGGACATACTATAACCAGTGATGGAAAATGTACAACTGAAATAAACAAAAGAATAGGAATGGCAAAAAGTCATTTTAATGTCATGAAGAACATACTAACATCAAAACAATAACACCAGGGCTAAAACTAAGAATAGCAAAGTGTTACATCTTCTCAATATTACTATATGGTGCAGAAACATGGACATTAGACAAGAAAACAGAACAGAGAATTGAAGCCTTTGAAATGTGGATATATAGAAGAATAGGTAGAATCGGATGGAAGGCAAAGAAAACAAACGATGAAGTCTTAAAACAACTAAAAATGAAAAGAAAACTACTAAGCATAATTCAAATAAGACAAATGTGATTTTTGGGCCATGTTAAAAGACACAACATCCTACTTGGACACAACATCCTACTAAAAGTAATCCTGGAGGGGAAAATACAAGGTAAAAGAGGCAGAGGCAGACCAAGACTAATATGGACGAATAACATCAAAAGATGGACAAATCAGCCTATGACAACATGCACCATCAAAGCAAGAGACAGAGCAGAATGGCGCTTTATGATAGCCTACCTTCGTTGCGGAGACGGCACTCGATGATGATGATGATGATTGCTACACTCAACTCACCTACCGTTTCAGTTGCTAGTCTCATCGCTTCATTGCCATGATCTAAGGTTTTTGCCATGTTTTACTATTTTATATTTAGCACTAATATAATTTCTCACTTCGATCGATTAACTCGGCTGTAAACACATTTTCTATCGTCTGCTTATATCTAACTGTTGATTCTATTTGTGCAAGAATTTGTTCCATATTTATATAATTAGGCAATTAACATTTGCCTTTTGTACACTGTCATCATTTGCATGAAACGATTGATAAAAGTAATATAATTTAACAACATATTGTAAATTCATAATACAAAGGTCTTGATTCGTCTCTCTGGAAGGAAAACACAGTTTATATTTAACTTCTGTGGACAAATTTCAATTAAATTTATTACTTAAAATATATTTCAATTAAATACTATTTATAACGCTTGTATTTAACTGAATAATAACAATTCAGTCATTTTCTTTTCAACAATCAATTCAAAATGGCAATCAATCAATTCCTAAATATAATTAAATAAGTAAGTAATTCACACCTGATCCTTGGAAAATTAAAGTACACACGCGATGTTTATATTTCTTGAGCAGGAAGCAGGTTACACTCACGCGGTCACGTGATTACACGGCTCTCTCTCCAGACACGTTTTAAGTTCGGCGATCTCACAATGTCACAATGTTCCCTAGTTGACCTGGATTTGTCGTACGCTAATTGACGATTTCAATCTTAATCAGTCTTAAACGTGCTCTGTTGTCTTGCAATATTTGAGAGTCTCGTGACATAAAGGGCTGAAGTTACTTGAATTCTTTAGTTGTGAACTTGTTTGCATAAATTTGACTTGTCTCGATAACTTGAGCTTCTATGCTAAATTGAGCATGTCTTGAGCTTCTATGCTAACTTGAGCGTGTTTTGTCTTGAGCTTCTATGCTAACTTGAGCATGTTTTGTCTTGAGCTACTATGATAACTTTGCTATTTTCACTTCTTGATCATTTGTCCGACTTGAATATTAAATACTAACCTGAATATATCTATAACTTGTTAATTCCTTACACTGAACCTGACTTCTCTTGTTACTTGATTTACTTCGTAAGTTAGATCTAATATCAACATTTATACTGTTAATATAAGCGTATTTTCTTGTTATTGAGTTATTTGCGGGTCATCATCATTGCACTCCGAACATGTCCATAGGTGCTCAGATCCCCTCCTCAGCAATTCCCTCAGTGTCCAGCGACTGACGACTCCGGTATTTTTTTGTTATACTTTGTAACATTGTTTAAACATTCTTGACAGCTGGATTCTTGGGGATTTTTTTTTAAAGAAATGCTTCATCATATAGCTTGATTTATTTCACATCGAAAATGTCTAAAGGGGTATTTTACTGATTCAATATACTTGGAAAAATAATAATAGTTCATTAGTTCATGAACAACTTCGTAATGTTCACCCAGTACTTTTATGGATTAATCTATCACACCTGGTTTTCACAGCAACAAAGTGAAGTATGCGCTAGTGTGGTTCAATATCTATGACTGAGCACAATAACCTCACCAGATCTCAACAACTGTTATCACGTGTCTTAATGGAATTTAGTAGTTCTATGTAGCGTCACATGGAACATCGCAACAATTGTAGTTACAATGACAGACAACTGCACTTAAGTTTCAAAACAGTTTATTACACTAGTCTCTCGGTCTTGACACAGTGGTCATATTCAATATCACATCAATGTCTTAGGTAAATGAATTCTCCCACACATTCACAACTGTGCTTATCTTAATTCTTCAATATCACATCAATGTCTTAGGGAATAAATGAATTCTCCCACACATTCACAACTGTGCTTATCTTAATTATTCAATATCACATCAATGTCTTAGGTAAATGAATTCTCCCACACATTTCACAACTGTGCTTATCTTAATTCTTCAATATCACATCAATGTCTTAGGTAAATGAATTATCCCACACATTCACAACTGCGCTTATCTTAATTCTTCCATATCACATCAATGTCTTCGGTAAATGAATTCTCCCACACATTCACAACTGTGCTTATCTTAATTCTTCAATATCACATCCATGTCTTAGGTAAATGAATTCTCCCACACATTCACAACTGCGATTATCTTAATTCTTCAATATCACAATCGATGTCTTAGGTAAATGAATTCTCCCACACATTCACAACTGTGCTTATCTTAATTCTTCAATATCACATCCATGTCTTAGGTAAATGAATTCTCCCACACATTCACAACTGTGCTTATCTTAATTCTTCAATATCACATCCATGTCTTAGTTAAATGAATTCTCCCACACATTCACAAAAATGCGCTTATTTTAATTCTTCAATATCACATCAATGTCTTAGGTAAATAAATGAATTCTCCCACACATTCACAACTGCGATTATCTCAATTATTCAATATCACATCCATGTCTTAGGTAAATGAATTCTCCCACACATTCACAACTGCGCTTACCTTAATTCTTCAATATCACATCAGTGTCTTAGGTAAATGAATTCTCCCTCACATTCACAACTGTTCTTATCTTAATTCTCAGTACATGATAACCCAGTGCAGTACTTATAACTAAGAATGTCTCAGCTAAATGGTTTCTCTATTACAGTCACATCTGCTCTAACTCTCATTCTTCTTCAGGCACGTGATCCATTAGCGGCAGTACCGAAACTATCGTCGTGTCTTTAAATAGATGAATTGTTAGGCTATCGCGGGTCTTTATGAATCCATCTCCAGTATTATTATCCATCCATCCATCCATCCATCCATCCATCGACCTCTCGAGCCGTTGCCGGCCCATAGGGCGTAGACCGAGATACTTCTCATATCTAAATTTTTATTCTAACAGTTTTCAATCCTTGAAAAGATCTTTTATTAAATCTCGCCATTTGTCTCTTTCTGTGCAAGTAGCTGTATCTCATTGAGGGAGCCGATTCCTGCTGCTCATGCCACTCTCATCAATGTTCTCAGTGTCTCTCTGGGTCTTCCTCTTTTCCTCTTACCTGTTGTTTTCCACATGAGGGCTTACTTTGCTATTCGGTTATTATCACTTCTCATCACATGTCCAACATATGACCATCGTCTTTTCTTGATTACTGAAGATAGTAGTGGTTGATTGGCGATTTCTCTAATTTTCTCGTTTGTTTGAACTCGGTCCACGCTATACCAAGTATTTTCCTTAGACATTTATTTTCGAATGCGTTCAACATTGTTTCTATGTCTCGTGTTGTTTTCCAGCTCTCACATGCATACGTAAGGGTAGATAGTACATTTGATTTGAATAGTCTAAGTTTTGTGTTTGTGCTGCTTAGTTTCGATTTTCACAACTTTTCAACGCTTCTGAAAGACATTGCTGCTTTAGCTTTTCTTATTCTAATTTTTTTACTTGTATCCCCTTCTCAATCAATGTGACTTTCAAGATAGATAAAGTGATTGATCTCTTTCACTAGGTTGTTTTCCATGTATAATATGTCATCATCATCGAGTGCCTTCTCCGCAACGAAGGTTGGCTGCCATGGAGCGCCATTCTGCTCTGTCTCTTGCTTTGATGGTGCAGGTTGTCATAGGCTGATTTGTCAATCATTTGATCGTACTTGTCCATGTTAGTCTTGGTCTGCCTCTGTCTCTTTTACCTTGTATTTTCCCCTCCAGGCATCTAATTCTGCTTCATCACTGACCCCTGTGTGAACTCCTCTGGTTCTGTGTGCATTTGCGCACATTTCTGCACGTTTCTGTACGTTCACTACAGCCGCACTTGGTTGCTATTTCCTTTTCGTTTTGACCTCTGTTTACACACAGGATAGATAATTTTATTTTCTTTAACACATTTCGATTGCTTTTGGTTGTTTCGTTATTAGTTTTGAGTGTGTGTTTTTTTTGTTTGTTCCCGTTGAAGGCCTATTGGCCGAAACGTCGTTTAGTCTGTGTCGTCCACTTATCACGTAAAGCTTCTTACATACCATTTTTTTCTATTTTTTTAATTTTTCCTAACATTAACTTAGCTCTATGTTAAACTTTTCCTTTATGGCTTCATCTTTCAATTTATGACTATTAATTTTATGTGTAATTGACCTCTTCTGTTGGCTTCTAAATTTTAATCTTATTTTCCCACAGGTTGTGGTCACTATTAACATCAGCACCTCTGTATGCTCTTACATCTATTAATGATGATCTGAATTGTTGTTTAATACATAGGTGGTCAATTTGATTTGATGTTCTATCATCAGGAGATATCCATGTTGTTTTGTGAATATTTTTGCGTGGAAATAATGTCCCACCTATAACTAGATTTTCTATTAAACATAATTCTATTAATCTTTCTCCATTCTGATTTGTAGTATCACAGCCTTCTCTCCCATTACATGTTCCACTCCTGCGTTGTCTTTTCCCACTTTGGTGTTGAAGTCTCCCATTACAATTAAAAGATTGTGTTTGGGTATTGTGTTTATAAGTTGTTGTAGTTGGTTATAAAAATTGTCCTTAACTTCATCGTCAGCTTCGTTTGTAGGCGCATAACATTGAACAATCGAAAGTCTTCCATGTTTTGTTTTGTAACGTGTTCGTATCAGACGGCTATTTACCGGTTCCCGTTCTAATAAAGAGATAATATAATTAGAGATCGTACATAACTTCAGACAAGAACAAATACTTTCTCACAGAAAACAAACCATGCCAAAGAAGACGTCAAAGGAAGTAAGAGAAGCGAGCCAAACTACTCAAGCTGTCCAGAACAATTCAGAAACAAGAATGAGAACAGAGCAAGTCCAGATGCCTCCCAAGCCGCCAGCTAAGCCGGAACTCCAAACCTACGAGATCGACTTAGAAAGCAAGCACGACAAAGGCACATTGCTGGCCACTATCGACGGCCCAGACGTCTCAAAAATTATCGCGTCCATGATGACGAGCATACTCATAGGCCCGCCGGAGTTATGCTCAACGGAATAAACTCCATGTACCGCTTTAATGACACTAGGAAGTGGTTCTTCACACTAAAACCTGTCGCACATGAACAACAGTACCAAGTGATTGAAAACAAAACGATCAAACTGAAGAGCCCAATGTCACAATCGTCATAAGTCACCAAGAGAAAGAACAGTCAAGAGGGTGCATCCAATGGATGCCGCCAACGATAAAATGCAAACAAGTCCAAGAAATTGTATCACAAATGACCGGGGACAAGGAGGCCCAGGTGAAAAAAGACACTTACCAGGCGGACAAGTGGACTTCCTGGTACAAGCCAGTTTCGGATGTCCAGATACCACATCACATAAAACTAAGAATTAAAGGAGAGATTACCGAAACGATTAAGATTTTCGTTACCCTTCCAGGCAGGAGAACACGATGTTCTCACTGTGGACTCGACTCACACTGGGAAAACCGGTGTCCCATGAGACCAGGCCTGAGTGTCAAGACAGTCGAGGAACCAGTCAGTACTAAACCGGTCCAGACCATCGATCCAAATACAACTACTGCAGCACCAGCAGTCAATGACACAGCCCCACCAACTACAAAGAAGAAACGTAACTATAAACAAAAGAAAACATAACAAACAACAAAGGAGCACACGCAGCAGCAGACTTCCAGAACAAAAGCTCAGACGGCCACATCAACAGATTCAGAAGATGAATCTGGAACACAGAAACTCTTGGAGATACAGAATTACAACACACAACCAACACAAGAACTTACACAAGACTACTATATAGAGTGGAACGACTGGGCTGTGGAGGTAGACGAACACGAACATGACCATCCACCCCACTTCAGCGACTCCGACTGCCAGTAAGACCTAGATTATCATTGACACCCTCATGCCCTTCTGAGGGCAACAAAGACAAAATGTTTTCTAAAATGTTTTCCATGTATACAATTAAAAAAAAAAAAATTGGTAAAAGTCCCCAAATAAAAAATTGATACTCTTACTACTACTACTACTACTACACTCATTACTACTACACTCACTACTATTACTACTACTACTTCTACAAAAAAGGAGGGAAAAAAAAGAGAAGAAAAAAAAGAGAGAGAGATAGAGAAAAAAACGGAAATGAAATCTTTTACTAAAGTTTTACTACTACTGCCATTAACTATAACAACAAGTACTACCACTACCATTAACTATAACAACAACTACTACTAATATTACTACAACTTCTTCTACCACTATAACTAAACAAAAATGCTAACTAAAGCTTATATTAATATTTTCTTACCAACAATTCAACGGCAGAATATGTTATTGTTTTTTTTTTTTTTTTTCGTTCGCCAGCTTTTACCTCTGACGAAGTCCCTAGAGACTATGAACTGAGTTTTGCGTGTTAATCCATTTTTCCCTCGCAGCCATGTGCACAGGAATCCCTCGCCGCACAGGCAGATAACTCCGTCTTCGGAGGTACTCATATTTTGTCCGTCCGTGAGTAATTGACGTTTCAAGCTGGGCCTCGCTGTTGAGACCAGGGGTTGGTTTCCGCAGAGAGAAATCATAAATAAAAATCCCAACCGGTGCAGCCGGGATTTGAACCTGAAACCTCTCTGTCTCGAGGCTGGCGTCTTGCCTCGAGACCAACCAGTACCCCGAACACAGACATATATTTAAACAACAAAAAATAAATAAATAATTTAAAAAAAAATTTTTTTTTAATAATTTAACAAATAAAAAAATAAATTAAAATATATATAAAAATTTTAAAAAATTAAAATTAAAAAAATTTTAAAAAGATTATTGTATTTATATTGTTTGTTTTAGAACGAGGCGTGCCTCAAAATATTATGCAACATTTGTACATGTTTCTTCAAAGATTATATAATGTGTCTTCTTTCATGGGGCATTCACAAAAATACATGCAGAGTAATATTCCCAAATGGCTTCAGCAGTGTGTGTGTCCTATCTAGTGACATCGTCTTCATAGTATTCTGTAGAAGTGGATCCATAATAGTATCTGTGTGTTGTCTTCATTGTACTTTGTGAGAGCTGGATGCAAAACAGACACTTTACAATACAATCATCATCCCAACGTTGCGCTACCAATGCCAATCCTGGACCCTAGATGCAAGAACAATAAGATAAATAACCTCTACGGAGATGAAATGTGTTAGACGAATGACAGGAAACAGTCTGAGAGATAAGATCAGAAATGAAGAACTGAGAAAAAAAGCTAGGAATAATCCCCGCCATAGAATATATAAAGAAACAACAAATAAAATAGTTTGGCCACGTGACAAGGCAGTGTGATCAAAACAAATCACAACGAGCCTTCAACAAACGTTGCGAGACACCAGACCCAAAGGCCAACCGCGAAAAAGATGGATCGACGGAATATTAAATGCACTAGGAAACATAACAGCAGCAGAGACGAACAGAAAACCGAAAGATCGCAAATTATATCTCCCTTCGATGCTGAAACGCAAATGATGAAGGAAAGAAGAAGTACCATGTTATACCATGGGTGTGGTCAGATCCCAATGCTCTTTTAAGATAAAACTGATGGTTGTTTTATGAACATTCGGCTCCATGGGTGTTTTACCAAGTGAGTTTTGGGGGGCTAATATAAATTATGTCACGATATAAGTTCTATCGTTTCGGCTAATACATTTGGCCGTCAAGAACGGGGTTTGTCCATGATAGATGACCGTCCAGAATGAGGTTTGTCCGTGATAGTTTGCAGTCCAGAACAGTTTTGTCCATGATAGTTCGCCGTCCAGTATGGGGTTTGACGATAATAGCTGACCGTCCAGAACGTAGTTTGTCCATGATAGCTGGCCGTCCAGAACGTAGTTTGTCCATGATAGCTGGCCGTCCAGAACGTACTTTGTCCATGATAGCTGGCCGTCCAGAGCGTAGTTTGCCCATGATAGATGGCCGTCCAGAACGTAGTTTGTCCATGATAGCTGGCCGTCAAGAACGTAGTTTGTCCATGATAGTTCACCGTCCAGAACGAAGCTTGTTCATGATAGCTGGCCGTCCAGACCGTAGTTTGTCCATGATAGCTGGCCGTCCAGAACGTAGTTTGTCCATGATAGCTGGCCGTCCAGAACGTAGTTTGTCCATGATAGCTGGCCGTCCAGAACGTAGTTTGTCCATAATAGCTGGCCGTCCAGAACGTAGTTTGTCCATGATAGTTCGCCGTCCAGAACGTAGTTTGTCCATGATAGCTGGCCGCCAAGAACGTAGTTTGTCCATAATAGCTGGCCGACCAGAACGTAGTTTGTCCATAATAGCTGGCCGTCCAGAACGTAGTTTGTCCATGATAGCTGGCCGTCCAGAACGTAGTTTGTCCATGATAGCTGGCCGTCAAGAACGTAGTTTGTCCATGATAGTTCGCCGTCCAGAACGAAGCTTGTTCATGATAGCTGGCCGTCCAGAACGTAGTTTGTCCATAATATCTGGCCGTCCAGAACGTAGTTTGTCCATAATATCTGGCCGTCCAGAACGTAGTTTGTCCATGTTCTGAGAGAGGTCAAAGGTCAAAGCAAAAGGATAGCTATAGGTCGTTTCAAAATATTTTGAAGGTGTTTAAAATTCCATATCTCTGCAACCAATTGATTGATAATGCTGAAATTTTGCATATGGTCTTGTGATTTTTTGGTCCCAAGAAGTACATTCATTTCCTCACCAACAAACGTATAGTTTTAAATATTCTTTATTTGAAGTATACAAATTTAAGGCATTTTGGTCAAACCATATATTTGGAGGAATTACCGCTTCATATGAGTGAGCACCCACGGACTTGTCATCTTGAACGTAATGCGCGCCAATTTCCCTGTTTTAAGCACTAAAAAACACATAAAACGCGTCATAGTTATAATTTTATATCCGGTGCATCCCATTTCCTGTCGTTTTGTTGTGATTTATGTGCAACGGCGTATCCTAATTATTGGGTAATTTCGTTAAATTTGTGATCTGTTAGTCAATGGGTATAAAAGTAAAGTTCCTTACATTGCAATCAGTGGCAATAAAGGTGTATAAATATTTTTGCATAGAAGCTAAGCGTGGAAAACTGTATCGAAGCATCTCAAAGCCAGAAAAGAGAACTATTCACGCATTGGGTATAAGCAAACGCTTTTTCAAACAAGTGCTTAAAGCTAACGGAGTGTCCAGTTCAATCAAGACTAGGACGCTAGGAAGAAAGAAAGTAGTAGATAGTTTTGACAAGGAAGTGATTAGAAGAGCAATTTGTAAAATGTTCGATTCCAAAGAAACTGTGACTTTAAGAAAACTGAAAATTCGACTGAGAGCAGAAAATGACATTGTTGTGTCGAAAACAACATTATGGAGAACTGTTAGAAGCATCGGTTTTACGTTTAGAAAGTACGATAGTGGTAGAAATGTCATCTGCGAGAAGCCGCACTTAGTTTCTATGAGGAGTAAATATTTACGTGAAGTACGGGAAATGCGTAACCAAGGTTATGATATTGTATTTCTAGATGAATCTTGGATAAATTCTCACCACACAAGTGCAAAGGAATGGCAGTTATCAGATGGAAGTATTAAAAGATGTGTACCCACTGGAAAAGGACAGCATATTATAGTGGCACATGCAAACAGCCGAAAAGAAGGGTTGGTGAAAAATGCAGAACTTATATTCACCTCTAATTATACTGACAACAGGGACTATCACACCGAGATGAATGGCCATATATTTAGAGAGTGGATTGAAAATACTCTTCTTCCAATTCTAGACAGACCATCCTGTCTGGTAATGGACAACGCGTCGTACCACAACGCTGTGGCAGAAGAAGACAAAATTCCTACATCTACCAGTACAAAAGATGTTATAAAGATTTGGCTAAGAAAGGAAGGAATTCCATTTAACGAGGGATTTTTGAAACCTGAATTACTGTCACTTGTTAAGAAATCGCAAAAGACCAAAGTATTCCAAATAGACAAAATCATTCAACAGCATGGTCATACGTGCTTGAGACTGCCCCCTTATCATCCACAATTAAACCCCATTGAACTCGTTTGGGCAAATATTAAAGGGCAGGTGGCAGCTGAGAATACAAGTTTTAAACTATGCGATATAAAAGGACTGACATATGCTGCTCTATCACAGATTGACAAAGATTTTTGGTGCAAATGTGAAGATCATGTCTTAAAAGAAGAAAATGACTATTGGAAAAAAGATGGACTATCGTTCGTTCAGCCCAGATTAGTAATCAATATGTTAGACTCCTCTGATTCAGAATAAATGAAATAATAATGGACGTTTTTATATGTCCGCATGATCAATCTTTAGCTAAAGTTGATAACGTTTTGAAAATGTAAAGATTCTTGATATGTGTACTGCAGGCATGCAAAGAAACTAAATCACTTTCATATGTCTTGTTTACGTAAAATAATGAAAGTCACATGGAAAGACATAAAACGAACAATGTAGCTCTTTACAGTGAAGAGGATCCCGTGCTTACATCGGACTCTTTAGTCACATGCGTACCCATAAACAATAACTTTGCTTGATATGTCATGCTCGTTATCGCTCGCAACGGATAATTAATTTTTTTAAATGTATTCTTTGTTGTATATTGTTTAAATAGTTTTCATTAATGGAACTGTTTATACGCTGATTTGTTTTAGACCGTCTGTAAAGGCTATAACATTGACATTCTCATAGTATTTTAAAGAAAGTAAACAATAGAAAGTAAACAGTTGATAAACGCCTCCAACTTTCAAGTTGTGTAGAGACGCCTATGTCGAGAAGCTGATTTCCATTAATGTACGGTAAATTATTTTCTCCAGGAGCAAAAAGATCCGTAAATTCACTGAGATCAAAGGAAAGTGCTGCTTCATGATGAAGCAAACTTCCTACATCATTAAATTTTGTGAAATCGGTGGGACCTTGGAAAAACAAGGCCAGATGCAAAAAATCAAGTTTGTAAGTGCAGGGAAAGAGGAGATATTTCATGTTAATCGTGAACATTTAGATTTGAAACGACCAATAATTTCTCATATTAAGAAGAAACAATCATTTTTTGGCCATGTGATGAGAAGGAAACAGCTGGAACATTTTGTGAGAACTGGAAAAATTGAGGGACGAAGAGATAGAGGGAAGCAAAGAGGAAAGATACCAGAGAGCTTAAGAGAATGGCTTGGTTGAAGGTCAGCAACAGAAATCATAAATAACTGTCGAGATCGAAAGCTGTGGAGAGACATGATCAATTTCGTCAGCAGGCATGGTGCTTGATGATGATGGTCCTTGACGTCTATTGAATTGTACCAGTTCAATTCTTTCATCTTTCGACAAGTTTAATCTGTCTATTAAAAAAAAAGAAAGAAAAAGAAATATAGTTAATGAGATTTTCTATGTGTCCAGACTTTTTGGACACCCTGTTCTTTTAGAATATTGGAAATCTTTCATTTCAATGTTTTAAGTTCCGTGTTCTCAATAGCGATCGTTATTTTTGTTTCTCGCCTGTGGGAAGTCATGACCTGTTTCCCTTTGTGTTCCGTCTATTTTGAGAAGAGAAGGAAGTGATTTGATAACACAGAACGCATTCTATTAACGTCGTGGCTAAACATTCTATATTCACCGTTCTTAATGTTTTAAGAAGGGTTAGGGATTTGGGCGTCCAAAATGGTTGGGAAGCACTGATCAGTATTGTGTGAAAAAATGTGACACATCTTTACAATACGTCTCCTCAAAAGGCTCAATTTGTTTTTGTTTTTTTTATGTTATATAAAGAGTGTTTTTTTTTTTTTTTTTTGCTGTTGTTGATTTTTTTTCCCCAGTGCTGTAAACATACCCTTTCCCTGAAATGAATCAATGTTATATGTAGATCCTGTTTTGTAACATTCAAGACAAGTACATGTTAACCTTCATAGTTAACAGTTCATTCACTGGATGCCGTCTCTATTTCGACGATTAGCAAAAATTAAGCGCCATTAGATTCTCTTTTACCTTGATGGTGCACGTTGTCATAGGTTCACTTGTCCATCTTTTGATGTTACCAGTCCACTTTAGTCTTGTTCTGTCGCTGTCTCGTCTATCTTATTGCCTTGAACTTCTTCCCTCCAAGATAACTTTTAGTAGGGTATTGTGTATCTTCACGTGTCCCAAAATTGTAGTTGTCTTGTTCGAATTGTGTTAAGTAGTTCTTGTTTTCTAATTTTCAGATTCTTTTCATTTTTCAGTGGTAGTAGTAATAGTAGTAATATGAGTAATAGTATTAGCAGCATTAGTAATAGGTTTTAAGGTTTAAGTTAAGTATAGTTTTTTCCCTTCTTCCTCTCGAGTCTCATCAAGCCCACATTTGACACACAGTCATCTACTCGATGGAAGCTTTTGGATCGTACCTCAGTTAAGTCTCGGTTTAATTTTAAATATGTTTTAGCTAATTTTTTTTTTAATATATTATCAATTTGTATCATGTTGTATATTTTATTATCCTTTTGTTTAATGATTTCATTTCTTATCCCTCTTTTTTATTTCTTCTTCGCTTACTGATCCCGCTCATTCTAGATGTAGTTGAGTTTATCTTTATTCCGTTGTCCTTTTGTGTTGTTCTTTAAAGATGGCAGCATTGAGGCTGAAACCTCAGTATTTTGTTGTGTTCCTTTTTAATGGTAAAGCATCACGATATCTTGTAGGAGTGTACGTTACACCCACCATTTGTTCATTGTTACCAGCTTTACAGCAACACTACAATTATTTGCTTGTTCACTAATACTAGTAATAATAGCAGTAACAGTATTAGTGATAGTTTTAATAATTGTGTTAGAGTAATTGTAGTATCAATAATAATAATAGTAGTAATAATATAAGTTGTGATAATTGTAATCTTAACAGTAGTTGTAGTAATAATAGTAATAATAGTAATAGTAATAGTAACTGTAATCCTGACAGTATTAGTAGTAGTAGTAGTATTAGTAGTAGTAGTAGTAGTAGTAGTAGTAGTAGTAGTAGCAGTAGTAGCAGCAGTAGTAGTAGTAATAGTAGTAGTAGTATTAGTAGTAGCAGTAGTAGTAGTAATAGTAGTAGTAGTAGTAGCAGAATCACTAATAGTAACAGTAGTAGTAGGTAGTAGACTCCGCAGTCATAGTTGACTATGGATGTTTCAGCGCCCCTAGAAATGTTATTTATTTCTTTTCTTTCCTTTCGTCGTGTATTCTCTTTTTCTATGAATCTGTCTGCTTCTTGTTTTGGGTGGACATTTAAAGTGTGTTTCCACGTGTTGCGGTCTGCAGCTATTTCTAGTGTAGTAACATATACAAATAGTAACAGTAATAGTAATAATATAGGGCTTCTCACTCACAACGGAGCCAGGACTTCTTGTCAATATGGCGGATAGGCGGCAGGAACCGTTGAAGGCACTGTCTGAAAAGTGTTCCTTGTTGCAGTTTTCTCATATTACAAGTCCGGCTTGCTGCCAGAGCTACTGAGTTTAGTGCTCTGTGCACACCGTAAGCTGTGTTTTTCATCCGTATGGTGTTTCTATATTCAGATTGCTTACAATGAATGATGATATCGTACGACGAATGGCAGTACAGCTGCGTTCACTTTCGGTGCTGATACGTTTTATGTCTTTTGACGTGTGCTGTGTTTGCTATGATGGGGACTGCAAACAGCCTTTCTTTGTTTGAATTTTCAATGAGATGTTAATTCTGATGATTCAACTGGCACGGGCGGTTGAGCAATTATGGATTTTCATTCGTTTGCAGTGACACCGGCGCCTTCGAATAATTATAACGGAGCTTGACATTTCTTAATAGTTTCACCACTGATGGGAATATTGCAAAGAAATTAGAAGTGGAGTTACTTCATTTTGTAAGCAATGTAACGACACTATAATACACCTATATACTGGAAGTGACCACCATTTATGTTTAAACAGGATAATAATTATTGATGAATTCTGGGTTCCGTTGCGAATTAGACACCATGTAGTAGACGTAACAATAGCAGTAGTAATAGCTGAAGAAGAAGTAGCTGTAGTAGTAGTAGTAGTAGTAGTAGTAGTAGTAGTAGTAGTAGTAGTAGTAGTAGTAGTGGTGGTAGTAGTGGTGGTAGTAGTAGTAGTAGTAGTAGTAGTGGTACTAGTAGTAGTAGATGTAGTAATAGTAGTGGTAGTAGTGGTAGAAGTGGTAGTAGTGGTAGTAGTAGTAGTGAAAGTAGTAGTAGTAGTGGTAGTAGTTGTAGTAATAGTAGTAGTGGTAGTAGTGGTAGTAGCAGTAGTGGTAGTATTAGTAGAAGTGATAGTAGTTGTAGTGGTAGTAGTAGTGGTAGTAGTAGTGGTGGTAGTAGTAGTTGTTGTAGTAGTAGTAGTAGTAGTGGTAGTAGTAGTAGTAGTAGTGGTGGTAGTAGTAGTAGTAGTATTAGTAGTAGTAGTAGTGGTAGTAATAGTAGTAGTAGTGGTGGTGGTAGTAGTAGTAGTAGTATTAGTAGTAGTAGTAGTGGTAGTAATAGTAGTAGTAGTAGTAGTAATAGTAGTATTAGTAGTAGTAGTAGTGGTGGTGGTAGTAGTAGTCGTAGTAGTCGTAGTAGTAGTAGTAGTTGTTGTAGTATTATTATTATTATTATTATAGTAGTAGTAGTAGTAGTAGTAGTAGTAGTAGTAGTAGTAGTAGTAGTAGTAGTAGTAGTAGTAGTAGTAGTAGTAGTAGTAGTAGTAGTAGTAGTAGTAGTAGTAGTAAGATATATTCTGGCATGAAAGTAAGTAGCAAATCCTTTACAGAAATTACTTTAACCCCAACTTTTTTTGGCTTTGTCTAGACATCTTACTTCAGTGGTTTGCCATTACCTACTGACGGTAGGCTTGTTGTTGTTGTTGTTGTTGTTGTTGTTGCGTTCGCCAGCTTTCAACTCTGACGAAGTCCCTAGAGACTAGGAACTGAATTGTGCGTGTTAATCCATTTTTCCCTGGCAGCCGTGTGCACAGGGGTCCCTCGCCGCACAGGCAGATAACTCCGACTTCGGAGGTACTTATTTTTTTTTTCCGTCGATGAGTAAGTGACGTTTCAAGCCAGGCCCCGCTGCTGAGACCAGGGGTGGTTGTTGCAGAGAGAAATCATAAATAAAAATCCCAACCGGTGTAGCCGAGATTTGAACCCACAATCTCTCTGTCCCGAGGCCGGCGTCTTGCCTCGAGACCAACCAGTCCCCCATGGACTTGGAATATGAGGAAACTGCAACAGGGAACACTTTTCATGCGTAGCCTGCAATGGTTCCTGCCGCCTATCCACCATATACCAGAAGTTCACGTCCTCCCGAAAGTGATGATCGTCATATTTCTTTTAAATGTATAGCGCTTGATGATGTTAGGCCATCGTTGTTGACTGAAATTTCGAACATATAAACACACAGTTAATCGTCAGATTATCCCCGTCGCACATCAAACAACAGACCGTAAGATTAGCGTACGGCCGGTCTAGGGATTTACGATAAGCCATTACGATAACGTAGCACACATAATAATGTCGCACGCACTGCAATGACGCGCCTTTTAGAATCCTGATTACCCTAGTGAATGTAGCCCACGACGAACAGAACACGGTGCAAATTCCCCAAAGGGATAAAACTGCGGCTGACGAAGCATTGCACATTAATGAATAACATGGAAATAACTTGCGTCAAGCATAATCCAAAAACGGTCATTAACATCACCAATGTGACTTATAGCGCAGAACAAGACGAAGGAAGGTCGTATTCACAACACTTGATTTGTCGAAAAAGGAATATTGCTGGCGTACGACATTGTTTTATCGGCGCAGATGTAATAAGTAGATCATCATCTTGACTTTAACGCATAGGAGTGCGATGGAGAACCGAAATTAATCAGACATCGAATGCACTTTCTGCAGCGAATGACGGTAGGCGCGGTCCTGAGTACGGTAATCCCACGAGTGGCAGTTTCTTTAAAAACTTCCCTCAGTGATAGAGAAAAGTCAATGAAACATAGTGGATTGTTGACAACAGAACTAACCAATCACAGTTGACAAGTAACATAGATAACCAATTATAGTTGACTGATAACAGAGATGACCAATCACAGTTGACAAGTAACATAGATAACCAATTATAGTTGACTGATAACAGAGATGACCAATCACAGTTGACAAGTAACATAGATAACCAATTATAGTTGACTGATAACAGAGATGACCAATCACAGTTGACAAGTAACATAGATAACCAATTATAGTTGACTGATAACAGAGATGACCAATCACAGTTGACAAGTAACATAGATAACCAATTATAGTTGACTGATAACAGAGATGACCAATCACAGTTGACAAGTAACATAGATAACCAATTATAGTTGACTGATAACAGAGATGACCAATCACAGTTGACAAGTAACATAGATAACCAATTATAGTTGACTGATAACAGAGATGACCAATCACAGTTGACAAGTAACATAGATAACCAATTATAGTTGACTGATAACAGAGATGACCAATCACAGTTGACAAGTAACATAGATAACCAATTATAGTTGACTGATAACAGAGATGACCAATCACAGTTGACAAGTAACATAGATAACCAATTATAGTTGACTGATAACAGAGATGACCAATCACAGTTGACAAGTAACATAGATAACCAATTATAGTTGACTGATAACAGAGATGACCAATCACAGTTGACAAGTAACATAGATAACCAATTATAGTTGACTGATAACAGAGATGACCAATCACAGTTGACAAGTAACATAGATAACCAATTATAGTTGACTGATAACAGAGATGACCAATCACAGTTGACAAGTAACATAGATAACCAATTATAGTTGACTGATAACAGAGATGACCAATCACAGTTGACAAGTAACATAGATAACCAATTATAGTTGACTGATAACAGAGATGACCAATCACAGTTGACAAGTAACATAGATAACCAATTATAGTTGACTGATAACAGAGATGACCAATCACAGTTGACAAGTAACATAGATAACCAATTATAGTTGACTGATAACAGAGATGACCAATCACAGTTGACAAGTAACATAGATAACCAATTATAGTTGACTGATAACAGAGATGACCAATCACAGTTGACAAGTAACATAGATAACCAATTATAGTTGACTGATAACAGAGATGACCAATCACAGTTGACAAGTAACATAGATAACCAATTATAGTTGACTGATAACAGAGATGACCAATCACAGATGACTGCTGGCACTTGGGTTCGATAAAGCAGAGTTGACATCAAATTTTCTCGCCCCTCCCCCTTCAAAAATCAAAGGAGATGTAATATGTTTTTATTGTTGCAGGGTTATCCCACCTTTCCCCCAACCCCAAAGAGAGGTTCTCGGTCTATGACTCAAAACTGTTTGGTTTTAGAACTTCCTGTTTCGTTATTTTATTTTTTTTAATATAATACAATTCTTGTTTGTGTTGATTTGAACTGTTAAGCGTGTACCATCCAAGTTACAACACTTCAAACGAGTGAGTTGAGCTGTCCTTGGCACATAGAAGTACAAGCCCTGCAGGATACATATATGGGTCGGTTTAAGCACGGGTCCACTAGAAGGATAACTATTGATTGACAAGTTTTAAAGGACATATCTAAATTGTGAGTTTATATGTCACAGTTTCTCTCTATCACTCTCTCACTGTTTGTCTGTCTAATCTATGTACGTATCTGTCTATCTACCAGCTTGTCTTCTATTTTGTATTCCTACCTACCTTCCTACCTACATGTTTTTTATTCTTTTGGTATGATCTAATCTTCAGGAAGATACTATACAATCCATTTTTGACAATAGAAACAAGAAAAAGAGTTCTTAAATGTTATGTAGAGCCAGTCTTAACATATGGATGTGAATCGTGGACAATAGGACAACAGATAAGAAAATCACTGGAGTCTGTAGAAATAGGTTTTACAGAAGAATGTTGAGATTACTATGGACAGCTAAAAAGAGTAATGAAAATGTTCTGAAAGAGGTCAAAACAAAAAGAGAGCTAATTTGCAATATTAGGAAGAAACAATCATCATTTTTTGGCCATGTAATGAAAAGAGAACAACTGGAATATATTGTAACAACTGGAAAAATTGAGGGATGAAGAGATAGAGGGAAGCAAAGAGGAAAAATACCAGACAGGTTAAGAGAATGGCTTGGCAGAAGGTCAACAACAGAAATGATAAATAACTGTCGAGATCGAAATTTATGGAGAGACATGATCACCTACGAGAGCAGGACCTGTACTTGATGATGATGATGATGATGATGATGATGATGATGATGATGATGATGATGATGATGATCTAATCTTTTTCTTCAGCGTTCAAGTCGTGTCATCATTCGAACGCGATTCTTTGTTCTGTTTCGTGATGGTGGGGTAAGAACATCATGACACACGATGAGTATGAGCTGGCCGCATTGTCAGTATTCGTACTCGTATATAGGCCTACCTGTGTACTGAGTTTGTCCCCTTAACTGCGCCGTGGCTGCAACAATCCGTCTTTGGCAGGCATCTGTGATCTAATCCAATCGCAAAATTTTAAGTGGAATTAGAGGTCACTTGCTGAAGTTCATTTATTTTTTCCACGATAGAAAGTGGACATTGGTACAGTTTCAACGTGAGAAGAGCAAATGAATTATTATCCCAAAATGATACCCACAAGGGGTACGATGTATAGCGCTATTTATGGATTATAATAACAAGCTTACAGGACTACAACCTTCAGCACACGCATGGAGATCGAGGCTGTAGCAGAAGCTATCACGTGGCTGGTCAAGAGACCAACAACACAAACGGTTATCTTGGCTGATTCACAAAACATGATTTGCTGGATTGGCAAGACCACACTCCGCAGGGAGTTGGTGCACCTACTCGACATGTTTCATGTTAACAGCATAACTTGGATATATTGCCCTTGGCACGTGAGAGTTCGTAGCAATGAGATGACTGGCAGGTTGGCGCAGTTAGCGGGGTCTGCCTTTGAGCAAGAAACATTAAAATTGAACATGTATGACATTGCAAGGGCTTTAAAAGTACACCTCTCACATGATGGCGTAGAGAAGCTGAGGATAACCCAAACATCAAAAGAATAGTGGAACACAGCGCCTCGAGGGGAGAAAGCAGGAAAAGCAACCTCAGTGGCAAAGAACGCAACACGTTCATTCAATGTTGGACAGGAACAACCAGTAGACGAACACTTTGATGGTTGCTGGAAGGGATGGCAAAGCGGATATGGGAATGCTCCAACTGCGATAATGCCAGTCCGAACTAAAGACTAATAACGATCAACTCAATCAATTTACAACAAACATTCCTAGGGCACAACAAGCAAACGAACTGATGGTATGGATACAGTGTGAGTTTGTAGAAAACACTGAAAACCAGACTTCTTGAAGCAAACAATGTTGCGAATGAATGAACAATTTTCTTCTTCTTCATTTCTTCATGGGCAAAGTCTTGTATTTGCAAATTAATAGACAAAGAAACATAGTTATTGTTTTCTTATTTCCGTCATTTGTCTTTCAGCGCAAAGAAAGCTTTAGCTATGACGACTTTAAATGAAGTGACTTATGATCCGCAAACTTGCTGCCAGAACTACTGAGTTTAGTGCTCTGTGCAGACCGTGAGCTGTGTGTTTTATCCGGATCTTGTTTTGTGTATTCCGATTGCTTATGATGAATCATGATATTGTATGACGAAGGACAGTTCAGCTGCATTCACTTTCGGTGCCACATGGCCTTATGTCTTTTGACGTGTGCTGAGACTACTACGATGGGAACTGCAGCTGCCTTTCTTTGTTTGGATCCTTCAATGAAATGAGTTTTAATTCAGATAACTCAACTGACACGGGCAGTTGAGCAATTATGAATTTTAATTCGTTTGCAGTGATACTGGGGTCTTCAACTAACCATAACCATGAAGGTGTTTAATGATCACAGCTTCGCATGCAATCAGATTTACAGCAAACAGTACGCGATGTTCTTGCTTTATCCCCAACAATCCGACTTCAACACTGGGTACTGAGTTTGCCTCTCCTCTTCGATCCTTATTACATTGGAAAGATTGGTTAGTCTGTTTTTATGACCACCCACTTGGAAGAGTAATAATAGGAGTTTCAGCAGTTCTAGCTTATTAATATTGACAACATAATAGGAGTTTCAGCAGTTCTAGCTTATTAATATTGACAACATAATAGGAGTTTCAGCAGTTCTAGCTTATTAATATTGACAACATAATAGGAGTTTCAGCAGTTCTAGCTTATTAATATTGACAACATAATAGGAGTTTCAGCAGTTCTAGCTTATTAATATTGACAACATAATAGGAGTTTCAGCAGTTCTAGTTTATTAATATTGACAACATAATAGGAGTTTCAGCAGTTCTAGCTTATTAATATTGACAACATAATAGGAGTTTCAGCAGTTCTAGCTTATTAATATTGACAACATAATAGGAGTTTCAGCAGTTCTAGCTTATTAATATTGACAACATAATAGGAGTTTCAGCAGTTCTAGCTTATTAATATTGACAACACTGCCAGTTATAACTGCTCCCCGCCAATGCCTTGACCAACTTTAGAAAACAGAACGAGATCAAAATGAATAACTCCAAATACAACATTTCTATATTTAAATAAAAGTAATGAAATAAAATTAATTGTTTTTAATGCTTGTCTCGGAATGCTTGCTTGCATTCACATGATGACTAACGTAATAGTTGCTCTCCTGGATAGTTCGAGTCACCGATCCCAACACAAGTTATCCCTCTTCGTCATCCGCACTTAAAAAGACGTAAAGTGCACGTAAATGCATTGTGTTGCTGTTTGAAGTGGAAAAAAAATATGTGCACCTTTCGATCCATCACATCCTTCTTCAGCAAATCGTTTTGAATACCAGGTTGCCTTTCTCTCAGTCTTTGATTATTATGCCACACTAGACTATAGTACGTTCACAAATTTATGCCAGAACTCAACAACAATTTTCTCACAAACTATTTGGCATAATTTCGTCAGTTTTGGCATGCAGTCTTAGATTTTCATGGACCTTACGATTTGGTAAAGATTAACTGTGGATTTACTGGACATACGAACGTACAGAATAAGCTCTTTGTCGCTATGTTAGTGTTGTAATTGTATCTTCTTCCTCTTCTTTCCTTACTCATCGGCCTTTCAGCGTAGAGGGGAGATATAATTTGCGGTCTTTTGCTCTTCTGTTCGCCTCTACTGCTATTATATTTCCTAGTGCTTCTAATATTCCATCGATCCATCTTTTTCGTGGTCGACCCTTGGGTCTGGTGTTCTCACAACGTTTGTTGAATGCTCGTTGTTTTGTATTTTGATCTTTCTGTCTTGTCACGTGGCCAAACCATTTTATCTGTTGTTTCCTTATATATTATATGGCGCGGGCTATTCCTAGCTTTTTTCTCAGTTCTTCATTTCTGATCTTATCTCTCAGACTCTTTCCTGTCATTCGTTTACCTCATTTCATCTCTGTAGAGGTTATTTTTCTTATTGTTCTTGCATCTAGGGTCCAGGTCTGGCATTGGTAGCACAACGTTGGGATGAAGATTGTATTGTATAGTGCTCGTTTTGCCTCCAGAGTTATTTCCTTGTTGGACAATAGTGGTGATAACTGTCCAATGATTTGACAAGCTTTGAATTGATTGAAATGATTTGACAAGAATTGTCGTTTGTCTTTAAACTTCTTATGTATTTGAATTCTTCTACTTGTTTTAGTTGCCTGCCTTCTATAGTTATGTTGATGTTCTGTTTATTTTTGGCTACATTCATGACTTCTGTTTTGAATATTATTATACTATTATATTACGTATTAATTATATGTGTAAAAAAAAAAGTAAAGTATCCCCGTCACGCCAAGTGGCGTATAGGGAAATATGGTGTTAGTGACCCTATATTTTACAGAACTTCAGCACATTATTTTTGGGGTAATGTGGTCAGTATTACGCCCGTGCTGCTTTACTTTCCCAGAAAAAATCCGATACCCATTTAAGGCTGGGTAAACCCGGAAGCCGTCGGTTGGGATCGAACCCTACCCCTTGTCCGTAGTAGTCCAGTTCACTAACCACTGACCTATCGCGGTTCCAATTATATGTGTATTCTTTTAAATTGGTACAATTATTATTTTTTATTAGTTCTTTCAATAGCGACGTTGTCATTATTATAGTTGTACTCAATAATCCTTTTATTTTTTAGTAATTATTTCTAAAGCCTATTGTTTTGAAACATAGTTGAATGTATATTTCAAGTATATATTTCATGACTGTCTCATTTGTGACATTTGCACTTCCGTGACCTAGTGGAACAAGGAGTCATCCTGTAGCCGTTTAGTGATGCACTTCTTGAATGTGATAGCGACAAGCCACTTTCCCTCTTGTTTATCACCGTCTGCCGTGTAATTAGAATGATGGACGTGATTTATAAGACAGTTTACCACAGTCTAAATAGCTCTGTCCCTCAACTCATAACATCAATTCATACATACGATATGTATATAAATTACTCTTTAATGATACATCTTTCAATACATGAAAATAATTATAAATGTTTTTAATTTATTGTTTGTTTTGTAAAGGGTGTATAATAACAAAACATAACACAGTAAGTCAAAGAGGTGTATATTTCAGTGTCATTCAATAACATAAAATTCGATCTCTCGCCTGCTATTACACGGTGTAAAGTAACTAAATGTTCCCTCACCTGCCTTGCTAGCCGTATGGGGAATATGGTGTTAGTGACCAGATTTTTCCATGAGCACATCACATTTTATCAAAATTCTCTGCCTGACACTATGACACCACATACTCATCCATTATTCCCCCTTCTCGCGAACGTGACATTTTTCACTATCTTTTCTTCGCTCTCTTTCTCACATCTAACCTTTTACTTACGATATTGGTTTCCATTATCGAAGCTGTTTCTTTACTATTTAATTATCTGGCCAACTGTTTTGTTTACTACCTTACCCTTGTCCAGTTTCCATAGTTCTGCTCCAGCGATCTTGCTTTAACACTGGAGTAGCTGTTGCACTTATGGATCCAGCAGTCTGTGAGAAATACAATTCAGATCACACAGGGATTTCTGGCAACAAAATATGAGGGTGTTTTACCTCACGTGACTCTGTCAGTTTCTTTACAGCAAAAATATTATGAGATCAATAGTAGATATAAAAGGAAGTTAAGTCAACGGTCACAACATAAACAATATGCGGATGACAGTCTTAATATCAGAGACAGAGAACGAACTACAAGAAATTATAGACATAATAGTAAAAGAAAGCAACAAGAAAGGTCTCAGTCTGAAGGTAGAATACTTGGTTACAACTGGTAAAATACATGGAAAGAGAGATCGCAGCCGATAAAGAGAGAAAATACTAGATAGCTTTGTGTCATGGCATGGAAAATAGTCAACAACAGAACTGATACGATGCACGATAGATAGAAGATTGTGGAAGGACATGATCGCATTCACCAACCGGTATGACACATGATGATGATGATGACCTTGTTATGAGGATTGTAAACATGCTTGAGTTTGTGGTCATGAATGTCACTACTGAGTGTATGTTGGAGATCAGCTTTAATATTGGTTAAGATGTAGTCCTGGATTTTGATTTGACATTCAATGTGGAACTAACAGACGTGACAAGCTGTGACATCGGTAGCACTACTTGAAACCATCACAACACTCAAAATGGAAAACAAAGAACACACACCACAAATAATCTTCTTAGTAGACTGCAAGTCACTTCTGGGGACCCTAGAAACTTTGAAATATCTCCAACCTACCAGTCAAGATACAAGAGGTCGTGTTCGAATAAGATTCTCTGCTTCCGGATTCACCCAGTCTTAAATGGGTACCGGATTTTTTTTTCTGGGAAAGTAAAGTGGCACGGGCGTAATACCGACCACATTACCCCAAAAATCATGTGCCTTATGTCTATAAAAAAAAATTCTGAGCACTAACACCCCTATACGCCACGTGGCGTGATGGGTCACTAACACCATATTCCCTATACGTCACATGGCGTGACGGGTCATTAACACCATTTGCCTATACATCGCGTGGCGTGACGGGTCGCTAACACCATATTCCCTATACGTCACGTGACGTGATGAGGCTCTTTACTTTGATTTTTTACCATTCAAGACATCATCTCAGAACTAAATGAACTGCTACACTCCACACAAGACATCATCTCAGAACTAAATCTATCTATCTTTCGTTCGCCTGAAGTATTGTCTATATTTGCAATGTCGTTTCCTGTATAAATGTTACTGTCTTTTGTAATTCTTGCAGTGGCCCATATAGTTTTGTCTGTAGTGTTGTATCTATGGGCCAATGGATTTTCCTCAGTCTACTATATTCAGTGCAGTCTTGAAGTATGTGTTCAGCACTCTGGGGCGCCTGTCCACATGTACAAGTAGTTGAGGTGCCGATCTTGAATTTTGTATACATGTGACTATGGAGTCGATTGTGTCCTGTTCTGAGGCATATAATGATAACTTGTTCATATCTATTCATATTATGAAAGGCATCCTGATTTGGGGCTTGTGGTCCTCTGATTGATTTGATTATCTGTTTTTTATGGTGGTATGTAAGAGGTGTATCTAGTTGTGTGACTGTTGAACCTTCCTTTGCCAACTGATCTGCTTTCTCATTTCTCAGAACTAAATGAACTGCTCCACTCCACACAAGACATCATCTCAGAACTAAATGAACTGCTCCACTCCACACAAGACATCATCTCAGAACTAAATGAGCTGCTATACTCCACACAAGACATCATCTCAGAACTAAATGAAATGCTCCACTCCACACAAGACATCATCTCAGAACTAAATGAAATGCTACACTCCACACAAGACATCATCTCAGAACTAAATGAACTGCTACACTCCACACAAGACATCATCTCAGAACTAAATGAACTGCCATACTCCACACAAGGCATCATCTCAGAACTAAATGAACTGCTACACTCCACACAAGACATTATATCAGAACTAAATGAACTGCTACACTCCACACAAGACATCATATCAGAACTAAATGAACTGCTACACTCCACACAAGACATCATCTCAGAACTAAATGAACTGCTATACTCTACACAAGACATCATCTCAGAACTAAATGAGCTGCTATACTCTACACAAGACATCATCTCAGAACTAAATGAGCTGCTATACTCTACACAAGACATCATCTCAGAACTAAATGAGCTGCTATACTCCACACAAGACATCATCTCAGAACTAAATGAACTGCTATACTCTACACAAGACATCATCTCAGAACTAAATGAACTGCTACACTCCACACAAGACATCATCTCAGAACTAAATGAACTGCAACACTCCACACAAGACATCATCTCAGCACTAAATGAGCGGCAACACTCCACACAAGGCATCATCTCAGAACTAAATGATATTCTACACTCCACACAAGACATCATCTCAGAACTAAATGAACTAATACACTCCACATACGCGGCCTTGCAATGGATACCCTTCCACTGTGGAATTCCTGGAAATGAAGTAGCTGATACTTTCCCAGAAGTTTAGAGTTTCCAGTATTTGTGCCTCCTTGACATAAAGAGATTCGACTTCCAAGTTGTCCAAAAACCAGAAGATAAATTAACCAAAAATGTGACTGAAAAATCAGCAAAATTATATAACTACCACCAACAAAGTATCAAAACAATGTGCCACTGTTCATTTGGTACAACTTCAATGAAAGAGCTGACATAAACATTATGCATATAGTATCAATGAAAAAGACAAAAACTTTAATTAAAGTTAGAAATAAACAAAATATATATATATCTCTACATTTTCCCATTTCTGTTAATTTGTTTGACCGGAGAATAAAGGCCGCTTGTCCAAGTTTTGTCGCCGCAAAGGGTTTTTCTTCGTGCATGTGGTCCAGGATTCTCCTCGGACTTTCTTGAGGGTGATATCGGAGCACCTATAGATTCATTCGGTGCTCAGTGATGATGATGATAGATTCATTCGGTGCTCAGTGATGATGATGATAGATTCATTCGGTGCTCAGTGATGATGATGATAGATTCATTCGGTGCTCAGTGATGATGATGATAGATTCATTCGGTGCTCAGTGATGATGATGATAGATTCATTCGGTGCTCAGTGATGATGATGATAGATTCATTCGGTGCTCAGTGATGATGATGATAGATTCATTCGGTGCTCAGTGATGATGATGATAGATTCATTCGGTGCTCAGTGATGATGATGATAGATTCATTCGGTGCTCAGTGATGATGATGATAGATTCATTCGGTGCTCAGTGATGATGATGATAGATTCATTCGGTGCTCAGTGATGATGATGATAGATTCATTCGGTGCTCAGTGATGATGATGATAGATTCATTCGGTGCTCAGTGATGATGATGATAGATTCATTCGGTGCTCAGTGATGATGATGATGATGATAGATTCATTCAGTGCTTAGTGATGTTGATCCTAACTACAAATAAAGACGCGTGGTAAGCAAATAAATTACGTACGTACTCGTGCATGAAGACATTCTACCCATGACTAGATTTACTTTGTTCTTTGTTTTCCTTCCTCGCTACTTTTCAGGGTTTGGGGAGATATAGTTTGAGGTCATTTACTTTTCTGTTGGCTTCTTCTCCTGTTATGTTTCTTAGTGTTTATAATTGTGTTGCTATTCCATTAATCCATCGTTTGCGTGTCGGCCCTTGAGCTTGTTGTTATCCCGGCGTTTACTGAAGCCCCGTAACACGTGCCCAGACCATTTTATCTGTTGTTTCTTTATGCAATTAATGGCGGAAATTATTCCTAGCTTTTTTTCTCAGTTCTTCAATTCTGATATTATCTCTCAGGTTATTTCCTGCCATTCATTTAACATATTTAATCTCGTAGTGGTTATTTTTCTTATTGTTCTTGGATCTAAGATCCAGATCCAGACGTGACATTGATAGCATGACTTTGTGATGAAAATTGGGCCTTAACAAGTTTACGGAAACTTCTCTATGTAATTTGTTGGTCACGTGGCACTGATTGGAGAAGGGATGATGACGTTAATAGTTCATGTCACTGTGCCACCTTTGATCGTGACTCTAGAAACAGTAACAGGTTTACAACTCTTAGCAGACGGACGGAAAACTAAATTAATGCAACATGCGGAGAAATATAAAAGGCACCTTAGCCACCCCATACACCAAAGAATAACTGGTTTCCGAAAAGTAAGACTAAAGAGGAGCAACTTTGCTGCAATCTCCAAAGAACTGGCAACTAGTGACCCAGTACTGTCACAAACGCTACCGAAACCCTTATGCCCATCTGATATGACTCCTCATGGGAAACACAAAATACCAGAACTTGAGGAAGACAATAGGCATCATGAAAAAAAGTACACAAACAGACAAAGAGAGAAAACACATAGCAGAAAAACACACAAACAGCAACTACCCACAGAACTCCTGGTCACACATATACACAGATGGCTCAGCTACAAATGCCACCAGAAATGGAGGAGGAGGCGTGTTCCTGAGGCTGAATAACCAGAATGAGATCACCATCAAGTCAATCATCATCATCATCGAGTGCCGTCTTCGCAACGAAGACTGACTACCATAGATCGCCATTCAACTCTGTCTCTTGCTTTGATGGTGCAAGTTGTCATAGATTGACTTGTCCATCTTTTGATGTTACTCGTCCATGTTAGTCTTGGTCTGCCTCTGCCTCTTTTACCTTGTATTTTCCCTTTGTGTCCCAACAATTTCATTTGTCTTGTCTTAATTGTATTGAATAGTTCTCTTTTTATTGTTAGTTGTTTTAAAACTTCATCGTTTGTTTTCTTTTCTTTCCATCCATTTCTTCCTATTCTTCTATAAAACCACATTTCAAAGGCTTCAATTTTCTGTTCTGTTTTCTTGTAGTGACATGTCCATGTTTCTGCACCATACAGGAATATTGAGAAGATGTAACATTTTGCTATTCTTAGTTTCAGCCCTACTGTTATTTGTTTTGTTGTTATTATATTTTTCATGGCATTAAAATTACTTTTTGCAATACCTATTCTTTTGTTTATTTAAATTTTACATTTTCCATCACTGGTTATAGTATGTCCAAGACAGTTGTAGCTCTGATCTGTCTCTAGATGTATTCCTTGAACTGTGATATTAATTTGTAGATCTTAAGAATTTTCTTTCTTTATGATCATAGTTTTAGTCTTTTTGATATATGGTCCATATTTTTTGCTTGTTATGTTTATCACATTAAGCAATTGCTGTAGATCTTTAGGATTTACTGCTAGTAGTACAGTATCATCAGCATATCTTAGGTTATTTATTATCTTCCCATTAATGTTTAGGCCAGGCATCTCTGTGATGTTTTTAATGATTTGCCCAGTGCATAGATTGAACAAGCTTGGTGATAGGATGCATCCTTGTCTTACACCTCTTTTTATATTAAGGGATGGTTTTTATCTTCAAGTCAATAGCTACTGGGAAATGCTCAAACAATTATAAAGCAGAAACTGAAGCCCTCAAAGACGCTGCAAAACTGGCTATCCAACACAAAAATAACATGCACAAGAAATTGGTGATACTGACTGATGCACTGTCAGTCCTAACAGCTCTAAAAACCCCCAGGAACAGTGAGCTAGATGACTTGAGAACATCCCTAGACCAACTGTGCAATAACTTCCAGAGAGTGGTCATCCAGTGGATACCATCACACTGTAATATACATGGAAACGAACGCGCAGACAAATTAGCTAAAGAGGGAGGGAGATTACCACAAGAGAACCATTAGGTCAGCTACGACGAAGCCAAATCCATCATCAAAGGCCAGCGCCATGAAAAATGGAAACGATAACACCCAAAGTATAACAAGAGGGACGGATACATCCAACTATCAAGGAGGGATCAAGTCATCATACTTCACCTACGCACTGGCCACAACAGAATGAGAAACCACATGTTCAACAAACTCAAAATAGGAACAACCAGCCAATGCCACTGTACACTGGACAACATGACAACAAAACATGTTCTACAGGATTGCTCCCAGTACACAGACCTGAGAAGCACAATGTGGTCCACGCCCACCTCCCTGGAAGAGAAACTATACGGGACAACCGAATCACTTAAACAGACAGCTGCCTTCATGAGAGAGTCCGGAATCCTACCCTGATTGAGTCTTGATCGCAGAAGAAGAAGAAGAAGAAGGATCGTTAACTCCTTAACACAGAAAGGCGTTATGACAGGTTGCAAATTTATTTTTTTTATTGTTTGGTTTTTCATGGAGAAACCATGTTTACATTTTATTTTCAGCGCTCACGGACCGTTGTTCGGTGTCCGATGTGGATAATCCGACGAATAACTGTGATTCATATGTTCGGATTTGGAGACAAATTTGGCACTGGCTGGTAGTTCCTATTTTGAGTTTGGTGAACATGTAGTTTCTCATTCTATTGTGACCAGTGCGTAGGCAAAATATAATGAATGACTTGATCCCCCCTTGATAGTAGGAGGTATCCATCCCTCACGTTATAACTTGGGTGTTATCGTTTCCATTTTTCATGGCGCTGGCCTTAAGTCTGTTTTAAGGCAGAATATTACAGGGGAGACCAACTGGTAGGTGAAGTGAGGTCTTGATGAGCTGTTCAGCACTGACCCTGTCGTCGTGATGACCGTAGGTCGCCTAGCCTGAACTTCAGAATGAAGAAGGGGAAGATTTTTTATTGTCAGTTGAAGGACATAAAAAGCCACTTCACCGAATCGTGATATGTACGAATATGATCACGTGACAATAACACGGCAGAATGGCGACCAGCCGGGAGGGGAACCGTGTTTTGGTACTTGGAGGTATTGTCTAATTTCCACATATACGTGTTTTAGTTTTATTCTTAATTTATATAACTTCATTTATTTTCCTAATAGAATTGCAATGTTTTATAAAAACAAGCATAGTTACATGGATTATGGAGACAGGATTAAAACGTAGTGTCGTAGTAATTAAACTTTACTAAGAGAGAGTGATTCAAGAATTATGACACACACGACACTCCCAGTGGTCGGGGTCGATGATAATCAGACAGCGACTGATTCGATTCATTTTTAATTTTAATTAAAATTAAAAAAAGAAATATTACTTTTTTTGAAAATGTAATTATTTTTAATAAAAAAAATTCAGTAATATTTATAATATAATTTACATTATCAACTGTACTGTATATTATAGACATCATTTTCATAAATAATAATTTATTTTATGGTTATGATTATTTTATTGAATTGATTATTGATAGTTGTAACTAAACGTAACGCACGCACAAATAACATATCAGTAAATCAGATGTAATTGTAAATAACTAAATAACATAAATACTAAAATAACGAATATATATTTATAATTATTTATTGTATAAAATGAAAAAAAATTAATAATACTAAATTCTTTATTAAATCAATTTTAGAGTGAGAACAATATTAATATCTGTAGTTAGTGTAGTATCAGTATCTCTGTGACTGTCAGTGTTTAATTTTTGGTAATGTATGAATTAAAAAATATAATTAATTATTATCATAAATTATTAAATGACAAATCTGAGGTTGGTGTCACTGTATGTGGGAATGGGAGTTCTGAGTGTACCTCTACTGTTATTTTTTGGAATACTCTCTCTAACTCATTCAGTTGAGTCAGTCCTGAGTCATCTATTCTGAGAAATGAATGAGAATTATTCTCTTCCACAAGGGTAGTAGCTGCACATTGTTGTTTCATGATTATTTCTATCACCAAACCAGTATACCATTTTCTTATACTACTAAAACCGACGGCTCCGGGTTCACCCAGCCTTAAATGGGTACCGGATTTTTTCTGGGAAAGTAAAAGCAGCACGGGCGTAATACCGACCACATTACCCCAAAAATCATGTGCTGAAGGTCTGTAAAATATAGGGTCACTAACACCATATTTCCCTATACGCCACTTGGCGTGACGGGGGGTACTTTACTTTTTTTTTACTTACTAATACTGGTGCTCTATTTACTAAATGTATATATCCTATTAGCTCCAGCTGTCATTTCAGCTTATTTTAAATTAACACTGATTGAATCAGTGTAATGCTTTACAAGTAAACATATCACACAAATTATTGTTTCTGAATGCAAGATGTATTAATATGTGCTACCTTCACACAGAGAGCGGTCTCCAGTATTTATTTTCTTATGCCGGTTGATGAACCTTTTCTGCTAGTCTCATCAAACATTTTTATTTTCAAGTTTAAAAAAATATATATTACTACTTGTTGTAGCAATCAAATATACAGAACTACAGAAGATTGAAAAGAGGAATGGGAGGAGAGGGGGTTAGTTTTAGAGGAAACAAATTATGAAATTCTGAAACAATTGAAATAATTCAATGCCATTATCTTGTGTTGTCTTTCCATTGAAGGTTGGCTATCATGCAACATCATCTGTATCTTTCCCTGGTAACGGTGCAAGCTGTTTTACATTCTCCTGTTTATCTCTTGATGTTGTTACTTTACTTTAGTCTTTGTCTGCCACTGCCTCATTTTCCTTGTATTTTCCCTTCCATGGTCACTTTCAGTAGGTTATTGAAGAAAGAAATGTTGAATATAATCCTTCTTCTTCTTTCTTTTGTCCTTTCGAGCCGAAGACGGCACATAGGGCAGAACCACAATCTCAAAAACAGAAACGTTGCTTGCCAAAATGGCACATATTGCAGAGATCACTGCTTCTAAAATCTATGGCTGTTTCCATAACAATACTTTTTACAATGACAGCTTGTCAAGCCATTGATCAACCTCCTTAGTCACCTCTTATGACATGCCTGGAAGGTCACAGTGTCACTATTCTTTACTTTCCTCATAATGAGGCCCCAGTAACACACAGGAGTGAATATAATTAGAGCAATTCAAATAAAATACCTCAGACATATTGAAAGAAAGCAGAACAGGACACTAAAAAAATATCATAGAAGGTAAAGTATAGCATAAAATAATCATAGGCCGTGAGATATTCAGGTGAATAATGATATTAGTCTTAGAATACATCATCAAGACAAGAGACAATATATTGTTTTGTGGTAGCCAACACTTGCCATGAAGGTGGCACATACTAATGAACAGTCATGGAAACCAAATATTTGATAGGAAGTTGATAGAATATAATCCACAGCATAATGTTTTTAATGCAAAAAGATGTAATAGGCCTACTCATATCATATGCTTATCGGCATCTTGCAGTAATCGGGTGTTGAGCAAACCTACTTAATTTTATTGATGATTGTTTTAGCTTTTGTTTTCTGTAGGATAGTGTATCAATGCTCAACTCTCTCTACTTCTTTCATTCCTCATTTGCCTTTCAGCATCGAAGGGAGATATAATTTGCCATCTTTTGCTCTTTTGTTGAATTCTTCTGCTGTTATGTTTCCTAGTGTTTCTGATATTGCATTAATCCTTCTTTTTCATGGTCAGCTTTTGTGTCTGGTGTTCTTATAATGTTTATTGAAGGTTAACTTTGTTGTATTTTGATCACTCAACCTAACAAATGGACATAAATGATATTGTGAGGGTTTTAGAGGCTACCTCTCAGAGGAAGGTGATTACAAAGCAGAATATAACCCTCATGTCAAAAAAGGAGATTTGAGCATGCTCCGACTGCTGTAACACCAGTCAAAACTAAATACTACAGACCAAAAAAGCAGTTGGTGACTAGTACGCCTTTTGACTTCTTTTGTAGGACATAAACATGGCCATCCTCCACATCTTGCAATCTGTGGGCATCCTCCACATCTTGCAAACTGTGGCCATCTTCCACATCGTGCAGTCTGTGGTCATCTTCCACATCTTGCAGTCCTTGGCCTTCCTCCACATGTGCAGTCTGTGGCCATACTCCACATCTTGCAGTTTGGCCATCCTCCACATCTTGCAGTCTATAATCATCATCTACAGGTGTCTGATATCTGGCTACACTTTTCATCAGTTTTCACTGTTTTTGGCCAGACTGTCTTAGGTCTGCCCTTCTTTTGCTTTCACCCAAAATTCAATGCATGTCAGCTCTTGTGATTGTTTCTGATTGTTCTCTGAACACATTCTCTTCTTGTTCGGTAGGTTGCAATGATATATTTCTTTGCTGGCCTATAAAGCCTTAACATCAGATGGGGAAAAAATTACATCTGCTACACATAGAAATGTAAATCATCAAAATAAATGTAATTCATGCAGGGGAGCTGCGTGATCTAGAGATAGATGTTGGCCTCAAGACGAGAGGGTTTAGGGTTAGATTTTCATCACAGGCAGCGGAAATTAAAAATAAAATTGAATCTGTGATTTTTTTTGGTGGTTTCTTCCCCTGGTCTCAGTAATAGAGAAGTTCTATGTTTAGCCTGGATAATGGCAAAAATTAGGAGGTCCCTTGTACATTTTATGTATGTTAAAGAACCCTTAACGGATGGAGATCTAAAGGAGTAAGCTGAAAATGAGTGGCTACTGGTAAGACAATGTTAAAAGAAAAAAATCTGCCCTAAACATGAAAACTCCTGATGATAAAAAAATTAGCATACCTTAAAGGTACGGAAAATATTAGCTTGTTTGACAAGGGGCATCTGAGCAGAAAAAGCGTTCTGAGTGTGAAAAATAGGAAGAAGTGATATTCATGCTGACATAACATTGGAGTTGAAAATTTGTATTTTTTGTATTTAACCTAATTTCTTTGGATTTCCATTTTTTCAAGTGCATCGAATGCTCCTCTTGCTTTTGATATCCTTATTTTGGTATTATTCTCTGTTCCTCCCTCTTTATCAATATTACTGCCCAGATATATGTAAGATTGTACATCTAGTAGAGGTACATCTCCTATTTTAATTTGGTTATTACCAACTGCATTAATTCTCATAATTTTGGTCTTATCTCTATTTATTTTTAGTCCCAGCTAAACACCATATCACCATACTCAAAGAGTATTTTTGTTTTTTTTCCTCATTTTATTACATTATATTTGTATTAACTTGGACAAGCAAACCTCAAACGCCATTGCAGTCAGAACATGATATACTATGTAATTATTGTCTTTTGAGCTGAAGAAGGCACATAGGACGGAAATTTAGACTTCATATCAGATGATCATTGCTATCAAGTGTCAGACCCTGCACAGGGCCCACATTGTATTTCATCATACATGTTCTGGTAGTGCCCACATTGTATTTCATCATACATGTTCTGGTAGTCTTTTAAACTCTGCAAGGGAGCTGCTGTTACTTCTTGCCTCAGTGTTCCTTTTAGTGTTTCTCCAGTCTGCCAATTTTTCTTTTACTCTGTGATTCCCATTTGAGAGCTTGCTTTGAGATTCTCTTGTTGTCTCTTCTCATCACATGACCAAAATATAAAATATATAACCACCTTTTTTTGATTATAGATATTTTTTAATGCTTTAATATATATTAGTCTCCATCAATCATAATTCACTATGGATTTTTCAGCTTTCCTAGAAATGTTATTTTTTCTTTTCTTTTGCCATGTATTCTCTTTGTCTATGAATCTGTCTGCTTCTTGTTTGAATTGCAGCTTTAGAGTCTGTTTCCAAAGATTATGGTCTGCTGCTATCTCTTTCCAGGCTGTAGCATTTTATGTTTATAGTCATCATCTTATATTTACACTCATCTACAAATCAAAGTTTTGGACACCCCATCGTTCTTTTGCCATCTGCTAGTTGTCCATAGAGTATATTTTTTGGTATGCGGTCATCTTTCATACAGTGTACGTGGCCAAGCCATTACCCCAAATATCATGTGCTGAAGGTCTGTAAAAATTATGGTCACTAACACCATATTCCCTATACACCACTTGGCATGACTCTTTACTCTCTTTTTACTACGTGGCCAAGCCAGTGTAACCTACATTGTTTGAGCAGCGTGTAAATGTTCGGGAGGCCTGTGTGAGTGAGGACCTCCACATTTCCCACTTTGTCCTTCCAGGTGATACCAAGAATACGGTGCAGACATCGCATATGGAATGTATTTAGCCTTCTTTCCTGCTTTGCATAAGTTGTCCATGATTTACTGCCATGCAGGAGGATACTAATGGTGCAGGCATTGTAGACTGTTACCTTTGTTTTATCTGTCAATATGCTGTTTTGCCAAACACACCTAGAAAGATGGGCGAAGGTGGTAGCAGCTTTACCAATGCGGGTGTCAATTTCTGTATCTAGAGATAGTTTGTCATTAAAGATGGGCTCCAGGTAGCTATAGTGCCGCACGATATTGAGTTTGTAGTTGTTGATAAAGATTGCAGGTGTTGCTTCGACGTCCTGACCGAGTATGTTAGTTTTCTGCAAATGTATCGTTAGACTGAAGTCTCTGCAGGCATGCTAAAAATGCTTCCTGACTCTATGTGACAAGTGCAGTGTTGTCAGCAAATAACAGGTCTCTAATAGTGATAGGTCTTATTTTGGATCTTGTCTTTCTTTAGTCTTGCGAGATTAAACAACCGACCATCAGATCCAGTATGAAGATAGACTCCTTCATTCACATGTGAGAATGCATGTTTCAATAGAACAGCAAAGATTCCAAATAGGGTCTTAGCAGGAATGCATCCCTCCTTGACACTACTGCGAATGTTGAAATGTTGTGATGTGCTGCTGTCATATTCAATGGTACCCATAACTTGTAGTAGAGTATATCTTCATTTCCTTTTTCTGTGTTGTCTTTGTTTTCTCAAGAAGGCTGCATGTAGGCCTAAACATCTGTAGTTTGTATTGTCCTTTTTTTTGTACAGCTGTAATCATTCTTTGTAGGAGTGTTTGCTACATCCCACCAAGAATAGCGGCACCAGCGTAATTGCCTTAAAACAAAATTTTCCAATACAGATTCGATCTGTAATATGACACCATAGGAGTACATGGGCATTTACAACATGCTCTGCAGTCAGAATAGTCAAAGAAGACAGCTGTATGTACATTATAACCATGAGCAGCCTGACAGTGTAGGTGATGGCAGTGACCAAGCCATTCATTTGGTTGGAGTAAAAAAAAACTACACCCACACCTGTGTACTAAGTGATTCAATACTTATAAGAAAAGTGGAGACAGGTTCTGTATGCAGGCCATGGGTCGAGTCATTACAGAAGTCAATGATACGCAGTCACCTTTGTCTATGTCCTTGGTCATACAGGAGTACAGGGCAATGAAAGAGCGGACATGTTGACCTACTGTACTGTCATTGAAGATGGTCAACCAATGGATTAAACAGACATCATTAATGCTCTCCTAGATGTGGGAAGGGCACAGGACTGCGATGACCATGAGTCCAGGTCTCTTCTTCAGATGAAGGAGATGGGAGTAAAGGCAGTTTCATCCTGAAAAGAGAGGCTCAGGAGGACTTATCATCCAACACAGAACTGGAGTCATCAGTTGCTGGATGCAACAGGACATGCAGTGGAGAGGATCTGAGCACTTATGGATGTGTTCAGAGTAGAATGTTGATAACTAGAAATAAATAAATAAGTTAATAATGTGCCCAAAAAATCTATTAAAATATTAACACAAACACCATGTTCCCTATACACCACATGGCATGACAGGCTTTTTTTTTTTTTTTTGCTCATGTGGGTTACATGAAAAAATTATTTTGATAATATTAATTTTTTTTTTTATTATTATTTAAATAATTTTTTCTAACAGGAACTGGATTCATTGGAAGGCACTTAGTAGACTATGTGGTCAGACACAACTTGGCCAGCAAGGTAATTTGTTTCAAAGTTTCTATTATGTTCACATATGTTGTCATCTGTAAAGTTTCTTTACGCCATTCCACATTTATAATTTACTGCATAACATTAGGTCTGTCGGACTAACATTGTCCTTCACTACAATTATCTCATTTCGTGTTTTTATTCTAATGGATATTGAAGCTCCAAAACTAAATTTATACCTACTTCTCAAAATCTCAGGTCTGCACACTTCCTTTCTCCTGAAAATTAAGTCCACCTAGATATACACATTTAACAATTCAAATTTATATCTCTCGTAAAATTCCAAATTTATACCCTTTTTTTTTTTCTTTCATAAAACTCAGAACTGCATACATTTTTCGTTAAAAAAAAAAAAAACCCAAACCTAATGGTTTTCATTAAAAAAAACTAAATCTATATATAAAAAAAAAAGTAAATTACCCCCGTCACGCCAAGTGGCGTATAGGGAATATGGTGTTAGTGACCATAAATTTACAGACCTTCGGCACATAATTTTTGGGGTAATGTGGTCGGTATTACACGCGTACTGCTTTATTTTCCCAGAAAAAAATCCAGTACCCATTAAAGGCTGGGTGAACCGGAAGCCGTAGGTTGGAATCGAACCCTACCTCTTGTCCTTTGTAGTCCAGTTCACTAACCACTGAGCTATCGGGGCTCCCTAAATCTATATACTGTCCATTAAAAAAAAAAAAAACCAATCACTACTCCTTAATTATAGATGATACTGTTAGATTCTTCTTCTCCAATAGTCTTGAACTACATCCATGATAAACAAATATTTTCTTTGAGGCATTTGTTTTTGATAGTGCCTAATTTAATTTCTTTTTATTTTGTTGCACGACAATGCATACTATTTTAGATCGTATTTGGCTCCTTAGCAATATTCCGTATATGAGTCGTGTTGATTGAACAGTCTGTGAAGTGCTTGTACAACATGACTACTTCATTTTTAACTTACACAAAGGAAGACCAACGATATGTTTATCTGTTTTATGTCATCAGAAAGTGTGATGCATTTTGAAGAAGTCTACTTAAGAATGGAGGTTCAATATGGAGACAGGCACTAGAATCAGGGTAGAGTGAATTAATAGATGGGAAGATTTTAAAATGGAGAAGGAGTGTTGAGACAGAGAGGTTGTGAGTTCGATCCCGGCTGCACCAACTGGGTTTGTATTTGTGATTTCGCACTGCAGCAACCACACCTGGTTTCAGCAGCCGAGGCCTGGCTTGAAATGTCAACTACTCAGCAGCCGAGGCCTGGCTTGAAATGTCAACTACTCATCGATGGAAGAGAATATGAGTACCACTGAAGAAGGAGTTATCTGCCTGTGCTGCGAGTGGTCCCTGTGCACACTGCTGCCAGGGAAGAAAAACAGATTAACATGCAAAATTTAGTTCCTAGTCTCTAGGGACTTCGCCAGAGGTGAAAATTTGCAAACACCAAATAGAAATTAAAGACAAAACAGCAACAATGAATAGTGGAGTGGGAGACCAGATGGCAGCTGATTAAACAGTGAATCCATGACAACAGGCAATCGACTTGTAGTATTGAACATTAGTTACATCTACCTACGTAACTACCTATCTATAAATCTAATCTAATTTGTTGACCTTTTGCGCCGTGGCTTGGCCCATAGGGCATAGACCCAGATACTCTTTCTCTTTTTCTAAATTTTCTTTCTAACAATCTCCGCAATCCTTGCAAAACAAAATTTATAAAATCTTGCCACCTGTCTCTGTTCTGTGCAAGCATTTAAATATCATTGAGGGAGCCGATTCCTGCTGCCTTTACTTCTCTGATCAATGTTCTTCCCGGTGTTTCTCTGAGTTGGCCTCTTTTCATCCTACCTATTGTTTCCCACATGAGGGCTTGCTTCGTTATTCAGTCATTATTTCTTCTCATCACATATCTAACTTATGTCCATCGTCTTTTCTTGGTTACAGAAGATACTAGTGGTTCATTGGCGATTCCTCTAATTTCCTTGTTTGTTTAGGTCATCTCCTACGACGTGTGCACAACAGGTAACAGTGACTCTTTTCTTATCTCCCCTGATCATGGTTATTGCCTCCTTGGCCACATGGACGAAAGAACAAGGCATCCATGAACTTGTGGGCAAAGTGTGTCGATAAAAAGGGAGATTATGTCAATAAATAAGATGCAAGCAGTTTCTATCAATTCTCTTGTAAAAAAAAAAATAATTAATTAAATTTCTGTTATCTAATGACTACCTTGCATACTTTCATTTTAAAAATCTAAATCTCTACACATTCCTACCTTCTCAAGCCTTAATCTACACACTATTCCATATTCTGGATACCCAAATCTATTTAACTCTCCATCTTCTCAAAACCCAACATCTTTGTATATTTTTTCACTCAAAACCTAAATCTATATATATATATATATCTATCTATCTATTGACCTTTCGAGCCGTAACCGGCCCATAGGATGTAGACCAAGATACACCTTCTCCTATATGGATTTTTTGTTCTAGCAGTTTTCTTTTAAAGATATTTTATCAAATCTCGCCATCTGTCTCTGTTCTGTGCAAGCAGTTCTATCTCATTGAGGGAGCCGACTCCTGCTGCTCTTGCCTCTCTCATCAATGTTCTTCTCAGTGTCTCCCTGGGTCTTCCTCTTTTTCTTTTACCTGTTGTTTCCCATATGAGGGCTTGCTTTGCTATTCGGTTATTATCTCTTCTCATCACATGTCCAACGTATGACCATCGTCTTTTCTTTATTACTGAAGATATTAGTGGTTGATTGGCGATTTCTCTAATTTCCTCATTTGTTTTGAATTCGTTCCATGCTATACCAAGTATTTTCCTTAGACATTTATTTTCGAATGCGTTCAACTTTGTTTCTATATCTCTTGTTGTTTTCCAGCTTTCACACGCATACGTAAGGGTTGATAGTACATTTGATTTGAATAGCCTAAATTTTGTGTTTGTGCTGATAAGTTTTGATTTCCACAACTTTTCAAGGCTTCTGAAAGACATTGCTGCTTTAGCTATTCTGATTTTAATTTCTTTGCTCGTATCCCCTTCTCGATCAATGTGACTTCCAAGATAGATAAAGTGATCGATCTCTTCAACTGGTTTGTTTTCCATGTATATTTTGTCACCTGTTGGAATTAAACTAGTCATGACTTTAGTCTTTTCATGATTGATCTCAAGCCCAATTTTGCTGGCTATTGATGATAGTTCATTTGTGTTTTCCTGCATCGTTTTTATCTGACTGCTGATGAGAACTATGTCATCAGCAAAGTCGAGGTCTTCCAAATGGTCTCCTTGTATCCATTCGATGCCTTTATTACCAGTGCAGCATTTCTTCATTATGAAGTCCATAACAATTCCAAATAACAAGGGCGATAAAATACATCCTTGTTTAACCCCAGTTTCTATTGGGAAACATTCGCTCAGTCCTTCCTCTGTTCGAACTGCACATGTGTAACCATCATACATGTCTTTGATAATATATAATATATATCTTTTCACTCAAAACCCACATCCATATGTTTTTACTCAAAACCCAAATCTATATATTTTCACTCAAAACCTAGATCTATATATGTTTTCACTGAAAACCCAACATCTTTATATGTTTTTTTTTTCACTCAAAACTCAAATCTATAGATTTTTCACTCAAAACCCACATCGACACATATTTTCACTCAAAACCCATATTTATATATATCTTTTCACTCAAAACCCACATCCATATATGTTTCACTCAAAACCCAAATCTATATATTTTCACTCAAAACCTAGATCTATAAATGTTTTCACTGAAAACCCAACATCTTTATATGTTTTTTTTTTCACTCAAAACTCAAATCTATATATTTTTCACTCAAAACCCACATCCACACATATTTCCACTCAAAACCAAAATCTGTATATGGTTTCTGATATGCGGATGACATAGTCTTAATAGCAGGGACAGAGAAGGATCTACAAGAAATGATAGACATAATAGTAAAAGAAAGCAACAAGAAAGGTCTCAGTCTGAATAGTAAGAAAACAGAATTAATGGTCATATCGAAGAAACAATCATCACCAGCATGCAGCATAAAAATAAACAGGACAAATTTGAAACAAGTGCAACACGTCAAATACTTGGGCACAATAATAACATGAAATGGAAGATGCACCACGGAAATAAAAAGCAGAATAGCTCAGGCCAAAATAGCATTTCAGAAAATGAAAAATATCTTATGCAGCAATTCTATGTCAATAGAAATGAGAAAGAGAGTTCATCGGTGCTATATAGAACCAATTCTGACCTATGGAAGAGAATCATGGACAGTAGACACACAAATGAAAAGACGATTAGAGGCCACAGAGATGGGATTTCTCAGAATGTTGAAAGTTCCCTGGAAAAAAGACCAATGAGGAAGTTCTCAAAGAGGCCAACACAAAAATGTAGCTCCTAAAAAACATTAGAAAGAAACAATCAGCATTTTTCGGGCACATCATGAGAAGAGGAAAGTTGGAATACTTGGTTACAACTGGCAAAATAAAAGGAACGAGAGATCGTGGATGACAAAGAGAGAAAATACTGGATAGCTTGGTTTAATGGTATGGAAAACAGTCAACAACAGAACTGATACGATGCACTGTAGATAGAAGATTGCGGAAGGATATTACGCCAACTGGTATGGCACATGATGATGTTGATATATGGTTTCACTCAAAACCCAAATCTATATATGCATTCCAAATTTCTCAGTAAAAAAATCTATGTTTTTTACTTCGTTATTCATTTGCGTCAATTAAAAAAAATATGCAAAGATACATGCAGTCATTCTTACCATGTGGTAGTAGTTAATAACACAAGCAGCCCATTATAAATACGCTGAAAACACTCTTCACTTGCTACGGTAGTGCTTTTGTAGCATTAAGAGCCACTTGAAACAGTACTTGAATGACAGCTGCACAGAACAGGATGCAGCTGGGACGAGTATATGTTTAATTCAAACAGAACCAGATGAAAATAAATATAAATAATTAACATCTTTACTGGTTATTAAATTCTTTGTAAACTTAATGTTAGAATATTTTAGGGGGTAAAACTGGATTTAAAAAAAAAAGAAAAAAAGTAAAGTACCCCCATCACACCAAGTAGCGTATAGGGAATATGAAGTATATTATATACTTCGCGGTTTTTCACTTATCGCAGCCGGTTCTGGTCCCTATTAACCGCGATAACTGAGGGATTACTATATATATATATATATATATATATATATATATATATACATGTATATATATATACATGTGTATATATATATATATATATATATATATATATATATATATATACATATATACATATATTAAGAGGACTAAAACTATGATAATAAACAACATAGATAATACATGAAATCTACAAGTCAGTTTCAAGATAATTAAAAAAGATCTAGAGATAGTTCAATGATATAGCTATCTTGGAGAGATCATAATGAATCCTTTGGTGTGGAGATAGCAAAAGATAATAATTTCCACAACTTGCCCTTCTGTCCGCACACTCCATTCTCCTTACCATCATTCCCCTCACATTCCATCCTTTTTATCTTTATTATTTATCCCATACATCGAGATAATCAGTCATGTTCAGTAACATGAAATGTCATTGGCAGTCATGGATTTCCATATCTTTTGTTTATATTATTTTATTTATCACTATTTGCAATGTAACATAACACAAACTTTTGAATAGTTTCATCTGGGATGCAAATTTTGTGCAAAATTTTGATTTGAGATCTTCTATCTATTTATTTTCCTTTCGGGCCGAAGATGGCACATAGGGCAGAACTACAATCTCAAAAGCAGAAACCTTGCGTGCCAAAATGGCACATATTGTAGAAATCACTGCTTCTAAAATCTATGGTTTTTGAGATCTTGGTATAGTTTTAATCTGGTATGCAGATTTTGTGCACAATTTTGATTTGGGATTTGAGATCTTGGTATAGTTTTAATCTTGGATGCAGATTTTGTGCACAATTTTAATTTGGAATGTTTTATGTGGGATATAAGTTCTGATTATAAAACAAATTATGAAAAGTAAGTCCAGATTTGTGAGGTAAACGTGGAGAAGAATCGGATTGAAATACTCTGTAACAACAGAAAAAACTGAAGGCTGACGAGATAGAGGTAGACAGGAAAAGATATTGGATGGTTTGATAGCATGATGGGAAAAAAAATGAACATTAGAACTGGTACACAAGAATGAAGGGAGCCGCGATAGCTCAGTGGTTAGTGAACTGGACTACAAAGGACAAGGGGTAGGATTCGATCCCAACCCAGCTTTAAATGGGTACTGGATTTTTTTCTGGGAAAGTAAAGCAGCACGGGCGTAATACCAACCACATTACCCCCAAAAATCATGTGCTGAAGGTCTGTAAAATATATGGTCACTAACACCATATTTCCCTATATGCCACTTGGCGTGAGGGGGGTACTTTACTTTACTTACACAAGAATGAGGGTTATGGAGAAACATGATATCTGATGCTTCTTGGCATGAATCATGTCTGAATGAAACAAATAAGTTCTGTGCAAAGTTTTGATCAAAGATGCAGGTTATATGCATGCCTTTTGTATGTGATGTATATTATTTGCACAGTTTTAATCTTGTGAGCAAGTTCTGTGCACATCTTTCATCTAGAATGCTGATTATGCTATTTTTTTCCTGGAATACAGGTCCAGTGCACAATCTATGCCTACAGTTTTTATCTGGAGAGAGGGTTCTTTAAATAATTTAGAATGTGGCTACTGTATACAGTTGTAAATAATTTAGGATGTGGCTACTGTATACAGTTGTAAATAATTTAGGATGTGGCTACTGTATACAGTTGTAAATAATTTAGAATGTGGCTACTGTATACAGTTGTAATCTGAAATACAAATTATGTGCATAGTTTTGATTTTGCACTTTTGATATCAGCTACTCACCTTGAAGCTCTGAGGACAGCCTTCCCATTTCTTTTGTTTGAAAGAGTGACTCCAGGACACTGCAATTGTAATGTTTTGGAAAGATATATCTTTATGGTACAAGTAGAAGCGATCTGTGAATGCATTCTGTGTTAAATAAACTAAACCTGTGTCATAGATAGATCTGTGAATGCACTCTATGTCATATGTACTTAAGTTAAAATGACAAATTATTGTTTTCTTCTCAGATTCGGGTTGTGGATAAAGTCCCACCTCAGATGGCCTGGTTCAATGTCAGACATTCAGTAAGTTTTTGTCAAAATATACATGATCAAATTTTGTATGTATATATAAGTAGTAAAAAAAAAGTAAAGTGCGCCAGTCACGCCAAGTGGCGTATAGGGAATATGGTGTTAATGACCATACATTTTACAGAAATTCAGCACATGATTTTTGGGGTAATGTGGTCAGTATTGCGCCCGTGCCACTTTACTTTCCCACAAAAAAATGCGGTACCCATTTAAGGCTGGGTGAAGCCATCAGTTGGGATTGAACCCTACCTCTTGTCCTTTGTAGCCCAGTTCACTAACCACTGAGCTGTCGCGGCTCCATATATAAACAATAACATATTTTGAAATCTATTGTTAAAAAAATATTTTAAAATTTAGTTTAGTTTAGTTGACAGATCATCCTCATTGCATATCAGTCATATCCATAGGTGCTGAGATCTCTTCCCCAGTATGTCCCTCAGTGTGTGGATCCTAACAACTACAGTTCTGTTTCTATTTGTTATTCATTTGTTTCCCAGCACAGCACTCTTTTCTGGCATCCCCAGTTTTGAATTTATGTTCGTGTAGTCTGAACATGGCTGTCAATAATGATCATTGACTGAATCATCAGTGCGCCCTGCCTCCATGAGGGCATTCAGAATGTCAGCCTGGTCCATTGTATGTCTGCCATCCGTGGCAGCTGTTCCAGACAGACTGTTGGCTCGTTTGTTTCCTTTCACACTGGGGTGTCCAGAAATGAAGGTGAAACAAATTCCAATCTGACTCAAGTTCATTAGTGACTCGGGTTCATGAGTGATACGGGTTCATTAGTGACTCGAGTTCATTAGTGACTCAAGTTCATTAGTGACTCGAGTTCATTGGTGACTCGAGTTCATTAGTGACTCGAGTTCATTAGTGACTCGGGTTCATTAGTGACTCGAGTTCATTAGTGACTCAAGCTCATTAGTGACTCGAGTTCATTAGTGACTCGAGTTCATTAGTGACTCGGGTTCATTAGTGACTCAGGTTCATTAGTGACTCGAGTTCATTAGTGACTCCAACCATTGCCTTAATGCCCAGCCTCTTTAAATTTTCCTGAGCATACTCATCGAGTCTGTCAGAAAGCACACTTCATGCCTGTTTGAGACACATTCTTTAGCTGAAATGACCTAAGTCACGGTGGCACAAATGAGATCCTAAAATGACACATGAAATGAAGCTCTTCCCCATACAAAAATTTGGTGGATGTTTCTAACTTACATTCACGATTGCTGTCTACCAACCTTTCATTATCGTTCCCTGCCTTTCTGCTATAGAAATAGTTATTGTTTCTGTAATGCTGCGGACATTGCGGTGTATAGCCCAGTGCTTATGACTGTTGCCTTTACAGGCACTATCTATCTATTGACATTTTGAGCCGTAGCCAGCCCATAAGGCGTAGATACTCCTTCTCTTATCTGAATTTTTGTTCTAGCAGTTTTCAATTCCTTTAAAGATATTTTATTAAATCTCGCCATTTGTCTCTGTTCTGTGCACGCAGCTCTATCTCATTGAGGGAGCCGAATCCTGCAGCTCTTGCCTCTCTCATCAATGTTCTTCTCAGTGTCTCTCTGGGTCTTCCTCTTTTTCTCTTACTTGTTGTTTCCCATATGAGGGCTTGCTTTGCTATTCGGTTATTATCTCTTCTCATCACATGTCCAACATATGACCATCATCTACGTTTCATTAACAACATTGTTTTTACAATAGTGGCTTGTTAAACCTCTGATCAACGGTTCTATACCAAGCCGGAGAAAAATAATATCTCCATTTTGGAAACAACAGGCACTATGAGCACCAAAAAAAAAGTTAAACTTCCAAGATAAATTTCACAAAATTTAAACTGTAAGAAAACCTATTACTTTCACTTTTATTCGCAGAAATTATAAAATTATATTATTGTGTAAAAAAATATAGTCATTCAATGTTAATGTGAGAGATTAAATGTTGTGATTTAAGCGTATCGTAAAATATTATTAAATCACTTTTGGTCACTGGTGCAGCTAGCAGAAAAACATAGACCTACTCCAAATGCAGATATGACAAAAATTAAACAGTAAAAAAAAATTATGACATTCACTTTTATTCACAGAAATTATGAAATTGTATTTCTGTATAAACAAATGTAGGAGGTCAACGTTAAGAGAGACTAGATGCTTTGAATTAGGTGGATCATAATATAAAATATATAGTCATGGTGTAATTTTTCTGGGAGTGGCAGGCTGGACAAACATTCCGGTCAGACTTTGTGGGAGGGAATCCTGTATTTGACATCACGACTGCATAAAACGAGATTTTATAATTAGAGGTTTTTAAAATTAGAGGTTTTAAAGAGCAAGTGTTCAGATGTGTACAATACATGACAAAACAATGAAAGATAGCATTCATAATGTTTAATATTAGAAAAAAACTCTTTTTTTTTGTGGTGTTTTATGTTGTCCTTTTTGTACATTTTTCTCACAGGAATCTTTTTCTAGTCCTGTTGTTGAGTTTAAACATTCCAACCTGATCAGCAAAGGTAGGTAGTTGTAGAGTAGTCAGACTGAGAGATGTGTCTTGAATGATTGAGCTGAGAGAAAGATTTGAATGATTGATCAATATGATGTAATCAAATATTGTGCTGAAAGATTATTTGAATGAAGTGATGTAATGAATGATCAAACTAAGATATATGCTAAATGACTGACCTGATAGAATTATTTGAATGATGTGATATAAATGAATGATCTGACAGAATTTATCTGTCTGCCAATTCAGCTTTGTATCTCTATCAAAGACTCAAGGGATTGAATTTTGCTTGAATATCACTTTCTGGCAGAATGTATCTGTCTGCCAATTCAACTTTGTATCTCTATCAAAGACCCAAGGCATTGAATTTTGCTTGAATATCACTTTTTTTTCCCACACTGACAGCAGTGTACCTAGGTGTCCCTCACCACACAGGCAGGTATTCTCCAACTTCAGAGGTACTCTGATTTTTTTTGTTCTTGCGAGTTGTTGATAGATTTTTTTTCTATAAATTTTGCCTAGGCAGCTGCCATTTTTGGCCCACTCTTTATTTTAAACTGCTAAGAGTTCTTTAATTGCAAATGGGACTTCCTGTTTTTCGTCGTTATCCGATGGAACTGCGCATCAGATCTCACTACCCAGATGCTGGGGGAGGGTAAAGCTATGAATCACAGATTTGATTTTTGAAAAATTCCCACCACCTGTGGTGGGAATTGAACTGTGACCTTCTTGTCTAGGGTCTGACATCCTACCAGTAGACCACCCAGCCCTCCTGAAAGATGATTTGAATGAAGTGATGTAATGGTTAATTAAACAAAGATATATTATTATTATTAATTATATTATTATTATACTTATTAATAGTGAAGGAAAGCAAAAATAAAGGACACTGCCTTAATAGCAAAAAGACATAAGTAATGGTAACAAAGAAAAAGACATCACCGCAATGCACAATAAAGACAAGTAGAACAATATTAAATCTGGTAAATGAATTTCAATATCTGCTAACATTGTTAACATCAGATGGTTGATGTACAACAGGGGTGAGATGCAGAATGGCTCAGGCAAAAGCAGCTTTCCAAAAAATTAGGAAGATACTGTACAATCTATTTTTGACAATAGACACAAGAAAAGGAGTTCTTAAATGTTATGTAGAGCCAGTCTTAACATATGGATGCGAGTCATGGACAATAGGACAACAGACAAGAAAATCACTGGAGTCTGTAGAAATAATAGAAAAATAAGCCAAAAAACCAAACTTCACAAACATGGACGAGTCAAGGAAAACCAAAATCACTAATATAGAATTTTTGAAATGTACCAGTCAATACTTATGGATAAAGATATAGAGCAAAGACGATGGTGCTGGGTAGGCCACACACTGCAGAAGCCAACTGAGAGTATTACACTCCAGGCCCTTTTTGGGAATCCCTAAAGAAAAAAATGAAGAGAAGATCAAAATATTCTTGGAGAAGACAGATGGAAACAGAGACGAAAATGATGGGGAAGACATGGAATAATCTTAAAAGAATGGCAACAAAACAAAAAATGGCTTGGAAAGTGTTTGTTGAAGAGTTATGCTCCACAGGGAGTTGAATGGTAGAAGAAAAAGAATTGCTTAATAAGAGATTTACAAAATTCAATCCATTTGTGCTCCACTAGAGATTTAAAGTTGCCAAACTCAAAGCAAAGTTAAAAACATTTATAATTATTATTGTTAAATATTTATGTTACTTTTTGTGTATATTTTAGCTTCTGCAGAAAAGGCATTCTGTGATGACGAGGGAGTGTTTAACATTGTCATTAATCTGGCTGCTGAGACAAAGTATGGTCAAAGTGATCCAGTGAGTACAAGAGACATATGTAGAGATATGTCTGGCATTAATAGAAGATAATGAGTTTGTAGAGTAGAGGGACTGAGTTGATAAGACTTGACAACCAGACACTAGTTTGTTGAGGAACCAGACACTAGTTTGTTGAGGAACCAGACACTAGTTTGTTGAGGAACCAGACACTAGTTTGTTGAGGAACCAGACACTAGTTTGTTGAGGAACCAGACACTAGTTTGTTGAGGAACCAGACACTAGTTTGTTGAGGAACCAGACACTAGTTTGTTGAGGAATTGGAGAAGAAAAAATGACCTGGATGGGGCCTTCTGAAAGTAGTCATCTAAATTCAGTGCTGGACAGACTTTGGTGTTCACATTATAGGGGAATATTAACAGAAGAAAGTAACATTGAGAAAGTAATTGCAAAAGCCATCTGTCAGTAGGCTGTTGAGATAACTTCATAGCGTTAAGGTCCTTTGATCACGTGAAGCTGATTCGCTGTCCTGTTTTATGATGAAAGGGTAGATAGGAACAGTATAATGATGCAAGATGGGCTGCTTGCATGGTCGGTGGTCAAGTTTGTCCTTATTTTTTCCCCTAAACCTGCACTGCGGCTGACACACTCCGTCTTTGACAGGCCATTTCTTAATTTGACATAGGAGTTTTTCTTCTCAGGTGTGATAACAATTTTAGACTATGCCTGAACAATAAATATTGACATATTCTCCATTTGTCAATTTTTTAAATTATAACATTCACTTCATTGAACATGTATGTTTATGTCCAGCTTGGCTCTCATGTAATCTCATTTAACTATATGGGCCTCTGCAAGAACTACAAAAGACAGTAACATTTATACAAGAAACGACATTTCAGATATAGACAAAACTTCAGAAGTACGGTGTAGATAGATTGATCTAATCAACAGCCTAGTAGTGTTATGTTAACACCATATGAATGCAACACTTGTCATGTGTGTATGAGAACCATGAAACAAATGTGTAAATTTACCAATATTGGTCTGGTGCTAAGTTTGACCTAATACTTATCTCCGTTGTATCAGATGAGTAACCTTTACAACATCAGTAATCAATGCCTTATTAAACCACAAGTAAGACTGACATGTGAAATAAATAGTAGACGTGCTTATAGCTGGATCACTACCACATAAGTTGTGTGTGCTGATTGCTAAGAACAGAGTGGCTTGATAAGTAGAAGAAACTGAAGTGCTCATAACAGCTAAATATGGGTGAAGATATGCTGAGTTGAGTTGAGTTAGATACATTATCTGATGAACACATCCCGAAACAACTGTTGTATGAAGAACACATCCTGAAACAACTGTTGTATGAAGAACACATCCTGAAACAACTGTTGTATGAAGAACACATCCTGAAACAACTGTTGTATGAAGAACACATCCTGAAACAACTGTTGTATGAAGAACACATCCTGAAACAACTGTTGTATGAAGAACACATCCTGAAACAACTGTTGTCTGATGAGCACATTCCAAAACAACTTTTGTAAGATGAACACATTCTAAAACAACTATTGTACGTTGAACTCAGCAAGAGCAAACAAACAACCAATCATCAGAAGAAGTGATTCAGAGTTTCTCTTTAAAGTTTTTATCTAAAAAAAACTTTGGTATTGGCTTCAACTCCATGAAAACTCTTATGCTGGATTGTCCATTCTGGCACAGTAGCATCACTATATAAATAAAAGATAAATAAACTGAGTAGATTCCTGAAAGTGATAATGGATTGTATTGGAGGAGATCCCATAAATGGAATGATGACTGGTAGATTTTATGAGCAAAGATCCCATAAATGAAATAATAGAATCAAATATTGGATTGGATAAGTGTTTTAGTCCTGCGACAAATCCACCTGAAGGGAGAAGTACATGATACTAGCAGGTTATTTTGTTAAGTCTTGTTATTCTGGTTAAGTCTTGTTATTCTGGTATGTCTGGTAAGATTTGCTATTTTGGTAAGACTTCTTTCCTAGAATAGCCAACTTGGCTGTAAACAAGAAGCAAGAAAAAAGCAGAAGACAAGGAAAGCAACCCTAAATAAACAAATATAAAGAAGATTGGATTGTATTATTTCTTAAACCACCTTGGATTTTATTTCATATTTACCCTTTTCATAGTTTGAATTGTATTATTTCATTACCAGTTTTTATCTATCGGATTTTATAACTTCACAACCATACTTTTCATAGATTTAAATTTATTATTTGGGGACTGGTTGGTCTCAAGGCAAGGCGCCGGACTCGAGACTGAGAGGTTGTGGGTTGAAATCCCGGCTGAACAGTTGGGATTTTTATTTATAATTTCTCTCTGCGGTAACCACCCCTAGCCTCAGCAGCATGGCCTGGCTTGAAATGTCAATTACTCATTGACAAAATAAATATGAGTACCTCCGAAGATGAAGTTATCTGCCTGTGCGGCGAGGGACCCCTGTGCACATGGCTGCCAGGGAAAAACGGATTAACACGCAAAATTCAGTTCCTAGTCTCTGTGAACTTCGCCAGAGGTGAGAGCTGGCGAACGCAAAAAAAAAATGTATTATTTCATAGCCCGTCTTTCTGTCTTTGTCCATATTCACAATACCATTGTAGCACTTACTGATCTGAAGGTCTCATCCCAGGTGTACAAGGAAGGCATTTACAAGCTGAGCATGAACTGTGCTGAGATTGCAGCACAACAAAAGGTCCAGAGATATGTGGAAGTGTCCACAGCTCAGGTTTACGCCAGTGGAAAGGTGAGCCTAAGATATACTTTAATTTTTTTCTATTTTTTGTTGAGTTCACAGGCCGGCCAGGTTTTCTGTTTGTTTTCTGTTACTTAACCCATAATAGATTTGGGGGGGGGGGGGGGTGCAGACTGTGTTAACTCTTTCCGTACGTTTCGCAGCACTGTGCGCCAATGCGATTTCGGCAACGGACGTTTCGCAGCATAGTGCGCCACGCTCAATTTGATTAGTGTGAACGCCATCAAATCATATTCCTTTTACATGTCTTGTATCATCTGGATATTGGTGAAATCTTATACCTTGTTCAGTTATCTAAACATTCATATATAATATGTTATAAGTTAGATAAAAATAAATATGTAGATTGATTCTTAAAACCATGAATAATTTTGTCTCTGAAATCTCTTCCATTGCGTCAATAAAAAGCTTCCATACGGAAGGAATTAAACCTTGTTCTCATGAAGCCAAATTTTTACATGATGACTGTTGCACAAATTTAATTATAGATCTGCTATTTTTCATTGCTTTGTCATTTATTGTCCACATCTGAACACCTGCTCTTTAAAACATCCATCTTACTTTTATGTAGTTGTGATATCAAGTACAGAATTCCCTCCTGCAAAGTCAGATATTTGTCTAGTCTGCCACTCTCAGAAAAATTACACAGTGACTATATATTTTATATTGTGATCCACTTAATTCATAACATTTAATCTCACTTATTAACATTCTATCTATCTATTGTCCTTTCGAGCCGAAGACGGCACATAGGGCAGAACCACAATCTCAAAAACAGAAACCTTGCGTGCCAAAATGGCACATATTGCAGAGATCACTGCTCTAAAATATATGGCGCTGTTTCCATAACAATACTTTTTACAATGACAGCTTGACAGCTTATTAACATTAAACACCTATATTTGTTTATACAGAAATACAATTTCATCTCAACTTATATATTTTTTTCTCTTAATTTTTCATGAATCTCTACTTATATATTTCTTAAATTTTCATGAATCGCCACTTATATATTTCTTTATTTTTTTTTCAATCTCCACTTATATATTTCTTAATTTTTTTTTTAAATCTCCACTTATATATTTCTTAATGTTTCAGAAATCTTCACTTATCTATTTCTTCTGTTAATTTTTCAGGAGTCTCTGTTGACATATTTCTGTTATTAATTTTTCAGAAATTTGTGGAGCAAAAACTGCTGATTCTTCATTTTGCTTATTTATGAAAAACCGGCATTTATGTTTCATTGTCAGATACCTGCCAGAGATTGATTGTCAATTTTTATTCTTTTTCTTTTTTTACTTTAGAAACCAGCAAGGGAAAATTCAAAATGTGAGCCCTGGACTAATGTGGCTCGCCATAAGTTAGATGTGGAGAGAGCCCTTGAGAACTTTGTAGATCTGGACTATGTGATAATTCGGCCTGCCATAGTTTATGGTCTTGCGGACAGGAATGGCATTAGTAAGTCAATATTGCATGTTATTTTTTTTCCAAGTAAAACTCATCATGTCTGTTCTGTATAAAAATGCATCATGTTGCCTCTGTTTAAAATTTGTTGCTTTGTTTTCAATGGAATTGATCGTGCTAATTATGTGTCTAACTGCTTATGTTGTGTCAGTGTGGGGCATTTCTGTAGTTAATGTTTTGTATTTTTATCATTTATCCTTTGTAAGCTTGTTGGTGTGACATCCTTCGTTTATGCATTTATTCATACGTGCGGTTATTACTCTTTCTAAGCTTGAAAACTATGGTTTTTCCAAGTTGCTAAAGTGTATGGTAGTTATCTTCGAAATGATTCTGCTTTCTTCAGTGGGACCAGAAAACTTATTATATTTGTGTGGTCCCTCTGAAGAAAGGCAGGTACATTAGCTAAGAGAGGATCCAGACACACAATTTCACACCGACATCTCTTTAAACACAGCCAAACAAATCATAAACTCCAACAGTAGAGAGGATTGGCTGAATGTGGACCATGGGAAAAACAGGGAGAGAACTTTTAAATACATGATGACACACACCCATGACAACATTAACTACTTAAAAAGAAGAGACCAAACCACCATCTTCAGACTGAGAACGGGTCATGCACCACTGAATAACCACATCAATAGAATACAACAAAACCAAACACCAGCATGTTCACACTGTGAACACCCACATGAAACAGTAGAACATCATCTTCTTGACTGTCCAAAGCTCACTGACATTAGAGTGGCTCTACTTCCTCAAATTCCTGATAAATGGACCATCTTATACAGAACAACAAGGGAACTCAGAAATACTTGCAGATATCATTGCATGGTATAGGGCTGAAGGGCGTCAGCTCACAGGCTTCTGAATCGATAATAACAACAAAGTATGTGAATCTTACATTCTTCTCCCTGTTTGTCAAGTGTATCTGTTTTTTCATCCCTTAATAATGCTCCTGTAATCAGCAATGGTCATACGTTGGACATGTGATGAGAAGAGATAATAATCGAATAGCAAAGCAAGCCCTCATATGGGAAACAACAGGTAAAAGAAAAAGAGGAAGACCCAGGGAGACACTGAGAAGAACATTGATGAGAGAGGCAAGAGCAGCAGGAATCGGCTCCCTCAATGAGATAGAACTGCTTGCACAGAACAGAGACAGATGGCGAGATTTGATAAAATATCTTTAAAAGAAAACTGCTAGAACAAAAATTCATATAGGAGAAGGTGTATCTTGGTCTACGCCCTATGGGCCAGTTACGGCTCGAAAGGTCAATAGATAGATAGAATCAGCAAGCGATCTCACCTACAATTAGGAAGAGAAGATGGATATATGTTGGGCATGTTTTGAGAAGAGACAGCAAAAAAAAGGGAAATATCATGATGCAGACAATGAGGAAGACCTAGTGAGACACTAAAACAACACTGATAAAAGAAGCAAGCTTGGCAGGCATCTACTCATTTGATAAGATTGAAAATTCACAGAATAGAGATGATGATGAAAAGCACTACGAGACCTATGCCATGTCTAGCGACACTGGAAGGATCAAGATCAAGAATAATTCTCCCCTTCTGACACATCCAAACATTTAATTAATAGCTAAGAAACAGATGATAAATAGCATTTTCATACCCACCTTATGTTAGCAATGCCAAACATGGCTATTGAACAATACTCTCACAAAGATCACAACCTGCGAAATGAGAAAGATAACAAACAACACAAAGATAGAATACTCAATGTGAGAAATGTTCAGAATTAAACAGTGTCTAGAATACATGTATGTATATACATGCAATAAATGAAACAGTTCAAACATTTGGTAAGAATGAAACCATATGAAACAAAATCAAAAGCTTTCTGTCTCAAAACATCATAAAGAGAGGATGAGGGGCGTCAAGAAAACATTGGATAGATGTATAGACATATGCAAGAACCAAAACATTTCTATCTTCACAGTGTCCAGATATGCCTAAGAACAACACTGCATTTAAAAAGGAAGTGACTAAAAGAACAAAAAATATATCTACAGACACAAGACTATATTTACATTCCTCCATTCTCCTGTGATGTTTCAAGTCAGCAACAGGTAGATAAAAGAAAAGAAAGAATGATGGTGTCCGTTAATATTTATTAAGCTTTCTAATAGATTTCATTTTCTCTTGCAGTTTTGTAGCAGTAAATATTTACTAATCTGTTTATTGTTTACAGCTCCGCGGCTAATCATTGGTGCAATTTATAAATACATGCAGCAAAAAATGCAAGTAAGTTGTTTTGTCATAGCATATATTTTAAATGTTGCATTATTTTTACAGATATATTTTTGTTGCCATTTAACTGTTACTGGAATCAACCTCAGGTCCTCATGTTATGCTCAAAATTACCTACTCCATCCCAGAAGGTGAATACTAATACAGGCATACTTTGACTTATGATAGTTCGAGTAACGCTTTTTCATATTTGCAATACAAGTGATTTCCTGTCATTTTCTAAGTTTAGCCATATTTGTTTAATTAAATCTAGTTGGGAAACAAAACAAAACAAAACACAACCTTGGTTATATCGACTTATATACTTTCAAGTTAAGATAATTTAAATGAGTTTTTTTTAGAACATAACCTTATTGTAAGTAAGAGAATGACTGTAGTGTACCAGAGTTTAATAGGTTTCAAAAGAGAAGTTTAGTATAAGGGGAATAACCTTGTAGATTTTAAGTCTTAGGAATAATTATCAGCTGTGAATTGAAGGTCATCTTGTGAAAATCGTTTGTCCAGTTTTGATTCACATTTTTTTTTTCGTACGCCAACTGACGAGGTAAAATTTCTGATCACATGATTAATACTGACAGCCAGTCAAACAGTATTTGCCTGTTGTGTTGATCTTTATACATATTTTGTTTTATACATGATGAAGTCTTTTACCAAAATGTTGTTAGTCACATCCCTCTACTAACTTAACTGCTAGATATAATTTTATGTTTATTTGACATCTACCCTGGTCATTATATTTGGCCATGGAGGTACATGACATTAATTTAATTGTTTCTTTCACAGATGCTGTGGACCAAAGACCTCAAAATGAATACAGTACATGTTGATGATGTCGTCATGGCAATATGGCACCTATGTTTCCACGGTAACCGTGGAGAAGTCTATAACTTGTCTGACAAAGGGGACACAAGTATGTCTCATTATTTTAATTCTGTTAACACAAATGTATCTAAAAGAAAACATAGCGTACAAATGTATATCTTCTTAATGGAATGTTCATTTTATCAAATTTTTTAAAGCATATAATTTTGGTCTATATCTGTTCATATGCAATTTCTTAATATATATATTTATATGCATTATTTATTAGCAGATTTCATTTTATTAACTAAGTTACAAAATTATAAATAATTTGTTTATGTTCTGTTATAAATATGTAATTTCTATATGTAAATCAAAATAAGCAATTTCTTCATTAAGCTATCTTTCTATCTATCTATTGACCTTTCGAGCTGTAGCCGGCCCATATGGCGTAGACCAAGATACTCCTTCTCTTATCTGAATTTTTGTTCTAGTAGTTTTCAATTCTTTTAAAGATATTTTATCAAATCTCGCCATTTGTCTCTGTTCTGTGCAAGCAACTCTATCTCATTGAGGGAGCCGATTCCTGCTGCTTTTGCCTCTCTCAGCAATGTTCTTCTCAGTGTCTCTCTGGGTCTTCCTCTTTTTCTCTTATCTGTTGTTTCCCAATGAAGGGGCTTGCTTTGCTATTTGGTTATTATCTCTTCTCATCACATGTCCAACATATGACCATCGTCTTCATTAAGCTAAGGATGTTTATACTGTTGTGTTGTCATTGTTTTCTGAAGAAGGCCACATGCAGGCTGAAACATTATTTTGTTTTGTCCTTGTTTGTAAAGCCGCCACCATACTTTGCAGGAGTGTATGTGTTACACACACACACTTACTACATGACTGATCGAGTCTCTGAAAACGATGGGCCAGACATTTTTCTTTAATAATGTTTGGTGGTCTGGCTTAGTGCTGACCACTCTATTGATTAATACACAGATTGGAAAAACATGAACATTAGCAAGTTGTACCCTGTATATCAGGGCATGGCAGTAACGGAGGGGGTCTAGAAGGTGGAATGGCTTCCAGGTTCACCCAGCCTTAAATGGGTACCTGATTTTTTTCTGGGAAAGTAAAGCGGCACAGGCATAATACTGACCACATTACCCCAAAATTCATGTGCCGAAGGTCTGTAAAATTTATGGTCACTAACGCCTTATTCCCTGTATGCCACTTGGCTTGACGGGGTTCTTTACTTTTTTTTTTTACTTGACAAAATTTATAGAAAAAATGTACCAAAATATGTCATACATACAGAGAATATCTGCCTGTCAGGTGAGGGACACCTGAGCACATTGTTGCCTGTGTGAAAAATAGGGAAAAATGACATTCACACATTCATTCCATTGGGACTTCACTAGTGATATAAAGCTGGTGCAAGGAAAGAACAAACTAAGAGCAAGGAAGTAGCATGTTATTTGTACAAGGAACTTTAAATATGTTATTTCTTTAGAAAGGCCACTCTTCATCTCACTTGTGGGCATCTTGGTCCACATCTATATATCCTGTAGCAATATATTTATTACTTGTTATCATACATGTATTTTGTGGTAGACACCATAGATGTTTTCTCTTTTTTCAAATTTTATATTTTTGAACATGCTTATACTTCTTTTAGTCACCTCACTTAAGGTTTATGTATAATTTTACTACATTTGTTCCAAAATAATAATGTCATGTACCTATTTACAGCCCAAGGATACATCAGCAGCCTGATCTCCGAGCTATTTGACATCAACTATGATTTTCTGGGATCCATTTTCTCCAATCTAGCCAGAGTCAGTATAGATATAAATAGTGTTCTTTTTTTATTTTTTTATTTAATATACAGTCTAATTGTTATTACTAGTGATACCATCTCATTATCATAATCAGTTTTATTGATTTCATTATCATTATTTATACAGCAGCCATATCAAGCTGGGAATATTCGTTCATAGTTTAAAGGTTTTCACTATTAATATTATAGTAAAAGTAGTAAGTTAATTATTATATTTAAAATGTAAAAATGATCATTATATTGTAAAAACAAGGTTTTTTTTTTATAATGCTAATATTTTAATATTTATGAGGAAATAATTATGATACGATAATTATGTGAAATGTGCATATAATTTTTTTTGTTTTCATGGTGTATAAAATTACATTATTATTTGTACCCATCTGTTTCGTGGGAAAGAGATTACATTTTTATATGTTATTTTTATCTTCATAGTATAAAAAATATAATGATATTGTATGTGAATTATGTTTAGCGTCTTCTCTTCTTAACGTTCACCCATTAAGAGGGTGCGTTGTGTTACTAGTTTATGGCAAATTTGCAATATCTGCACCATTCGGCCCGACACATCCATGAAAAAAAAAAAAAAGTAAAGTACCCCTGTCACGCCAAGTAGCGTATAGGGAATATGGTGTTAATGACCATAAATTTTACAGACCTTCAACACATTATTTTTGGGGTAATGTGGTCTGTATTACGCCCGTGCCGCTTCACTTTCCCAGAAAAATATTCGGCACCCATTAAAGACTGGGTGAACCCGGAGGCCGTCGGTTGGGATCGAACCCTACCCTTGTCCTTTGTAGTCCAGTTCACTAACCACTGAGCTATCACAGCTCATAATGACTTTGTTTGGGTAGCTGCCACTTTTGGTCTAATATTTTCAATTATAAGGAGTTCTTTAACTCCTTCCATATGTTTTGACGCACTGTGTGCCATGCTGATTTTGGCCGCGTACATTTCACCGTATAGTGAGGAACTTTCAATTTGGTTAGTGTAAACTGTCGTCAAACCGTATTCTTTTTACTTGTATCATCTTGGTATTCTATATATTGACCTTTCAAGCCGTAGCTGACCCATAGGACATAGACCCAGATACTCCTTCTCTTATCTAAATCTTTATTCTAGCAGTTTTCAGTCCTTCTAAAGATATTTTATAAAATCTTGCTATTTGTCTCTGTTCTGTACAAGCAACTCTATCTCATTGAGGGAGCCTATTCCTGCTGCTCTTGCCTCTCTGATCAATGTTTTTTTCAGTTCTCTCAGGGTCGGCCTCTTTTCCTCTTACCTGTTGTTTCCCACATGAGGGCTCGCTTTGTTATTTGGTTATTTTCTCTCCTCATCACACGTCCAACATATGACTATCGTCTTTTCTTGATTCATCATCATCATGAAGTACCGGGCTTACTGGAATAGGTGATCATGTCTCTCCACAACTTTCGATCTCGGCAGCTATTTATCATTTCTGTTGTTGACCTTCTGCCAAGCCATTCTCTTAAGCTGTCTGTTATTTTTTCTCTTTGCTTCCCTCTATCTCTTCGTCCCTCAATTTTTCCAGTTGTTAAATATATTCCAGTTGTTCTCTTCTCATTACATGGCCAAAAAATGATGATTGTTTCTCCCTAATATTGGAAATTAGCTCTCTTTTTGCTTTGACCTCTCTCAGAACATCTTCATTACTCTTCTTAGCTGTCTATGGTACTCTCAATATTCTTCTGTAAAACCACATTTCTACAGACTCCAGTGATTTTCTTGTCTGTTGTACAATTGTCCATAATTCGCATCCATATGTTAAGACTGGCTCTACATAACATTTAAGAACTCTTTTTCTTGTTTCTATTGTCAAAAATGGATTGCATAATATCTTCCTCATTTTTTGGAAAGCTGCTTTTGCCTGAGCCATTCTGCATCTCAGTCTTTTCTTGATTACTGAAGATATTAGTAGTTGATTGGCGATTTCTCTAATTTCTTTGTTTTGAATTCGTTCCACGCTATACCAAGTATTTTCCTTAGACATTTATTTTAAAATGCATTCAACTTTGTTTCTATGTCTCTTGTTTTACAGCTCTCACATGCTTACATAAGGGTAGATAGTACATCTTGATAATGGTGAAACATAATACCTTGTTCAATTGTCTAAAAATTCACATATGTTTTGTGTTAGATAAATATAAACATGTAGATTGATATTTGCATGTGTGAGTGCATTCAGTGCCACCTGTTCACACTTCTGTCTGATGAGACTAGACATTTGATCTCACTATCCACAAACCTGGGTATTTTAAAGTCACAAAGAAATCACAGATTCAAAGTTAAAAATTTGAACCACGGGATTTGAATCCATAACCTCCTTATCCAGATAAAAAAAAAAGTAAAGTAAAGTACCCCCGTCACGCCAAGTGGCGTATAGGGAATTTGGTGTTAGTGACCATAAATTTTACAGACCTTCGGCACATGATTTTTGGGGTGATGTGGTCGGTATTACGCCCGTGCCGCTTTACTTTCCCAGAAAAAATCCGGTACCCATTAAAGGCTGGGTGAACCCGGAAGCCGTCGGTTGGGATCGAACCCTACCTCTTGTCCTTTGTAGTCCAGTTCACTAACCACTGAGCTATCGTGGCTCCCTTCTTATCCAGATACCAAGGTCTAATCTCTCTCTAGACCACCCAAGCCCCTCCCACTTTCCCCAATGTACAATTTGTGGTAGTCTTCTTTGCATGGTGTCCCCACATTATTTACTTGTTATCACTGTCCTTGACCTGGTTGTCCTTGGTCTGCCACTCCTTGACCTTTCGTTTTGGGTTCCAAAGCATCACAGCTCTTCTTGTAATTTTTTTTGTATGTTCTATGAGTACATGATGAAAACCATCTGATGCAACAAGTCTATGTCAATACACATGAGAAAAGAGAGTTCATCTGTGCTATATAGAACCAATTCTGACCTATGGAAGCGAGTCATGGACAGTAGACAGATGAATGAAAAGATGATTAGAAGCCACAGAGATGGGATTTCTCAGAAGAATGTTGAAAGTTCCCTGGATAGCTAAAAAGACCAATAAGGAAATTCTCAAAGAGGCCAACACTAAAAAGGAGCTACTAAAAAACATTAGAAAGAAACAATCACAATTTTTTTGGCACATCATGAGAAGAGGAAAGTTGGGTAACTTGGTTATAATTGACAAAATAAAAGGAAAGAGAGAAAATACTGGATAGCTTGGTGTCATGGCATGGAAAACGGTCAACAACAGAATTGATACAATGCACTGTAGGTAGGAGATTGTGGAAGGACATAATCGCCTACGCCAACCGGTATGGCACATGATGGTGATGAGCACATGAAAAGGTTCTGTTCTGTTCATGGAGTCAATTTCACTGCAGTTGGGAATTCCTCATTAGTCTAGAACTCATTCCATGGTATACAAAGTATTTTCCTGAGGCATTTGTTTTCAAATACATCTAATTCATTTTCTATTTCTTTAGATGCTGCCCTGCTATTGCCTTTCAAAAATTGTTTCTAGCAATAAAATCCATGTAAAAGTACTGAAGGTACACAACTCTCATATATTCTTAGTTTAGTTTACGTGTTGTACTCTGTGGAAGTATACTACTCTCATATATTCTTAATTTAGTTTACTAAACTGTACTCTGTGGATCATCACACATTTTTCAAGATGTTGATTTTCTTGATAGCAAAGGATTAGTTTAGTTTACTTAGTCAACAGATCATCATTATTGCACAATGGACAATTCTATAGTGCTCAGATCCCTTCCACAGCATGTTCCCCAGCATGAAGTATGCTCTCCACACACTAATGAAAGCACTGAAGATGGCTCCATCTCATAGCATGGATGAAGAACTAGACCCCAGCCTCCTTAGTTGCCTCTTGGGCCAGATGACAGTAGGTCAACTCTTTTCTCCCTTGACTGGTTAGAGCATCATTATCCACAATTTCCGAAGGTTTAGTCCACTGACCTAGTTTAGTTTTTGTTTTGTTTTTTTTCGTTCGCCAGCTTTCACCTCTGACGAAGTCCCTAGAGACTAGGAAATGAATTTTGCATGTTAATCCATTTTTCCCTGACAACCATGTACACAGGGGTCCCTCGCCACACAGGCAGATAATTCCGACTTAAGAGGTACTCATATTCCATCATAGTTGGCGTTACAAGCCGGGCCTCGCTTTTGAGACCAGGGGTGGTTGCCGCAGAGAGAAATCATAAATAAAAATCCCAACCGGTGCAGCCAGGATTTGAACTCACAATCTCTCTGTCTCGGGGCCGCCTTGCCTCGGGACCAACCAGTCCCCCAACCTAGTTTAGTTAAATCATAACCATTTTGTTAAGTATGTTAAGTTTATTTGTTTGTCACTCACAGTTTTAACCCCAATATATGTCAGGTTCAAATGACAGATGTTGTGGATGACATCAATGAGAAGCATATGAGACCATGGTCGGATGCCTGTCAGAGAGATAATGTCACAAACACCCCTCTCAATCCCTTTATAGACCAGGTTTGTAATATTAGGCTTTGCCAGTATGTTATCTTTTATGAACCAGGCCATAAAATGTCAGGTTTTGTCATCATATATAACCAGCTCATCGTGTGCCATGATATTGTTCCTACCCCTCCATATATAAGTACAAACTATACGACCAGCTTGTCATGATGTTCCTCCTACCTCTCCATTATGATACAAGGCAGAGTCAAGTTCACATGATCACAAGACTTCACCGAAGAAGAATGTATATATCTTCTAAATATAAAAAAAATTAAAGAGCCCCCTAACCCCAAGTGGCGTATCAGGAATACGGTATTAGTGACCATAATTTTTATAGACCTTCGACACATGGTTTTTGGGGAAATGTGGTCGGTATTATGCCCGTGCCACTTTACTTTTCCAGAAAAAAATCAGGTACCCATTTAAGGCTGGGTGAGCCCGACGACCTGTCCTTTGTAGTCCATTTCACTAACCACTGAACTATCATGACTCCATATCTTCCATATGCCAGATCAATAATGTAGGCAAAATGTGTATCTAGATCAGTCATATGTGGAAGAGAAAATGGAAGCCACCATGCTGAAGTTGAATATGTAGAACAACTCTTGATAGTTGAAAATTTGAAAGATCACCCTGTATGCCACTGCCTGAACACCAAATTTGAATCATGGACAGTAAACAAACAAATGAAAAGATGATTAGAGGCCACAGAGATGGGATTTCTCAGAAGAATGTTGAAAGTTCCCTGGACAGCTAAAAAGACCAACAAGGAAATTCTCAATGAGGCCAACACAAAAATTGAGTTCCTAAAAAACATCAGAAAGAAACAATCAACATTTTTAGATCATTTTTAGATTTTAGACTGCACGGGAGGACAGACAGACGTTGGTGAAATCAATTAGAATTGACCATTTGAATGTGAAATAAGTTAACAATATGATGACAACTGGTGTGTAGCCTGAAGTGGCTGTAATATAAAAACTAAAAGCTCGTTCCTCTAAAAAAACACTTCCATAGATAAGCTGCTACAACACGTCATCAGACGAGAAGAGTAGAACGTGTCAACAACCAGTGTAGATAGATAAGATACTAGAAAGGACCTGTGTTAGAGCAACTTATTAGAGTCCACCAGAGGACTTGTGTTTGTGAACAGTTTCATTAGAACTAGATTGGGCATAGAAAGATAGCTTGGAAGTGTAATGTGTTAATACTTCGAGGAGGTGAATAATTCATAAGTGGTCGTGTAGACCACCAGGTAGTATTGACTTATAGTGGATGGTGTACAAGTAATATAATTATGCAAATGTATTTATTTGAAATGGTGTCCACGATGTTGTCAAGTAGAAACATCAATAAATATGTTATAGTGTTACTGAACACTTCAGACCTTTGTTGCTTGTCAGAACGAAAGACGCAATAATATGTTAATTAAAATAGAAAGAGATATCATGGAAATAAGGCACTTATCAGAATGAAAGATGCATGGTGTCAATTAAAAAACAAAAAGATATCACAGAAATAAAGAACTTATCAGAATGAAAGATGCATGCGTGTCAATTAAAAAACAAAAATATATCACAGAAATAAAGAACTTATCAGAATGAAAGATGCATGGTGTCAATTAAAAAACAAAAAGATATCATGGAAATAAAGAACTTATCAGAACGAAAGATGCAAGAATGTGTTAATTAAAAAACAAAAAAAATATCATGGATATAAAGAACTTATCAGAATGAAAAAAGTATATCAAGGACAATGAAATTAAACAAAGAAAGCAACTGAACTACCAAGAAGATTATTAAACAAGTAAGTCAATGAGAATAGAAATAACAGCATACCAACAAACTTTCAATTGTTTACTTTACATGACCTCCAATTCTACAGGGTTAATAAAGGAATTACATTTCCATAGTCCCTCTTCTCAACTGAACTCATTGTTTGCAGGTTTGTTAGTGTTTTTATGAATGTTTTTGTCACCAATATCTGTTATAATAAATTGTGTTTGCTTACCTTCCTTCTTATTCACAGCTGTTTATTTCCATCACAAAGTGGCATTTTTGTTCTAATCTTGACAATTTACATCATATTTGAATAATGTCCTGAGCATTATACGTTTCACTCAATCTGAAGATTGATATTTTATGGGGGTGGTTTTAATTTGTGATACCACAAGTAAAACATAACATTTATAACTTATGTAAATATTTATATATAAATGTTATTTTACGTAGTTAATACCCGTAACAAATTTCGATCATGGATTGGCCAGTTTGAGAGTTTCCTGGGTGCAGTATTCATTTTTTAACTGCAATATTTTTATTTTAATGATCGCTACTTCTAATCACTTTTAGTGTAAAATAGAAGTAAAGTAAAGGTTCCCTCCACGCCTTGCTTGGCATATAGGGAATATGGTGTTAGTGACCATATTTTTCTATGACCACGGCACATTTTTGGATGATGTGGTCAGTATCACGCCAGGCTGCCTTTACTCCCCAGAAAAATCTCTGGTACTCGTTTTTAGAGGCTAGGTGAACCCCGGAGCCTTGTCAGTCTGAAAAATAATCCGCCACTGCTGGGGATCGAACCCTGATCCTTCTGGTCAGGAAATGAGAAAACTAACCACACAGCCTCCACGGCTCCAAAATAGAAGTAGCATGTGCATTTTGTGTTTCTGAGAAGATATAAAAGTGTCAATGACACCTGTGTGTTCATTCTTGCAGTTTTTTTATTTTTGATTATTGATTTTTTTATTTTCTCATGAAGGAACTGCTCTACAACAAGCCTCTTTATATTGATGGATCCAGGATTGAGACTACAGGATTTGCTTACACCGTTCCTGAACTGAAGCTGTCTAGCCTGAAACAGGTTAGTTTTGCCTTTGTGACACATTCATGGGTTAACGCTATTGTTAGGAAAGATAACTGGCACATTCCTGGGTTAATGTCTTTGTCTGGAAGTGTTAGTGGCACATTACTGGGTTAATGTATTTGTCAGGAAGTGTCAGTGACATATTCCTGGGTTAATGTCCTTGTTAGGAAATGTCAGTAACATATTCCTGGGTTAATGTCCTTGTTAGGAAATGTCAGTGGCATATTCCTGGGTTAACCCTACATTAAAATACCTATGGACTTCTGGTCAATATGGTGGATAGGTAGCAGGAACCATTGAGGCATTGTCTGAAAAGTGTTCCTTGTTGCAGTTTCCTCATATTCCAAGTCCGGCTTGCTGCTGGAGCTACTGAGTTTAGTGCTCTGTGCACACAGTGAGCTGTGCTTTTCATCCAGATGGTGTTTATATATTCAGATCGCTTATGATGAAAGATGATATCGTATGACGAAGGACAGTTCAGCTGTGTTCACTTTTGGTGCCACTTGGCCTTATGTCTTTTGACGTGTGCTGTGTTTGTATGATGGGGACTGCAGCTGCCTTTCTTTGGATATTCGATGAGTTGTTAATTTGGATGATTCCACTGGTAAGGGTGGTTGAGCAGTTATGGATTTTCTTGCGTTTGCAGTGATACCTGGGCCTTTGTATAACTATACAATACCTATCTGTGGGTTACATTTTCACGATGATGTCGTAAAAATTACTACCACCTAAATGTTACATTTGGAGCTCCTAAAATAGTATTTTCTGTGAAATTTTGCTACACAGCTATGTGTTTACACAGAGAGACACATGGGAATCATATGCTGTAATAATTTTCTGGGTTATATTAGATTTAGAGCCTGAAATTTGAACACATAACGGTGTGGCTGCCAGAGGTGTTACAATGACTACTCACACGGCCGCTGTCAGTCTGTCATTTATGCCATATGTTCAGTTCCCTCAAAGTGTTGTTCGCTGTCAATCCTGTGTTACAAAGGACTTCTTTGATGTTAGCCGATGGCTGAGGAAATTTCCCTTGTCGCAGCCAAAAAAAAAAAATATTTGACCATGACAAACTGTCAAATTTGTAAGAATTTTTATTTTGATGTGGTAATTATTTACTACCGCATCGTAATATAGGTTTCACTAACCACTGAACTACTGTGGCTCCTGGTAGTGATAAATATATGAAGTTAATATTTAATTTTTAGTTGATTGAAATAGCGTAACCCTAGATTACGAGATCGTCATAAAAATTACAGCATCAAAACAAATTTGACAAAAATCTTCAAAATTTGACATTTTGCAGTGATCAAACATTACCCTCCTCCATGTACTGTCCTAATTACTAATTCCGGTGACCCCTGAGTGTTGGATTTGTTTCTATTGATGTAAGTTTTTTTTTTTTCCCATTTCGTGAGTTTCATCGTTATTGCAACAACAACAAATATAAAAAACACCAACAAAATTGGTAGGTTTTTTTTCTCTGTGACTGGGTTGTTGGCAGGTATCAAACAACCCTCTGTGACTAGGTTGTTGGCAGGTATCAAACAACCCTGTGTGACTCAGGAAACACAGTGAATAACGCTATGAGGTAGCCGAGTATAGTGACGGACTTACAGCAACCATAGACATTGTATCACATCTGGTCCATTATGTGAAACTCAGATCATAAATCAACCTGAAGCAGGAATTCCGAGTCACTGTGTTTTCCCTAGTGTGAATACATGGAAGTGTGTCAAAAGTTCAGAGAAATTACTATTTTTATTACACCTAATGTTACATTTAAGTGGTAGTAATTTTTACTACGGTATTGTAACTGGAAGAGTTACAGATAGTTATCATAATATATTCAGATTGCTTATGATGAATGATATCGTATGACAGTTCAGATGCATTCACTATCAGTGCTATAATATGCCCTATGTCTTTTGACATGTGCTGTGTTTGCTACAATGTGAACTGCAGCTGTTTTTCTTTGTTTGGGTAATCGATGAGATTTAATTGATTCCACTGGCATGGGCAGTTAAGCAACTATGGATTTCTATTCATTTCCATTGATACCGGAGCCTTCAATTAACAAAATCGTAAATAAGGGTTAATCTCTTCCAGCAGTGAACTTGTTGTTTAATATAAAAGTGCTTCTTTATTTCATATTGTATTTTTTTTTTTTTTTTGGTCTTAAATGTTCACCCACTAATGGGGTATGGATGATTATGTCACTAGTTTATGGCAGAGCTGCTATATCAGAACCTTTCAGTCCAACACATTTGTCTTCAGCATAGGTAGATTTGCTGAATGGTCAAGGCATCAAGATGCTGAGCTGCTATATCGGAACCTTTCAGTCCAACACATCTGTCTTCATCATAGGTGGATTTGCTTAATGGTCAAGGCATCAAGATGCTGAGCTGCTGTAAGGCTGTTGATAAGGATGACAATTTTAAAAAAAAGAGAGAGAGAGACAAAAAGTGGTATGGCAACTGCTTTACGTGGGTGAGAAGTCAAATGACGTTTTGGCCAAGCAAGCATTCAGCTGGAGCAATAAACAACAACACAAAAATATATGTTGTTGTTGTTGTTGTTGCGTTTGCCAGCTTTCAACGCTGACAAAGTCCCTAGAGATTAGAAACTGAATTTTGCGTGTTAATCCATTTTTCCCTGGCAGCCGTGTGCACAGGGGTCCCTCACCCCACACAAGAATATGTAAGGATATACACAGAAATTTAACTACATGGTGTAGATTCACTTATCAATTTTGCCCATGTAGCAACCATTGTTGGTCCACTATCTTTGACTTTTTTTTAACTGCCAAGGGTTCTTTAATGTATACAAGTGCACAAGGGACCTCATGTTTTTTACCATCATCAGATCTCGCTACTCAGAAACCAGGGGAGTGTAAAACCATGAAGAAACCATGAATTCAGATTGAATTGTCTGTGTGAACCCAGGACTGAAAAAGTAGACAAACTTGCAAAAGCAGGTGGGAGCCATCAACAGTCCAACCTACTCCAGAGCCTCAAAGAAATAAAAACAATCCTGAAACAAACTAGGAAAATAGAATGGAGGGAGTTTATGGAAAATATGAGCCAGAATATGACAGCCTAAAGAAACTCTGCAAACATGAGCAGACCAAGATATTTAGACTCAGATTGGGTCATTGTTGCCGCAGAGCACACCTACGCAAGATAGGACTCAGAGACTGCAACATGTGATTGTGGAGCATACAGACAAACTCCAGAACATATCCTACAGCACTGCAGCACTCAAAACACCCTAAGAACACAAATATGGCCCACAAAAACAACCCTGCATGACAAGTTATAGGGAACCGGTGATGATCTCAAATGCGCCGTCTTGCTCATGACCCAAACTGGTCTAAATCACTGAAGAACACAGGACATTCCTCTCCAGAGCCTGACATCTTACTTCTAAATTACTATGTTCCCAGTTGATATCAAGTAAATAACTAGGGGCACTGGTTGGCCTCGAGGCAAGACGTCGGCCACGAGACAGAGAGGTTGTAGGTTCAAATCCCGGTTGCACCAGTTGGAATTTTTATTTATGATTTCTCTCTGCGGCAACCACCCCTGGTCTCAGCTGCAAGGCCCTGCTTGAAACGTCGATTACTCATGGACAGAAAAAATATGAGTACCTCCAAAGACGGAGTTATCTGCCTGTGCAGCGAGGGACCCCTGTGCACACTTGTTTCGTTATAGTAAATACTACACATTTTAAGCTACCACATCTGCAAGGGATATAACTCTAATAGAATATCCAGTCTTTAAGTACGCTTTGGTCGATCAATGTGGGATCAAAGTGAAAAATGGCTAGCAGCTGTGAAGTATCTATCACCCCTAAACGTGAATTATTATTAATAGCAGAAAAAGCTAGGAATTATGTTCTGAGAACTTTAAATGTAATAGTGATCTTAGTGACTTAGTTTTAGTTGCACTATTGGATTAAAATGGACCCCCACTTTGGGTAGGTGAGTACCAATTTTTATATAATTTTTTTTTTACAAAAAATCTGATTCTTAATTGCTTAAATTCTTATCCTTCAATTTTTTTTCCAAAATAATGTTTTTGATTATGAATCTGTGTCCTTTTCCCTTCCATTTGATGCCTAATATATATGTCTATGACTTGTTATAGTGGAAATATGAAAAATTTAGTGAAATAAGTATTTTTCAGGAAGAAAAAATTGTAGTGGCAAAACACTAGTGACTGAGTAGAAAAACACGACATTAAGAGTTAACGCGCAAAATTCACTTCTTAGTCTAGGGACTTCGTCAAAGGTAAAAGCTGGCAAAAAAAAAAAAGGAAATAACTTATTGTCAAATGTATTTATTTTCCAATATTTATTCCTCAGATCTTTGATGACTACATCTTGTTGGGACTAATCCCACAAAGTCTGATCTGTAGTGAGATATTTTACTCTCCACCTGAGAATGATGAAGCTGGTTTTGATTTGGGAGGTGATGGTGATAAAGCTGGTGACAACGATCTAGCCCATGGCAGCGGCACAAGCTGATTTGTGACAAGTTCATTATTTCTTTTCATTATAAGAATTAATCAATACAAGAATCAAAGATGGTGGTTGTAACATCAGTGGTATATTAGCGTAATCAAACATTTTATAAAGATGGTCATTTTAATAGCTTACTTTGGTTTGGGTTTGTCTCTGTGATAAAGAATAAGGGAAAGAAACATGGTGGAAATTACATCAACGATGGTCTCCATTATCATATTTATACAAACGGTTAACTTAATCTGATATTGTTATCTTTGTATGTAATTGGACTCTGTGTTTTTGATGCTTCTACTGTGTAAATGCCAAATAAACAAGCTTATGGGTGTATTTATAATTTTAGCCCAATTTCATTGCCATTGTGTATCTGTTCACATAATTTGCTGTTTAGTAGCTTTACAATTTTATAACTTCTGAGGTCATATCAAAATGCTTTTTTGTGTGTGGATATGCTTTGGTGTGGTTCAATGTATTCCTTGTGACTTGCAACATATCGTATTTCGTTCACTAGATGTATTTTGCCAAGATGTTCATTTTCATCATTCACCTAGTTAGTCTGTCCAAAGATATGATTTGAGGTCAGTGATATTGTGTTTATACTGTTTGGTAATTAGAAATAATTATAGACCAGCCATGGCAACCGCCATGTTCATATAGAATTGTCAACCTGTGGGTGTTAAACTATTGCCTGGCAATTCGAATGTCTGGCCATGATGCCTAGGTTGGTGATAGTTGTCTAATTGTTCCTAAATATCCTGAGGTCATCATCTTTTTGACCACCTTTTTTTTAATGGCCATACCCTGTATTATTTTTCTTTGTTTATCAGTGCATTATTTGATGTATCCATTATTTTCATCCTTTGAATTCATTTCACCAACCAGTTCTAACATGTATTTAGTTACTTTAAGATACTAGCATTGGTCCTGTCTTTTCCATTGACTGAAAGTAAGCCAAAGTTTAATCCAGCCAGCAGAAAGTACTCAAAATAATCAAATCAAGCTGCAATTTTAACATCTCAAATCTCATATGTAAACTCTTTATGTCTTTTGACATCTGGCAAATATTACGAAGATTATATGTCTTCTGACTTGTTTACAAAGAAATCATGGAGATTATATATACTGACATGAGCTTGCATCCCATATTTTGTTTTCATTATGGATTTAAGTATTTCTCTAACACAATTCCCAGATAATAACCATTGTGCTAATGTCACACATCCAATGGGTATTCATTATAAACCACACACTTCACTAAATCCATCATTTATTGATGGATCGTTACTATTTTTGAAATATTTGCATTTTCTGTTACTTTTTTTTTTTATTTAAATATTTGTTTCATGCATTGTGAACTGCGCAAAGAAATTGAGTGCAGGACACATTAAAATTTCTCTCAGGACACAAGACACTTTAGTGTGAAGCTATCCCATCATTCCTTTAAATAAAAGGTTGTGATTGGTTGCCATTTAAAGCCTATTATTATTAGTTTTTGGCGTGATCTCCCTGAGCTCAGTTAGATTCACTATTTATGACAAAGAATGTCCAAACCACAAGACCAGACTATGGTTGCCAAGTATTGGGTCACAAAAGTTGCACTTAATGATATTTATCAGTTCTTTGGGTGGTAATATGGGTCTTTCTTTATTATTCCCATGAACGGGTAATTCTTTTTATCATAACTTTGTTGTTGATGGAGTCTCATTGACAAATTTAGTTAAGCTTCTCATTTCTCTCTATATTCAGTCATTCTTTGGGTTCTGGAAAGTTAAGGCCTGTCCATTCTTTGATGTTATCTTTCCATCTTTTTCTCTGCCTACCTCCTCTCCTTCTTGCCCCTTTCACTTCTTTGCAGAATGATCTTTACATAACAAGAGCGCATATCAGCTTGATTTTAGAAGCAAGAGTGATATTCTTACAGAAGATTAATTAAATCTATTAGTGCCAGTCATTTCTTACCTTCATTGCAAATGAGTGTCTTTTTGTGTTTGGCTGTATTTACCCACTTCGAGTAATGTATCTATCTATTGTCCTTTCGAGCCGAAGACGGCACATAGGGCAGAACCACAATCTCAAAAAAACAGAAACCTTGCGTGCCAAAATGGCACATATTGCAGAGATCACTGCTTCCAAAACTTATGGCTCTGTTTCCATAACAATACTTTTTACAATGATAGCTTGTCAAGCCATCGATCAACCTCCTTAGTCGCCTCTTACGACATGCCTGGAAGGTCACAGTGTCACTATTCTTTACTTCCCTCATAATGAGGCCCCGGTAACACACAGGAGAGTAATGTATACTTCAGTACAAATAGTTGTCTTGCTGTTGGTGTCTTTCTCTTCCACATCCATTGAAATATATAGTTGAGATTTCGATTTAATACTTTTTCCTTATCCATCTTGTAATGAAAAAACAAGTCCCATCAAATCATCTATAACTGCTCATTCTTATCTTCATAATTGTGCTCTCTTTTTGAAGGAAGCCATTTAGAATCATCGCCTGTGTAGCCAAATAGGACAAGCATGGAGGGTCGACTCTTTGTCAACACAATTGCCATCCCATTTGGGGGATGTTGTGACATGAGATGGAGTAGAAATGTGGAATTCCTGACTGCAATGAAACTGTTTCCATGCAGAGAATAGAATTCATTTAACTGCTTACGCAGTGCAGATAACTGAATTGCTGTTTGTTTCCTCCTCTGCTGTTTGTTTCCCTCCTCTGCTGTTTGTTTCCCTCCTCTGCTGTTTGTTTCCTCCTCTGCTGTTTGTTTCCCTCCTCTGCTGTTTGTTTGTTTCCCTCCTCTGCTGTTTGTTTCCCTCCTCTGCTGTTTGTTTCCCTCCTCTGCTGTTTGTTTCCCTCCTCTGCTGTTTGTTTCCCTCCTCTGCTGTTTGTTTCCCTCCTCTGCTGTTTGTTTCCCTCCTCTGCTGTTTGTTTCCCTCCTCATCTATGGGAAAATTCAGTCATGGTTTGAGGGAAGGGGGAAAAAAACTACATAAAATTCTGTGTTGTACCTTAATGAAAATGGAACAAAACAAAATAACTAAACATTTCAGTTTGAAAGACTTCATCAGTAGATAAGGACACTTGATTAATTTGACTTGCTACTTATCTGTCGTCATCATCATCAAGTACCATGCCTGCTTGCGTAGCAGTCATTTCTCTCCAGAACTTTCGATTTCAGCAGTTATTTATCGCTTTTGTTGTTGACCGTCTCCCAAGCTGTTCTCTTAAGCTCCCTGGTATCTTTTCTCTTTGTTGCTATTATTATTTCTATCTTTTTGCTATTTTTTTGCTATTAAGGCTGAGTCCAATATTTTTGCATTCCTTCACTATAATGTCTAACATTTCTTTTCTGAACATAAAGAAAATTCTGTAGTCCAAAGATACAAGACTGTTCACATGAAACCAGACCCATAAGTGATCAACAAGTCAACCAATTGACTGCCAGTAGACAAAATTATATGAGTTTTTTTATTTAGCTTTTTTTTATATAGCTCTTTTTATTTTTCATGCTCTTGATTCATCTGAGAGCACATTTTGATACTTGCTTCTTACTGAGCTTCATTTAAGAAAGCAACAATGTGGATTTTAAAAAAAATATAGTTAAGTATCTTTTGCCAGTTTGTTATGTCTCCCAGGAGGAGTTTTATTTAGTTTTAACGTTGCCAGATTTCTCTCTAACATTCAACTACATTTTTTTTCAAAAGTTAATAATTGCAAATGGTGATTGTTGAATTGGACATTGTGCTTTGTTACGTAGAATAACTCAATCTCTGTGATGGTTACATGACGAGGTTTGTGTTATAGACTACCAATAATAATTCAAATGTACAAAGGTATGCTTCGTCAGTCATACCACAGAATCAACATTCCAAAGTTGGAAGATTTTGTCCTCAGACTCTTACTTTCAAAAAAAAAAATGCTTGATACCATAGGTGAACATTTAGTGTCCAATACCTATTTATCTTGAATTTAAAATATTCTTCTACAGTCTTTTGTATCATATTTGCAACATATTAGGACCTTTCAGGGTCAAATGCAGCAGGAGGCTGACGCCATGGAGACATGACTCTCAGGTGGGCATGCTACATCTTAAAAATGTCAAATGGCTAAAGGGCCACTTGCTTGATGGAGGTTCCCTTCTGATGATCAGATTCCTTCCTGCTGCAAAGCTGTGTATAAAGATTTCACTATATTATTCCTCTGGGTGTTTTGGGTGAATGATTCATAATCAAATAAAAATGTGCATAAAAAAATCAGTGAAACTCTGTTACTTTAGAACATCACACACATTAAGTTTAATAGGAAGTAACTTCCACGACTGATCACCACATTAATTGTCATAAGGTGTTTTTTAGTTTATCTTCACACTGCACCGATATTAACAGCAATTATTTTCCACTTGAATATGTATTTGCTTTGTATGTTTTAATATGTTGAAAATATTTGGAAGATTATGTATCATTTGTCATGTTGTAAAAAAATCAAGGTGTCGTTTATCTTTCATGTTGTTACAAACTTGTAGGAGATTAATGTCTTTTGGCTTGTTACAAATGTTCAGGGGATAATGTGTCATTTGGCACATTACAAATATTCAGGGGATAATGTGTCATTTGACACATTACAGATATTCAGGGGATAATGTGTCATTTGACACATCACAGATATTCAGGGGATAATGTGTCATTTGACACATTACAGATATTCAGGGGATAATGTGTCATTTGGCATGTTACAAAATTTCAGGATATAATGTGTCATTTGCAATGTTACAAATATTCAGTGGATAATGTGTTGTCTTATTAAAAAAGTTCCATGGATTATGTACCTTTGGGATGTTACAAAAGTTCCAGAAGTATGTAAATTTAACTTGTTACAAATAGTCAAAAATATAGTATCATTTATACAGTTATAAAATGTACATCAGGCTATAAAATCTTAAAATCTGAGGTGGAAAATGCTATAAAAACAATGAAAAAGGGAAAAGCAGCAGGATCTGACAGCATACAGATAGAGGTGATACAGGCACTAGAAGATTTTGGCATTGAAGTGATTTCAGACATATGCAACGACATATACCACACAGGATACATACCAATTGAACTAAAAACATCAACTTTCATTGCATTGCCTAAAAAGAATGGAAATTTCAGATTGTCTAGAAACATTGAGTTGATACCATTTTACTGCCTGCCACTGAAGGACTTGAAGAAGATTCTGCTTGTAGAAGAATTCATCAACTCCATAAGAAGACAGTGACAATTGTAAGGATCCACTTTCATGGTCATTCAAGGGGCCGCAGCAGGAAAATGTGGCTGCAGTTGTAAAAAAAAAAGCTAATAGATTTGCTATAAGGACTCACCCAATGTTGGAACTGAAAAGTTTGATAAAAAAGACAAGTGGAAACTTCTCTGTGGTCATGTAAACAAAATAATAGAATAGCAAAAACATTTGTAATAACATGAAATATACACTTGCACAAAACAAACAACATCATTGAAAATAAAGTTTTTAATCTGCTAGACACTCCAGAATATAACTCAATCGACTCCATAGTCACATGTATACAAAATTCAAGATTGGCTCCTCAGCCACGTGTACATGCCATCAGGCACCCCAGACTGCTGAGCACTTACCTCAAGACTATATTGAACATTTTGGCATAAAAGTGGCTATAAAATCTGGCAAGTGTGGCATTACATTATCCAGAATGAGAATGGAGATAGAAGCAGCCATGGCAGCGATAACATGGCTGGTTGCACAGAAGGTGGTTCATGCAGTCTTGATGACAGATGTGTAGAATTACAGAAGATTGACAGACAGTGTTTGCAGCAATAGTGGATACAGATCTTGGATAACTCTACAGTGAGCACATTAATCTGGGTGTACTGTCCAGGGCATGCCGGTGTGCACGGCAATGAAATAACCAAGCTCGCTGAGAGCTCTGGTATTGAATGTGGCCTTACTCTGGACAAAGAGGACATCATGAAGTTTGTTCTTCATTCCTTAAAAGAGGAGGAGAATGGGTGGTGCAATGATGTATACATTGAGAGATTGAGGAGTCTAAAGGTGGAAAAGGGGTCTGGTTGATCCAAAGTGCTTGGCAGGAAAAGCAGGTGTATCTACAATCAACATCTTACACGAGCAGTTAGTCTGCAAACACTTTGAGAAATGCTGGGATGGAAGATGGAGTAGATATGGGTATGATGTGACTACAATGAAACAGATTCCATGAATAGAATAGTATTGAATATAGTAGACTGAGGACAATCCATTAGCTCATAGATACAACATCGCAGACAAAACTATAAGGGCTTGTGCAAGAACTACAAAAAGTAGTAAAATGAATACAAGAAATGACACTACAAATATAGACAAGACTTCAGGCAAACACGCGACAGATAGATACTCAACAATCTGTATTGTGCAGAAATATGGACACTAAATAAGAAAAGAGAGAAGAAAATAATGCTCTTGAAATGTGGATTTATATAAGAAGTTGGCCATATGAAGAGAAGGAACAAATTAGCAGGCCCTCAAATGGGAAACAAGGGGTAGAAGAAAAAGAGGCTAACCCAGTAAAAAAGCGCTAAAAAGAACGCTGAGGCGAGAGGCAACCACAGCTGACATGCCGAGATTAAACAAATTGCCCAGAAGAGTGTCATGTAAGTAAAGTAAAGTAAAGTACCCCGTCACGCCAAGTGGCGTATAGGGAAATATGGTGTTCTATCTATCTATTGACCTTTCGAGCCGTAACCGGCCCATAGGGCGTAGACCAAGATACACCTTCTCCTATATGAATTTTTGTTCTAGCAGTTTTCTTTTAAAGATATTTTATTAAATCTCGCCATCTGTCTCTGTTCTGTGCAAACAGTTCTATCTCATTGAGGGAGCCGATTCCTGCTGCTCTTGCCTCTCTCATCAATGTTCTTCTCAGTGTCTCCCTGGGTCTTCCTCTTTTTCTTTTACCTGTTGTTTCCCATATGAGGGCTTGCTTTGCTATTCGATTATTATCTCTTCTCATCACATGTCCAACGTATGACCATCGTCTTTTCTTTATTACTGAAGATATTAGTGGTTGATTGGCGATTTCTCTAATTTCCTCGTTTGTTTTGAATTCGTTCCATTCTATACCAAGTATTTTCCTTAGACATTTATTTTCGAATGCGTTCAACTTTGTTTCTATATCTCTTGTTGTTTTCCAGCTTTCACACGCATACGTAAGGGTTGATAGTACATTTGATTTGAATAGCCTAAGTTTTGTGTTTGTGCTAATGAGTTTTGATTTCCACAACTTTTCAAGGCTTCTGAAAGACATTGCTGCTTTAGCCAGTCTGATTCTAATTTCTTTGCTCGTATCCCCTTCTCGATCAATGTGACTTCCAAGATAGATAAAGTGATCGATCTCTTCTACTGGTTTGTTTTCCATGTATATTTTGTCACTTGTTGGAATTAAACTTTTCATGACTTTAGTCTTTTCATGATTGACCTCAAGCCCAATAATATGGTGTTAGTGACCCTATATTTTACAGACCTTCAGCACATGATTTTTGGGGTAATGTGGTCGGTATTACGCCCGTGCTGCTTTACTTTCCCAGAAAAAATCCGGTACCCATTTAAGGCTGGGTGAACCGGAGCCGTCGGTTGGGATCGAACCCTACCCCTTGTCCGTAGTAGTCCAGTTCACTAACCACTGAGCTATCACGGCTCCCACTAATTTTTAGGGAATTAGTAAAACCCAGGTGTCCTCGCCAGGGTACGAACCCCGGCTGTTGCCGTGGTAAGCCAACCGCCTATCGATTGCGCTAACCGGACACCCAAGAGTGTCATGTGGTGAGATACAATGCAAGTCCTGTGAAATGTCTGATGCTAACAAGACTCATCGGACACAAAGAGTCTAGAATTTCTGTCCTATGTGCCATTGTCAGCTCGAAAGGACAATAGATTGATAGAAGGTGACACAATAAGTTACTTACAAGTCAACTTGGTAGGGAAAATACAAGGTAGAGGCAGACATAGACCAAAGTGAATTGACTTCTTCCAGAAATGGACAAACTGCAAGAAAATAAATGAAAATTGATCTAAAACACACAGTTTGTTGGGACAATTTGATCAAGAGGTCAGAAAAGAGGGTAAATAAGAGAGTGACAAGGTTTTAGTGGAAGTTATTGGGAAAACATCAATAAAATAAAAGCCACAAAACCCAGTTCTTGGGTTTCTCACATCAGTAACTAGATGTAGTTACGAAACTAGTTGTAGTTTCCTCATATTCCAAGTCCGGCTTGTTGCAGGAGCTACTGAGTTAGGTGCTCTGTGCACACCGTGAGCTGTGTTTCATCCGATTTGATCATGTTTCGATATTCCAATTGTTTACGATGAATGATGATATCGTATGACAGGGAACAGTTTGTTGTGTTCACTTTCTGTGCTGTTTCACCTTATGTCTTTTAGCATGTGCTGAGACTGCTATGATGGGGACTACAGTTACCTTTCTTTGTTTGGGAGATGAGTTAGTAATTCAGATGATTCCACTGGCACGGGCGGTTAAGCAATTATGGATTTTAATTCATTTGCAGTGATACCGGGGCCTTCCATAACCAAAGAACCATAACCAAAAAATGGACAAAAAAATGATGACAGTGGTGACATCAAGGTAAATCAGTGAAATGATAATCAACCTTCAATACAGAGATGGCACCTGATTATGATAATTTAATGGTGAGCATCACTGTTATTCAACCACTAATATCTTCAGTAATAAAGAAAAGATGATGGTCATATGTTGGACATGTGATGAGAAGTGATAATAACTGAATAGCAAAGCAAGCCCTCATGTGGGAAACAACAGGTAAGGGGAAAAGAGGAAGACCCAGAGAGACACTGAGAAGAACATTGATGACAGAGGCAAGAGCAGCAGGAATTGGCTCGCTCAATGAGATAAAGTTGCTTGCACAGAACAGAGACAAATGGGGAGATTTGATAAAATATCTTTAAAAGAATTGAAAACTGCTAGAACAAAAATTTAGATAAGAGGAGTATCTTGGTCTACGCCCTATGGACCTGCTAGGGCTCGAAAGGTCAGTAGATAGATAGATAGATAGCACTGTTATTAACGATGATAATATATGAGACTCAAGAATCAAGAGCTGATTGTTTCAGGGTAGTAATAAAACATATTTATAACCAATTAATGACAAAAACTATTAGTGTTTGCTTCAACTGTTGCGAAGGACTGATATATTTGGGTTCACATATCTTCTTTCAATTCTCGTAACAACCCATCTCATCATTGTCAAGTATTAAGACAACACTTAATGTCAAATAAGTATCAGTAATTCTTCACTGTTGAAGTCACAATTTATTTATTTGAGCTGCTGAACCGTTTTATTTTTTGCGATAGCTGTCTACAGAGTATGGCAATCTGCTTATTGCTGGTGATTCACCTTGTTTTTTTAAGGTTTGAAAGATTATGTGGGTTTATCTGAAATAAGTAGGGTCAAGGCCAAGAAATGCATAAAAATGCGAAGCTGTAAAAAAAGTAAAGAGCCCCCGTCACGCCAAGTGGCGTATAGGGAATATGGTGTTAGTGACCATATATTTTACAGACCTTCAGCACATGATTTTTGGGATAATGTGGTCGGTATTACGCCCGTGCCGCTTTACTTACCCAGAAAAAAAATCCGGTACCCATTTAAAGCTGGGTGAACCGGAAGCCATTGGTTGGGATCGACCCAACCTCTTATCCTTTGTAGTCTAGTTCACTAACCACTGAGCTATCCCGGCTCCCTAATGCGAAGCTGTGCTAAAACTAATTGTAAGGAGAAATGAAAACAAAAATAGAAAAATAAAATTGGTTAAAGCTTCACGTAATAAGTGGACGACACAAATTATAATGATGTTTCGGCTCAATAGGCCTTCAGCAGGAACAAACATACAACACATACAGATGTTTATTTATAATAAAAAAACAATTATTTTAAAAATAATTTTGAACCAGTTATATTTGATTATTTTTTATATTATTATAATTTTAAATACATATCTGTGTGTGTTGTATGTTTGTTCCTGCTGAAGGCCTATTGAGCCGAAACGTCATTCTAATTTGTGTCGTCCACTTATTACGTAAGGCTTTAACCATACCGTTTTTTATTTCTAATTTTTCTGTATTTTTTTTTTATTTCTCCTTTTTTAAAAAAAAATATTTTAAAAATTTTACTTTAAATAAAAATATTTCTGGGGGTATATAGCATTGACATTGCATTGGTGTCTTGTATATCACTTTTGATGTGGTGTTTACAGTTTAATTTTGTCATGTATAGATATCTCAATGAGGTTCTTAACTAGTCTACAAAATGGGTTGACACAGTTTCAAGGAATGCTTCTATGATTGCTCATAAGTTTGAAAAAGTGAATTTCGTAACATGTTGTTGTGTCTTGAATTATGATACTTATCTTATATCATCATATTTATAACTCAAAACAGGTATTTTTTTTATTTTAATGAGGTTTTTTTTCTCCCCAGTATTTCTTCTGATCTATATTTGATATTTTTTCTGTGTTAACTCTTTCCGTACAGAAGCTTTTTATCGACGCAACGGAAGAGATTTCAGAGACAAAATTTTCAGCGTTTTAAGAGTCAATCTACATATTTATACTTATCTAACATATAACATATTATATAAGAATTTTTAGATAATTGAACAAGGTATTAGATTTCACCAATACCAAGATGATATAAGACATGTAAAAAGAATATGGTTTGATGGCGTTCACACTAATAAAATTGAGCGTGGCACACTATACAACGAAACGTACGTTGCCGAAATCAGCATGGCGCACAGTGCAGTGAAACGTATGGAAAGAGTTAATATTTAAAACAAAAAAAATACTTTTACAGAATTATACCATTACTGGGGTCTGCTAGTGGACATATAAGACCGGAGAATAAAAGCCACTTCTCTAATGTAGTTACCACTAAGTGTTTGATCGTGATAGAAAAAACTTTTCACCCAGCCAGGATTCAACCTCACGCTCTCCAGGTTTGGAGCCCGACAAGTTATTGGTTCTACCATCCATGTTACTATATATATCAGTGGATCATTTTATTTCTTGTCTTTTTAATTCTTCTTTCCTATTTGTATCCACTGACTAACACCAGGTCTTGTGGTATTCTGAACAGTAGCATTGGAATCATTCCACTTTGTCTGATTCATGGCTATTCCCTAAGAGTGACCAAATCTGGCTCGCATTCTGTATCTTTATGGGTTTTACATTTTTATTTTACCTATCATAAGGAGAAACTTCTTTCATATAGTTTCAACATTTACCTTTTTTACAGGGAACAGTTGGCTGTGTTCACTTCTTAAAAACTCTATCATATGACAGGGAACAGTTGGCTGTGTTCACTTCTTAAAAACTCTATCGTATGACAGGGAACAGTTGGCTGTGTTCACTTTCTGCACGGTTTGCCTTATGTCTTTTGGCATGTACTGAGACTGCTACGATGGGAACTACAGTTAACTTTCTTTGTTTGGGAGATGAGTTAGTAATTCGGATGATTCCGCTGGCACGGGCGGTTGAGCAATTATGGATTTTGATTCGTTTGCAGTGATACCGAGGCCTTTCATAACCAATAACCAAGAAGAAACTTTACCATTCTACAAATCAAACCAGTGTCTTGTTAATCTGCAACTGGCTGGTATACCCTTAACTGTAGCTTTCTTCTCAACATTTATATATGAGTGTGCAGCGTACTGTGCTTGAGTTTATGGCGCATATGTGATTTATTTAAAATCAAGGCAAATTAAATGTCACTTTGTTCTGTATAAATATGAAACTTTTACTGGTGTATGTATTGTTTGATGTTAATCCAGCAGTTTCTGGGTTTCCTTGTCCCTTTTGGGCTCAATAAAAGCACATTTTTACGAAGATAAGTCTGTATATTTCTTGCCCAATGTTTTACACAATCATTTTTCTAAATTTATCTCCGTGTATTTACACATAAATGCTGGTTGTCTTGTTCCTTAACTGAACATAGAGAAGGGTGGGTCTGTATTTGATTCATTCTTAGCACAATTGGTAGAGAACTTAGTACATGATTGTGGATGTATATTTTTGGAAGGAGATTATATTTATACACTAAAAGGCAATGGATCGACAATATTTTATTTCTGCTTGTAAGACCTGACTTAGCACAATTGGTAGAGAACTTAGTACACGATTGTGGATGTATATTTTTGGAAGGAAATTATATTTAAACACTAAAAGGTAATGGATCGAAGAATATTTTATTTCTACTTGTAAGACCTGACTTAGCACAATTGGTAGAGAACTTAGTACATGATTGTGGATGTATATTTTTGGAAGGAAATTATATTTAAACACTAAAAGGTAATGGATCGAAGAATATTTTATTTCTGCTTGTAAGACCTGACTTAGCACAATTGGTAGAGAACTTAGTACATGATTGTGGATGTATATTTTTGGAAGGAAATTATATTTAAACACTAAAAGGTAATGGATCGAAGAATATTTTATTTCTGCTTGTAAGACCTGACTTCCTAACCTGTAATTCTCAGGACTGTTGGTGGCTGCAGCCAGTTTCTTAGATCCCTCTCTTATTTAAACTGACAAAGTCAGGACTTGTCTATTCTTTGATGCTATCTTCCCATCTTTTCCCCTGTCTTCCAATTTTCTTCTCCTCTAATATACTTAATAAAGAATAGTGACACTGCGACCTTCCAGGCAGTAAGAGGCGACAAAGGAGGTTGATCAATGTCTTGACAAGCTGTCATTGTAAAAAGTATTGTTATGGAAACAGCGCCATATATTTTCGAGTAGTGATATCTGCAATATGTGCCTCTTTAGCACGCAAGGTTTCTGTTTTTGAAATTGTGGTTCTGCCCTATGTGCCGTCCTCAGCTCGAAAGGACAATAGATAGATAGATTATACTTAAGTATTAATAAATTATTTTTTATTCTACTTTAACTGAATGTGTAAGTTTTCACGTTGTGTCACGAATTCAAACAATTCCAAGTGAATGTAAATATTTAAGTGTAGTATTTTCTTTGCTGTTATTATTTTACATCCATAATAACTGCACTAAAAGTAAAGGTAAATCAAAGAATCACAAATGGTTTATTGAACTATTTCATTTTCATGATTCTTGAGTATTTTCTTAATTTGTTGACTTGACTTGACTTAATCCCCTTGTTAGCCGTGAGCTATGAGCTCTTTACAGCTTAATGCCTCTCGCAAGAAGGCGCAGGTCCTTCTCAGTTGTACAACTGCAGAGTACAGTGTGTTATTGATGGATGGAAGTAGTGGGAGTAACATGCTCCGTCGGTTTTGTAAATGAGGACAGTGTAGTAGCAGGTGATCTACTGTCTCAGATTGTTGATGGCAGTGTCTGCAGATTGGGTCATGTTGTGTTTTTATTCTGCTCAGGTGTTGATTGGTAGGAGCATGGCCTGTTCTCAGCTGGAATATCAGGCTTTGATCCATCTGAGCTCCCGCACAGGGTCGAGGGGGTCTGGTTTTGTTTGATATCTGTAGAGTAGGCGTCCAGTCTTAGCTGAAGCCCACATATTTAACCATTCCTCGTGGTAGTTGTTTCTCAAAATTTGCTTGCATGTTTTGAGGCTAACTTGAACAGGAAGCTGTGGTAGAGATACTCCTAGTTTAGCCAGCCTATCCGCTCTCTCATTTCCCGCAATGCCGATGTGACCAGGGATCCATTATAGGGTTACAGTCACGCCATAGGTAGTGGAGAGTTGGTTGGATAAAGATATTATATTGGAAACCTCGGATGTTAGTCCGCTTTCAATTGCTTCGAGTGCTGATTTTGAATCCGAGAAAATATATCTACAGAGTAATTGTAGCAGTATTCTCCGCATGAACCGTAAATTTGGGGATAGTCGTCTGGGTGAGAGTAGGGATACTTGACAATAGCACCATAACCAGCATTTAGGGTGGTCTTGAATGCAGATCCATCAGTATAAACGTGGACGCCATTGCGTGGATACTGGTCAATGGTTTCCAGTGCTATGGCTTTGAGTATGGGAGGTAGAGTATTTCTATCTGCTAGGGGGTCGGAGAGCTCAGTCCTGACATCGGGGACAACTATTTGGCGTCAAAGTGCTTCAGGGCAGATGGACATATCTTGGAGTCTGTCTGCTGGAAGGTGATGTTTGGAGCTGTAGTTAGTTGCATGGTCTAAAAAGGATGATTTCTTAATCCGGGTTTTCTGCCGCCACTTTTCTACCATAATGCGATTTTCCCCTGTTGGTTGCGTCCGCAAATATCTCTCGTAGGTTTCCACTACAGCACGTTCTCTTCGAATGCCAAGAGGTTCTATGTTATTGTGTATTTCGCAAGCATTATTTGGAGTTGATTTTATAGCACCGCTAATAAATCTCAGGGCTTGATTTTGGATTTTATCTAAGCTTTGGAGTAGAGTCTTGCTAGCAATAGATTGCAGAGGTAGTGAATAGTCTATAACTGATTGCACGTAACCAATATAGAGTTGATGCAGTGTTTGTTGGTCTGCCCCCCATTCACAAGTGGCGAGGTGTTTGATGATCCTGAGTCTAGTTGAGGTTTTCTCTATCAGCCTGTTTATGTGTTGTTTCAGAGATAGCCTTCGGTCTAAGTCAACTCCCAAGTATAGAGTTCTTATTGGCTTGTACTTGTGCAATCACCACGAGGCATTTGGGTCAGAGTTCTTATTGCCTGTATTTGTGCAATCACCACGAGGCATTCAGGTCAGAGTTCTTATTATCTTGTACTTTTGCAATCACCACGAGGCATTTGGGTCAGAGTTTATATTGCCTTGTATTTGTGCAATCACCATGAGGCATTCAGGTCTGAGTTCTTATTGCGATGTACTTGTGCAATCACCATGAGGCGTTCAGGTCTGAGTTCTTATTGCCTTGTACTTGTGCAATCACCATGAGGCGTTCAGGTCTGAGTTCTTATTGCCTTGTACTTGTGCAATCACCACGAGGCGTTCAGGTCAGAGTTCTTATTGCCTTGTATTTGTGCAATCACCATGAGGCGTTCAGGTCAGAGTTCTTATTTCACCCCCCATGGAAAAATCATTTGCCCCTGCTATGATCACATCCATCTTTTTTATTTCTGACTTTCACCCGATGACTACTTAAGGATTGGATAGTCCACTTCATCTTCTGTCCTTAAAAGGATGTTAAGTGGGTGTAGATGTGTTGTGGTTTAGTTACACCTTTCAGCGTAACACATCCAACTTCAGCACAACATTTTTCAGTACCGGTTTGACTTCCCTCTTGATCCCCCTACTCACTTGGCCAGACTAGACTGTTACTTGAGCACACAGTTAAAAGATGGAGTCGAGTTTGGATGGTTCTAGTTCACTGTTCCTGGTGCAGACCGTCAGCTATGAGTCACTGGCAGCCTCGTGCATCCACATCCATCTGGTTTGGAGAGAAACTTTGATGTTTATCCCCTTTCAGTTAGTATATACTTTTCTATGTACATAAGTAAGAGTTGCTGCAGTTGTAATAGCAGAAATAAAATATAAGTACTTTACTTGTAGAATTGAGAAAAGCAGTATAATGGAGGAAGAGAATTGCCACACACTCCTTTTCTCTAAATATGGTGCCATAATACTATAAGAACTATCTTCCTTCTACCTCATATGCTTCGACATAGTACTGTGGGAACTGACTCCATATGCTTCAACTTAGTACTGTAAGAACTGACTCCATATGCTTCAACATAGTACTGTAAGAACTGACTCCATATGCTTCAACATAGTACTGTAAGAACTGACTCCATATGCTTCAACATAGTACTACTGTAAGAACTGACTCCATATACTTCAACATAGTACTGTAAGAACTGACTCTATATGCTTCAACATACTACTACTGTAAGAACTGACTCCATATGCTTCAACATAGTACTACTGTAAGAACTGACTCCATATGCTTCAACATAGTACTACTGTAAGAACTGACTCCATATGCTTCAACATACTACTACTGTAAGAACTGACTCCATATGCTTCAACATAGTACTACTGTAAGAACTGACTCCATATGCTTCAACATAGTACTGTAAGAATTGTCTCCCTATGCTTCAACATAGTACTGTAAGAACTGACTCCATATGCTTCAACATAGTACTACTGTAAGAACTGACTCCATATGCTTCAACATAGTACTACTGTAAGAACTGACTCTATATGCTAAAACAGAGAAAATTAAGTTCATCTATCTATCATAAACTACAACATAGTACTATAAGAACTGACTCTACATATTTCAAATGCTATAATATTGTCCAATGTGAAATGACTCAACCCACCCCAAATGTTATTATCTATAACACTGTACAATCAAAACAGGAAAAAGAGTTCTTAAATGTTATGTAGAGTCAGTCGTAACACATGGATGTAAATCATGGACAATAGGACAACAAACAAGAAAATCACTGGAGCCTGTAGAAATGTGGTTTTACAGAAGGATGTTGAGAATACCATGGACAGCTAAGAAGAGTAATGAAAATGTTCTGAAAGAGGTCAAAGCAAAAAGAGAGCTAATTTCCAATATAAGGAAGAAACAATCATCACTTTTTGGCCATGTAATGAGAAGAGAACAACTGGAATATATTGTAACAACTGGGAAAATTGAGGGACAAATAGATAGAGGAAAGAAAAGAGAAAAATTACCAGACAGCTTAAGAGAATGGCTTGGCAGAAGGTCAACAACAGAAATGATAAATAGCTGCCGAGATCGAAAATTGTGGAGAGACATGATCACCTACGCCAGCAGGCCCAGTACTTGATGATGATGATGATGATAACACTGTACAGAATGAACTGACTTAACCTACTCCAAATGCTACAACTTATTCTGCAAAAGCTAAATCCACTCATTCCAGATACTAAAACATGGTACTGTAAGTGCCAACCCCATCCACTCCAAATATTAAAACATGCTACTGTAAGTGCCAACCCCATCCACTCCAAATATTAAAACATGGTACTGTAAGTGCCAACCCCATCCACTCCAAATATTAAAACATGGTACTGTAAGTGCCAACCCCATCCAATCCAAATATTAAAACATGCTACTGTAAGTGCCAACCCTATGACTATTTATATTCTTGGACTATATCACCTTGGAACAAGAGAAAAAGATTTACTGTATGAAATAGATCACTAACCTCATATGAGGAGTGATCAACTTCAGAGGGGAATTGATTATTATCAGAGAGGAATTTATCAACTTCAGAGTGGAAATGATTATTATCAAGAGAGGAATTTATCAACTTTAGAGGGTAATTGATTATTATCAGAGAGGAATTTATCAACTTCAGAGGGGAATTGATTATTATCAAGAGAGGAATTTATCAACTTTAGAGGGTAATTGATTATTATCAGAGAGAAATTTATCAACTTTAGAGGGTAATTGATTATTATCAGAGAGAAATTTATCAACTTCAGAGGGGAATTGATTATTATCAGAGAGGAATTTATCAACTTCAGAGGGGAATTGATTATTACCAAGAGAGGAATTTATCAACTTTAGAGGGTAATTGATTATTATCAGAGAGAAATTTATCAACTTTAGAGGGTAATTGATTATTATCAGAGAGAAATTTATCAACTTCAGAACAGAGTTGATTATTAACCTCTGTAGGGGACTAATCAATTCCAGAAGGGAATTGATCATTAACATTACCAAGGAATTGGTCAATGTCAGCAGATAATGCACATCCATGTCAGAGGAAAATATAACATCAATGTCAGAAAGGAATTGAGCTTCAATTCATAAACCCATCCTGATAGCTTTCATTAAAGCCATAAATACATCCTTACTGCCCTCCCCTTTAGGTTCTATAAACACATCTTTACTGCCTCCCCCCCCCCACCTCTCTAGGTTCCATAAATCTATCTTTATTGCTCCACCCTCCCTCCAATGTTCTATAACCCATCCTCACATCCTACTTTGTTTAGTTACACAAGGGAAATTATCCTGAAGTCAGATCTCTGTCAACACTTGTGAACCAACTTTGCTTTTCTATTTTTTCTTATGTGTTCACATTTTAACGTTGATACTGTGAGATAAACGCTTGTGATAAATTTGACTGTTATCTGTTGTTCTTCTTTATCCCACACAGCTTTGATCGTAAAATGTACACCTTTCGGGCCAATGCTTCCTTCTCGTCAAATATAGAGCAGTCCTGTAGTATATCTTATATAGTTTGATCTTTTAACCTGCATTGGTATATCTGATAACTGAAATTTATGCATGTGTTTATTTGGTTTGTTATGACCTGTTCTAAGCCAAAAGATAATAGTTTGTCCTAATTGGGCATATGGTAATCATCATTGGGATGATGTCGCTGTCTTCTTTTGCACTGGAACTTTGCTCATAATAGAAATACGCACAATTGCTCATTGTATCCATTGATATATAATTAATAATTAGTTGCTTATCAAATTCTTTAGTAAGACACACTGAAAGTTTGCAAACAACAGCAGAGACGTAAGAGAATAAATATTTATTGATAGATCACTCAAATTGTTGATATAAATACTAAATTTCCACTAAAAAACATAGGGCTCAGTTTTGTCAACTACAAAGAGTGGTCCCTCCATCTTTAAAATAATTACCCTCTTTTGTAATCCAAGAAGATTCCCATTTTCCACTTTTTCCAAATTTAGAGGATTCCCCATTGGAAAATTCTGCTGTTCCCAGATGTTAACATTTTATGGGGAAACATTGATCTGTAGGGAGCATTTGATTATTTGCCCTGTCATCGCATTTCATTACTGGCTTTGTTTGTATATGAATCTAATCTGTATTTACAATTACAGAAGGAAACTGATTAACTTGTGTTCTGTTGTGTATTTATAGTACGTGTTGTGTATTTATCATACATGTTGTGTACTTAAAGTATGTGTTGTGTATTTGCCATACGTGTTTCATACTTATAGTATGTGTTGTGTACTTACATGAAAATGAGTTACAAGAAATGTTGGAAATTATAATGAAAAAAAGCAAAAATAAAGGACTCAGCCTTAATAGCAAAAAGACAGAAGTAATGATAACAACAAAGAAAAAGACAACACCTCAGTGCAAAATAAAGACAAGTGGAACAATTTTAAAACAGGTAAATGAATTTAAATATTTGGGAACTTTGTTAACCTCAGACGGAAGATGTACAAAAGAGGTGGATAGGTAGAATGAGAATAATCATGAGACGTGTAAGGAACAAAATAAAACCAGAAATAAGTGAGGAACAATGTGGATTTGTGGAAGGAAAGGGCACCAATAATGCAATATACATCTTAAGAACATTGATAGAAAGATCTGTAGAGGTAAAGAAAGATCTATATATGTGCTTTATAGACTACATGAAAGCATTTGACAAAGTAAAGCATGTGGAAATAATCAATATGCTGGAGAAATTAACATTAATGGCAAGGATCTGCGAATCATAAAAAACATGTACTGGCAACAAGCAGCAGCAATACGAATTAACAACCAAACAGGACAATACCAATTTATAAAACAATGAGTCAGACAAGGCTGTGTTCTGTCACCGGATTTGTTTTCACTTTACAGCGAATATATTATGAGATCAATAGTAGACAAAAAAGGAATTGAAGTCAACGGTCACAACATAAATAAATTGTGATATGCGGATGACACAGTCTTAATAGCAGAGACAGAGAACGAACTACAAGAAATGATATACATAATAGTGGAAGAAAGCAACAAAAAAGGTCTCAGTCTGAATAGTAGAAAACAGAAGTAATGGTTATATCGAAGAAACAATCATCACCATCATGCAGCATAAAAATAAACGAGACAAATCTGAAACAAGTGCAACGTTTCAAATACTTGGGCACAATAATTACATCAGATGGAAGATGCACCACAGAAATAAAAAGCAGAATAGCTCAGGCCAAAATAGCATTTCAGAAAATGAAAAATATCTTATGCAACAAATCTATGTCAATAGAAATGAGAAAGAGAGTTCATCAGTGCTATATAGAACCAATTATGACCTATGGAAGCGAATCATGGACAGTAGACAAACAAATGAAAAGGCAATTAGAGGCCACAGAGATGGGATTTCTCAGAAGAATGTTGAAAGTTCCCTGGACAGCTAAAAAGACCAATGAGGAAGTTCTCAAAGAGGCCAACACAAAAAGGGAGCTCTTAAAAAACATCAGAAAGAAGCAATCAACAATTTTCGGGCACATCATGAGAAGAGGAAAGTTGGAATACTTGGTTACAACTGGCAAAATAAAAGGAAAGAGAGATCGCGGACGACAAAGAGAGAAAATACTGGATAGCTTGGTGTCATGGCATGGAAAACAGTCAACAACAGAACTCATACGATTCAGTGTGGATAGAAGATTGTGGATGGACATGATCGCCTACGCCAACCGGTATGGCACATGATGATGATGAGGGACGTAGTAGACGATTCGGGATTCTGTTAGCGTTACTGTTCTATTATAATATATTATTTGTGGGCCAGTGGGCCTGACTTGTTCATTCTGTGACCGTGTATGTTTGTCAAACATTGATAGATTTAGCCACGAGAGAAGCTGTTCGACAAAAACAAATCCTAAAAAAAATACACAATAGCCTCCACTAGACGGTCTGACATGACGAAAAGGGCGATGTAATAATATACTATAACCTCTTCTTTGATAGCATGATACATGATGTTATTTATTAATCTTGGAGACGCACACATATATTAACATCAATATACATTTTAACACACTCAGAGACACTGAGAAGAACATTGATCAGAGAGGCAAGAGCTGCAGGAATCGGCTCCCTCAATGAGATAGAGTTGATTGCACAGAACAGAGACAAATGGCGAGATTTGCTAAAAGATCTTTACAAGGATTGAAAACTATTACAATAAAAATTTAGATAAGAGAAAGAGTATCTAGGTCTATGCCCTATGGGCCAGCTACGGCTCGAAAGGTCAATAAATAGATAGACACATTTTAGATTTATTTGTAATAAATAATACTATATATATATGTGTATTAACATAAATATATAAATTAACGAAACAATAAATTGCAATGATGACATTAATTTATTTTATAATCCGGTGTGTGCTACGTCATCGGAATGGCTCATCGTCAATCCCTAGACCGGCATACGCTAATCTTAAGGTCTGTTGTTTGATGTGCGACGGGGATAATCTGACGACTAACTGTATGTTTATATGTCCAGAATTGGGGTCAACAACGATAGCCTAACATCATCAAGCGCTAAACATTTTTTTTTTAAATATGACGATCATCATTTTCAGGAGGACGTGAACTTCCGGTATATGATGGATAGGCGGCAGGAACCGTTGAAGGCTATGCATGAAAAGTGTTCCTTGTTGCAGTTTCCTCATATTCCAAGTCCGGCTTATTGCAGGAGCTACTGAGTTAAGTGCTCTGTGCACACCGTGAGCTGTGTGTCTCCTCCGTTTTGATCGTGTTTCGATATTCCAATTATTTACGATGAATTATGAGATAGTATGACAGGACAGGGAACAATTGGCTGTGTTCACTTTCTGCGCGGTTTCGCCTTATGTCTTTTGGCGTGTGTTGAGACTACTACGATGGGAACTACAGTTACCTTTCTTTGTTTGGGAGATGATATATTAATTTGGATGATTCCACTGGCACGGGCGGTTGAGCAATTATGCATTTTATTTCGTTTGCAGTGATACCGGGGCCTTCCATAACCAAATATTTTATAATCCAGTTTTGCAAAACCGTGCAGGCACTCTACTGTCTCGTCTCACTTGTTCCATTCATACTGTTATATAGCAATGTAGACAGTAAGGTACGCGCCCTGCAAACGTAAAGAACTATGGGCGTGGCAAAAGAAGCACATAGGTCGAATTAATAAGTGTATTGTTTTTTTTTTTTAATTTCTCAGGTACGGAGTATTTAAATATATATATATATATATATATTATATATATATATATATATATATATATATTCTTAAAATATAAATAAATGTTTCCATAGTAACCAAAACAGAACAGAGAATTGAAGCCTTTGAAATGTGGATATATAGAAGAATAGGTAGAATTGAATGGAAGGAAAAGAAAACAAACGATGAAGTCGTAAAACAACTAAAAATGAAAAGAGAACTACTAAGCACAATTCAAACAAGACAAACGCGATTTTTGGGCCGTTAAAAGACACAACAGCCTACTAAAAGTAATCCTGGAGGGGAAAATACAAGGTAAAATACGCGGTTTAATACAACGTAAAGCCGCGTTGGGCAGAGGCAGCCCAAGACTAACATGGACGAGTAACATCAAAAGATTGACAAGTCAGCCTATGACAACCTGCACCATCAAAGCAAGAGACAGAGCAGAATGGCGCTCCTTGGTAGCCAACCTTCGTTGCGGAGACGGCACACGATGATGATGATGCTAGTAACCGAATGTGCAGGAGGAGAAAGTAATGAAGATTGTGCAAGTTCCGGTCGAGACCATTTGATGTTTGTGGCACTTGTTTATTATCCTAGCCATTCGTTTGTGTATTTTATTGACACAATATAAAGTGAGTAGCTGATGGAAATAAGCACTGGAAATGTTACTGGCACATGCCAATATATGTGTTCAAAAGAGGAAATGATAATGTGAGTGTAAAATTTAATAATAGTAATATTTTTTTTATAGTTCAACAATGAGTGTGTGTTAATCTTAATCTTAAGTCTTAATATTAATATAAATATAAATATAAATAATATTATTAATAAATTAATTTACAAGTAACACTACACTACTACACTACACACTTACACTACACTACACACTACAATGACTACACTCATATTGACATCTGACAGTACTAAAATCATCAAAATGACTAACACTCGTCGTCACTTCACACCCTCCAGTCTCAGTACTGACTCACTTGTCTAAAAATCTAATGTCACAACCAATCATTGAATGAGTTAGGTTAGGACGGCACAGTTACAGTAGTCTAGTAGTCCAATGACCGTGGCCTGTGTGTGTGTGTGAGTTCGTCAGTACGTGTGACCGTTCTCATTCTGCGAACACAGTTGACTTACCCGTGTAACTACCACTACCTACCACCACAGCACTGCACACTAACACTGATGACAGTGGCTGAGTTGAGTCCTGTTGAGTGAGTACGTTGCATTACCGTGACGTATCACGGAGAAGTATGCACACTACTGTAACTATCTACTATCTTAGACGGCACATCAGAACCACAATCTCAAAAACAGAAACCTTGCGTGCCAAATTGGCACATATTGCAGAGATCACTGCTGGTCTGTTTCCATAACAATACTTGTTACAATGACAGCATGTCAAGCCATCGATAAACCTCCTTAGTCGCCTCTTATGACATGCCTGGAACTGTAACTACACACTACTAACTTAACCAACAGTTACTGACTTAGACAATACAACTACTTCAGTTCAGGAGCACTTGTGACACTGATTATTGACAAACACACGTGAAAGTAGTACACCTCGCTCACATAGTATATTTTGTTATAACTTATATTTAAATACTCACATAGTATAGTAAAGTATAATTATTAAGTGAGTATTGTATCATCATCAAGTACCGGGCCTGCTGGCCTAGGTGATCATGTCTCTCCACAACTTTCGATCTCGACAGTTATTTAGGATATCATATATCCAGGCTATATAATTTGTTATAAAAGAATATTTAGGTAAATGACAAGTTTAACATCATAAATTGAAGTTAAAGTTATCTCTACTGGAACAAAACTTGAGTGTGTTTCAAATGCTACCAATTATCTCTATGTTCATCACTAACACATTTTATTTTATTTTTGGGTTAGGAAACATAGGTCTTAAGACACTACCCTCCTGTTCTTTCTCTTAGGGGAGATAACTTAATTTACGATACCTAACTTGTAAATTACCAATACTTGATACAATTTTTAATTATTACAGATTTCATAATTTTTCAAATATTATTTACTATCAAAGAGAGACAACTCAAGACTTAAAAATTACTAAATACTCTGCTTAGCGAAATAGACTCATAGAACGATGTCCAACTTATGTTCCATTCAATATTTTATCTGAATATCATTCATCGTTTGTGAAAGTTATGATCAGTTCTCAATTATGCTTCAAGATTGCCATATCACTTTGGTTCTTTATTTACAATAGCATGGTGCATTCAGTGATCACTTATGAGTCATTTAGTGCAGCTTGCGGTCAATCACTTAGTCATTTGTCTTTGGCATGCATTTGACCATATATTTGTTTTGACCTGCTTTCTTAGCTTTTGCCTCATTTGGATTTCATATGATTATCATATTATTTGAGCAGCAGGCATTGTGCCTAAAACCAGTCCGGAAAGATAGGAACTTTTGATTAGGTAAATGTTAGGTTAATATGATCCCTCATTACAATTTACATCCATCATCTTCTAAAGTTGTAAACATTGCCGAACTACCCTTAACAGCAAAATTCTAACAAGATATTTAAGCAGCTGAGATGGAATACTTTCTTCACAAGATCTGGGATATAGCCTATGATATTTAATGCATTTGCTATCAAGAGGGTTAACACACTGTGGCACAGTCATTTTTTGCAAATGTGTTTAAGTTTAAAATAACAGCGAGAAAATAAATCAAAATTGATCTAAAACTTGCTGTTTGTCAGGTAAAGGTAGAGTACAGAACTTAAATTGGCGTCTTAGCACATGAGTTTTCACCCATATGTGCTCGGCCATCTATCCAGAAGTGTTCGGAGGCTTCTGTAAGAAAATCACTGGAGTCTGTAGAAATGTTGTTTTACAGAAGAATGTTGAGAATACCATGGACAGCTAAGAAGAGTAATGAAAGCTTTCTGAAAGAGACCAAAGCAAAAGAGAGCTAATTTCCAATATTATGAAGAAACAATCATCTGCAGGGTCAGAACAGCAGCAGGCTACACAGACCACTTCGAAGTTAGATCAGGTGTAAGACAGGGGTGCGTACTATCCCCCCTACTTTTTATTACATACATGGACTATATATGCAAGTTAGCCAACCCTTCAGAGACAGAGGAGATCAACAAGCTTTTATTTGCAGACAACCAGGCACTAATACATGAAACAATAGAAGACCTACAAGAACACTTAAACAAACTCAACATCTCAGACACAAAATACAACATGAAAATCAACATCAACAAAACAGAAGTCTTGAATGTCGCCAAAAATAAACAGAACATTAACATAACTATAGAAGGCAGACAACTAAAACAAGTACAAGTAGAGGAATTCAAATACCTAGGAAGTCTAATGACAAACGATAATTCTCTAACAGCTGAGGTAGAATCAAGATGCAACAAAGCTTGTCAAACCATTGGACAGTTATCACCACTATTGTCCAACAAGGAAATAACTCTGGAGGCAAAATGAGCACTCTACAATACAATCTTCATCCCAACATTGTGCTACCAATGCCAGACCTGGACCCTAGATGCAAGAACAATAAGAAAAATAACCTCTACAGAGATTAAATGTGTTAGACGAATGACAGGAAACAGTTTGAGAGACAAGATCAGAAATGAAGAACAGAGAAAAAAGCTAGGAATAGAACCTGCCAGGGAATATATAAGGAAACAACAAATAAAATGGTTAGGCCACGTGACAAGGCAGAAAGAACAAAACACAACACAACGAGCCTTCAACAAACGTTGTGAGAACACCAGACCCAAGGGTCGACCACGAAAAAGATGGGTCGATGGAATATTAGAAGCACTAGGAAACATAACAGCAAAGGCGAACAGAAGAGCAAAAGACCTCAAATTATATCTCCCCTCAACGCTGAAAGGCAGATGAGGAAGGAAAGAAGAAGAAGAAGATGATAGCTGAAGAAATCTATGAGGTGGCTTGTAGTGTTTCAATATCATGCAGGAAGGAAAGAAGAAGAAGAAGAAGAATCTTTTTTGGCCATGTAATGAGAAGAGAACAGCTGGAATATATTGTAACAAATGGGAAAATTGAGGGACGAAGAGATAGAGGGAAGCAAAGAGAAAAAATACCAGACAGCTTAATAGAATGGCTTGGCAGAAGGTCAACAACAGAAATGATAAATATCTGTCGTGATCGAAAGTTGTGGAGAGACATGATCACCTACGCCAGCAGGCCCCGCCTGTACTTGATAATGATGGTGATGATGCCTCAGGAAGTCAGAAGATAGGTTGTTAGATAAGAGAATTACAAGGTTTTAGTGGAAATTGTTGCATTTAACATCAATAAATTAAAGCCATAAAAATCTGTTTCTGGGTTTCTCATGACGGTAACCAGAGCCATATTTTGTGGCTTCTGGTAATGATTCTTTAAACCATCAGAGAGGTCTATCATAGTATCTGACCAAAAGGAAACAGGTCAATATAATGATCTCCTTACCGTTGTGAAGAAAGGAAAGTTGAGGTAGCATGGCCTTGTATTGTGCTCATTCACCAGAAACCATTATGCAGGAAATGGTGAGAGGGGAAAAAATGGCAAAAGTTGATACAGAATGAACTAAATGACAAAGTCATGACTGGATAGGTCTTGACTTCCCAAATATCAGAGAGCAATAAGAGATAGCGGAGCCGCGATAGCTCAGTGGTTAGTGAACTGGACTACAAAGGACAAGAGGTAGGGTTTGATCCCAACCGACGGCTTCCGGGTTCACCCAGCCTTTAATGGGTACCGGATTTTTTTCTGGGAAAGTAAAGCGGCATGGGCGTAATACCGACCACATTACCCCAAAAATCATGTGCCGAAGGTCTGTAAAATATATAGTCACTAACACCTGTCATCATATCATATTTCCTGTGTGTTATATACTGGTAACAAATAATAAGTAAAGTAAAGTAAAGTACCCCCGTCACGCCAAGTGGCGGCGTATAGGGAAATATGGTGTTAGTGACCCTATATTTTACAGACCTTCAGCACATGATTTTTGGGGTAATGTGGTCGGTATTACGCCCGTGCTGCTTTACTTTCCCAGAAAAAATCCGGTACCCATTTAAGGCTGGGTGAACCCGGAGCCGTCGGTTGGGATCGAACCCTACCTCTTGTCCGTAGTAGTCCAGTTCACTAACCACTGAGCTATCGCGGCTCCCACTAATTTTTAGGGAATTAGTAAAACCCAGGTGTCCTCGCCAGGGTACGAACCCCGGCTGTTGCCGTGGTAAGCCAACCGCCTATCGATTGCGCTAACCGGACACCCGGTAACAAATAATAATACATAAATATTATTATATGGGGAACTTCCGAGGCGATAATAGGAAATGATAGAACAAATATGAGATGCTATAGTCATTGAGAGCACCTTTCGTGGAAGACACTACTACAATAGCCAATTTTTTAGTTGGCTGAGTGGCAGTGTGCCAAGCGTTCGGCCTCTCGTGGCAAGGCGCGGTGCCAGGGAGTACGGGTTCGATCCCACTTCGGACCATATATTGTTCTTCGTTTTTTTCTGTTGTTGTTTGTCTGTTAATTTTTCCGAGTGCTAACACATACTTATTTGTTCTATTATTTCCTGTGTGTTACCAGGGCCTCATTATGAGGGAAGTAAAGAATAGTGACACTGTGACCTTCCAGGCATGTCGTAAGAGGCGACTAAGGAGGTTGATCGATGGCTTGACAAGCTGTCATTGTAAAAAGTATTGTTGTGGAAACAGCAACATATATTTTAGAGCAGTGATCTCTGCAATATGTGCCACTTTGGCATGCAAGGTTTCTGTTTTTGAGATTGTGGTTCTGCCCTATGTGCCGTCTTTGGCTCGAAAGGACAATAGATAGATAGAACACCATATTTCCTATGCGCCACTTGGCATGACGGGGGCACTTTACTTTTTTTTATTTTTTAATAAGCGATAGAGAAAGCTAGAAGAGTTTTGTTGATAGTTCCCCAACAATTAATCAACCTGACACACCAGACCATAATTTATGGCCTCACTTGAGGTTGAACCTATGTGTTACTGGGGCCTCATTATGAGGGAAGTAAAGAATAGTGACACTGTGACCTTCCAGGCATGTCGTAAGAGGCGACTAAGGAGGTTGATTGACAAGCTGTCATTGTAAAAAGTATTGTAATGGAAACAGAGCCATAGATTTTACAGCAGTGATCTCTACAATATGTGCCATTTTGGCACAAACGGTTTCTGTTTTTGAGATTGTGGTTCTGCCCTATGTGCCATTTTCAGCTCGAAAGGACAATAGATAGATAGAAAGAATACTACCTTTTATATATACCCCTTTCTGAAACTCTCTGGGACTGAGAGAGTAGATTGCTTAATATATATACTTGACTAAACCTCAGTATTTGAAATTGAAGTGGCCAGTGCATTTAATTTCTATTTATACTTCTTCAAACTCTTTGAAGTGCATACAAATTATAACAGGGCTCACTCAAATTCATTTGCATATTTATTGAAAATAGATTATAGAGCAACCGTGTGTGTACATACACACACACACACACACACACACTCACATATGCAAGATATTGAAACACTACAAGCCACCTCATAGATCTCTTCTTCAGCTATCATCTTCAGTTATATAATTAAACCAACATGGTCACAAAACTAGAGTTTAGTTACTTTATATTAACTATATTGTATTAGTTACTTTATAGTAACTATATTGTATTGGTTACTTTATAGTAACTATATTGTATTAGTTACTTTATAGTAACTATATTGTATTAGTTACTTTATAGTAACTATATTGTATTAGTAACTTTATAGTAACTATATTGTATTAGTTACTTTATAGTAGCTATATTGTATTAGTTGTTTTGTAGTAACTATATTAAATTAGTTACTTTATATTAACTTTATTGTATTGGTTACTTTATAGTAACTATATTGTATTAGTTGCTTTATAGTAACTATATTGTACTGGTTACTTTATAGTAACTATATTGTACTGGTTACTTTATAGTAACTATATTGTATTGGTTATTTTATAGAAATATTGTATTGGTTACTTTATAGTAACTATATTGTACTGGTTACTTTATAGTAACTATATTGTATTGGTTACTTTATAGTAACTATATTGTATTGATTACTTTATAGTGACTATATTGTATTGGTTACTTTATAGTGACTATATTGTACTGGTTACTTTATAGTAACTATATTGTATTGGTTATTTTATAGAAATATTGTATTGGTTACTTTATAGTAACTATATTGTATTGGTTGCTTTATAGTAACTATATTGTATTGGTTACTTTATAGAAACTATATTGTATTGATTACTTTATAGTGACTATATTGTATTGGTTACTTTATAGTAACTATATTGTATTGTTTACTTTATAGTGACTATATTGTATTAGTTACTTTATAGTAACTATATTGTATTTGTTACTTTATAGTAACTATATTGTATTGGTTACTTTATAGTAACTATATTGTATTGGTTACTTTATAGTAACTATATTGTATTGGTTACTTTATAGTAACTATATTGTATTGGTTATTTTATAATAACTATATTGTATTGGTTACTTTATAGTAACTATATTGTATTTGTTACTTTATAGTAACTATATTGTATTTGTTACTTTATAGTAACTATATTGTATTGGTTACTTTATAGTAACTATATTGTATTGGTTACTTTATAGTAACTATATTGTATTGGTTACTTTATAGTAACTATATTGTATTGGTTACTTTATAGTAACTTTATTGTATTAGTTACTTTATAGTAACTTTATTGTATTAGTTACTTTATAGTAACTATATTGTATTGGTTACTTTATAGTAACTTTATTGTATTAGTTACTTTATAGTAACTATATTGTACTGGTTGCTTATATTTACCAGGTGTCACTAGGAAACGTATATTTCTCAACTTCTTTTAATAGCAAAATTCCCTTGATCGCCAAGAATCATATCAGCATCCACCTGATTGGCAAATGGCAGATTTGAGTCCAGTCTGTTGCCTGCTACAATTCCTCCTTCAATTAAAGTGCTACACATTTCAGAAATGAACAACTTATGAAAACATAATATTTGTGTAACTTTACTTAATGCTTCCATTAAAATTTTCTTCACTTCGTCTGCAGGAGAGAGACTGAAGGGCTGCTTCATCAGCTGGAAGCTCTAACAATAAATAATGATATTTCACAAGCAAAACAAAAATGGTAAATATTTTTCTCTGATCTTCATTCTTCTGTACTCATATCTCAACTTACGATCATCCGAGTTATCATTTTTTTTTTTAGTTACGGTACTATGATGTAATTTTTTATATTTAACCAAGTTTGTCTCATTAAAACTAGTCAGAAAGTGAAGTAAAATATGTGTGGATTGTAAATTGCATGACATTCTAGAAGTCTGATCAAAGATTAGCCAGTATCGTAGCAGCTGATGATTATGTATATTGCCAAGGATATTATGCTCTACTTTTGTCTTATGATATTTCCTTTGAGTTTTTAGAGCACTGCAAGTCAAGCTATGTCTGTAAAATCACTTATATTCATTATCAGTCATCTTTCAAATTCTTTCTTCATTAATGTGATAAGATTCTGCCTTGTAATTTAGAACATGTAAGTTCTTTAAAAACATTAATGTAGTTGTATTAGCATTCTTGATTTCATGATTCTAATTTTTGGAGTTTGATTGTCCAACCTGGTAGTTCAGTACATTATCAGGTTGCATGTCCTTTGCAGAATGTTGCATTCACCACAGCCCATGTGAAAGAATATCTGTCTATAGCCAGATTTCCTACTTCTTTAAAACCACTTTCTTCTTGGTTTGCCCCTGATGAGTTGTCCTGGAACCATGCCTTCCATTATTGTTCATTCCAGCCTGCTGTGTATATTTTACATGTCACCGCCCGATTCATTGGTTGACCATCCTCAACGACAGCGCAGCTAGCCAATCTGTCCACTCTTTCATTTCCCCGTACTTCCGCATGCCCAGGTGTAGACAAAGGTGACCCTACATATTTTTGACTTCTGCAACGACTCCACCCATTGCCTGTGTACAGAGCCCACCTCCACTTTTGTTATCATGTTCATCAAATCACTTAGTATGCAGGCGTTAAATGCCCATGCACTCCTTTGGTGTCATATTAAAGATCCGTCTGTATAGATGACTGCATTTTCCTCATCGGTGTTATCCCAGATGAGACTGCTGATCTCCACATTGACCACAATTGATTTCTGTTCCCTACATTTCCTATCAAGTGTGACAATACACAAGAATGTGCCCCAGAATGATGTAGGCACTGGTATCCACTCCTTGCCAGCATTGATATTGGTAAGTCCACAGGCCTGTTTGATGACATCTTCCGCTCGGACCACCCTTGATTTGCCTCTTTTTAGCCTGACACCTTTTCCTGTGTTGAGCTCGTGGTGCAATGGATGCTCTTTATTTGCACTTATATTCAGGTATGCTTGGGCCCTCTATATCTTGATCCTGTTATCTGTAGTTGGAAGAAGATACCTCATTGCTAGGAGACAAATAATAATAAATGAATATTATTATAGAGGGAAACTTCCGAGGCGATAATTGGCGAATCAATTCAGAAGAAGAGGTATGTTTGCAGCACTCGGAAAAATGACAAATAATCAACAACAGAAAAAAATATGGACCAAAGCAGGATCGAACCCGTACTCAGTGGCACAGCGCCTTGCCACGAAAAGCCAAACGCTAGGGAACACTGTTAGCTGAGTGGCAGTGTTCCCTAGCGTTTGGCTTTCCGAGTGCTGTAAACATACCTCTTTTTCTGAATTGATTTACCTCATTGCTACACAGGGAGCATCCCTCATACACTCCAAGATAATGCGCATGGCTTCATTCTGTATTTTCTCCAGCCTGTCACTTTGTGTCATACTGACAGTAAGAATTGCTAGGACATACTCGATTGGTGCGAGGACTAGTCCCTGGAATTGAAGGGTCAGTAGCCTCTGCTTGAGGTTGCCAGCTACCATGACCTTCAAGGTGGCTAATCCTTTGTGGGATTTTTTTATCACATGGATGACGTGGTCCCTAATACAGATTGTGATGAAACTCAACTCCGATGTACGTCATCACCCTGTCCCTGGTCACCTCATCAGCTCCCATTCATGCCACCGATGTTTCCATGTTAACGATATGATTGTTAAGGGAGAACAATGCAACTGATGCTTTATTAGGATTAACAAAGCACCTGATGCCAGTTCTATTTAATGTGTATACATATACAATCATGGAACAACAGCTGGATGGGAGGGGAAGAATTATAACTTTTGCTGATGACATTCTGGTATATTGACAGGGAAGAGACAGACGGGAAACCACCTCCACACTGCAAAACGAGCTTGATCGCATCTCTTCCGGGTGTGGAGTACCAATAGCAAAGTATTATTTGTTCACATACAATTGTAGTAATATTTGTTCACATCTAAATGTTGTATTATTTGTTCACGTCTAAATGTTGTATTATTTGTTCACATTTAAATGTTGTATTATTTTATTTCTTCCATAGCCTTAAGGCAGACCCTTCTAGAATTGTCAAACAATTTTCAAGGCCAGCTGCAGGTCGTGCAGAAACAAATCCATCTGATCTCCGTCCAGCCCCAGTTCTGAGAGAAACCATTAGTTATTTATATGAAAGGTAAACAAATTGGTTATTTATATAAAAGAAAGGTAAACCAATTGGTTATTTATTTGAAAGAAAGGTAGCAAAAAATGGTTATTTATATGAAAAGTTAAAAAAATTAGTAATTTGTGTTGAAGTTAAAACATGGTTATTTACATGAAAGGTAAAAAAAAAAAACCTATCATTTTAGTGTTAATTCAGTTTCTGGGATCTGCCAGGAATTGGCTCTGTGGCACTGGAAAATACAGCATACTCAATGAAATCACTAAGAGGTTCCAGGTTTTTAATTCACTCCCAATAGAGAGGCAATATAGAGCCAATTCTGACCTATGGAAGTGAATCATGGACAGTAGACAAACAAATGAAACGATGATTAGATGCCACAGAGATGGGATTTCTCAGAAGAATGTTGAAAGTTTCCTGGACAGCTAAAAAGACCGATGAGGAAATTCTCAAAGAGGCCAACATAAAAAGGGAGCTCCTAAAAAACATCAGGCAGAAACAATTAACATTTTTCGGGCACATCACGAAAAGAGGAAGTTTGGAATACCTGATTACAACAGGCAAAATACGGGGAAAGAGAGATCGCAGATGAAAAAGAGAGAAAATACTAGATAGCTTGGTGTCATGGCAGGGAAACAGTCAAGAACAGAATTGATATGATGCACTGTGGATAGAAGATTGTGGAAGGACATGATCGGTTACGCCAACCAGTATGGCACATGATGATGATGATGAAGATTGTTGGTTGAAGGTAGAAGATGTTTGACAGGTTAAAGGTCAAGGTAAAGTACGAGACTTGAATCGGCGTCTTAGCACGCGAGTTTCCACACATATGTGCTCGGCCGCCTATCCAGAAATATTCGGAGATTTCTGGATAGTGTCATTTCTAGCATCGAAACTCACGATGCGAGGCGACATTCCTCACCTTCCCAGGGTAATATACCCAGGTACCCATTTCAGCCAACGGCTGGGCCGACCGTGGGGGTATTTTTTTTTTATCCAACCACCAGTACAATTGACACTGCTCCCAGCGGGAATCGAACATGGGTTGTCCGAACGTCGGTAGTCCAGTCGGGTGGTTTTCCCAACTAGGCTACCGAGGCCCCCAAAGCCTGTCTGTTTGACAGGTTGTTTTTTAACCAACCCCTGTACTGGAATGTCTCATGAACTTAATTTAACCCCATTCTGTTTCACTGGCTTTGTTCCTTTTCTCTTAAACAGGATTGTGCCGAGAGATCATCCAGCTTGGTCCAGTATATACGAGTTTGTTTTTGACCGTTTACGGGCCATCAGACAGGATATGGTAATTCAGGGCATTGTTGGCTGTGATGCGATTGGGCTTCTGGAGCAGATCATTCGGTTCCATTTATATTCCTCATACAGGTCTGGTGTATTTTAAAGAATTAAATATTATATATATAAAGATGGTTCTATATACATGTAGGGTTTAATGTAAATTTATATTACATTTTAATATAGAAAAACATAATTGATATCTGTAACAGTGAATGCAGATGCTTGATATGAACATATGCAGAGGGATTGGGTGGTCTAGAGGTAAGACATCAGCATCTTGACAGGAAGGTTCTGGGTTCTATCTCCATCACAGGCAGTGGGAATTTTAAAAAAATAACGAATCCATGATTTCCTGTTGGCATTACCATCCTCTGGTCTCTGGGTAGTGAGATCTGGTGTCTACTTCTCCTGGATAATGATGAAAATCAGGATGTCCCAATTACACTCGTGCATGTTAAATAAGGACACCTGGGTTTAACTAATTCCCTAAAAATTAGTGGGAGCCGCGATAGCTCAGTGGTTAGTGAACTGGACTACTACGGACAAGGGGTAGGGTTCGATCCCAACCGACGGCTCTGGGTTCACCCAGCCTTAAATGGGTACCGGATTTTTTCTGGGAAAGTAAAGCAGCACGGGCGTAATACCGACCACATTACCCCAAAAATCATGTGCTGAAGGTCTGTAAAATATAGGGTCACTAACACCATATTTCCCTATACGCCACTTGGCGTGACGGGGGGTACTTTACTTTTTTTATGTTAAATAAGTCTTCTCAGTTTAAAGTCCAAAAGAGTTGGCCTAAAATGACAGCTAACCAGGCTAAAATTATTCAGCAAAACTACCCATGCCAAAGATGGGTGTGTCGGGCCAAAAGTTGCAGATATCATGGCCATGTCATAAAACTTGTAACACAAAGCATCCACACCCACTTGGGAGAGTACCCACTTGGGAGAGCACCCACTTGGGAGAGCACCCACTTGGGAGAGCACTAAGAAGAAGAGAATATTTGCCCAGGTAGAGGCATGCGACCTACTCTTCTTGATTGCCAAAGGTTATTTTATGTGCTCAAATGGAACACTGAATCTATAATTTATCATTCATATACTATATTACTAGACTTAATCTTTAGTCCAGGCTGGTGCCACAACAGTCGGGACATTCCCATATATACTCTGCTGCCCATTCCAGCAACCATTGAAGTGTTTATATATCGATTGTTCCTGTCCTGCATTGAACCAGTGGTGGGGAGTGTTCGACACTCCAACACTCCCCACTCCCCAAAAAAACACTCCCGACCACTGGTTCCTTGCTACCAGCTTTACCGCAGCATCGCAATTATTTGCCTATTCCCTGTCCTGCATTACTTGAACGTATTGTGTTCTTTTCCACTGAAGATGCTTTTGCCTTTTGTGCTGCCATGTTCCACTATTCCTTTGAAATACTAGTCATCCTCAATTTTGTTGTTATCATCCTGTGAGAGGTGTACTTTTAAAGCCCTCTTAATACCCCGCCTACCAGTCAGGTATCTCAATACCACAAACTCCTGCATGTCTGTATTCAGTTTAGACTGCTAACATGAGACATGCTGAGTAACCCACTCCCTGCAGAGTGTGTTCTTGTCAATCCTGCGAAGCATGGCTTTGTGAGTCAGTCAAGATAACCACTTCTGTTGTTGGTCTTTTAACCAGCCATTTGATAGCTTCTGTCACAGCCTCATATAATCTTATCTACCTTGAATAAGTTAGATCTTCTTTTCTTTGGCTGCATCTTAACAAATCAGTTATGTCTTGTCTGATGTCTATTTTAGTTAAACGACAAAGCAAAGTTTGCTTTTTACACATTTGATATAATTTTTAATCTTTTAGAACTTGATCAGAGGGTGGTGTGGTCAAGAGGTAAGATATCGGTCTTTGGACAGGAAGGTCGTGTGTTCAAATCCTGCCACAAAACTGGTGGTAATTTTTTTCTTTGAATCTGTGGTTTCATCTTGGCCTTATCCTGTCCTGTACACTCTATTGTGTAATCCAATGTCTGGCCTTCTCAGGTAATGGCGAAAAACGAGACGTTTGGTGTGCACTCTGCACATGCACACATTAAAGATTGACAAGATTATACAAAAAATGTCCACTGTCTGGGCAAAATTAATTAAAATTATAAATCTGTCCATGCCAAAGAAAGATATGTTGTGCTGAAGATGCTGATATCTTGGTTTGCCATGAACTAACAACACAATGCACCCATGCCCGCTGGTTTGTCATGAACTGGCAACACAATGCATCCATGCCTTCTGGTTTGCCATGAACTAACACAATGCACCCATTCCCACTGGTTTGCCATGAACTAACAACACAATGCACCCATGCCCGCTGGTTTGCCATGAACTACAACACAATGCACCCATGCCCGCTGGTTTGCCATGAACTAACAACACAATGCATACATGCCCGCTGGTTTGCCATGAACTAACAACACAATGCATACATGCCCGCTGGTTTGCCATGAACTAACAACACAATGCATACATGCCTGCTGGTTTGCCATGAACTAACAACACAATGCATACATGCCTGCTGGTTTGCCATGAACTAACAACACAATGCATACATGCCCGCTGGTTTGCCATGAACTAACAACACAATGCATACATGCCCGCTGGTTTGCCATGAACTAACGTCACAATGCATACATGCCTGCTGGTTTGCCATGAACTAACAACACAATGCACCCATGCCTGCTGGTTTGCCATGAACTAACAACACAATGCACCCATGCCCACTGGTTTGCCATGAACTAACAACACAATGCAACCATGCCCACTGGTTTGCCATGAATTGGCAACACAATGCAACCATGCCCACTCTGGTTTGCCATGAACTGGCAACACAATGCATCTATGCCCGCTTTACGGGTGAACGCTATAAAGAACTTGACCAAAAGCAATCTATCCAGCTAGTAGTGAGTAAAAAAAAGTAAAGAGCCCCTGTCACGCCAAGTAGCATATATGGAATATGGTGTTAGTGACCATACATTTTACAGACCTTCGGCACATGATATTTGGGGTAATGTGGTTGGTATTACGCCCGTGCCGCTTAATTTCCCAGAAAAAATCCAGTACCCATTTAAGGCTGGGTGAACCCGGAAGCCGTCGATTGGGATCGAACCCTGCCTCTTGTCCTTTGTAGTCCAGTTCACTAACCACTGAGCTATTGCGGCTCCCTGCTAGTAGTGAACCAAACCTTAATTGACAACTGCAGGATCTGTGGTAGCTATAATTTGCAGTGACTCCATAGAATGAAGGGTTGAATATTTTTAACGTGGAATTAGTCAGAAGAAAATTACCATTTGTTTCATTGAATGTTGATTTTTTATTTCAAGAGATAACAGTTGTTGATCAAAATAAGAACAATTTTGGAAAATTCAATTTGCTCTCCTTTAAACAAACCATCACACATTCTGTATTTTTGTTCATATTATTCTGGCTCGTAATAATTTTTATTTTAATAAGTTTAATTTTTGAGTGTTTAAAATTTGAGATGTTGCTTTATAATAACAATCTTTACTGTTACCTTGTTCAGGTTAAGAGCCTCAGATATTGCAGTCTTTGATCCAGTCATCAATAAACAGCACTTACTGGAGTGTCTAAAGAGGTTACTGTACTTATATCAGGTACTTCCAAGTTATTTTCTTGAAGATTTTATCGGACTAAAGACATAACAATGCTAGTGAAATAAATGAACTAATTACAGCTAATGTCTTAATCTTAGAGGAGAGAGCAGTCTTGGTGATTGGTTTAACTGGTCTGTCTACTGTGTCTGTCATTCTGTAACAGATTCTTGTAATTGTAAGGTATACTTGTATATTTTAAAATGTAAGGACTTCCTTACGCTATTTTGTAAGGTATTTACTACATTTAAAAAAACAGCTAAGGTATTCCATTCTTCTTCTTTCCTTCCTTATTTAGTTTTCTGTGCCAAGGACAGATTTCATTTGTGGTCTTTCACTCTTCTATTAACCTCTGCTGCTATTATCTTTCTAATATTCCATCAATCCATCTTTTTCTTGGTCAACCCTTGGGTCTGGTGTTCTCATAACGTTTATTAAAAGTTTATTGTGTTGTGTTTTGGTCTTTCTGTCCTATCATTTACAAGCCACTTTATCTGTTGTTTCTCTGTGTGTTCGATGGTGGGAATTATTCCTAGCTTTTTTCTCAGTTCTTCATTTCTGATCTTATCTCTCAGACTGTTTCCTGTCATTGGTCTAACTCATTTCATCTAGGTAGTATTGGTAATTTTTTTTATTGTTCTTGAGTCTAGAGTCCAAGTCTGGCATTGGTAGCACAACTTTTGGATGAAGACTGTGTTGTTGAGTGCCTGTTTTGCCTCTATGGTTTTTTTCCTTGTTGGGCAGCAATGGTGATAGCTGTCCAATGGTTTGACAAACTTTATTGCAGTTTCTTAAGTCAATTTCTGCTGCTTGTAAATTGTCTATTTGTCACTAGACTTTCAAGGTATTTAAATTCTTCCACTTGTTTTAATTTTCTACCATCTATCATTATGTTGATGTTCTTTTTTCCTTTTGCTCTGTTCATGGCTTCTGTCTTGTTGGTGTTGATTGTCATGTTATATTGAGTGCATGTACTGGTAAGTCTATTTACATTTTCTTGTAAGTCTTTTATTTTTCTATGTTTTAGTGTGTGATTGTCTGCAAATAGGAACTTGCTATTATTCTTTCATCATCATCATCGAGTGCCTTCTCCGCAACGAAGGTTGGCTACCATGGATCGCCATTCTACTCTGTTTCTTGCTTTGATGGTGTAGGCTGTCATAGATTGACTTGTCCATCCTTTGATGTTACTCGTTGCTTTTTATCGACCCAACGGATAAGATTTCAGGGACAAAATTTTTCATTGTTTTAAGAATCAATCTACATATTTATATTTATCTAACATATAACATATTATATATGAATTTTTAGATAATTGAACAAGGTATTAGATTTCACCAGTATCAAGATGATACAAGACATGTAAAATGAATATGGTTTGATGACGTTCACAATAATCAAACTGAGCGTGGCGCACTATGCGGCGAAACGTACACTGCCGAAATCAGCATGGCGCACAGTGAGGGAAAACGTACGGAAAGAGTTAAAGCATAGAATCACACTTTGTAGATTGATGTCAGACTAGTTATGCCATAGGTCATCAGAGCTGGCTCGTGCCATATTGAAATTACTTATACACTTTTTTGACAGGTAACACCAGGTTTTCACAAGAACAGACCAGAGTTTGAGTGTGTGTACTTGCTGAGTAATCTTGGAGACACGAGTGCTTTGACCCACTTTTTAGATCTCAATCCTGAAATAAGGTAGTTTCTATTTTTATTAACCCTTAGTGGACGAATAAGCAAAACCAAAACTTTATGAGCTCTTTTTTTTCAACATAAATTTTCACACATGATAGTTGTGACAAATTTAATTATATATCAGTTATTTAAAATTTGTTATTCTATTTATATCATGTTGGATCATTTGCCAGTGTTTTTTTTTTTTTTTACACCCGTCAGGCCAAGTGGCGTATAAGGAAATATGGTGTTAGTGACTCTATATTTTACAGACCTTCAACACATGATTTTTGGGGTAATGTGGTCGGTATTACGCCCGTGCTGCTTCACTTTCCCAGAAAAAAATCCGGTACCCATTTAAGGCTGGGTGAACCCGGAAGCCGTCAGTTAGGATTGAACCCTACCCCTTGTCCTTTGTAGTCCAGTTGACTAACCACTGAGCTATCGCGGTTCCGGCCAGTATGTGGTAAGTCATAGAAGTGGTCGGTCATAAGACCAGCCTCGGTGGATGAGTGATTAGTGTGCTCGCTTTTTGATCAGAACGGTCCAGGCTCGATCCCCAGAAGTGGCTGAATTTTGTTCAGACTGACAAGGCTCCGGGGTTCACCCAGCCTCTAAAAATGAGTACCAGTGATTTTTCTGTGAAGTAAAGGTGACCTGGCGTGATACCGACTATATCACCCAAAAAATGTGCTGCAATCATAGAAAAATATGGTCACTAACCCCATATTCCCCATACGCCTAGAAAGGCATGGAGGGAACCTTTACTTTACATAAGACCAGGACCACTGCAGCAACAGCAACATGAAATGGCTAATCATCCACTGTGGTTAACATTGTCTTCTGACACAGTGTCCCAAAATGTTGAGCTCTCTAAGCTTATTTTTGGAAGAAAGGGAATCCTATTTCTATCTATCTATTGTCCTTTCGAGCCCAAGACGGCACATAGGGCAGAACCACAATCTCAAATACAGAAACCCTGCGTGCCAAATTGGCACATATTGCAGAGATCACTGCTTCTAGAATCCTATTTAGCTAATGTTAAAAAGAATAAATTTCAAAAAAGATTATAATTACATACTCTCTTCTCCTCTTCTTAGCATTCACCTGTTAAGGGGGTGTGGATGTGTTCTGTTGTAAAGCAGTGATATCTGCATCTTTCAGTCCTTGACACATCTGTCTTTGGCTTGTGTACATTTTACTTAACAATGTTTGCCCAGGCAATGACCATAATTTGCATATTCTTTTTTACTTGTAACTGCCATTGACTTCTTTAACTCTTTCTGTACGTTTCGCCGCATAGTGCGCCACGTTCAATTTGATTAGTGTTAACGCCATCAAACCATATTCTTTTTACATGTCTTGTATCATCTTGATATTGGTGAAGTCTAATACCTTGTTCATCAATTATCTAAAAATTCATATATAATATGTTATATGCTAGATAAATATAAATATGTAGATTGATTCTTAAAACCATGACAAATTTTGTCTCTGAGATCTCTTCCATTGCATCGATAAAAAGCGTTCGTACGGAAAGAGTTAATGTATGCAAAAGCACACAGGATCTCCTGTTTTTTAGCTGTTATTCAAGTCATGCAGCATAAAAATAAACAGGACAAATCTGAAACAAGTGCAACAAGTCAAATACTTGGGCATAATAATAACATCAGATGTAAGATGCACCACAGAAATAAAAAGCAGCAATAGCTCAGGCCAAAATAGCATTTCAGAAAATGAAAAATATCTTATGCAACAAATCTATGTCAATAGAAGTGAGAAAGAGAGTTCATCGGTGCTATATAGAACCAATTCTGACCTATGGAAGCGAATCATGGACAGTAGACAAACAAATGAAAAGAGATTAGAGGCCACAGAGATGGGATTTCTCAGAAGAATGTTGAAAGTTACCTGGACAGCTAAAAAGACCAATGAAGAAATTCTCAAAGAGGCCAACACAAAAAGAGAACTCCTAAAAAACATCAGAAAGAAACAATCAACAATTTTTGGAGACATCATGAGCAGAGGAAAATTGAAATTCTTGGTTACAACTGACAAAATAAAAGGAAAGGGAGATCATGGACAGCAAAGAGAGAAAATACTTGATAGCTTTATGTCATGGCATGGAAAACAGTCAACAACAGAACTGATACAATGTACTGTAGATAGAAGATTGTAGAAGGACAGGATCGCCTACGTCAACCGATATGGCACATGATAATTGATGATGATTCAGGGGGGGGGGGGGCTAGACTTGGAATCTAACTAACCAGAGGAAGGTAAAGCCATGAAGAAACCATGGATTCAAACTCAGCACCCTCATGTTCAAAGGCTGATGTTTTTTTCGTGTAGAACACCAAGGCCCCTAATTACATAATTACATAAAAATGTACACTGGAAGTGTTTTAATGAGCAGACCTGAAATTGTTTCCAGTGTAACAGAAGAGAAAGTTATAGTTAGTTGAAGGCCCCGGTATCACTGCATACGAATTAAAATCCATAATTACTCAACCGCCCGTGCCAGTGGAATCATCTGAATTAAAGCCCATCTCATTGAAGGGTCCAAACAAAGAAAGGCAGCTGCAGTCCCCATCATAGCAGTCTCAGCACACGCCAAAAGACATAAGGCTAAGCGGCACCGAAAGTGAATGCAGCTGAACTGTCCTTCGTCATACGATATCATCATTCATCATAAGCAATCAGAATATCAAAACATCATCCAGATGAAAAACACAGCTCACGGCGCGCACAGAACATTAAATTCATTAGCTCCGGCAGCAAGCTGGTAACAGATGAGATGTCATTTTGTAAGGATGAAGTAATGAGAGTCAAACTTGGCTTGATTAACTGGAAATTTTGCCACATTGTTTACACAGGCCATTGACTCTCATATCCTGGAAGTTGATCTGGTGACTGCAGTGGTTTTCTTGATTCCCAGGTTCCGCTGGATAGTTTGAAGCTTGTCCACTCTGGAGATGTGGCTTTGCTAGGTCTTCAATATCAACAGACCACCACTACTGCAGGGACTATCCAATCTTAGAGGAGTCACAGCCAAATAAATTTGATAAACTATGCAAAGCAGAGCTAAAAAGAAACTTAACCGAACTTTCTGAAATGGGGGGAATGGCCATCAAATGAAACAAAAATGTAGGACATGATAGAATCGACACAAAGGTATATGACATGATAGAAGGTCCTCCCACATGTAGATATATGACAGAGATATGTGACTAAATAGAAAGTCCTCCTACACAAAGATATAAGACACATATATACATTTATAGGAGGGGACCTTTACTTTTATATGAGGGACCTTTACTTTTGTATGAGGGGACCTTTACTTTAGTGTGAGGGGACCTTTACTTTATTATGAGGGGACCTTTAGTATGAAGGGGCTTTTACTTTTGTATGAGGGGACCTTTGCGTTTGTATGAGGGGACCTTTAGTATGAAGGGGCTTTTACTTTTGTATGAGGGGACCTTTGCGTTTGTATGAGAGGAGCTTTAATTTATATGCCTAAACTGCCTTGGCTCATGAACATGTTCCCTTGTTCAGTTCCCCAGCTTTTGTGCAGGGTTATCTCTGGGGATTTTTTTTTTAAACAGAGGGCAGCTATTGTTTTTTTGATTGTGTCAAGAAAATATTTTCTAACAACAGAAACAATCAAGTTATACGACAGTGTTACGACATCAGCATCTCCTACGTACTGAGGAACTACACTCGAGCTCTATATTTGATCTCAAGGCTTCCATGTGCAATGTGCCTCTGTGCTGTCAATCCTTATATGGAAACGCTGAGAATGTGAGTGGCTTTGTTGAAAGGTTTCAACTAGTCGAATAGTTAATTAATTCTAAGTTTAAAGTTACAAATAGAAGTTGTTGCACAAGTAGTATTCAGGTTTAATCTATCAAATATTACAGCACTCTACTACTACATTTTTTATTGATATTTGTTATGATGTACTTCAACTCAACACCACCGTGCAAACAGGACAAATTTAAAACAAATTTTGCACATCAAATACTTGGGCACAATAATAATAACATCAAATGGACGATGCACCACAGAAATAAAAAGCAGAATAATGCAGGCCAAAATAGCATTTCAGAAAATGAAAAAAAAGTTTTGTGCTACAAGTCTATGTCAATAGAAGTGAGAAAGAGAGTTCGTCTGTGCTATATATAGCCAATTCTGACCTATAGAAGCGAATCAAAGACAATAGACAAATAAATGAAAAGACGATTAGAGGCCCCAGAGGTGGAATTTCTCAGTAGAAAATTGAGTTCCCTGGGCAGCTAGAAAGACCAACGAAGAAATTCTCAAAGAGGTCAACACATAAAGGGAGCTCCTAAGAAACATCAGAAAGAAACTATCATTTTTATAGCACATCATGAGAAGAGGAAAATTGGAATACTTGGTTACAACTGGTAAAATACAGGGAAAGAGAGATCGTGGATGACAAAGAGAGAAGATTAACATTATAGCTTGGTGTCATGGCATGGAAAACAGTCAACAACAGAATTGATACGATTCACTGTGGATAGAAGATTGTTGAAGGACATGATCGCCTCTCTGGTATGGCACATGATGATAATAGTGTACCTGATAAAGGCTTTTGCCGAAACCTAGTTTGTCTAGTCTCTCCTGATTTAGCTGTATAATACCATTTTATATTATTTTACATACTAAAATAAGTGATTCATTTCACTATGTTCAGTTATCAGTAAAATTATATCACAAAGAGAAAAATGTCAACAAAGAAAGGTTAACAAATAATAGAACCTGCTAAATGAAAGATTCAGTCACAATTTATCCAGCTTTATTGCATCTGTGCTGAGATGAAAAGATCCTAAATTTCTCTCCCTGTTAATTCCTTTCTTAGGTATCTATATTTTGGCATGATAGGCCTTCTTGATTCATGGCATGAGTCAGCCGTGACACCCACTCTCTTGAACTATGAAACTTACAGAATAGCTTGGTAGATGTTCTAGTAGAAAGTAAAGATTTTGATGTCTTACAATAATCTTACTAGTAGTCCTATCAATTTATGTCATACTATTTTTCATCTTCTTCTATCCTTCCTCCATTGCCGTTGGCATTGAGGGGAGATACAATTTGCAATTCTTTGCTCTTCTGTTGGCCTCTTCTGGTGTTATCCCTCCTAGTGACTCTAGTATTCCCTTTATCCATCTCTTTCTCGGTCATCCTCTTAATCTGGCATTTTCGTAGCGTTTGTTTATGGCTCTTTAAGAGTCATTGTTAGTTCTTTTTGTCTTGTTATGTGGCCGAACCATTTTATATGTTGTTTCTTTATGTATTCGATGGCTGGTTCAATTTCGAGTTTCTTCCTCAGGTCGGTGTTTCTTACTCTGTCCCTTAAGCTGTTTCCTGTCATTCTTCTGACACATTTCATTTTGGTGGTCGTTATATTTCTTATTGTCATACTATTCATTATGTAAATTAAATGCTTTGAAAACAGATATCTATGTAGGATCTCAAACATAAATTGGAAAGAATAAATTTCAAATGAACAGATAAGAGACAAATCTAGACAAGAAGACATGTCGAGTTTTATAACAAGGCATTGGTCATGTGATGAGAATGAATGAAGAAATTGTTTTAAGATTTCGTTTGTTTTCGTTTCTTTCCATCCATTTCTACCTATTCTTCTATATATCCACATTTCAAAGGCTTCAAATTTCTGTTGTTTTCTTGTCTAATGACCATGTTTCTGCACCTTGTAAGAATGTTGAGAAGATATAACATTTTGCTATTCTTAGTTTTAGCCCTGGTGTTATTTGTTTTGATGTTAGTATATTTTTCATGACATTAACATTTTTTAAATAGGTCTTTGGAATTTATGGACAGCCCTTGTACAAGAATTCTTCTAAAATGCATATTTTTTCAATTGCTGTCATTCATGTTTTGGGCCATATAAAATTACCAGTTTTATATTTTATTTTAAAGTCTAACATTTTAAATCATTTTTGGTTTCTCTATATATGTGTATTGTAAGGGGCTGGGTGGTCTAGAGGTAGTCGACATCTGGATAGGAAGGTCCCCATGTGCACTCTAGCACACGTTAACCCTACAATACTATACTGTCGTAAAAATTACCACCTCAAAATACACATTCTAGAAATATTTTCAGTCTGCTGTGGGCAAACATTCATCCCCTCCCTATACCTTCCTAATTAATACTTCCAGTGACCCCTGAGTGTTGGATTTGTTTCCTTTCATGTTGGATTTGTTTCCTTTCATTTTGGATTTATTTCCTTTCATGTTGGATTTATTTCCTTTCATGTTGGATTTGTTTCCTTTCATTTTGGATTTGTTTCCTTTCATGTTGGATTTGTTTCCTTTCATGTTGGATTTGTTTCCTTTCATGTTGGATTTGTTTCCTTTCATTTTGGATTTGTTTCCTTTCATTTTGGATTTGTTTCCTTTCATGTTGGATTTGTTTCCTTTCATGTTGGATTTGTTTCCTTTCATGTTGGATTTATTTTTCAAGTACACCGTAAAAAGCATGACAGTTTCATAGATAAGGGGCTGTTTGTTTTTTTTAAATATATTTTTGCTTTTTTTTTCAAGAAATTCAGTTTTGTTCATTTTCCATTTCTTATGACGGGGGAAATCACCTCAGCAGTCGGTGAGACTTCAAACAAACCTTTGTTAAACAGGATAAGCAGTAAATAACACTTTGAGGAAGCCGAACGTATGGCTGGATTGACAGACTGACTGTGGCGTGTAAATAGACAATGTAACACCTCTGGTAGTCACCGCACCCTGCGCTCAAATTTCAGACCGTGAATCTAACATAACCCAGGAAGTAATTACAGCATCCGATTCCCATGTGTCTGCTTAGGTAAACACACAGTTGTGTAGTAAAAGTTCTAAGAAAATCTTATTTTCCTAATTCCATATGCAACAATTAAGTGGTAGTAATTTTTATGATGGTATCATGAAAACTGGGGTTAAACAAGGATGTTTTTATTGCCCTTGTTATTTGGAGTTGTTATGGACTTCATAATGAAGAAATGCTGCACTGGTAATAAAGGCATCGAATGGATACAAGGAGACCATTTGGAGGACCTCGACTTTGCTGATGACATAGTTCTCATCAGCAGTCAGATAAAAACGATGCAGGAAAACACAAATAAACTATCATCAATGGCCAGCAAAATTGGCCTTGAGATCAATCATGAAAAGACTAAAGTCATGAAAAGTTTAATTCCAACAGATGACAAAATATACATGGAAAACAAACCAATGGAAGAGATCGATCACTTTATCTATCTTGGAAGTCACCTTGATCGAAAAGGGGGATACAAGCAAAGAAATTAGAATCAGAATAGCTAAAGCAGCAATGTCTTTCAGAAGCCTTGAAAAGTTGTGGAAATCAAAACTCATCAGCACAAACACAAAACTTAGACTATTCAAATCAAATGTACTATCAACCCTTACGTATGCGTGTGAAAGCTGGAAAACAACAAGAGATATAGATACAAAGTTGAACGCATTCGAAAATAAATGTCTAAGGAAAATACTTGGTATAGCGTGGAACGAATTCAAAACAAATGAGGAAATTAGAGAAATCGCCAATCAACCACTAATATCTTTCTGTCTATTGACCTTTCGAGCCGTAACCGGCCCATAGGGCGTAGACCAAGATACACCTTCTCCTATATGAATTTTTTGTTCTAACAGTTTTCTTTTAAAGATATTTTATCAAATCTCGCCATCTGTCTCTGTTCTGTGCAAGCAGTTCTATCTCATTGAGGGAGCTGGATCCTGCTGCTCTTGCCTCTCTCATCAATGTTCTTCTCAGTGTCTCCCTGGGTCTTCCTCTTTTTCTTTTACCTGTTGTTTCCCATATGAGGGCTTGCTTTGCTATTCGGTTATTATCTCTTCTCATCACATGTCCAACATATGACCATCGTCTTTTCTTTATTACTGAAGATATTAGTGGTTGATTGGCGATTTCTCTAATTTCCTCATTTGTTTTGAATTCGTTCCATGCTATACCAAGTATTTTCCTTAGACATATCATAGATATATAGAGATATAGATAATCCTAATGTAGTATTTATATTATAAATCAGTTATAGTTTCTGAGTAACCCAAGTGCTAAAATAGATAGTACAGTCAATCATTTGTCAAGAGGCGAAGGTGCTCCTCACAGCAGTAGAGCTGGAGGTTTTCAGCAACCCATGGCTGATGGTTTGCACCAGGATCGGAGAACCAGAAGCATCCAGACCCTGCTCTACCTCTCTGTGGTGCCTCCAGCAACAGACTAACCTGTCTAATCTGGCCAAGCAAGTAGTGATTGAAGAGGGAAGACAACCTGGTACTCAGAATTGTCGTGCTGAAGTCAAATATGTGGGGCCGAAAGGCGCAAGTATCACAGTTATACTGCAAACCACAACACAACATAGACAAGCCCACTTAACATCCCTTTAAGGGCAGATGACGATGAGGTGTACTCCTTTAGTCATCGGGCGAATGCAAGCACGCAATCATTTGTCAATCAGTCAGGCATTTGAAGATTCAGCTTCTAGATGTATCAGTTTTATTTAATTTGACACAACCTAAAAGTTCCTAAAAATGGGTACCTGATTTCCACATGAAAAGTTTGACTGGCCTGACAGGATTGTGAGTAGATTCTTCTTTTTAAAAAATTTTTTTTTTTTAAATGTAAGTCTTATTTTGATATTCCAAATGTTTTATATCAATCTACCTTATTTCTTCCTTCCAAAGAAACTACCTGCAAATTCTGTCTGCAGGCTACAGTGTCAAGAACTGTAGGTTTCCCATATCGAAACTGAAGCAGCTCCTTTCCCTTGACTCAGATGATGAAACAGTTAGCCTGTGTTCACGGTGTACTCTTACAGACTTGTTTGATAACACGTCCACGGATTATGTCTGCTTCAACAAAACTGCATTTTCACATCCTAAAGAATCTAAAGTAAGTTGTTCATTTCCAATGGGTGGTTAGGGTTACTAGACAACAAAATAAAAGCTGGACATTTCATCTTAAGAGTGGGACATTTCATCTTAAAAACGGGACATTTAATATTTTAAAGCTGGGTATTTAATCTTAAAAACAGGATATTTAATCTTTAAGAGCAGAACATTTCATCTTAAAACCAGGATATTTAATCTTTAAGAGCAGAACATTTCATCTTAAAAACAGGTTATTTAATCTTTAAGAGCAGGACATTTCATCTTTAAAATGGGACATTTCATCTTGAAAAGCAGGACATATTGTCTAAACAAAAGAACATTCTATCTTAAAAAGCAGGACATAAAAAGCAGGAGTCAACCTTCAACAGCAAGTCATTTTATCTAAATAAGGAGATGTTACCTTAAAAAGCAGGACATATTGCCTAAAAAAAAAAAGAAGAAGAAGAAGAAAATAAAGACAATTTACTCTAAAAGCATGTCATAAGATAAAAGACACAGGTAAAAGGAGACGAGGAAACGGACCACGACCACATTCTGCCGCCGGTTCTCTATCCAATATTGGCAGATTCAGCCTTACAAAACAGCATGATACTAATATTTAGCCAAACTACTGACTTATCATGGGTGTCCGGTTAGCGCAATCGATAGGCGGTTGGCTTACCACGGCAACAGCCGGGGTTCGTTCCCTGGCAAGGACACCTGGGTTTTACAAATTCCCTAAAAATTAGTGGGAGCCGCGATAGCTCAGTGGTTAGTGAACTGGACTACTACGGACAAGGGGTAGGGTTCGATCCCAACCGACGGCTCCGGGTTCACCCAGCCTTAAATGGGTACCGGATTTTTTCTGGGAAAGTAAAGCAGCACGGGCGTAATACCGACCACATTACCCCAAAAATCATGTGCTGAAGGTCTGTAAAATATAGGGTCACTAACACCATATTTCCCTATACGCCACTTGGCGTGACGGGGGGTAAAAAAAAAAAAAAAACTGACTTATCATGATTGTTTGCTATAACTGTTTAAGTGGACTTTACTATGTTTACAAAATGTTAATTTTGCTATTGATCAACATGGCTTTGGGATGGCTGTGGAACTCGATAGCCTAGTTGGGAAATCCACCCAACTGGGCTGCCGACTTTCAGACAACCTGTGTTTGATTCCCACTGGAAGCAGTGTGAATTGTGCTCGTAGTTGGAAAAACAAATATCCCCATGGTTGACCCAGCCGCTGGCAGAAATTGGTACCAGGGTATTACTCTGGGAAGGTGAGGAATGCCACCTCTCATCGTGAGTTTCGATGCTTGAAGCGACACTATCCAGAAGTCTCAGAACACTTCTTGATAGGTGACTGAGCACATATGAGTGAAAACTTACGTGCTTAGATCCAGTTCAAGTCTCGTCCTTTACCTTTATGGCTTTGGGATTTGCCTATATTTTTAAACACAAAAAGTGTTGGAGAATTTTTCCTTGCCAATAAAGTGCCCTGATGTGACAGTAACTGTATCTTCCTTAAATATGTTGATGGTCATGGAAAACTGTGAGCACCAGTATCATATTACTCAAAAACATTGGGGTTGAGTGATCTAGTGGTAGGACGTCAGCCTCTGGACACGAAGGTTCCAGGTTTGATTCCCACTACAGTTCTTCTTCTTCTACCTTTTTAGCTCCCAGTGGAGCATAGGTCTTCAACAAACACTTTCCAAGTCGTTCTGTTTTTTGCCATTCTTTTAAGATCATTCCATGTCTTCCCCATCATCTTCATCTCTGCTTCTATCTGTCTTCTCCAAGAGTTCCTTGGTCTCCCTCTTTGTCTTTTCCCCTGGGGATTCCAAAAAAGGGCCTGTTGTGTAATACTCTCAGTTGGCTTCCATAGTGTCCTATCGTCTTCGCTGTATCTCTTTACTATCCACTACAGGTGGTTGAACATTTTTTGTTCAAATCAAATCCATTATCTCCCCTAGGTAGTTTGATCAGATGTCAAGCCCTCTTGAATAATAATGAAAAACAGCAGGTCCAGTGTAAAGGTAAAGTACGAGACTTGAATCAGTGTCTTAGCACGCGAGTTTTCACCCATAGGTGCTCGGCCGCCTATCCAAAAGTGTTAGGAGACTTCTGGTTAGTGTCGCTTCAAGCATCAAAATTTACAATGCAAGGCAGCATTCCTCACCTTCCCAGAGTAATACCCTGCTACCCATTTCTGCCAGTGGCTGGGTCGAACGCAGGGGTATTTGTTTTCAAACCACGAGTACAATTCACACTGCTTCCAGCAGGAATCAAACATGGGTTGTACAAACGTCGGTAGCTCAGTCGGATGATTTTCCCAACCAGGCTACCACGCGTCCTCCCCTCACAGTTCAGTGTGCATACAGCATATGTTAAAAACCCGTGGCATTTGGTAATCGATAAGAATAACCCAAAAAATAGTCAATGCCCAGGAAAAATTAATAGGTAAAATCTACCCACAACATGAAAACAACTTTCAACGATAAAAATGACAGTACCTCTGTAGTCTGAGAATATCTGCATGTGTGGTGAGGGATACCTGAGCACATGGCAGCTGGTGTGAAAAATAGGAAAAAAGTGACACACAAAATTCACTCACTTGGGACTCACTAGATATAAAGCTGGCAACCATAAATAAACTCACGGACATCAAGGGAACAGGCAAATAAATGCATTGCTGCTGTAAAGCTGGTAGCGACAGTGGTTAGGGATGACACTTTCTCCCCATATATATATATATGGTATATGCAGTGGTGCACACATATATTCTAGTGTGTGTGAAGCACAGTCTCCCGTATGCAGTACCCATTTATAGGAGTTGTGATCTTTATACACTGACTGGTGTTGTTGGTTCTTATCAATATTCTGACATATTCATCTCTTTCAACGTCTATCTATCTTTCGTTCACCTGAAGTATTGTCTATATCTGCAATGTCGTTTCCTGTATAAATTTTACTGTCTTTTGTAATTCTTGCAGTGGCCCATATAGTTTTGTCTGTAGTGTTGTATCTATGGGGCAATGGATTTTCCTCAGTCTACTATATTCTGTGCAATCTTGAAGTATGTGTTCAGCAGTCTGGGGTGCCTGTCCACATGTACAAGTAGTTGATGTGCCGATCTTGAATTTTGTATACATGTGACTATGGAGTCGATTGTGTCCTGTTCTGAGGCGTATGATGATAACTTATTCATATCTATCTTTCAACATCAAGATTTTAGTACCACTGCACTTACTAATTGTACTATTTTCTCCTATCTAATTCTTTCAGTGGTACTGCACTCCCTTTTTACTATATAGTTGGTTAAATTCCTTATGATTTCTTTTTACGTGTGATGTGTTGATAAGTTTAGCTACTGTTGTCTGTCCACACCTTTATCTTTCATGGCGGTCTGACACATAATATACAAAACCCTGTTGAGCCGGTGTCTGTACCCAGCCCCTGTTCTTTATCCTTGCACATGGTTACAGCATCTGACCCTCTCTTTCTGTCATCTTATCTCTCCTTATTGGCCACCCTTGCCAGATTTTTTTGTCTTATCACATGGCCTGATCCCTATCTCCATCTCTTCCTCTCACATTTCCCACATTCTGACAGAACACCAAACCAATCTGTGGTTTCATAAGGAGGTTCAGCTAAGTGACTCATTTTTTTAATGCTTTTTTTACATTCCTCTTTCTCTGCTATAAAAGTTGTGTAGTATATTCTCCTTACATATTTTCTTATTGTTTTATTTCTTCCTTTATTGTAGTATTAGTTTTATTACTCTAGAACATGTAGTAAAGTTATATATAAACAGAATACAATGCATTTATGCCCACTAAATGCCCTCTTAAGGGCAGATGAACTATTCATTCCTTTAGTAGACATTGGGTGAATGCCAGAAAGAAGAATATTCCCTTTATTTCTTTAGCCAAGATTTTCAGCTCTCACAGAAACAATTAAAGATATATGATATATCATCATCAGGCTGCATTTCCTTTGTAGAAAGTTGCATTCACCACAGCCCGTTTGAAAGAATTGTCTCTAGCCAGATCTCCTACATAATGTTGTATTCATCACAGCGCGTTTGAAAGAATCTCTGTCTTTTACCAGATCTCCCCATTCTGTTGTGTTCAAGGTCTCCTTGATGTCTTGAAACCTCCTTCTTCTTGGTCTGCCCCTGATGCATCACCCAGGAACCATGTCTTCCATTATTGTTCTTTCCAACCCGCTGTCTTGGCCATAGTATTTTAATTTCCTCTGTAGAATGGTGTTTATAAGCCATTTCTTTTTAATGTTTTAATCTCTTAATGTCTTCATTGTTCTTTTTCATTATCCAGTGTATCTTAATGATTTTTCTGTAGCATTTTATTTTGAATGAATCGATTTTCTTCCTTGCTGTTTGTGAGATTGTCCATGATTCATACCCATATGTTGCTGTCGGGAAGATACATGTCCTCAGAAATGTTAATTTCTTGCTGCTATTGTGCTATAAGTTCTTCGTGGCGTTTAGTTTTTGTGTTGCTATTGCTAATCTATCTTATTGTTTGTTCACCTAATTATTGACTATATCTCTCATGTCATTTCCTGTATAAATTTTACTGTCTTTTGTAATTCTTGCAGTGGCACATATAGTTTTGTCCGTAGTGTTCTATGGGCCAATGGATTTTCCTTAGTTTTACTATATTCAGTACAGTCTTGAAGTATGTGTTCAGCAGTTGGGGCGCCTGTCCTCATGTACATGTAGTTGAGGTGCCGATCTTAAATTTTGTATACATGTAACTGTGGAATCGATTGTGTCCTGTTCTGAGGCGTATAATAACTTGTTCCCATCTATTCATATTATGAAAGGCATCCTGATTTGGGGCTTGTGGTCTTCTAATTGATTTGATTATCTGTTTCTTATGATGGTATGTAACTGGTGCATCGTTGTGTGCCTGTTGCCCCTTCCTTTGCCATCTATCTGCTCTCTCGTTTCTTGGTATTCCACAGTGAGATGGGATCCACTGCAAGGCGACCCTCTGGTGCTTGCAGAGTTCAGTCAATGAGGTCTGCAGATGTGGCAATTTTCTGGATTGTAGTGCCTGGAGTGCTGATCTTGCATCTGTCATAAACACTACAGACTGTGGACTAAGATTACTGTTCAGCAACTTTTCTATTGCCAACTTTATGGCTTGGATTTCTGCAGTGTAATTGTGAAATATATTCTCTGTTGTTATTTTATTCATATCCCTAGTGTTATTTGGGTAATCTATGTATGTTTCTACTCCCCCATTCCTTACTGCATTCTGTGCTGATCCATCTGTATACACATGAACACCATAGATCTTGTGGATATTCTTCATCCAAGAAACTGAGTGATAGTTTTACACTAGACTATTCTGTTCCTCCTCGTCAAGTATTCCTTTCACTTGTGTCCATATTTGTATCAATAGCTACTGCTAATCTTCATTTGATCTCTTTCTGGCAGGCTCTATTGTTAGTTACTACAGATCCGAGATATTTGAGAAATATATATTTAATATTATAAGCTTTGCTTTTATGCACATATTGGATTGAAAGTTGCAAGAGCCATAAATATATTTCCTTCAATCTCACTGTAACTGTGGGATGACTTTTATGTTGCTCATTTCTGTTTACAGGCTCCCTCATCGCTGCCGGTGTTAGACAAGATGCTTAAGCAGGCCTCATTACCAGCTCTTTTACTGGGAAGTCACAGTGGGCGCTGTGGAGTTATAGTCCCTGACAAAGTAATGAGAGGTGTAGGCAGGGGACGAGGAAGAGGACGGACACAATAATGGCAATATCGTCCTGTGGATAGTTGGTTCAAAGACTGACTCTGAAGTTGTCCGACCTTGTCATAATTGTCATTTGAGTGTCATGACTTATCATGCACCTTTACTTGCTTTCCACATCCACGTGGTGGTGGATATCACACTGTCTTTGATGAGGATTTTTTTTAAAAAGTGACAGTTAATATATTAAGCTTTGATGGGGAACTGCCTATAACAAGAGATAATCTGTCAATGACAAAAAGTTAGCAAAAAACTGAATGACAATAATAAAGTCTGTGACAGACTTCTGACATATACACAAAGAAGAAAGTTTAAAAAGTAGGACAATGTGTTGGCCATATGATGAGAAGAGATGAGACAATCTCAAAGCATGCCCTTAAATTGCAACCAGAGGGTTAAAGGAAAAATAGGCTGACTTAAAGAAACACTAAAAAGAATTCTGAGGCAAGAAACAACAGGCATCATCTCTCTAGCTAAGGTTGAGCGGCTCGCCCAGAACAGGGACATGTGATGAGATACAATGCGGGTTCCTGTGTAAAGTCTGACACTTAACACTTTCCGTGCGTTTCGCCGCACAGTACGTCACTCTCAATTTAATTAGTGTACAGTGTTATCAAACCATATTCTTTTTACATATCTTTTATCGTCTTGGTCATGGTGAAATCTAATACCTTGTTCAGTTATAATAATTCATATATATAAAATGTTATGTGTTATATAAATATGTAGATTGATTCTTAAAATCATGACATCAATTGTATCTCTGAAATCTCTTCCGTTGCGTTGATAAAAAAGCTTCCGTACTGAAAGAGTTAATAGCAAAGATTATTGACATAGAAAGCCTAGAATTTGTGCCATATTTAGTCTTTGGCTCATAAGGACATTAGAAATAGAATAGAGAATGTTTTGTGTCATCATATTTTTAATTGGTTTCTTATATTGGTCACGGTTTTTAAATTTAGCGACGTCTTTTCTTCTTCATCTGCACTGTTGAGTTTATGAGAGAGATAGCTTGTGAACTACTTGTTTCTTGATCGACTTCCTCTGTTGTTGTTACATTTCCATATGTGGCCTTTTAAAATCAAATTTACAGCAGGTTGAGGTCAGTCTTCTACATACTGTTCATATGGCATGGGATCCTTGTCATTTGAATGGAATTTTCTATTTAAAAATAGACATATGCCATAACAACAATTTTTATATTTGATGGGAAACAGAACAGTTGGGTGACTTTCAGTATTTTCTTTCTTCTTAAAATGAATCTACACATAACATTTTACATATTCGTTTGTATCATTGCTGGACAGCAAGTCAACGAGTATCAACTTTGCTACACATTTTATCGTTCAACCTTAATGAGAGATCTCAGTTTACAATAGGATTATTGCATGTGTGTAAGTATTTCTAATCACTCATTTGTAAGATATGATCTCATATAATGCGAAAAAAAAGTAATAAATTTTCAAGAAATTTGTAGCTTTGAAATTTCCTCGGTTGTCGCTGACATCAAAAACAACTTTTTGTAACTTGGGAAACTCAGCAAATAACACTATGAGGTAGCCGAACATACCAATAGACATTGTAACACATCCAGAACATGAGGTCCCTAACTCAGGCCTTAAATCAACCTGAGCCAGGAATTACAAGTCTGTGTGCCCCATCTAGTGTGAACACAGGGGCTGTGTTTCAAAGGTTCAAGAAAGAATACTATTTCTTGAGCACCTAATGTTACATTAAAGTGGTAGTAATTTTCACTATGGTATCATAAACACATCAGTCACAGATTGATATCGTAATTAAGGGTCATGTGTATAATATATTGCCAGAGTATTACCAGGGCCTCATAATGAGGGAGGTAAAAAATAGTGACCTGCAAGGCATGTCGTAAGAGGCGACTAAGGAGCTTGATTGATTGATTGCTTGACAAGCTGTCATTGTAAAAAGTATTGTTATGGAAACAGAGCCATAGATTTTAGAAGTAGTGATCTCTGCAATATGTGCCATTTTGGCACACAAGGTTTCTGTTTTTGAGATTGTGGTTCTGTTCTGTCTTTGGCTCAAATGGACAATAGATAGATAAATAGTATAATACATATGTGTGTGAACTATTAAGTTTCTGAGTTGTTGTTACTTATTTGTTCTTGCTAAAAAAAATAGTTCTAATATATTACAAAAATAACTAGCTCTGCTCATTATTAATTCATATCTTGCGCAATGAAACCTCTTTTAATATATAGGGTTTCCCTAAAAAATTCTACATGGTTATTTACGATTTATACATTGAATAAGTTTCATATTTTTTAATTATTATTATTATTTTAATGATAAATTTGCTGGATATTTTTTTAATAAAAAGGAATTTTAATTTAATACTCATTTAACCATAACTACGAAATTTGAAAGAGATCTACCAATCATGTTGCATTCAAATGATGAGCCAGTTTAAGAAACCATCTCCATGTATGACAGTTTGGTATGCTATCATATTTGATAGTCAAGTCACTTGCTTCTGTCAATAGCTCTGAATTTTTCAATATTTAATTATTAATTTACTGAATAATATAAAATATTTAGCACTCATTTAAATATAATATAATTGCAATGTTTTAAAGATATTAGATCTCATATCCAGTAGGAACTTACAGGAAATTATTGTAATATTAAACAATGTTTATAAATTGACGTTTGTTGACCTGATATACAGGTATGCTTCTACAGTTACCAAGCAGCATCTCCCATGTCTGATTCAGAAATGTCTGCTTCTAAGATTCTTTTTTATTCAGACTTTTTCCAGAAAATTTGCAAATTCTGTTAATTTCATAGAATTGTTACCCACTGCCTGGATTCTGTTTTGCCTCTGTCTTGTGACATGACGAGCTCTTTTCATGGGAGGAATGATTGGCCCTTGCTTCCTACTTAAGATCTTCACTTCCACTTTGTCTCCCATGCATCCTTTCATGCATCTGACACAATTCATTTCTGTGATATTTTATCATATAGATTGTTCTGGAACGTAGTAGTTTCCAAGTCTGGCATCAGTAAGATAACATTGGAAAGCAGGCTACAAATTACATAAAACTGTGAATAAGCAAATAAGAATATATCCAACTCTTGTAAGAAAAATATGCAACAGATGAGTAAAAACAAGACAAACTCAAGGAATTATTTGGAGCTTCATTCTCATTGGAAGATGCAACTACGTTATGTAACATGTTATGAATAAATATTTACAATAGAACAATAAACTGACTTACGTTTTTGTTTCTGAAATGTATGTACACACAATAAAATCATGCATTCCACATATTTAAATGTTATTTTAGAATTAAAAGGAGCGAATCACATTGTGAGGCCATTTATTACAGGTTTCCCACTGTTCAATGCATCGCCCACATGGATTAACCTTTTGAGACAGTTTGTAAAGGTTTAAATACCCACAGTTTGACAATCACACTGGGGCATTATCAGATTGCATGATCTTATATCACTACCACCACAGAGGTATTACCAGTTTGCACGATCTTATATTACTACCACCATAGAGGTATTACCAGTTTGCACGATCTTATATTACTACCACCACAGAGGCATTACCAGTCTGCACGATCTTATATTACTACTGCGCTGGGACATTAACAAACTGCACAACAGGTGAACCAAGAGTAAGGCAGTGAAAATATTGCAATACTGCATGCAACAGCGTCACCACGATTCTTGGGCTGATTAAGCTTAACAGAGAAACAACTAGAAGTCTGTATATCCTTCAACACTAGAAATGATTTCAGAGAAAGTGAAGGAAAAAGAGATGTAGATATTTATGATGGCAACCACTTTTACAAAGAGAAGAAAGAAGTCAAGATAAGAGATGAGGTCATTAAAGAAATCCACCTTTTATATAACAGGGTCAGCTGTCCAAGACCTAGCTTTGACCTCTCAGTAGGTCTACCCTGGTAACAGCCTGCATCAAAATGCTATGTTCACTCTAGTGGTGGCTCTTACTGATATGGAAGACCCAGTATTACAGTGCCTCTAGCCAGGACAAGTTATGCAGTTTTCCAGCCATAGCCCGAGACTAGATGAACAATTTCTCCAGTAAAAACCAGGAATGTCAAGAAAGCTATTACAACCCACCATACTCCAAGTCAAAGGGCTTCTGCACAAATCAACTCATACGACATTACATCAACAACAAGAAAAATAATACACAAGACTACAATAAGACAATGTTATGCCAACCACAATGGGGTATTATATGGAATAAACAACCTAATTACACGCATAGGAAGATATATTCACAGCAAAATTTCATTTACTAGTTACCAAATAGTTATACAATTTGTTTAACACACATTTGCTCATTGCTATATAACTGGACAGCATCATTCAAAGACTCAAGATTCAGTAAAACATGTACAAACCTCACACAGATTATTAGGCAAGAGTACAAACCTATCATTGCTTACTAAATAAATGCATGTATTTCATGAAAACACTTTTGATTTGTGCAATAGTGTGTTTCAATGATTGCTGTTGTGAACTTTTTTTCTTCTTTTGTGTGGGAAAAAAAAACCACTCCAAATTTAACTGTTTTCAAATTTAAAAAGTGCTTGTTATACCGTTATTCACCTAAAATGTATGTGATTTGCATGTTTTTGTGCTATCGCTACTTGCTTTATTGAAAGCACTCCAAATATTTTTTTTAAAATAATTGCCAGTTAAAATATGAACAATAAATGTTCCTGTGATGTTATTCTTTGGTGATGTTATTTGTTATGTATAATAGTACAAAAGATGTGTCCATGTATAGATCAATATAAAATGTTAAATAATTGCCAACAAAATATGACAAGATGATGAAAACTTGGAGAAAAGTAACAAAATACTATTTCAATTATAATGACTGTGGTAAAGCTGAATACAGCCACATCATCAAGTCCTTTCTCCTGATTAAACCAAAGAAACAGTGGTTAGATTTCTAAAACCTGATGCCACACTGTGGACCATCCCAGACTCATCATGTTTAAACCGTCATGAATAAATCACGGTGGTTTTTTTTAAAACCTTATTGTGCAAAACAAACTAAAATATATATTTATTTTTTTTTTAAAAAAAAGTTATCTCTCTCTTAATCATGGTTTGCGTGCTTAAAAATAAATTGCAAATATGCGGGGAGGACTCACTTTCTGAAATGTCAATTTGCATTTTAGTATAAATTACACGGGAACAAAATATGTGCTGTAAGATATAAACAGAATAAATGTGAACTAAATTAAAACTGGCTACAATGGTGGATTTAACAAAATAATGAAAGTGTCAAGGATTAGCCCAGGAAATACCATGAGGTGGTGCTGACCACTTCACCAAATAATTGCACTGATAGTCGTGGGGGAAATAACTGGTTCTAACATCATATTCCTTATAAATGGAATTCTTTTATTATCTCAAGTATATATATTTAAAATTACACTTCTTTCATTTAATAATATTTCTTTATTTGTATATTGTATATATTAGTTTTATTTTATCATCATTGGTTTACAATCATCCCTTTGGTTGTTTTAGTAAATAGCTTTCTTCAATCATATTTGATTTCATAGAATCCTTTTTTTGGGTGAAAATTATCATTTTATTAAATTGGTGTACTCCTTGTGTTGCTTACTTAAATCTGTCATGCTTATTGGTTCTTTTCAGTTTTGGTTTTATCATGATCTTTTATTGAAAACATCTTTGTATGATACAGTGATGTAAAACTGATGCATATTTTTTTTGTTGCGTGGATATTTCAACTAGATTGAATAACTATGAATTGTTGAGAATATGGAATATTTGTTGAATGTGTCTTTCAGCTTGTCCATGTTTGTGAAGTTTTTGCAGCTTATTATTTTACAGTCCAGAATAACCTTCGATAAAAAGGAAGGCCAAAATATACACGAGAAGACAAGTGTGAAGAAGATGGGAAAGACGTAGAATGATCTTCGGAGAATGGCAAGAAACGGAACGGCTTGGAAAGTGTACTCCATGAGAAGAAGTATTTTTCAGTTAATTAAAGGTATCAATGACACAAGTTCATAGTTGTTGCTGTATATTTTTTTATAGTAATGTTCAGGAATCCTAGCTTCAAATCTAATTCCACGGCAGACAAGACAAAGAATCATGAAGGAGAATGCCAACAAATAGCTTTTAAATTATTTCATATGAAAAATGTTCAAACAAATTTTCACCATAGTTGAAGAAAGGTATAATGATCAAGTTACCAATAAAATCTTTGCTGACCGTGGGTTTTCATGAACCATTTATTCTCATCGTTGCCCATTTTCAATTCACTGCGATGTGGTTTCTCAGATATTGGTGCATTATTAGTAAATGAATATTTAGCCCAAAATGATGGTTGTCGTGCGCTCATTTTGAATGTTGGTGTTTCATGGTGAATTTTATCATTGTTATGTGCTGCCACTGGTGCGGTTTCATACTTCAGGTAACTAATATAAGGAAACTGCTGGATACTTTGTGGGCTCATTAGTCTGGCAGAATTTTCTAGTTTTGTGTTGCTTTTATGAACTGGAGTTAGGGCCAAATTTTTAAAGAGCTCAGTTGGTTTCAGAAAGGTTGGGATTATCTGCATATCATCCTTGACAGTTGCTTTATGGTTGATGCCAGAGCTAACCTTAGCTCGATCTCCACTTGGAGTCTTAGCCAGTACTTTATCTCTACTTGGAACTGTGGGTATTATCTTATCTTTAATCTGTAATCTGGAGGTTGCCTTATCTCCAGCAGGAACCTTGGATGTTATCTTATCTTTGCCTGAACCTGAGACAGTATTCCAGCTTGAACCGTGGGTACTGTCATAACTCCATTTTGAGCTTTTAACAATACTTGACCTCTGTTCTGACCCATGGGCACTGCCATAACTCCATTCTGAGCTTTTAACAACACTTGATCTCTATTCTGATCCATGGGCATTGCTGTTTCTCCACTCTCAACTTTGGGCATTGCATTCTCTCCAACACAAACATCAGAAATTGCCTTATCTACCGCACAAACATCAGAAATTACCTGGTCTCCACTCTGAACCATAGCCACTGTTTTATCTACACTTTGCACACTGGGCTTTAATTCTCTCCTATAAACATCAGACATTGATCTATCCCCTCTAACATCAGACAGGGACCTATTCCCCCTAACATCAGACAGAGACCTATCTCTACTTTGAGCCTTCAACACTTCATTATCATCACGAACACAGGAAGTACTTTTCTCTACCAACACAACATTAGGCGCTGCACCACTCAAGGACACAATTTCATCTTTTCTCAGAAAATTTAATGGTATCATATCTCCACTTTGGCTCCTTGATATTACTTTAACTTCATTTTGAGCTTTCGACAATACCTTGTCTTCACCATGAATATTCCATATCATTTTATCATCTCTCTGATTCCTCGATTCTACCTTATCTTCCCCTTCATTCTTAGACACTGCCATATCCCCACAAGGGGTACTTATCTCCTTATTCCCCTCAGCATCATTGATCATTCTGTTATCACCATTCTGGAATGTTGACCCTACTTTATATAAACTCTGAGGTTTAAATATTACTTTATCCCCAGTTATGAGATTAGACACAATTCTGTCTATATTTTGAATCTCAGACATCGTTTTATTTCCACTATGAGTTTTAGACGATGTGTTACCTGCACTATGAACAGTGGCAAATGATGTCTGATCTCCAAAAGAATACTCTGGTGATGTCTTATCTCCACAATGAAGCCTAGACACAGTCATACTTCCATTATGAAGCTGAGGTGCTATTTTTCCTCCACTATACAGTTTAGGTGATGTCATATTATCTCCACCATGAAGTTTAGGTGATGTCTTATCTCTACTATGATGCTTAGACAATATTTCAACTTTAGATGTTCTATCCTCAAGGAGATCATTAAGCACTGATTTATCCATTCTCTGAGGGCTAAGCACTGATTTACCCATTCTCTGAGGACTAAGCACTAATTTATCCATTCTATGTGGGCTAAGCACTGGTTTATCCATTCTCTGAGGGCTAAGCACAGATTTATCCATTCTCTGAGGGCTAAGCACAGATTTATCCATTCTCTGAGGGCTAAGCACAGATTTATCCATTCTCTGAGGGCTAAGCACGGATTTATCCATTTTCTGAGGGCTAAGCACTGATTTATCCATTCTTAGAGGGCTAAGCACGGATTTATCCATTCTCTGAGGGCTAAGCACGGATTTATCCATTCTATGAGGGCTAAGCACTGATTTATCCATATTCTGAGGGCTAAGCACTGATTTATCCATATTCTGAGGGCTAAGCACTGATTTATCCATTCTATGAGGGCTAAGCACTGATTTATCCATTCTATGAGGGCTAAGCACTGATTTATCCATATGCTGAGGGCTAAGCACAGATTTATCCATATGCTGAGGGCTAAGCACGGATTTATCCATATTCTGAGGACTAAGCACTGATTTATCTATATCCTGAGTGCTAAGCACTGGTTTATTTATTCTCTGAGGGCTAAGCACTGATATATCCATTCTCTGATAGCTGGACACCAATTTATCTCCATTCTGAGATTTAGGTACTGTCCGGTCTCCACTCTGAAATTTTGACATTATCCAGTTTCCAGATTTCGCTAGCCAGGTAGGTCGTTGGGAGTTCACATTTCTACCATTACTGTTGTGAATATCTACAGACTCTGTTGGTGAAATTTTAAACCTGTCAACAGCAGATGCTAGGACTAGTGACTTTGATATGCTTTTTTCATTGGCTACTACTAATCCATGACCTCTTTTGTAGGTCTGTGCTGTTGCTTCTGTGGCTGGCATTGGCAGGACTCTCTTTATCTTTGGCGGGGAGTTTGCAATGTCTGATGCTGAAGTTAGGGGTGTCATTATTTCTACACATGCCTTTTCTGAACTGTGACTCTCAGCACTGCACGTTGGGGTTATTTTTGTGAATGTCTGATCAACAGATGGTTCTTTATGTACAATTTTGACAGCATCAAATCCATTGCTGAAATTACTGGTTTCACAAACAGTCCTCAAATAAGTTGATGACAAACTTTTATTGCCATCAGGTGGTGATTGTGATTGGTTGTTGACAGTTTCAAAATCAATGCTGATTGGATGGGGTGGAGATGCAGATTTTTCTCTAGTTGATAATTGTTTGGGACTGCAAACACTTTCAATCTTATCAATTGAACTCAGATTTGAAGATTTGGCTTTCACTCCTGAGGACAAGGGCAGGATTGGCATTTCTGAAAGACCATGGACTGTTTCAAATTTACTATTAGACATTTCTGCTGAAGATAGTGCTCTGACTTCTGAGGATTGTTTTGTAGGGTTTGGGTTTGTGAGACTGTCTCCAGTCGGTGGTGATTGGAATGTTTCATTGAAATTTTGAGCTGAAGATAAAATAATAGTGTCTTTATTTGAATTTACAGATGTATTTGTTTGTGAATTAATCAAATTTGTTTGTGAATTAGTGTTTTTACAACCTGGACTGTTACTGGGTAAATGAACTGCGAGGACTGATCTATGAACTGATGGTAAAGAGTCTTGTTCATTAAAGCTTGTAGTTTCATTGTTTCCATACATTGGTGGTTTATCCACAGATAAGGAACTGCTTGCTTCAAAATAGCTAGTGATTACATTCAGTTGATTTGCCACCATAAATGGTGTTTGTGACTCACTTGTGGTAAAATTGACATGCTTTATTTTTTTGTCGTCAAAATAATCACCAGATCCCTGCAAAGGTGAAACACGGCAAGGACCATCAAGACAATCGGAAGACTGAGCTGGCGACTTTCTATTCACAGATTCAAATTTAGTATATTCAGCTATGGTTGCTTTTGGTGGACTTAAGTATGTGGTAAATTTTGGAAAGCGCTTGCTCAGGGTTGGAATAAAATAGCCAGGTTCTGCTGGTACGTCTCTAGAAGAACCTGTTGGGCTCATTACTCCTAACTTTTTACATTGTAATTCACAAGAATTATTTGTCATGTTACCTTCAGACGGCACTGAAAATCCAGATGTAAACGAAGACTTATTTTTTTCTTCAGTCTTTGAATTTATTACCGGAACTTTATTGTTCCCTTCAGATTTTTTCAAGAAAATTGAAGTCTCAGATTTCTGTTTTTTATTTTCACTTTTCCGTTGGCCCATGAAACTTAATTTAGGTGTCTCTATGACCTTGCCTTTCTTGATTAGGTTTGTTCCGGTTATTTTGGGGCTTATGTTTTCTTTATTCTCTTTATCCAATACATTTTCAGCTGACTTTATATCTAATAACCTACCAGATGATTCTTCAATAGACGTGTCAAATAATCTATATGGTGATTTTTTAGGTGAAAAGTATATTGGTGATTTTTCAGGAGATATGTCTGATCTATCTGGTGATTTCTTGGGCATTATGACAAGTAATTTTTCTGAGGTTTTGTTGGCACTTACATCAGATAATAACCCAAAATACTTTTTCGAGCCTAAATCAGATATTATCTTTGAATAGTCTTGGGCAGAAGCTTGGTCAAATTTGTCTGAATCAGTCTTTTCAGTATTTTCTTGATCAGATAGCATTTCTATGGCTTTGCTTACATCATCATAAGTCTGGGGGTCCAACACCGTGGCATGATTCTAGTCTCTAGAACGATCTATAATTGCTGACTTGGCTATATCTGTATATACTCCTGCAGTAGTTGGTAGGTCTGAAACTGCGGTGAACAATGACTTCATTCCTAGAAGGAAGATACAAATAAAAGAAGTTTTGCTTCATCACTTTCACTGTTTAACCAACAATCTCATCTACAATTAAGATAGGAAAATATGTTGAGCATGCGTTGAGAAGAGACAGCAAAAGAACATCAAAACAGGCTTTTCTATGAGTGATATATAGAAAAAGAGGAAGACCTCAAGTGAAAAGAAGGCTGATAAGAGAAGCAAAGCTGGCAGGTATAGACTCATTTGGAAAGATAGAATATCTCACAAAGAATAGAGATGGGTGACAAAAAATGCTAAGAGCCTTATGTGACATCTAGTGGCTCTATAAAAGTGAAGATATTCACTAATTAAATCAGCAGATTTATGGCTTTCATCTTTATGTTCATGTGTCGTTACATATAATTTATTTGTTATTACATACTCCATTATATCAATGAATGAGGAAATCCAAGCAGAGATTGGCAACAAGTGTCGCAAAGCAGATCAGACAAATGGATTCAATGTTGTATAACAAACATACAACATCAAAACAGACATAAACACTTCATAACACAGTAGTACTTCCAAACGAAAGAAATATCACAATGAAAATGAATGGAAATGCTCAAGAATACTGAATGTGACTTGATGAGATAGAATCAGAGATGAGGATATAAGGAAAAGATTAAGAGTAACACCAGTTAGTTTCTCTAGGGCAAAAGATGCCACATAGAGTGGCAGTCATAGTTCTCCACAATTAATGATTTGCTGCTATAGTTCATTCATAAATTTGTGAACACAATGTACTTACATTTTCTCAGAAACTCTTAGATAAAATGCAGTGAATTTTTGCATGCATTCTGATATTTTCACCGACCTTAAGATTTTGAAAATTACAAAAAAAAAGGTGCCCTAAACATTAGTATGTAACTGGTGCATCGTTGTGTGCCTGTTGCCCCTTCCTTTGCCATCTATCTGCTCTCTCATTTCTTGGTATTCCACAGTGAGATGGGATCAACTGCAAGGCGACCCTCTGGTGCTTGCAGAGTCAGTCAATGAGGTCTGCAGATGTGGCAATTTTCTGGATTGCAGTGCCTGGAGTGCTGATCTTGCATCTGTCAAAAACACTACGGACTGTAGACTAAGATACGGTTCAGCAGTTTTTCTATTGCCAACTTTATGGCTTGGATTTCTGCAGCGTAATTGTGGCAATATTCCCCTTTTCTGTTGCTATTTTATTCATATCCTTAGTGTTATTTTGGTAATCTATGTATGTTTCTGCTGATTTTCATAGTAAATCACATTACATTTTTTTTTTAAAGCAGCGATTTAGGGAGATGAGACACAATAACAACTACTATGTCATTGGCGATATGACAAATATTACATCATAGATGTCACACACGAAACGGTGCAGATTGGTCCATGTAAAAATACAGCTTTTGCCCAAGCGTTTAAGCTGTAAACTAAATGTGGAGTGCATTTACACATTCCCTACAAAGGAGTTTAACACACTGTGGCACTGCCATTTTTTTCTTTTATTTATTTTAAATAACAGCGATAAAATAAATACAAATTGATCCAAAACATGCATTTTGCTGTGACAATTTATTCACGGTTAGAAAAGCATGTAATAAAAGAATTACACGGTTTTAGTGGAAATAACTGCGAAAACATCGATAAATTAAAAGCTGCAAATTGCTGCTTTCAGAATCGGCTCACCTGCTATGAAAGTCACGATTCATGGCTCATTTTACTAAAAGTGTTAATTAGCGGAAGAATTTAATAGCTTTGTAAAACTTAGAAATATTTATCCCAGCAACCGCAAGCATATTTTACATAAACAAGAACAATCCTACATGAAATTTGTCTAGGGACAAAGAATATTTTTATTAAGGCCAGAGTGATCAATAATTTCAATTCAATCTATTAGAAGGTTATGGGGCTAAGATTTGTGAAAGATGTTCACAAATTTATGAACAAGTCATAGTTCTTGTATTTCTTGATTGTTTCTTAGTGCCGTGAATGTGCCTTCTCTAGTAATTGTTCTACATAGCAATTTTCGTGGTCTTCTATTACGTTTGTAAAATTACTTGTATACTTTCTACCTTTCCAGCTCCCAGTGGAGCATAGATCTTCAACAAACACTTTCCACGCTGTTCTGATTCTTGCAATTCTTTTAAGATCATTCCATGTCTTCCCCAAAAATATCTTGGTCTTCCTTCGTCTTTTTTCCTTGGGGGTTCCAAAAAAGGGCCTGTTGTGTAATACTCTCAGTTGGCTTCCGCAGTGAGTGTCCTATCCAGCACCATCGTCTTTGCTGTATCTCTATCCACAGGTATTTGATTGGTAGATTTCCATAATTCTATGTTAGTGATTTTGTCCTTCCATTTCCATTCTTTTATCCTGCATAAGCATCCATTAATGAAGGTCTGTATCTTCATAATTGTCATTTTTTTTTCTCCATGTTTCACAGCCATATAATAATATTGACTGGAGTTGACAATTTTAATTTGTATATTTAACCTAATTTCTTTGGACTTCCATATGTATCCCAGTGCAACGAATGCTCCTCTTGCTTTTGATATAATTATTTTCCTATCATTCTCTGTTCCTCCTTCTTTGACTATATTACTACCCAGATATATGTATGATTGTACGTCTTGTAGAGGTATACTTGCATACCTTACATTGAAATAATTATACAGTTTTTTTTACTTTTTCTCCATTAATTTAATAGCAGATCACACTGCACTGTGTTCTGCACCTTACTATCCAAAGCATGGATTTTGTTTAGAACTACTTTCCTTATCCATGTTTTTTCTTGACTTTCAATGAGTTTTTATTATATAAATGTGTATTACGTTGTTTCCATTGGTAACACATACACGTGGGCATGCACCATACAACCTCTTTCTCCTGAGCTCACCCAATAACTAATCCTCTTCACAGTCCACCCGTAAAAGAACGTAAATGGGTTTACTTGTGTGTCCTTTCATTCCCGTACATCTAAATTCAGCATAGCATGTTTGGATACAGAATTACTTCCCCTCCCCAATATATACTTTCTTCGCTAACTGGTTAGTCTTTCCAAATCAACCAATGGGAGAAGAGATAGATCTCAATCAGTTCCAGTTTACTAATATGAACAACCAGTCACAGTCAGCTATGAGTTGTTGACTGCTTTCAGCCAGGTTGTATGTTCAGTAGATGACTAAAGGAATAGATCTCTTTGTTATCCACCCTAACCCTATATTATGTTTCCACCATAAAAATACTACATCAAGATAAAACAATTCTTGAAATTTTACAATTTGCAGCTGGCAATTCCCCCCCCCCCCCCCAATACTTTACCTAATTACTAATTCCTGTGACTTCTTGTTGGATTTTTTTATTTTCAAACTGCTTGTTTTTTTTTTAATAAAAATAAATTTCACAAATTTTCAAGAAAATTTATTTCTCTCTCTCTTTCCTTTATTTTTCTTACGACGGGGGTAGTCTTCTCGGCAAGACTTCAAACAAACCTTTGTAACACGAGACAGACAGCAAACAACTCTTTGAGGGAGCCGAATATATGGCTGGATTGACGGACTTAACGGCGGCTATGTGAATAGACAACGTAACACTTCCGGTAGCCACAGCGCCATGCTTTCAAATTTCGGGCCATAAATCTAACATAACTCAGGAAACGATTACAGCATCTGATTCCTGTGTGTCTACTTGGGTAAACACAACAGCTGTATAAACAAAAGTTCAAAGCAAATATTATTTTAGGAACTTCAAATGTAACATTTAAGTGGTAGTAATTTTTATGATGGTATCATGAAAACATGACAGAAATCATAATTTATAGTTAAAAGGATGTTAAGTGGGCATGGATGCGTTGTGTTTGGTTCGCAATAGAACTGTATATTCACTTCCAGCTTGCTGATGGAGCTACTGAGTTTAATGCCCTGTGCACACTGTGAGCTGTGCATTTCTTCCGGATCATGTTTTGATATTCCAAATTGTTTACGATGAATGATATCATATGACGAAGGACAGTTTGGCTGCGTTCACTTTCGGTGTGGTTACACATTATGTCTTTTAGCATGTGCTAAAACTGCTATGATGGGGGCTGCAGCTGCCTTTCTTTGTTTGGATCCTTCAATGCGGTGAGATGTTTAATTAGCATGACTCCAGCGGCATAGGTGGTTGAGCAATTATGTATTTTAATTCATTTGCAGTAATACCGAGGCCTTCAACTAACTACAACTACTGTATATTCACGTCTTTTGACCCAACACATCCGACTCCAGCATGGTATTTTTGAGTACCAGGTTTCCTCTCAATCCCTACACACTTGGCTAGGTTGGTTAATCTGATTCTAGGGACAGTGCAAAGTGGTAAAGCAGGATCTGGATAGTTCTGGTTCACCGATCCTTGGGACAAGCTATTAGCTATGATTCGCTGACAGATTTCAGCTCTGTTGGTGAAACGCAACTTGGTCCCTTATTGAGCCAGAGGCAGCTGGTCATCTTGTGACCCACTGTCTATTGTGAATTAATAACTTTTTTAATAGTTAAAGATAAGCAATGTTACCTGTGTTCCAGTTCACTTTGGCTGAGACATTCACATCTTTAACTGATGGAATCTGCAAAGAAGAATTAATGAGTGCGAGTGTGGTGTAAATTTCATTACAATATATAAATCACATGAGTTATGAAGAAAACAATAGAACAGAAGAAATATGCTATAGATATGGTTTAATTGTTTCAATATTTAATTTTCTTGGATGAAAAGAAAAAAAAAGGTGGGGGGGGGGGGGGGGAAGAAGCAGCATGGTTACAGCTTTCCATGGATGAATGACAACAGAAAATCAAAACAATGTTGCGGCTCAGTAGGCCTTCAGCAGGAACAATGCGCAACACAGACAGGTAAAGTTGTAACAATACCACTTTTTCCTCCCCCCCCCCCCCGCCCCCCAATCAGCTTTACAGCAGCTCCTCATTTGAAATGCATTTGTATGCCTTTACCTCTTTCATTTGTCAGGCCCATTTTGCTTCCCCTGTGGTAAGGGAAGCAAAACAGTCAGACTGAGTTGATGCCATTTCTGTACAAGCAGGTCTGACTCTTGGTAGTGCCAATTTCTATCGAATGAAAACACTCACATTTTACATGTCAATGATCTTTTCTATCGAATGAAAACCCTCACATTTTACATGTCAATGATCTTTTCTATCGAATGAAAACCCTCACATTTTACGTACCAAGGGTCTTTTCTAGCCTGTCTGTTCATGGGTTACCTGCAGCAATAGATCATCCACACCTACCTAGGTCCTCTTCCCCTTATTTACCAGATACATTGAAGATTGCATAACTCTGACTGACCTTTCCAAGGAGGAAATCTCCCTATTCATCGAACATGTTGGAAATATTCACCTCCTCGATCCATATCACTTTCTTTATTTCCACCTCCTGTTTCATTCCTAGATTTCAGTTTCCTTAGGTGTCTATGGTCTTCTTACTTCTGTCTTCTATAAACCTACTGACTCCCATAGTTTCCTCTGCTACGACCCTTTCCACCTGACATCTTGCAAGAACTCTTTTCCATATCCACAATTAATCAGGCGTCACTTCAACTCTAAGAGCCATTAGGGTAAGGCGGATGTCCAAGTTACTGGCCTGGTGTTACGTTCTGACAGCCGAAGCCGATTCACCTTAGAGAATTGTCTGATCACTGCATGGGCTGCCTCACCCCATGGGGAATCAATGTATCAATTTCCCATGGGTAATCATTTACTGCTGTGTCCCCGTTTTCTCCTTTAATTCACCCCCCCCCCTTTTTTTTTCTTCCCTTCTCCTGCTTTGGCCTTTTACACCCCAACGTGATTTTTCCATGTGATACTCAGGGTATACACACTATATACTTGTAGGTATGTTGGCACCCATCTATAGGAGTCATGATCCCTTGTTACCATCTTATATTTATAATCATTATTTATAAATATTTTGCCATATTCTTCTCTTCTGCTGTATATTTCAATACTACTTTACTCTTTTTATTCCATTTTCACATATCTGCTATTATATTACTTCTTCCAGACCCACTTCCATCCCATTTCCTCCCCGTAATCATGTTTAAATCCAGTCTTCCATGATCCCTGATTCTATCTATCTATTGACCTTTCGAGCCATAGCTGGCCCATAGGGCGTAGACCAAGATACTCCTCCTCTTATCTGAATTTTTGTTCTAGCAGTTTTAAATTCTTTTAAAGATATTTTATCAAATCTCACCATTTGTCTCTGTTCTGTGCAAGCAGCTCTATCTCATTCAGGGAGCTGATTCCTGCTGCTCTTGCCTCTCTCATCAATGCTCTTCTTGGTGTCTCTCTGGGTCTTCCTCTTTTCCTCTTACCTGTTGTTTCCCACATGAGGGCCTGCTTTGCTATTCGGTTATTATCTTTTCTTATCACATGTCCAGCATATGACCATCGTCTTTTCTTTATTACTGAAGATAGTGGTTGATTGGCGATTTCTCTAATTTCCTCGTTTGTTTTGAATTCGCTCCACGCTATACCAAGTATTTTCCTTAGACATTTATTTATGATTATTTATGACCCCTGATTAAGCAGTATTTATCCCCTTGTTGACCCAGGCACGTCTAGCTTCATTTGATAATTTTTTTCATGCCCTGGTATATATTTATCTCTCTCAGCCGATACTCGTGTAATTCTTGACATCCCCTGCTATCACCTCCAACTGCTATCAGACTTCTCATCTAATCACATGACTTCCCCCTACTTCTCATCACATCCCCATTTGACTTGTCGTTCACACTCTGGGATCTTCTGGATCGAGTCTAAGCTAAGCCCTACATTATTTTTTATTAGTTAATCAATTTAAGAATATTTTGTAGTTTACTCATTTTTATTAATTATCAATTTTTATTCTCTTATAATGTAGTACATCTTTTATTTAAATCATTTCATTTTTTATCCAACGTTTTATTTCTCCTTGATCCAGTAGTTCGGTTATTCTAGATGTTGTAGAGTTTATCTTCATTCCATTGTCCGTTTGTGTTGTTCTCGTTTAGTGAAGAAAGCAGCATGCAGATCGAAACATCAGTATTTTGTTGTATTCTTTTTGTAAGGCAGTCACCATACCCTGTAGGAGTGTACGTTACAACCTACCACTTGCTCCTTGCCACCAGCTTTACTGCAATCATTTGTCTGTTCCTTACTCTCCTCTTTTCTATCGATAAAAACCCTCAATGTTAAGGGTATTATAAAACTTCACATTTTATGTGTCAAGGGTCTTTTATATTGCATGAAAACCCTCACTGTTGAGGGTATTATCAAATGAAATCCTCACATTTTATGTGTTAAGGGTCTTTTATATTGGATGAAAACCCTCACTGTTGAGGGTATTATCAAATAAAATCCTCACATTTTATGTGTTAAGGGTCTTTTATATTGGATGAAAACCCTCACTGTTACAAAATGTCTTCATTATTCCTTTTCATTATTGTCCCTAGTATTCTAAAAATTCATATGTAGAATCACATTTCTTTTTTCAATGATCTTGATTAGTCATTAATTGTCCATGGTTAATATCCATATGACAAGACAGGATCTGTGTAACAATTAAGAACATTTTAATTCACTACTTTAAGTGATAAAGAGCAATGAAGACATATTAATTATTAATATTATATTTGGGGGCCTTGGTAACCTGGGTGGGAAAACCACCCGATTGGGCTACTGCCATTCGGACAACCCGTGTTCAAATCCCGCTGGAAGCGGTGTGAATTGCACTCATGATTGGAAAAAAAAATACCCCCGCAGTCAATCCAGCCGCTGGTAGAAATGGGTACCAGGGTAGCACTCAGGAAAGGTGAGGAATGCCACCTCGCATTGTGAGTTTCAAAGCTTGAAGCGACACTGTCCAGAAGTCTAACACTGCTGGACAGGCGGCCAAGTACATATGGGTTAATACTCATGTGCTAAGACGCAGATTCAAGTCTTGTCCTTTGCCTTTATTAAGAGATTTAAACATTACAAGGAACTGGCTTGTAAAACAACTCTACAGAGGAAATTAAAATACTATGGCCACGTCAAAAGACAGTGGGCTGGAAAGAACAATAATGGAAGGCATGATCCCTGGATGATACATGAGGGGCACACCAAGAAGAAGGTGGTTTAAAGGTATAAAGGAGACCTTGAAAGTGATAACAGAGGAAGTGGGAGATCTGTATAGAGACAGAGTTTCTTTCAGATGAGTTGTGGTGAATGCAACATTCTGTGGGAGATCTGGCTAGATAGAGTTTCTTTCAGATGAGTTGTGGTGAATGCAACATTCTGTGGGAGATCTGGCTAGAGACAGAGTTTCTTTCAGATGAGTTGTGGTGAATGCAATATTCTGTAAAGGACATATGACCTGATGATGATAATGAAGAAGAGATTTGTTGCATAAAATGTTTTCCATTTTGTTAAATGCTACCTGGGCTATTTTGCATTTTACTTCAGAGTTCCATCTCTCACCTAAATTTATTACCATGCCAAGCTACCAGAGATTGCCAAATTATTACATTTATAAGCAAAACATGACAAACAAAATGTACCTTCTCAACATACTCGGCTGTAGTTGGTGCAATGGCTTTTGTGAGCCGCTTGCCTGCTTCAGATCCTTCATTGGTAGTGCCCCAAATTCCTTGCTTAAGTGACCAGTAAATTGCTCCACCAGCTAATGAAATCTTCGCTGCAATTCTAGAAAAAATAAAAATGAATCACAAATTGTGATGCCCTCAAATAAAACATTTACCATTTTTGGTACTTGTGAATGATTTACAGGTTGTGAGAGAGGCTTTGCTATAGATCCATCCCAGATTGTAGGCTGTTTTAGGCATTTATAATAAGATGGGTACACAGAAAATCACAACCTGCAAAATGAGGTGCTCAAGAAAGATAACTCAAAGATAGAATACCCAATGTGAAATGGTCTAAACACTTGACATTATAAGAAATTTTAAAAAACCAGATCAAATAACATCAAAAGCTTTCTAACTCAAAACATCAGGACAGAGCAAGAAGGAGACAATGAAAAAAATGGATAGATGGAATAAAAAAACATAAAAGTAAAGAGCCACGTCACGCCTAGTGGCATATAGGGGATGGTGTTAGTGCCCATAATTTTTACAGACTTTCGGCACATGATTTTTGGTGTAATATGGTCGGTGTACTGCTTCACTTTCCCAGAAAAAAATCTGGTACCAATTTAAGGCTGGGTTAACCTGGAAGTCATTGATCAGGATCAAACGCAACCTCTTGTCCCTAGTAGTCCAGTTCACTAACCACTGAGCTATTGCGGCTCCCTAAAAGACATAAGCAAGAGCCAAAACATTTCTATTCTAAAGCATCCAGGCACACCCAGAAACAACACAACGTATAAAAGGGAAGTGACTCAAATAAATAAAACATCTGTAGACAGATTATATTATACACTTCTCTTGCAGCGCTTCAAAACAACAGATGGATAAAAGAAAGAAAGACAGTGGGCATGGCAAATGAAACTTACCATCAAATATTGACAACAAATTCAGACATTCTGCAACTAGACCAAATTATCTGACAACAACAAGACTGAAAGTGGTTAGTGACTCTTAGCTGACTGCCTGTGTTTGTACCATCAACAACAGATGAATGTCGCTCTACTTTATCTCTCCCAGCTGACTCTGGTAACAGAATAACCAGTCATAAAGACCATAACCAGTCAGAATTAAAGAGGGAAGATAATCCAGTACTCAATTTTGCTGATGACGGATGTGTTTATTCTAAAACAGCACTAATATTACAATTCGATGAAAACCACAATAAAATTCATCTGTGTTTGCTTAACTCTCTTTACAGTATGGAGGGTGAAGAAGAGTCATCATCATCAAGTACCGGGTCGGCTGGCGTAGGTGATCATGTCTCTCCACAACTTTCAATCTCGGCAGCTATTTATCATTTCTGTTATTGACCTTCTGCCAAGCCATTCTCTTAAGCTGTCTGTTATTTTTTCTCTTTGCTTCCCTCTATCTCTTCGTCCCTCAATTTTTCCAGTTGTTACAATATATTCCAGTTGTTCTCTTCTCATTCTTCTACCTTTTTAGCTCCCAGTGGAGCATAGGTCTTCAACAAACACTTTCCAAGTCGTTCTGTTTTTTGCAATTCTTTTAGATCATTCCATGTCTTCCCCATCATCTTCATCTCTGCTTCAATCTGTCTTCTCCAAGAATTCCTTGGTCTTCCTCTTTGTCTTTTCCCCTGGGGATTCCAAAAAAGGGCCTGTTGTGTAATACTCTCAGTTGGTTTCCGTAGTGTGTGTCCTATCCATCGCCATCGTCTTCGCTGTATTTCTTTATCCACTGGTATTTGACCAGTACATTTCCATAATTCCACGTTAGTGACTTTGTCCTGCCATTTCCATCCCTTTATTCTGCGCAAGCATCCATTAATGAAAGTCTGTACCTTCGTGATTGTCAATTTTGTTATTCTCCATGTTTCACAGCCATATAATAGAACCGACTTAACATTGGAGTTGAAAATTTGTATTTTTGTATTTAGCCTAATTTCTTTGGATTTCCATATGTTTCCCAGTGCAATGAAAGCTCCTCTTGCTTTTGATATCCTTATTTTGGTATCGTTTTCTGTTCCTCCCTCTTTATCTATATTACTGCCCAGATATATATAAGATTGTACGTCTAGTAGAGGTATTTCTCCTAGTTTTATTTGGTTATTGCCAACTGCATTAATTCTCATAATGTTGGTCTTATCTCTATTAATCTTTAGTCCTAGCTGTTGTGATCTCTCATCTAATATACTCATTTTATCTTGCATCTGTTGGTGGCTGTGTGATAGGAGAGCTATGTCATCAGCAAAGTCTAAATCATCAAGTTGTTTGGTCAGTGACCACTGGATCCCATTTCTGTTGTTTTGAGTTATTTTCATAATCCAATCTATGGCCAGTAGAAAGAGAAATGGAGACAGAAGGCATCCTTGCCTTACTCCTGTTCTTATTTCAAATGCTTCTGTAAGCTGTCCTTCATGCACCACACTACATTTTGTTCCTTCATACATTGTTTTTATCAGGTTAATAAACTTTATGGGGATTCCATAATGACTCAGCAACTTCCAAAGCATTCTTCTGTCTAAACTATCAAATGCCTTTTCGTAATCTATGAATCCAATATAAAGTGGGGATTTTAGTTCTAAACTTTGTTCAACTATTATACGTAGAGTAGTTATTTGATCAGCACATGATCTGTTCTTCCTAAAACCTGCTTGTTCATCTCTCAAGTGTTTCTCTATAGCCTCTTTTAGTCTCTCCAGAATGATTCTGCCTAATATTTTTCCTGGCACTGATAGTAGCATAATTCCCCTATAATTTGTGCACTCCTGTAAACTTCCTTTCTTTGGTAGTTTGATCATATAACCTTCTCTCCAGTCTTTAGGTATTTCTTCCCTCTCCCAAATTTTATCCAATAGATTATGTAACATCTTGGTAGAGGTGATAATATCTGCTTTGATGGCTTCCGAAGCTTCTCTTTTTGCTTTGACCTCTCGCAGAACATCTTCATTACTCTTCTTAGCTGTCCATGGTACTCTCAACATTCTTCTGTAAAACTACATCTCTACAGACTCCAGGGATTTTCTTGTCTGTCATCCTATTGTCTATGATTCGCATCCATATGTTAAGACTGGTTCTACGTAACATTTAATAACTCTTTTTCTTGTTTCTATTGTCAAAAATGGATTGCATGGTATCTTCCTCATTTTTGGAAAGCTGCTTTTGCCTGAGCCATTCTGCATCTCACCTCTTTGTACATCTTTCGTCTGCATTCTGTATCTCACCTCTTTTGTACATCTTCCGTCTGAGGTTAACAAAGTTCCCAAATATTTAAATTCATTTACTTGTTTTAATTTTGTTCCACTTGTCTTTATTTTGCACTGAGGTAATGTCTTTTTCTTTGTTGTTACCATTACCTCTGTCTTTTGCTATTAAGGCTCCTTTATTAAGAGTCCTTTATTTTTGCCTTCTTTCACTATAATGTCCAACATTTCTTGTAACTCATTTTCACTCTTAGCGATTAAGACTATATCATCAGCATACCTTAGATTATTTATATTATGACCTCCAATTGTTATTCCAGGCATGCCTCTTATGGATCTTAAAAATATCTCACTATAAATATGAAACAAATCTGGTGACAGCACACAACCTTGTCTAACACCCTGTTTTTTTTTAAAAAACATTCCCAATTGGTTTCCAGTTCTTATGGCCGCTGTTTGTTGCCAGTACATGTTCTTTCTTATTCTTAGATCTTTGCTGTCTATGTTTATGCTTTCTAAAATTTTGATTATTTCTTGGTGCTTTACTTTGTCAAATGCATCGGTGTAATCTATGAAACATAGGTATAGATCTGTTTTCACATCTATGGCTCTTTCTACTAAAGATCTTATGATATAAATGGCATTGCTTGTTCCTTTATCCCTAACAAAACCACACTGTTCATTGCTAATTTCTGGACTGATTTTGTTTCGCACTCTTCGCATGTTGATTCTTAGTAATATCTTAGTTGACTCATAAGACTTATTGTGCGATGATCATCGCATTCAATTGCAACCGATTTCTTTGGTATGGCTATGAATATTTATTTGAGCATGTTGTCTGGTATATATCCGCTGTTGTAGATATCATTCAATATTTGTGTTATTATTTCTATTCCAAAATCACCCATGGCTTCAATCTCTTCTTTAGTTATATTATCTGGTCCAGGAGCTTTGCCTGCCTTCATATTGCGCAAGGCGTCTTCCACTTCTTCTCTGAGTATTTCTGGTCCTTCTCCATTATCCTTAATATTTACTTCCGTTCGTTCATCATTATAAAGATCTTTAATGTATTCTGTCCATCATTCCCTTATGTTTTCTTGATCAATCAACAGTTCTCCTTCCTTTGATCTTAGACATCCAATTTTTTATTGCATTTTTCTTCCTGTTAATTCCTCAATTTGTTTGTATATAGCTTTAACATCTCCTTTTTGTTGCATTTCAATCTCTTTGCATCTCTCTTTTAGCCATGCTTCTTTTGCTTCATTGCATTTTACCACAATTTCTTTATTTAATCTCTTATACCCATCTTTATTTTCTTTATTTCTTCAAGAAGAGTAGTCATTATATAAATGAAGACAGAAAAAAATAGGAGCTGGGGATTATGACATGGAATTAGAGAAGGTTTAAAATAATGATGAAAAAATCATATAAAGTAGGTAAATAAAAGGAAACAGCTAAAAGCTTAAATCAGTGAAAATATGGAATCACTATTGTGTCTGAAGGTTCACGGATCAAATTCTGGTCAGAATGACAAAAGTTATATCCATACACATACAGAGTTAGAAAAAGATGTCAGTAGACAGCATGCTGGTGACATTTCTATTCTTATATGAATGTGAATTAAAGAGTTACAGACATTCAAATGAACTAATGAGAATGAGATATTAACCCTTTGCTGCTATGGGCATATACATATGTTTGTCATTTTAAATTTATGTTACTGTCCAACATGGTCTGAAACAGTCTGAGAGATAAGATCAGAAATGGAGAACTGAGAAAAAAGCTAGGAATAGCCCCCGCCATAGAATATATAAGGAAACAACAGATAAAATGGTTTGGCCATGTGACAAGGCAGAAAGAACAAAACACAACACAACGAGCTTTCAACAAACGTTGTAAGAACACCAGACCCAAGGGTCGACCACGAAAAAGATGGGTCGATGAAATATTAGAAGCACTAGGAAACATAACAGCAGCAGAGGCGAACAGAAGAGCAAAAGACCGCAAATTATATCTCTCCACGACGCTGAAAGGCAAATGAGGAATGAAAGTAGAAGAAGAAGTCCAACATGGTTGAAAGCTGAGGCTATTTATAGATGTGCTTCAATGTTATAAGAATTGGCTGAGCCCTTTGGATTTTTTAATTTAAACTTTGAGATGTAAAAAAATTGAGAAAATTGGTGTCATTTGTTTGTGGTGTCCATGGCAATCTGGCCAGAGCACACACAAATCTTTCCACCATAAACTTTTTTTACTTGCTACTGTGGGAAAAAAAGTAGTTTTTCTAAAATGGCTAGAAAGCAAATTCATACTGATGAAGAATTGATAGTGTTTATTTCAAAGTGTGATAGAAAAGAAGAAGAGAATTCAAGTGACCTTGAATTATATCTATCTATCTATTGACCTTTCGAGCCGTAACCGGCCCATAGGGCGTAGACCAAGATACACCTTCTCCTATATGAATTTTTGTTCTAGCAGTTTTCTTTTAAAGATATTTTATCAAATCTCGCCATCTGTCTCTGTTCTGTGCAAGCAGTTCTATCTCATTGAGGGAGCCGATTCCTGCTGCTCTTGCCTCTCTCATCAATGTTCTTCTCAGTGTCTCCCTGGGTCTTCCTCTTTTTCTTTTACCTGTTGTTTCCCATATGAGGGCTTGCTTTGCTATTCGATTATTATCTCTTCTCATCACATGTCCAACGTATGACCATCGTCTTTTCTTTATTACTGAAGATATTAGTGGTTGATTGGCGATTTCTCTAATTTCCTCGTTTGTTTTGAATTCGTTCCATTCTATACCAAGTATTTTCCTTAGACATTTATTTTCGAATGCGTTCAACTTTGTTTCTATATCTCTTGTTGTTTTCCAGCTTTCACACGCATACGTAAGGGTTGATAGTACATTTGATTTGAATAGCCTAAGTTTTGTTAATAGAATTATGTTTAATAGAAAATTTAGTTATAGGTGGGACATTATTTCCACATAAAAATATCCACAAAACAACATGGATATCTCCTGATGATAGAACATCAAATCAAATTGACCACCTATGTATTAAACAACAATTCAGATCATCATTAATAGATGTAAGAGCATACAGAGGTGCTGATGTTAATAGTGACCACAACCTGTGCATTGGGAAAATAAGATTAAATTTAGAAACCAACAGAAGAGGTCAATTACACATAAAATTGATAGTCATAAACTGAAAGATGAAGCAATAAAGGAAAAGTTTAACATAGAGCTAAGTAATTGTTATTCAGCACTTGGTGAAATAGACTTGAATTATATACAGGGTGTTTATAAAGTCTCACTACACTTGGTATCTAGGTCAATTTGAAAAAAAAATGTTTATGACGTCATCACAATATGTGCTCCCACTGTCAATGAAATTTGTTGAATAAGTTTATTGCTACTGGAAATGTGGAAGATGCTCCACGATCTGGTAGGCCTGCTGTGAATGATGAAATATGTTTAGATATCCAAGACAGAATCCTTAAAAGTCCAGACAAGTCATTAAGAAAACTGTCGCAACAAGTGAACTTACCATTGAGCACATATTGTGATGACGTCATAAACATTTTTTTTCAAATTGACCTAGATACCAAGTGTAGTGAGACTTTATAAACACCCTATAGTTCTGTGAGCGAATAAAGTGATTTGAGGCTGTCTACCCAGCCAACATCGACTGGAAAGACATGTGGGTAAGATAATAATCGTCAAACAGTCTTTGTAGCTGAGCGGTTAATGTGCTTGGTACTGACCAAATAATTTCAATTACCAGTTGTGATTATTTTTTTAGACGGACATAGCCTTGAGTTCACCTCTAAGAGATGGTACCAGAGGAAGAAGGGCAGCCTGGCATGATACCAACCACACCATACATATAAAATCTGCTGTTGGTCATTTATAAATTTATGAGCACTAACATCATTTTCCCCATATGCCTCAGGACATGAAGTGAACCCTTTTATTGTTAATTATTGGTAGGTTTTGTCAAATGATTTATCAGTTTTAAAATTATTTGTATTTATCCTTCTACATCTGCTTTCTTTATGACTTCTAGTATATACATAAATGTACACACATGTAAATATATGTCATTCTTTTTGACAATAGAAACAAGAAAAACAATTCTTAAATGTTATGTAGAGCCAGTCTTAACATATGGATGTGAGTCATGGACAACAAGACAACACACAAGAAAATCACTGGAGTCTGTAGAAATGTGGTTTTACAGAAGAATGTTGAGAGTACCATGGACAGCTAAGAAGAGCAATGAAGATGTTCTGAGAGAGGTCAAAGCAAAAAGAGAGCTAATTTCCAATATTAGTAAGAAACAATCATCATTTTTTGGCCATGTAATGAGAAGAGAACAACTGGAATATATTGTAACAACTGGAAAAATTGAGGGACGAAGAGATAGAGGGAAGCAAAGAGAAAAAATAACAGACAGCTTGAGAGAATGGCTTGGCAGAAGGTCAACAACAGAAATGATAAATAGCTGCCGAGATCGAAAGTTGTGGAGAGACATGATCACTTATGCCAGTAGGCCTGGTACTTGATGATGATGAGTATATACATTGCCCATACATAGCCATAGATTATGATACCATTGTAAAAATTACTGCATCAAAACACAAATTCTTCCAAATTGAATATTTTTCCATAGTCAAACAGCACCCCTTTCCGTGTACCTTTCTAATTACTACTTCTGTACCCATGAGTGTTCAATTTATTTCTATTGATGTAGGATTTTTTTTTTTTCATTTCGTGAGAAATAAAAACATCGTTTTGCTGGGGAACAAAAATTACCAAGAAAATTGTCAAAATGTATCTATGGGCCAATAGATTTTCCTCAGTCTACTATATTTAGTAATGTCTTGAAGTATGCATTCAGCAGTCTGGGGTGCCTGTCCACACGTACATGTAGCTGAGGTGCCAATCTTGAATTTTTTATACATGTGACTGTGGAGTCCATTGTGCCCTGTTCTGAGATGTATAATGTCATCGATACCATTTGGTGTAGGCATCATGTCCTTCAACAATCTTCTATCCACTGTGCATCGTATTATCATATGACTGTTTTCCATGCCATGACACCAAGCTATCTAGTATTCTCTCTCTCTCTCTCCCTGTTTGTTTCCAGTTGTAACAAAATATTCCACCTTTCCTCTTCTCATGATGTGATCTAAAAATGTTGATTGTTTCTTTCTGATATTTTTTCATCAAGGAGCTCCCTTTTTGTGTTGGCCTCATTGAGAATCTCCTCATTGAGAATATCCTCATTGGTCTTTTTAGCCGTCCAAGGAACTTTCAATGTTCTTCTAAGAAATCAAATCTCTGTGGCCTCTAATCATCTTTTCATTTATTTCTTTACGCTCCATAATTCACTTCCATAGGTCAGAATTGGCTCTATATAGCACCGATGAATTCTCTTTCTCACTGCTTTTGACATAGATTTGTTGCATAAGACTTTATTTTCGTAATGCTATTTTGGTCTGAGCTGTTCTACTTTTTATTTCTGTAGTGCATCTTCTATCTGATGTTATTACTGTGGACAAGTATTTGACACGTTGCACAAGTTTCAGATTTGCCCAATTTATTTTTATATTGCATGATTGTTTCTTCGATATGACCGTTACTTTCGTTTTCTTACTATTCAGACTGAGACCTTTCTTGCTGCTTTTTTTACTATTATGTCTATCATTTCCTGTAAAATTATTTTTATATTATTATAAAAAAATATATTTTATTATTTCCCTTGCTACCTGATGTAACAAATAAATAAAGCCATGAACAAACAACATCAAACACTTACTTTGCAGCTGCTGCCATTTTGATAGAAGCACAGTTGAGACTTCAAACTGTTTTGTGCAAAATTACAGGCTTCAGTAGTGAGACCCAGGAATGGTAACTTCTGTATTCCCCGACCGGTGACACCGAAAGATTGTATTTTCTTGTGAGCCCTGAGATAATAGTTACTTAAAGTTGAAAACATAAAACTCCAGAATAGGAGAGGAATACACTATTTTATGACACAGTTTAAGTCTTTCTCTCTCTCTCTCTCGCTCGCACGCACACAAATATATAAGGCATCATTCAGCAAAAAAGCTGAAAGCTGTCAGCAAATCGTAGATGACTTGTGTCACATTCAGTGAACCTGAAGAAACTACCCAGATCTTACTCCATTTCTGCGTGATGCCCTTAGAAAAAGACTTAGACTAGTCAGTCTAACCTGGACAAGTGAGTAGGGATCGAGAGGGAAAGCAACTCAGCACTCAAAAATGCTGTGTCAAAGCTGGATTTTCTGTGCCAAAGCTGGATTTGCTGTGCCAAATGGTGGATTTGCTGTGCCAAATGGTGGATTTGCTGTGCCAAAAGAATCAATTATCACAGTTCCACTGTGAAAATCCACAACACATTTACACCTACTTAACGCTCTTTTGTTTGCCTGCATTCACCAGATGATTAAAGAAGTACTGTACACTGTACATCTCTTCGTCATCCACCCTTAAAAGGACTTAAGTCCAAGTGGGCATGTCTGCGTTGTGTTGAGGTTTGCAGCATAACTCTAATATTTGCACCTTTTGGCCCAACACATCCGACTTCATAACAACTTTTTTTTTTAGCACCAGGTTGTCTTCCCTCTTCGATCCCTACTCGCTTGGCCAGACTGAACAAGAACAGGTTAGTCTGTTACTAGAGACACCACAAAGAGGTGGAGCAGGGTTTGCATGGCTCCAGTAGTTCTAGTTAGTTCACCGATCGCTGGCTCAGCTGTGACTGACAACTTCCACGTGCTGTTTCCAAGCATGTCTATCATTTTTTTGTCTTCACCTTTTAACAAATTAACTCTCTTTTAAAATTTAAGGGTGGACGACAATACGATACTAGGTAGGGATTGTGGTGGGACAACACATACTACATGATCATGATAGTCTACTAAGACTAACGCCAACCGGTGTCATGAGACTGCATTATAGTTTACTATCATGATGATTGATATTGATTGATACATCATACAATTATTGTAACAATACAGTAATACACGACTTACGACTAGCCTTACTTGAGTTATCTTATCCTTATCAGCCTCATCCATATTATTATTAAAAAAGCGAGGTCACATTTTGGATAAAACTAAATGCACATGAAACGACCGCGTTTGGTATAAGACAAATCTTTAAATATAAAGTCACAAATCTGATAGAAATTTGTTATGAAGAAGAGAACATGCCACTGACCGCACCGGTCCCGTTTAAAGACAGAGGTCAGACCAGTTTCCTTCTGCCATGACGTAGTTGACTTTTCGTTAGGACACCGGAAGTGTTGTGATGGTGCCACCAACTGGTTCTTTTAAGTCGTAAAATAAACGTCATTTCGTCATCATCGTTAGAATCATTATACTCTCTCTCTCTCTCTGCTATCAGGACTCAATCAGAGTAAGGATTCCAGACTCTCACATGAAGTCAGCTGTCAGGCTAAGTGTGTTGATCGCCCCCACAGACAGAACATCACAAGTAGAGTTCGCCAGATCCACTCTGATTGAGCACCCGTTAAAACGTTGCACTGTTCTGCGCCAGTGGCCCAGTGCATCCGATTTCAGCCAGCATTTTATTCGGGTTTGCTTTCTTTATATTATACTTAGCATGTAATTACAATCTTGTTACTTTTATCTTCAAAATTGTCGGACTTGCAGCAGTGTAGCAGTCCCCCTCTAGGACTTGGTGATTCTCTACAGTACACCAATGTTGACCAGGTTGCTTTTCACGATCTTCTTCTTTCCTTCCTCATCTGCCTTTCAGCGTCGAGGGGAGATATAATTTGCGGTCTTTTGCTCTTCTGTTTCCCTCTGCTGCTGTTATGTTTCCTAGTGCTTCTAATGTTCCATCGATTCATCTTTTTCGTGGTCGACACTTGGGTCTGGTGTTCTCACAACGTTTGTTGAAGGCTCGTTGTGTTGTGTTTTGATCTTTCTGCCTTGTCACGTGGCCAAACCATTTTATCTGTTGTTTCCTTATATATTCTACGGCGGGGCTATTCCTAGATTTTTTCTCAGTTCTTCATTTCTGATCTTATCTCTCAGACTGTTTCCTGTCATTCGTCTAACACATTTCATCTCTGTAGAGGTTATTTTTACTTTTTGTTCTTGCATCTAGGGTTCAGGTCTGGCATTGATAGCACAACGTTGGGGTGAAGATTGTATCGTAGAGTACTCGTTTTGCCACCAGAGTTATTTCCTTGTTGGACAATAGTGGTGATAACTGTCCAATGATTTGACAAGCCTTGTTGCATCTTGATTCTATCTCTGCTGTTTGAGAATTATCGTTTGTCTTTAAACTTCCTAGGTATTTGAATTCCTCTACTTGTTTTAGCTTTTCATAGTAGCCGCTCAGAACATTTCATCCAATGTAGTTTTCATCATTTTGTCATGGCAAATGAGGCATTTTTGCTCTCGCCGACCCTTAGATGTCCTCACAACATCAAAAGCGTCGAATTTTCACATGGGAAAGGTGGGGAAGGAAGGGTGGTGTAGATGTAAGACGTTGGCTTCTAGACTGAAAGATCTCAGGTTCGAATCCTACTAAAAACGTGTAAATTAAAATACAATAAAATAAAACAACTAAAACATCCCTGAATCGGATAATACCTGCCTGTTTGGCAAGGGGGAAAGTAACGAACTTCGCTGAAAATAGAAAGTTGGCGTTCTTCCATTTAACTTGCTTCTAACTCTGCAGTTCCCAACCTTAAAATAATAATAATAATATGTGGAACTGAACTTCCGGTCAATATGGCGGAAAGGCGGCAAAGAACCCTGAGGTACTGTCTGAAAGGGCACCTTGTTGCAGTTTCCTCGTATTCCAATTCCGGCTTGCTCCCGGAGCTACTGAGATTAGTGCCCTGTGCACACCGTGAGCTGTGTGTTTCATCCGGATGTGTTTCTATATTCATATTGCTTACGATGAATGATGACATCGTATGACGAAGGTCATGCTCGTCACATCTCATATCTTAATGTGGGTCTGTCTATATTAGTCATGTCTCATATCTTTGTGTGCGCATGTCTATGTTAGTTACATCTCCTACCTTTGTGAGTGCATGTTTATGTTAGTCATGTCTCATATCTTTGTGTGTGCATGAATGTGTTTAGTCATATCTTAGATCTAAGTGTGTGTATCTGTGTCAATCATATCTCATATTTTAGAGTGTGTCTGTGTTATTCACATCTCATATCTTTGTGTGTGTCTGTGTTAGTCGTATCTCATATCTTGGTGCGTGTCAGTGTTAGTCATGCCTCATATCTTTGTGTGCATGTCTGTGTTAGTCACCTCTAGTGACTCGGGCAGATGGTGCTCGTAAACCTGGGAGGGCCGACCATCTAAGGGCAGAATCCCCCTACAGAAAAGACAATTTGCTGCCTTGCAGGAAGATTGAGGACAATCAAAGGCTAATGAAAGCAAACCTTAAAAATGCTGGCTGAAATCGGATGCACTGGGCCACTGGCGCAGAACACAGTGCAACGTTTTAACAGGTTTTCAATCAGAGTGGATCTAACAGACTCTAATTATGATGTTCTGCCTGTGGGGTCGATCAATTCACTTAAACAGACAGCTGTCTTCATGTGAGTTCTGTCTGTGGGGTAGATCAATTCACTTAACCTGACAGCTGTCTTCATGTGAGTTCTGTCTGTGGGGTAGATCAATTCACTTAAACAGACAGCTGTCTTCATGTGAGTTCTGTCTGTGGGGTCGATCAATTCACTTAACCTGACAGCTGTCTTCATGTGAGTTCTGTCTGTGGGGTAGATCAATTCACTTAAACAGACAGCTGTCTTCATGTGAGTTCTGTCTGTGGGGTAGATCAATTCACTTAACCTGACAGCTGTCTTCATGTGAGTTCTGTCCGTGGGGTCGATCAATTCACTTAACCTGACAGCTGTCTTCATGTGAGCGTCTGGAATCCTACTCTGATTGAGTATAACGAATGACAGTTCAGTTGCGTTCACTGTCGATGCTAATACGCCGTATGCCTTTTAGCGTGTGCTGTGTTTGCTGTAATGGGGACTGCAGCTTCCTTTCTTTGTTTGGATATTCGATGAGATGTTAATTCGGATGATCCCACTAGCATGGGAGGTTGAGCAATTATGGATTTCTATTCGTTTGCAGTGATACCGGAGCCTTCGAATAACTATAATTATAACTATAATATGTATATTATTTATTTTATTATAATTATTGTTATACCAACCTCATGTCAGTCTCAACATTGATTCTGTTTCTTGTTTTGGTTTTCAATTGAAGAAAAGAAGCGTTGAAAATACACTAACACAGAGATATGTAGAAACAAAGGGGTGTAAAACTCGAAACGCAAGCATGTTGACATTTTTATTCCATGAATTCATTCGCAACTCCATTTCTATTTCGCGAATTTATTTGCAACTCTATTTCTATTCCATGAATTCATTCGCAACTCCATTTCTATTCCATGAATTTATTTGCAACTCTATTTCTATTCCATGAATTTATTTGCAACTCCATTTTTGTTCTATGAAGCTATTCGTTTCGAGTGATCTAGGTGGTTTAAAGACAGAACTACGGCCTCTGGTTAAAAAAGTCACATGATCGAATTTTATGTCTAAATCTGTCTAAGTGGAAGATTTCATATCCAGCTCTCTCTGATAACGAAAGAAATAAGTAGTCCCATGTACACTCTGAGCACGTTGAAACAACCATTAACAGTTAAAGTAAAAGAGAACTAGTTAAAAAGCCGCTTTTCGGGCAATTTTTTTTAGAAATCTGTCAACATGGATCCTAATCCGTGCTAATGATTGGGTCACGTGGGTCAGGATTCTCTTCGGAGCTTTTCGGTCACGGTTGCTTGCTTTAATCTAAAGTAGTATTTAGTTAAAATCATAAAATTGTTGCTACATGTATAAACAAACATGCTGAGGAAACTGCTCCATTCTATTCTTTAGATTGGTATGTTATTGGAGCGGTTAAAATTGTGACATTGAACAAAAATATGAATATTCTAGAACAGTTCTAGAACAGTAAAATATGGACTAGATATGAATATCAAAAAGACTAAAACTATGATCATAAACAAAGAAAATTCTCAAGACCTACAAGTAAATATCACAGTTGAAGGAATACATCTGGAGACAGTTCAGAGCAACAGCTACCTTGGACATACTATAACAAATGATGGAAAATGTAAAATTGAAATAAACAAAAGAATAGGTACGGCAAAAAGTAATGTTAATGTCATGAAAAATATACTAACAACAAAACAAATAACAGTTGGGCTGAAGCTAAGAATAGCAAAATGTTACATCTTCTCAATATTCCTGTATGGTGCAGAAACATGGACATTAGACAAGAAAACAGAACAGAAAATTGAAGCCTTTGAAATGTGGATTTATAGAAGAATAGGTAGAATTGGATGGAAAGAAAAGATAACAAACGATGAAGTTTTAAAACAACTAAAAATAAAAAAAGAACTACTAAATACAATTAAGACAAGACAAATGAAATTTTGGAGCATGTTAAAAGACACAACAGCCTACTAAAAGTAATATTGGAAGGGAAAATACAAGGTAAAAGAGGCAGAGGCAGACCAAGACTAACATGGACGAGTTACATCAAAAGATGGACAAGTCAATCTATGACAACTTGCACCATCAAAGCAAGAAACACAGTGAAATGGCGATCTTTGGTAACCAACCTTCGTTGCGGAGACGGCATTCAATGATGATGATGATGATAACAGTTCATACTTATACTATTGATATCCATTATCGTTTTCTGAGGAAAATAAAATTTAATTTGAAACATTTAACCCTATCTGGCCAACAATAATCATATTTTAGACACGAATATTGCACACATTTAATTATGCTATAGCGTCTCTTATGATCATTTTTAACTTTCTGTATCAGAATTACAAATAACACCAGGGAACTAGAATTACAAAATGTTTTATCTTCTCAACGTTCCTGTATGATACTGAAACATGGATATTAGACAAGAAAACAGAAAATTGAAGCCTTTGAATTATGATATTTAAAAAAGAATAGGTAGAACTGGATGGATAGAAAAGAACGCAAATGATGAGGTCTTAAAACAAATAAAAATGAAAATAAAACTAATAAACACAATCCAAACAAACAAATGAGATGTTTTGGTCATGTTAAAAGACATAACAGCCTACTACAAGTAATCTTGGAAGGGAAAATACAAGGTAAATGAGGCAGACCAAGACTAACATGGACGAGTAACATTAAAAGATGGACAAGTAAGTCTATGACAATCTGCACCATCAATGCAAGAAACAGAACGGGATGGCGTTCCATGGTTTCCAACCTTCGATGCGGAGACGGCACTCAATGATGATGATATCAGAATTGAACTCTTGTCATGTTTCAGAACTGACGCGATAGCTCAGTGGTTAGTGAACTGGACTACAAAGAACAAGAGGTAGGGTTCGATCCCAACCAACGGCTTCCGGGTTCACCCAGCCTTTAATGGGTACCGGATTTTTTTTTCTGGGAAAGTAAAGCGGCACGGGCGTAATACCGACCACATTACCCCAAAAATCATGTGCCAAAGGTCTGTACAATTTATGGTCACTAACACCATATTCCCTATACGCCACTTGGCGTGACGGGGGTACTTTACTTTTTTACTTTTTACATGTTTCAGAACTGAGTAAATTTACCAAGACTACTAAAATAGCATCAACAAACATGTTGTGCAGTATTTCGAGAGGAGACAGGAGTCGATATGTGCAGAGTATTGTGATGATGATCCTAACATAAAATAACAGAACATAATATAATATTATCATTAACTCTTTCAATACGTTTCCCCACACTGTGCGCCATGCTGATTTCGGCAGCGTGCGTTCGCAGTATAGTGCGCCACTCTCAGTTTAATTAGTGTGAGCCGTTTATCAAACCATATTCTTTTGTTTTAACATGTCTTGTACCATCTTGGTGTTATATAAATCTAATACCTAGTTTAATTATCTAAAAATTCATAAATAATGTGTTAAATGTTAAATAAATATAGGTATGTAGATTGATTTATAAAAACCATGAAAAATGCTGTCTCAGAAATCTCTTCCGTTGCATCGATAAAAAGCTTCCGTACGGAAAGAGTTAAAGTCGAGGTGGTTGATCTACAGGTAACACGTCGGGCTCTAGACAAGAACGTCCAGAGTTCGATTCCCACAATAGGCTGTGGAAAATGTATTCTAAAAAAAAAAATTAATGGAATCGAATCCGTGGCTTTACCCTCCCCTGGTCTCTGGGTAGTGAGATCCGATGTCTAGCCCTCTCTGGGTAGTGAGATCCGATGTCTAGCCCTCTCTGGGTAGTGAGATCTGATGTCTAGCCCTCTCTGGGTAGTGAGATCTGATGTCTAGCCCTCTCTGGGTAGTGAGATCTGATGTCTAGCCCTCTCTGGGTAGTGAGGTCCGATGTCTAGCCCTCTCTGGGTAGTGAGATCTGATGTCTAGCCCTCTCTGGGTAGTGAGATCTGATGTCTAGCCCTCTCTGGGTAGTGAGATCCGATGTCTAGCCCTCTCTGGGTAGTGAGATCCGATGTCTAGCCCTCTCTGGGTAGTGAGATCCGATGTCTATCCCTCTCTGGGTAGTGAGATCCGATGTCTAGCCCTCTCTGGGTAGTGAGATCCGATGTCTAGCCCTCTCTGGGTAGTGAGATCCGATATCTAGCCCTCTCTGGGTAGTGAGATCCGATATCTAGCCCTCTCTGGGTAGTGAGATCCGATGTCTAGCCCTCTCTGGGTAGTGAGATCCGATGTCTAGCCCTCTCTGGGTAGTGAGATCCGATGTCTAGCTCTCTCTGGGTAGTGAGATCCGACGTCTAGCCCTCTCTGGTTAGTGAGATCCGATGTCTAGCCCTCTCTGAGTAGTGAGATCCGACGTCTAGCCCTCTCTGGGTAGTGAGATCCGATGTCTAGCCCTCTCTGGGTAGTGAGATCCGACGTCTAGCCCTCTCTGGGTAGTGAGATCCGATGTCTAGCCCTCTCTGGGTAGTGAGATCCGATGTCCATCCCTCTTTGGGTAGTGAGATCCGATGTCTATCCCTCTCTGGGTAGTGAGATCCGATGTCTATCCCTCTCTGGGTAGTGAGATCCGATGTCTAGCCCTCTCTGGGTAGTGAGGTCCGACGTCTAGCCCTCTCTGGGTAGTGAGATCCGACGTCTAGCCCTCTCTGGGTAGTGAGATCCGATGTCTATCCCTCTCTGGGTAGTGAGATCCGATGTCTATCCCTCTCTGGGTAGTGAGATCCGATGTCTAGCCCTCTCTGGGTAGTGAGATCCGATGTCTAGTCCTCTCTGGGTAGTGAGATCCGATGTCTAGTCCTCTCTGGGTAGTGAGATCCGATGTCTAGTCCTCTCTGGGTAGTGAGATCCGATGTCTAGTCCTCTCTGGGTAGTGAGATCCGACGTCTAGCCCTCTCTGGGTAGTGAGATCCGATGTCTATCCCTCTCTGGGTAGTGAGATCCGATGTCTATCCCTCTCTGGGTGGTGAGATCCGATGTTTAGCCCTCACTGGGTAGTGAGATCCGATGTCTAGTCCTCTCTGGGTGGTGAGATCCGATGTCTAGTCCTCTCGAAAAATGGATAAGAACATGGGTTCCCGTGTGCTTTCAGCGCACGTTAAATAATACTTGGCAGTTCAAAAAGAATAGACTAAAAATAGTCGCCGCCCGGTCAAATTTAATGGGGAAAAAATCTACCCAAAACGTTAATAGAGTACCTCTGAAGTCGGAGAATATCTGACAATAAGGCGGGGCACACATGAGCACAAGGCTGCAAGTTTGAAAAATAGGAAAAGGTGATATTCACGTAAAATTCAGTCTCTCTGGACTTCGCTAGAGATGGTCAACACAAACAAACAAACAAACAAAAAAACAAACAACGTTCTCATCAACAAAATTTTCCCCTTAAACTCATTCCAATCGCCATCATCTTGATTCTAAAAACTCATCTAAATTCCCCACCTACAACCATACTCCAAAAAACTCATTAGCATTGCTCCAATCTAAAAAAAAATAGCAACAACAAAATCTCAACCTATAGTAGTTCGAGATCTGTCTGTTGAAGATCCCTTTATGTCTGATTTTGTTGAAGATCCCTTTATGTCTGATTTTGTTGAATATCCCTTTATGTCTGATTTTGTTGAAGATCCCTTTATGTCTGATTTTGTTGAAGATCCCTTTATGTCTGATTTTGTTGAAGATCCCTTTATGTCTGATTTTGTTGAAGATCCCTTTATGTCTGATTTTGTTGAAGATCCCTTTATGTCTGATTTTGTTGAAGATCCCTTTATGTCTGATTTTGTTGAAGATCCCTTTATGTCTGATTTTGTTGAAGATCCCTTTATGTCTGATTTTGTTGAAGATCCCTTTATGTCTGATTTTGTTGAAGATCCCTTTATGTCTGATTCACTGTAGATCCCATCTTTGCAAATCTTCGACATTTCTCCCTAGTTCTGTCTTTCTTTCGCCAACTTTCCAGGTCCATATATTACTTCGAATTCGCTCTAATATTTTTTAACAAAGGGAAGCAACCAGCTAAGATAAAAACATCCATCAATTTGCTACAGACATAACCGTAATCAGTAGCGGGTCGCAGATTCTAACCCTCAAACACGGCTCGGTCAATAAAAAATATGATCACTGAAGCCGTGCTGGGTTGTATGTAGTTAAACAGTGGTTCTTAAACTGTTTTCAGGTCACCGCTTTCATTGTTTACATAAAAGCATTCTTTTAACATCATTGGTTTCATAGCATCTAGAAAGACCAATTAGGATATTCTAAAAAGAAGACCAACACAAAAAGGGAGATCCTAAAAAAACATCAGAAAGAAACAATCAACATTTTTTTCGGGCGCATAGTGAATGGTGTTGTGGGAGCAGTCGACAAGTAGTGCCGGTTATGGTCCCCACTCCGTGATGGCAGACAGAGGATATAATTTATAGAGACAATTGCTGCGATCTCCGACTTGTACAGTCACTGCCAAGAAGGAAAGGAATGGCAAACTACCTTCTTATATTGCCAAGTATAACTATGTCCAAATACAAATTAATATCTACAAATAATCATCATTTTTCGGGCACATCATGAGAAGAGGAAAGTCGGAACACTTGGTTACAACTGGAAAAATACAGGGAAAGAGATATCGCGGACGACAAATAAAGAATATACTAGATAGCTTGGTGTCATGGCATGGAAAACAGTCAACAACAGAACTGATACGATGCACTGTGGATAGAAGATTGTGGGAGGACATGGTCGCCTACGTTAACCGGTACGGCACATAATGATGATGGTGATAGTTTCATAAATATATCGCCTTGCACTAATCATCAAGGGAGCCGCGATAGCTCAGTGGTTAGTGAACTGGACTACAAAGGACGAGAGGTAGGGTTCGAAACCAACCGACGGCTTCCAGGTTCACCCAGCCTTAAATGGGTACCGGATTTTTTTTCTGAGAAAATAAAGCAACATAATACCGACCACATTACCCCAAAAATCATGTGCTGAAGGTCTGTAAAATTTATGGTCACTAACACCATATTCCCTTTACGTCACTAGGCGTGACGGGGGCTCTTGACTTTACTTAGTAATCATCTAGTTGAATGTCTTCTTCGGGATGCTGCTATTACAACACCTCGTCTATAGGAATCTCTGTCTCTAGCCAGATCTTCGGGATGCTGCTATTACCACACCTCGTCTATAGGAATCTCTGTCTCTAGCCAGATCTTCGGGATGCTGCTATTACCACACCTCGTCTACAGGAATCTCTGTCTCTAGCCAGATCTTCTGGATGCTGCTATTACCACACCTCGTCTATAGGAATCTCTGTCTCTAGCCAGATCTTCGGGATGCTGCTATTACCACACCTCGTCTATAGGAATCTCTGTCTCTAGCCAGATCTTCTGGATGCTGCTATTACATCATCTCGTCTATAGGAATCTCTGTCTCTAGCCAGATCTTCTGGATGCTGCTATTACATCATGTCGTCTATAGGAATCTCTGTCTCTAGCCAGATCTTTGGGATGCTGCTACTACCACATCTCGTCTATAGGAATCTCTGTCTCTAGCCAGATCTTCGGGATGCTGCTATTACAACACCTCGTCTATAGGAATCTCTGTCTCTAGCCAGATCTTCGGGATGCTGCTATTACAACACCTCGTCTATAGGAATCTCTGTCTCTAGCCAGATCTTCGGGATGCTGCTACTACCACATCTCGTCTATAGGAATCTCTGTCTCTAGCCAGATCTTCGGGATGCTGCTATTACAACACCTCGTCTATAGGAATCTCTGTCTCTAGCCAGATTTTCCACTTCTTCTGTTGTCATGTTCAATGTCTCTATAATCTTTAATTCTGACTTGTGTTACTGCAGTCGGGGTATTCCCATATCCGCTCTGCCGCTTGTTACAACAACCATCGAAGGGTTCGTCTACTGACTGTTCCAGCCCTGGACTGATTGACCGTATTGTGTTCATTTCCGTTGATTACTTTTTTTTCTGTTTTCGCTCTTCGAGGCTCCGTGTTCCACCATTCCTTTAAAGTGTAGATTATTCTCAATTTTCTTGTTGTCACCCTGAGAGATGTGTTAGTTTATAGCCCTAAGACCCAATGTCATCTTCTTCTTCTACCTTTCTAGACCTGTGGAGCTTACGTCTTCAATAAATATTGCCGTTCTGTTTCTTCCCATTTTTCAAGAACATTCCATGTCTGCCCCATAATTTATATCTCTGCTTCAACCAATCTTCTCCAAGATGCAATGTCATAGATGCCCATTTGTAAGGTCTCCTTGATTTTTTGAAACTATCCTCTTCTTGGTGTACCTCTGTCTCGTATTCCTGTAATCACGTCTCCCATTAGCATTATCTCTGAATCATGAGCTTATATTCTAATCTATATATGGCTTTTTTTAATAACATCAGATGGCAGATGCACTGCAGAAATTAGAAGCAGCATAGGACAAGCAAAGACAGAATAGGACAAGCAAATAAAGAATAAAATAAGCAAAGACAGAGTAGGACAATCAAATACAGATTAGAACAGGCAAAGACAGAATAGGACAATGTAAAGATAGAATAGAACAAGCAAAGACAGAGTAGGACAAGCAAAGACAGAATAGGACAATCAATGACAGAATAGAACAAGCAAATACAGAAAAGAACAAGCAAATACAGAATTATATTGAATGAAAAAACATCCTATATAACAAATCATTGTCAATTCATATTAGAAAACGTATCTTAAAGGGCTGTATGGAACCTGTTCATATACATGAAAGTGAGTCATGGACAATAAGTAAGACAATACAGAGAACATTGAGGCAGCTGTAATGTGGTTTATCAGAATAATGCTACGAATTCCATGGATATAAAAAATTACAAATGAAGAATGTTTAAAAAGAGCATGATAAAAGTTTATTTTCTCTTTGCTTCCCTCTATCTCTTCGTCCCTCAATTTTCCCATTTGTTACAATATATTTCAGCTGTTCCCGTCTCATTACATGGCCAAAAAATGATGATTATTTCTTTCTAATATTGGAAGTTAGCTCTCTTTTTGCTCTGGCCTTTTTCAGAACGTTTTCATTGTTCATCTTAGCTGTCCATTGTAATCACATCATTCTTCTGTAAAACCACATTTCTACAGACCCCAGTGATTTTCTTATCTATTGTCCTATTGTCCACGATTCACATCCATATGTTAAGACTGACTCTACATAACATTTAAACACTTTTTTTCTTGTTCCTATTAAAAATGGATTGTACAGTATCTTCCTCATTTAATTTTGAAAGCGAGGTATCATTAAACACAAAGAAACACCTCATGCAGAGCATATTTTACCTACCCGGTGCTATCAGTGTCAAACATGGACACTTACGGTGAAATACAAGCGTAAACTGATCACTACAAAAATGAGATGTTTGAGAAGAGTGGCAGAGTGTAGAGTGACATGGTGTCATTAGGGGATACACAACGAAATGAGAACATTAGGAAAAGATTGACATTAAGCCAATTCTGCATTACATACAAAGACGAACACTGAACAATTTTTAGCCACCTCCAAAAATATGTCTGACAATGCTTTACCATTCAGGGCATACACCAAGCTAATAAGTGGATATCAACCACGATGATAACCCCACAAACAGACTGCGGGATGATATTAAAGATATCTGGCAACTACACAAGTTGACTACTCAAGAAGTGATCTGACAAGCCAGAACAAGGATCCTCAATCTGCCTCGACACCGGAGGGGAGCGGTGAAAATATCCCACCAAACCTGGTACAATGAGAAGAGGGATGATGATAGAGAATGACTTATCCTTCAATGCACCATCTCCACAGCCCCAAAGCCCATCTCCACCACTCAAATGGCGACAGTAAATCAGAATAACCAACCATTACACGTTCACCTAAAAACAATTAATCTCATTGTTTTCCTTTCAATTTTTACTTTCCTGTTACGAGACTCCCATAAAATAAACATAAAAGACAATACAATATCGAAAATTGGCTCCAATTGTCGTAAACATCAACAAAAATCGCTATATCTCAATGTTGACCACTTCTCTTACAGACATTGATATGTCTGTATTGCAACATGACCGCTTAGCTGTCTAGTCATCGTCTCCAAGTATTGATCTTACTGGCGGAGGTGATCATGTCTCTTCATAACACACTGTCTTTGCAGTTGATTCTCTGTTCTACTGTTAATTTCTTAACGTATCATTCTCTTATTGTTCATTAACTTTTCCATGTAATTGCCTTATTATCCATCTCCCTGTTTTTTTCCACCTGTCCCGTTATGTTTTGTAGTCCTTTTCTCACTGCATGGTCACACAGTTATGATTGTACTCCGTTGGTGTTGATTAGAACTAACCTTTTAGCCTTGATCTTTGTTTTGTTCTTTTTTTTTTCAACGCTCGTTGTATTCTCAATACCCCCCCCCCCTTTTAATTATGTATACACCTGTCTATAGTATTTAAAACACCCACTTTTATCTGTATATAGTAAACATTCTCTTTTCTTTTTATCTATAAAATTGTATTGCAAACGCCGTCTTATTCCTTTTATATGTCTATAGTATTCCAAACACCCTCTTATTCCTTTTATCTGTCTATAGTATTCAAAACACCTTCTTATTCCGTTTATCTGCCTATAGTATTCCAAACACCCTCTTATTCCTTTTATCTGTCTATAATATTCAAAACAACCTCTTATTCCTTTTATATGTCTATAGTATTCCAAACACCCTCTTATTCCTTTTATCTGTCTATAGTATTCCAAACACCCTCTTATTCCTTTTATCTGTCTATAGTATTCCAAACACCCTCTTATTCCTTTTATCTGTCTATAGTATTCAAAACACCCTCTTATTCCTTTTATATGTCTATAGTATTCCAAACACCCTCTTATTCCTTTTATCTGTCTATAGTATTCCAAACACCCTCTTATTCCTTTTATCTGTCTATAGTATTCCAAACACCCTCTTATTCCTTTTATCTGTCTATAGTATCCAAAGGATTTTGGACGAGTAACATAAAAAGATGGACAAGTCAACATATGACAACATGCACCATCAAAGCAAGAGACAGAGTGGAATGGCGCTCCATGGTAGCCAACCTTCGATGCGGATACGGCACTCAATGATGATGAGAATGAGTATTCCAAACACCCTCTTATTCTCTTTAGCTGCGCTTGGTATTCTCAATAGATTCGTACTTTTTCTTTTTTTAGCTGTCCATGGTGTTTTCAATACCCTCGTATTTTTCTTAGCTGTCCATGGTATTTTCAATACACTCGTATTTTTCTTAGCTGTCCATGGTATTCTCAATACACTCATATTTTTCTTAGCTGTCCATGGTATTTGTAATACCCTCGTATTTTTCGTAGCTGTCCATGGTATTCTCAATACACTCGTATTTTTCTTAGCTGTCCATGGTATTCTCAATACACTCGTATTTTTCTTAGATGTCCATGGTATTTTCAATACACTCGTATTTTTCTTAGATGTCCATGGTATTTCAATAAGCTCGCATTCTTTTTATCTATTAATGGTATTCTCACTGCCCTGATATTCCTTTTAGCTGTTCATGGTATTCTCAATATCCGAGGTGATGTAGTATAATCTGGATAATTTTGATTCAATAATTCTGGCGCAAACAGTCAGCTATAAGTCGTTGACCGATTTCCATTCTGGTTCTGTGACTAGCACCTTTTCAGCCGCTAATTTGTTTGTTCGTTCACGGAATTTTAAAAATAATTCTGTAACACCACATTTATGTGACCGCCACATTTTCTTAACTGTCGTCCATGATTTACTTCCGTATGACAGGACTGGTTTCATACAACATAAAAAAATAAAAACATAAAATGGTATTACGCAGCTAAACACGTTGAGAGACGAGACAAACTACGACCTTACGGCAAAAGTTTTCATCAGATACTAATTACAAATACAAAATCTTTACCTGATGAAGACTTTTGCCGAAACGTTGTAATTTGTCTCGTTTCTCTACAGATTTAGCTGCTTAGTATCATTTATGTAAGGTAAGGTAAAGTACGAGACTTGAATTTGAGTCTTACCACGTGAATTTTCACTCATATGTGCTCGGTCGCCTATCCAGAAGTGTTCGGAGACTTCTGAATAGTGTCGCTTCAAGCATCGAAACTCACGACACGAGGCGGCATTCCTCAAGTTCATAGAGTACTATCCTGGTACCCATTTCTACCAGCGATTGGTTCAACCGCGAGGGTTATTTTTTTTTCCCCAACCACGAGTACAATGCACTGCTTCCAGGGGAATTGAATACGGGTTGACCGAACGTCGGTAGCCCAGTCGAGTGGTTTTCCCAACTCGGCTACCAAGGCTTCCACCATTTTATCTTTATTTTCCGTATATTCTGCAGCTTTACTCGCGGCTCAGCGTGATATTTAATTTATGAATTATTTTATATTTGAGCATATCCCCTTTTGTATAACACGATTAACTATGCGCATTCTAACAAGTACATTTTCTTAATCATCGTCAACATCATCATCATCATCATCATCATCATCATCATCATCATCATCATCATCATCGGTGCCATCCCCGCAACGAAGGTTGGCTACCATGGAGCGCCATTCTGCTCTGCCTCTTGCTTTGATGGTGCAGGTTGTCATAGGCTGATTTGCTCATCTTTTGATGTTACTCGTCCATGTTAGTCTTGGTCTGCTTCTGCCTCTTTTACCTTGTATTTTCCCCTCTAAGATTACTTTTAGTAGGCTGCTATGTCTTTTAACATGGCCCAAAAATCGCATTTCATTTGTTTGCATTGTGCTTAGTAGTTCTCTTTTCATTTTTAGTTGTTTTAAAGCTTTATCGTTTGTTTTCTTTTCTTTCCATCCAATTCTACCTATTCTTCTATATATCCACATTTCAAAGGCTTCAATTATCTGTTCTGTTTTCTTGTCTAAATGTCCATGTTTCTGCACCATACAGGAATATTGAGAAAATGTATTATTTTGCTATTCTTAGTTTTAGTCCTGGTGTTATTTATTTTGATGTTAGTCTATTTTTTATGACATTAAAATTACTTTTTTGCCATTCCTATTCTTTTGTTTATTTCTGTTTTACATTTTCCATCACCGCTTATTGTATGTCCAAGGTAGTTGTAGCTCTGAACTGTCTCCAGGTCTATTCCTTCAATTGTGATATCCATTTGTGGGACATTGAGTATTTTCTTGTTTATGATCATAGTTTTAGTCTTTTTAATATTCATATCTAGTCCATATTTTTTGCATTTCGTGTTTATTTCATTAAGTAATTGTTGTAGATCTTTAGGATTTTAATTGTTGTAGATCTTTAGGATTTTCTGCCAGTAGTACAGTATAATCATCAGCATATCTTAGGTTATTGATTATCTTTCCATTAATGTTTAGGCCTGACATCTCTATGATGTTTTCAAAGATTTGCTCAGTGTATAGATTGAACAAGCTTGGTGATAGGATGCATCCCTGTCTTACTCCTCCTTTTATATCAATCGGTGGTTTTCTTAAAATAAAACGCTATATAATTATAAGAAGGTAAAAGTAAAGGTAAAGTACGAGACTTGAACTGGCGTCTTAGCACGCGAGTTTCCACCCATATGTGCTCGGTCGCCTATCCAGAAATGTTCGGATATTTCTGTATAGTGTCGCCTCAAGCATCGAAACTCAGATGCGAAGCGACATTCCTCACCTTCCCAGGGTAATACCCTGGTACCCATTTCTGACAACAGCTGGGTCGACCGTAGGGGTTTTTTTTCATCCATCTTTTGATGTTACTCGTCCATGTTAGTCTTGGTCTGCTTCTGCCTCTTTTACCTTGTATTTTCCCCTCAAGATTACTTTTAGTAGGCTGTTGTGTCTTTTAACATGGCCCAAAAATCGTATTTGTCTTGTTTGAGTTGTGTTCAGTAGTTCTCTTTTCATTTTTAGTTGTTTAAGGGGACTTCATCATTTGCTTTCTTTTCTTTCCATCCAATTCTACCTATTCTTCTATATATCCACATTTCAAAGGCTTCTCTGTTTTATTTTCTTGTCTAATGTCCATGTTTCTGCACCATATAGGAATATTGAGAAGACATAACATTTTGCTATTCTTAGTTTTAGCCCTGGTGTTATTTGTTTTGATGTTAGTATGTTCTTCATGACATTAAAATTATATTTTACCATTCCTATTCTTTTGTTTATTTCAGTTGTACATTTTCCATCACTGGTTATAGTACGTCCAAGGTAGTTGTAGCTCTGAACTGTCTCCCTAATAAAAAGAAAGCAGAAGTAATAATCATATCGAACAAACAATCATCACCACAATCATCCGGTATAAAAATAAACGGGACAAATCTGAAAGAATTGCAGAGCGTCAAATACTTGAGCGCCATAATAACATCAGATGGAAGATGTACCACGGAAATAAAAGGCAGAACAGCTCAAGCCAAAATAATATTTAAGAAAATAAAAACGTCTTATGCAATAAGTCTATGACTATGTCAAAAGAAATGAAAAAGAGAGTTTATCTGTGTAATATAGAGAAATTTATGACCCATGGAAGCGAATCATGGACAGTAGGCCAAACAAATGAATAGACGATAGAGGCTACAGATATTGGATTTCTCAGAAGAATGTTGAAAGTTCCATGGACAGCTAAAAAAAAAGGCCAATGAGGACATTTTCAAAGAGGTCAACACAAAAAGGGAGCTCCTAAAAAAAAAAACTATATTTACGACACATAGTACCATTGCTGGTGTATGTCGGGGGGCAACGATAGAACCCGAAGGATAAAGGCCGCTTGGTCAAGCAGTCGCCACGACGTGTGAGACTCAGGATTTTTATTTCACCCCCGATAGCAAAAATCCTTTCTGTCTACCGCGGGCTTCGAACAACTTACGTCAGCTTTTCATCCAGCGGAACAGTGGTTATAGCCGCACGGCCACGCGCACCTCTTAGGAGCTCCTAAGAAACATAAAAAAAAATATAATCAACATTTTTCGGGCACATCACGAGAAGAGGAAAGGGGGAATACTTGGTTCAACTGGCAAAATACAGGGAAAGAGAGATCGCGGACGACAAAGAGAGAAGATACTAGATAGCTTGGTGTCATGGCACGGAAAACAGTCAGCAACAGAATTGATACGATGTAATGTAGATAAAAATTGTGGAGGGACATGATCGCCTACGCAACCGGTATATCATATGATGATGACTGAATCATTGAAAGTCATGACAGAACAACGATTAGTGAATTCGTTTCAAGAGATCTAGTTCAATCAGTTTACACTTTAACTCAGCCCTAAATCAATCAATGAAATCAATTAATGAAATCAATCAATCAATGAAAGCCCTTTCATCATCATCGTGTGCCTTCTCCGCAACGAAGGTTAGCTACCATGGAACGCCATTCTACTCTGCTTCTGGCTTTGATGGTGCAGGCTGTCATAGATTGACTTGACCATCTTTTCATGTTACTCGTCCATGTTAGTCTTGGTCTGCCTCTACCTCTTTTACCTTGTATTTTTCCTTCCAATATTACTTTTAGTAGGGTGTTGTGTCTTTTAACATGCCCCAAAAATGTCATTTGTCTTGTCTTAATTGTATTTAGTAGTTCTCTTTTTATTTTCAGTTGTTTTTGTTTTGATTGTTGAAAGCCCTTTAAAAACCCTTAACTACGAGTATAGGCCAGAGACACAGAAAGAAAATTTCCAATAATATTTGAGATAGATTATTCCAAGGGATGAATGGTGAGAGTATGTCCATTTTCTGTATGTCCACTATTCTCTCCATTCTAGCCAAATGTTCTTATTTATTTCCTTGACCCATCTTCTTTATCTGTCCCTGGGTGCTCCTGACTTATCTATCATGGTGGGTTCCATGACATTGCCCATCTTGCTATGCTGAAAACAGGGTTTCTCAGTGTGTCCTGTCAATCTCCAGTTCATCATCATCATCATCATCATCATCATCATCATCATCATCATCATCATCATCATCATCATCATCATCATCATCATCATCATCATCATCAATCAGCATCATCATCATCATCAATAATCATCATCAATCATCATCATCATAAATCAGCATCACCAACCATCACCATCATCAATCAGCATCATCAGTCAGCATCATCAATCATCATCATCATCATCATCACTATCATCATCAATCATCAACATCACCACCATCATAAATCATCATCAATCATCATCACCACCATCACCATCAATCATCATCATCAATCAGCATCATCAATCAGCATCATCACCACCATAATTATCATCAATGATCTTCATCATCAATCAGCATAATAATAATAATAATCAATCCTCAATTATCATCATCATTATCACCATCATCATCACCATAATCATCAATCATCATCATCAAGCATCATCATCATCAATCATCATCATCATAACATCGTCATCATCACCACCACCATCATCATCATCAATCATCATCATCAATCATCATCATCACCATCATCATCAATCATCATCATCATGAAGTCGCATGTCCTTTACAGAACGTTGCATTCGCCACAGCACGTCTGAAAGAATCTCTGTCTTTAACCAGATCTCCCATAGAACGTTGCATTCGCTACAGCACGTCTGAAAGAAACTCTGTCCCTAACCAGATCTCCAATAGAACGTTGCATTCGCCACAGCACGTCTGAAAGAATCTCTGTCTTTAACCAGATCTCCCATAGAACGTTGCGTTCATCACAGCACGTCTGAAAGAATCTCTGTCTATAACCAGATCTTTAGAACGTTGCATTCGCCACAGCACTTCTGAAAGAATCTCTGTCTATAAGCAGATCTCCCATAGAACGTTGCATTCACCACAGCACGTCTGAAAGAATCTCTGTCTTTAACCAGATCTCCCATAGAACGTTGCGTTCGCCACAGCACGTCTGAAAGAATCTCTGTCTTTAAGCAGAACTCCCATAGAACGTTGCTTTCGCCACAGCACGTCTGAAAGAATCTCTGTCTTTAAGCAGATCTCCCATTGAACGTTGCATTCGCCACAGCACGTCTGAAAGAATCTCTGTCTTTAATCAGGTCTCTCATAGAACGTTGCATTCGCCACAGCACGTCTGAAAGAATCTCTGTCCCTAACCAGATCTCCCCTAGAACGTTGCATTCGCCACAGCACGTCTGAAAGAATCTCTGTCTGTAACCAGATCTCCCCAAGAACGTTGCATTCGCCACAGCCCGTCTGAAAGAAACTCTGTCCCTAACCAGATCTCCCATAGAACGTTCCATTCGCCACAGCCCGTCTGAAAGAAACTCTGTCCCTAACCAGATCTCCCATAGAACGTTGCATTCGCCACAGACCGTCTGAATGAAACTCTGTCCCTAACCAGATCTCCCATAGAACGTACCATTCGCCACAGACCGTCTGAATGAAACTCTGTCCCTAACCAGATCTCCCATAGAACGTTGCATTCGCCACAGACCGTCTGAAAGAAACTCTGTCCCTAACCAGATCACCCATAGAACGTTCCATTCGCCACAGACCGTCTGAAAGAAACTCTGTCCCTAACCAGATCTCCCATAGAACGTTGCATTCGCCACAGACCGTCTGAAAGAAACTCTGTCCCTAACCAGATCTCCCATAGAACGTTGCATTCGCCACAGACCGTCTGAAAGAAACTCTGTCCCTAACCAGATCTCCCATAGAACGTTGCATTCGCCACAGACCGTCTGAAAGAAACTCTGTCCCTAACCAGATCTCCCATAGAACGTTGCATTCGCCACAGACCGTCTGAAAGAAACTCTGTCCCTAACCAGATCTCACATAGAACGTTGCATTCGCCACAGACCGTCTGAATGAAACTCTGTCCCTAACCAGATCTCCCATAGAACGTTGCATTCGCCACAGACCGTCTGAAAGAAACTCTGTCCCTAACCAGATCTCACATAGAACGTTCCATTCGCCACAGACCGTCTGAAAGAAACTCTGTCCCTAACCAGATCTCCCATAGAACGTTGCATTCGCCACAGACCGTCTGAAAGAAACTCTGTCCCTAACCAGATCTCCCATAGAACGTTGTATTCACCACAGACCGTCTGAAAGAAACTCTGTCCCTAACCAGATCTCCCATAGAACGTTCCATTCACCACAGACCGTCTGAAAGAAACTCTGTCCCTAACCAGATCTCCCATAGAACGTTCCATTCACCACAGACCGTCTGAAAGAAACTCTGTCCCTAACCAGATCTCCCATAGAACGTTCCATTCACCACAGACCGTCTGAAAGAAACTCTGTCTGTAACCAGATCTCTCACTTTTTCTGTTGTCATGTTCAACTCCTTGATGTCTTAAAACCACATTATTTTTGGTCTGCCCCTGATGCGTCGTCCAGGAACCATGCCTTCCATTATTGTTATCTCCAACTAGCTGTTTCTTTTAACGTGGCCTTTGTATTTTAATTTCCTCTGCAGAATGTTTATAAGCCAGTTCTTTTAAATGTCTAAGTCTTAATGTCTTCATTGCTCTTTTTTCATAACTAAAACTAGGAAAAGTAAAATATCTTATCTACACACAATTCCTATATGATGTAGAAAACATTGACATTAAATACAAAATACAAACAGTAGAAAATCGAAGTATTTCAAAATGTAGATTTATTTTTTTTTCTTTTGGAGCTTTGGGTGGAAAGTAAAGAAGATAAAGGAGAGCCGTGATAGCTTAGTGGTTATTGAACTGGACAACAAAGGACAAGGGGTAGGGTTTGATCCCAACCGACGGCTTTCGAGTTCACCCAGCCTTAAATGGGTACCGAATTTTTTTTCTTGGAAAGTAAAGCGGCACGGGCGTAATCCCGACAACATTACCCCAAAAATCATGTGCTGATGGTCTGTAAAAGATATGGTCACTAACACCATATCATACCATACGTCACTTGGCGTGACGGGGGTACTTTAATTTCCTTTTTTTTTTAACTAAAGAAGATAAAGAGTTTAATTTGGAATCAGCTGACAATGAAATAAGGAACCATATAACATAATTCGAAGAACACAACTGAAATTGAACCTGAATAGACAATGTGAAGAGACATAAGGCTCTACTAAAAGCAACATTGGAAGGGAAAGTATAAGGTAGACGAGACAGAGGCAGGCCAAGACTAAAGTGGAATGCTTGCTTGCTTGCCTACCTCTTCATCATCCGCCCTTTAAAGGACGTTAAGTGGGCGTGTCTGCGTTGTGTTGTGGTTTGCAGTATAACTGTGAAATTTGCGCCTTTCGGCCCAACACATTCGACTTCAACATGTAATTTTTGAGTACCGGGGTGTCTTCCCTCTTCGATGCTTACTCACTTGGTCAGACTAGACAGGATAGTCTGTTACTAGAGGCACCACGGAGAGGTGGAGCAGGGTCTGGATGGTTCTGGTTCACCGATCCTGGCGCAAGCCATCAGCTGTAGAAAGTGGAATGATAATATCAAAAGATGGACAAGCGAACCTATGACAACATCAAAAGATGGACAAGCGAACCTATGACAACATCAAAAGATGGACAAGCGAACCTATGACAACATCAAAAGATGGACAAGCGAACCTATGACAACATCAAAAGATGGACAAGCGAACCTATGACAACATCAAAAGATGAACAAGCGAACCTATGACAACATCAAAAGATGGACAAGCAAACCTATGACAGCATCAAAAGATGGACAAGCGAACCTATGACAACATCAAAAGATGGACAAGCGAACCTATGACAACATGCACCTCCAAGGCAAGAGACAGAGCAAAACTGCACCCCATGGTTGCCAACCTTAGATGAGTAAACTGTACCTAATGAATGAATGAAGATTTAGCTACATTTTACGACATGATATTTATATTTTGATCCCATTTTACGACATGATATTTATATTTTGATCCCATTTTACGACATGATATTTATATTTTGATCCCATTTTACGACATGATATTTATATTTTGATCCCATTTTACGACATGATATTTATATTTTGATCCCATTTTACGACATGATATTTATATTTTGATCCCATTTTACGACATGATATTTATATTTTGATCCCATTTTACGACATGATATTTATATTTTGGTCCCTTTTTACTATAAGGTAAGGTAATCGCCTTCCAAATTTATGCTCTTTCTGTCATTTTAAATGTAACGTAGAGCCAGTCTTAACATATGGATGTGAATCATTGACAATAAGACAACAGACAAGAAAATCACTGGAGACTATATAAATGTGCTTTTACAGAAGATTGTTAAGAATACCATAGACAATTAAGAAGAGTAATGAAAATATTCTGAAAGAGGCCTATGCATAAAGAGAGCTAGTTTCCAATATTAGGAAGAAACAATCATCATTTTTTGGTCATGTAATGAGAAGGGAGAAGCTGGAATATATTGTGGCAACTGGAAAAATTGAGGGACGAAGAGATAGAGGGAAGCAAAGAGAAAAAAATACCAGACAGCTTAAGAGAATGGCTTGGCAGTAGGTTAACAACAGAAATGATAAATAGCTGTCGAGATCGAAAGTTGTGGAGAGGCATGATCACCTACGCCAGCAGGCATGGTACTTGATGATGGTCACCTTTAACATCATGCTTGTTTTACCTTTTACATCTAGGAAAGTACCTTTGTTCTCCTTCATAAAGTAAATACAATAGTTGCTTGCATCGTCTTTACACCCCTCTTGGTAATTTCACCTTCTCGGTAAGGGGGGCAACATCACCACGTTTGAGAACCACTCCACCAACATTCTAGAATTCACAACACAGTTCGAGACATCAGACGCGAGTCCCGTCTGAGGTTCCAGAAAGATCAAATCCTTTCACTTTTCTTCTGTCTGGCGCGCATAGTTGGAGCAGACGCCAATTGGCGCGCAACGAGCTGGAAGATTTGAGTGACCTTATTTGAAAGTGCTGGGCTACTAAGGTCGGGGTACATTGCGAATAAAGTTCCGGAATAATGAAGAGATTTTGAAAAGCCCTGATGAGACTTTTAGGATGAAACTTGTTCACCAACACCGGAATATTTATTCCTGGCTCTTCACAAGGAAAGCTGTATAATATATCCTTCCTTACTCCTCCTCTTACCCCTTCCCTTACTCACCCACTCCTCCTCCTCATTCTTCTTCTTCTTTTCCTTCTTCCTCTTCTTCTCCTTCATTCTTCTTCTTCTCCTTCTTCCTTTTTCTTCTCCTTCTTCTTCTCCGTCTTCCTCTTTTTCTTCTTCCTCTTCCTCTTCCTCTTCCTCTTCTTCTTCTTCTTTCTTCTTCTTCCTCTTCTTCTCGTCATCTTCTTTCTCTTCCCCTTCTTATTCTTCCTCTTCTTCTTCTTCCTCTTCTTATTCTTCCTCTTCTTCTTCGTCATCTGCTTTCTCTTCCCCTTCTTATTCTTCCTCTTCTTCTTCCTCTTCTTCTTCCTCTTCTTCCTCCTCTTCTTCTCCTTCTTCCTCTTCTTATTCTTTCTCTTCTTCTTCGTCATCTTCTTTCTCTTCCCCTTCTTATTCTTCCTCTTCTCCTTCCTCTTATTCTTTCCCTTCTTCCTCTTCTTCTTACGCTTCTTCCTCCTCTTCTTCTCCTTCTTCCTCTTCTTATTCTTCCGCTTCTTCTTCCTCTTCTTATTCTTCTTCTTCTTCTTCTTTTCCTCCTCTTCTTCTTCCTCTTTTCTTCTCCTTCCCCTTCTTCTTCTTCCTCTACTTCCTCTTCTTCTTCTTCGTCATCTTTTTCCTCTTCTCCTCTTCTTCCTCTCCTTCTTCTTCCCCTTCTTCTTCTTGTACCCATTCGAGTATCGAGAGAGAAATGACAAATAAAATATATATTTGATTAGCAACAAATGGTATGGTTAAAGCCTCACGTAACAAGTGGACACCACAAATCAGAACGACGTTTCGGAGCAAAGTCCTTCAACGGGATCAAATAGGAACAAACATACAACACACGTACAAATATGTATTTAAAATGAAACAATAAACAATTTTTAAAAATCGAACTAGAGAGAGAAATGAAAAGTAAACGAGTATAAAATGTTAATAAAAAGTTCCCTGTAAGAAATAAGAAGATCAAATCTCTGGTTCTCTCCCTTCTGACAACTTCAACCGTTGCTAATTGATGTTGTTAAAGAAAATATATTCGTCATGGAAGTCAAGGAATAAATTCTAAAGTTATTGAGTGGATTGGAAATTCAGAGAACAAGAAAACAAGTAATTAGGGATTTAGGAGCTTTCGTAAATCAAATTATTTTTCTATATTTGCTGTTTAAAAAAGAAATCACAGAAATGAAATATTTTAGATACATGGCAGGAATCAGCATGAGAGACAAGTTCAAAGTTAGATAACTGAGAAAAAGGTTCGGAACAATTCCAGACTTAGAATACATACAGAAAGAACAGATTAAAATTGTCTTGCCACGCCTAAAAGCAAAAAAAAAAAAAAAAAAAAAACTAATACACAACACGATGTGGTTTTAATAAATGTTATGAGAACACCAATCACAAGGGCTGGAGAAAAGATGGATTGATAACATATTAGAATCACTAGGAAAATAACAACAGGAGCCAAAAGAGGAACAGATGGTCGCAAAGTATAGGAACATCCATTGGCCAATAGATACAACACTACAGACAAAATGATATGGGCCACTGCAAGAATTACAAAAGACAGTAAAACTTATACAGGAAACGACAATGCAGATATAGAAAATATTTCAGGCGAACGAAAGATAGATAGATAGATCTCATCTCGAAGCTGAAAAACAAATGAGGAAGAAAAGAGGAAGAAGAAAAAAGAAAATAACTGAAGTAGTAGATAGAGATAAATGAGAGGCAGCTATCATCATCGGTTGCACGAGAATTGTCGTTAGTTGTCGAATACGAAAACGTCAAAATGGCAGGAAATCGACAAAAGGTAGATAGTTCTACAAGCTGACGCACGAAACGTCACGTACTAGAACTAGCTGGCATTATTATTCAAGCGCGACCTGTAATGTATGGCATTGTGTGTGCTTCTTTGTGCTTCTATGTGGTTCAACATGCTTCTATATGTCTCCATGTTCTTCTGCATACCTTCATGTGCTTCAACATGCTTCTTTATGATTCAACATGCTTCTATATGTCTCCATGTTCTTCTGCATACCTCCATGTGCTTCAACATGCTTCTTTGTGCTTCAACATGCTTCTTTGTGCTTCAGCATGCTTCTTTGTGCTTCAACATGCTTCTATATGTCTCCATGTTCTTCTGTATAACTTCATGTGCTTCAACATGCTTCTATATGTCTCCATGTTCTTCTGTATAACTTCATGTGCTTCAACATGCTTCGATATGTCTCCATGTTCTTCTGCATACCTTCATGTGCTTCAACATGCTTCTATATGTCTCCATGTTCTTCTGCATAACTTCATGTGCTTCAACATGCTTCTATATGTCTCCATGTTCTTCTGCATAACTTCATGTGCTTCAACATGCTTCTATATGTCTCCATGTTCTTCTGCATAACTTCATGTGCTTCAACATGCTTCTTTATGTCTCCATGTTCTTCTGCATACGTCCATGTGCTTCAACATGCTTCTTTATGTCTCCATGTTCTTCTGTATACCTTCATGTGCTTCAACATGCTTCTATATGTCTCCATGTTCTTCTGTATACCTCCATGTGCTTCAACATGCTTATATATGTCTCCATGTTCTTCTGCATACCTTCATGTGCTTCTATATGCCTCCATGTTCTTCTGCATACCTTTATGTGCTTCTATATGTCTCCATGTTCTTCTGCATACCTTCATGTGCTTCTATATGCCTCCATATGCTTAAATGTGCTACCACGTGCTTCTATATGCCTCCATATGCTTAAATGTTCTACCATGTGCTTCTATATGCCTCCATACGCTTAAGTGTGCAACCATGTGCTTCTATATTCCTCCATATGCTTAAGGGTGCTACCATGTGCTTCTATATGCCTCCATATGCTTAAGTGTGCTACCATGTGCTTCTATATTCCTCCATATGCTTAAGTGTGCTACCATGTGCTTCTATATGCCTCCATATGCTTAAGGGTGCTACCATGTGCTTCTATATGCCTCCATATGCTTAAGGGTGCTACCATGTGCTTCTATATGCCTCCATATGCTTAAGTGAGCTACCATGTGCTTCTATATGCCTCCATATGCTTAAATGTGCTCCCATGTGCTTCTATATGCCCCCATATGCTTAAATGTGCTACCATGTGCTTCTATATGCCCCCATATGCTTAAATGTGCTACCATGTGCTTCTATATACCTCCATATGCTTAAGTGTGCATCCATGTGCTTCTATATGCCTCCATATGCTTAAATGTGCTACCATGTGCTTCTATATACCTCCATATGCTTAAATGTGCTACCATGTGCTTCTATATGACTCCTTATGCTTAAATGTGCTACCATGTGCTTCTATATGCCTCCATATGATTAAGTGTGCTACCATGTGCTTCTATATGCGTCCATATGCTTAAATGTGCTACCATGTGCTTCTATATGCCTCCATATGATTAAGTGTGCTACCATGTGCTTCTATATGCGTCCATATGCTTAAGTGTGCTACCATGTGCTTCTATATGCCTCCATATGCTTAAATGTGCTACCATGTGCTTCTATATGCCTCCATATGCTTAAATGTGCTACCATGTGCTTCTATATGCCTCCATATGCTTAAATGTGCTACCATGTGCTTCTATATGCCTCCATATGCTTAAATGTGCTACCATGTGCTTCTATATGCCTCCATATGCTTAAATGTGCTACCATGTGCTTCTATATGCCCCCATATGCTTAAATGTGCTACCATGTGTTTCTATGTGCCTTCATATGCCTCTACGTGCATCCATGTGTCTGTGTCTCGTTATGTTCTCTTGCGCCCCGATACACCCATGTGTTTCTTTGTGCCTCCGTGTGCAACGATATGTCCCCATATGCCCCCATATAACTCCATATGCCTTCGCGTGTTTCCTTCTACCTCCACGTCCCTCTTTCTGCCTCTACGTGCCTCCTCATGCCTCCTTCCGCCTCCACGTGATTCCTTCTGCCCCCATGTGTCCCCTTTCCATATCTCTATATAACACGAGCACTAAAACTGATCAGACTTAGTTCAATATCTACTCAATATTTCTGTTTTCTGCAGAAATATGGACGCTAAATAAGAAAACAGAAAAAAATCGGAGCAGTTAAAGTATGTATTTATAGAAGAATGAGAAAATTGGGGTAGAATGTATAATGAAGATCTTAAACAGCTTAAAGAAAAAAACAAACTTTTTAGCACAAATAAAACAAGATAAATTACGAAGAGGGTTCAAAAGGTAATAAGCAACATCGATTTTTTTTCAGCTAATAATATACAGAAGAATGAAATTTTGCACACTTTAAATATGGCTTATGTTGATTGTGGGCACCAAATTGTACTGTCATCAGCCAAACAATACGACTGCACTAAACCGTTGAAATGGAGCATGTTAGCAACTTGCGTTATAAGCACCGAATTGTGATAGAATTTCTCTTTTTAGAAATATATTTAGAGAAAGAAACTGCTGTGGACATACACAAGCGCGTTTGTGATGTGTATGGAAGTTCTGCAGTCGACAGGAGTACAGTAAGTTCCTGAGTACAGAGAAGAAAAGAATCGGAAAGCGGAGATACGGAGCTTCTTGATCGGCTGCGCTGAGGACGGCCTGCCACAGCCACCAATGCAGAGATGTTGGAATTATTCTTGCTGAGGGCATTATTCTTGCTGAGGGCATTATTCTTGCTGAGGGCATTATTCTTGCTGGCGATATTACTGTTCACTAAAAATAAAGTACAGTAAATAAAATACCCCCGTCACACCAAGTGACGAATAGGGAATATGGTGTTAGTGACCATAAATTGAACAGACCTTCGGCACATGATTTTTGGGGTAATGTGGTCGGTATTACGCAAGTGCCGCTTTACTTTCCCAGAAACAAATCCGGTACCCATTTAAGGCTTGGTGAACCCGGAAGCCGTCGGTTGGTATCGAACCCTACCTCTTTTCCTTTGTAGTCCAGTTCACTAACCACTGAGCTATCGCGGCTCCATCACTGTTCAATAATTGACCTTAAAGTTGTCGGTCAGTACTGGTAGCGCAAATACAGTTATAAAAGCTCTTAGATTGTCTAAGGTTTGTTCAAGATGGGTTCCACGAAATCTCACAACTGAACACCGATTACAAAGAAAAACAATTTCTTCTGAACTGTTCGAGCGTTTCAATATTGATGGAGAGAAGTTTTTGGCTAAGGTTGTTACAGGGGACGTAACCTGGGAACATCATTTTGAACCTGAGACAAAAAGACAGTCAATGGAGTGGCATCATTCGCACTCACCACGGAGAAAGAAGTTCAAGACATCTTCTTCAGCTGGAAAGGTCATGGTCATTGTCTCTTTGAAAATTGAAGGTGTGATTCTTGTGGATGTTATGTCAAGAGGAGAGACAATCAATTCACAAGCTTACATTAAGACATTGAAGGTGTGATTCTTGTGGATGTTATGTCAAGAGGAGAGACAATCAATTCACAAGCTTACATTAAGACATTGAAGGTGTGATTCTTGTGGATGTTATGTCAAGAGGAGAGACAATCAATTCACAAGCTTACATTAAGACATTGAAGGTGTGATTCTTGTGGATGTTATGTCAAGAGGAGAGACAATCAATTCACAAGCTTACATTAAGACATTGAAGGTGTGATTCTTGTGGATGTTATGCCAAAAGGAGAAATAATCAATTCACAAGCTTACATTAAGACATTGAAGGTGTGATTCTTGTGGATGTTATGTCAAGGGGAGAGACAATCAATTCACAAGCTTACATTAAGACATTGAAGGTGTGATTCTTGTGGATGTTATGTCAAAAGGAGAGACAATCAATTCACAAGCTTACATTAAGACATTGAAGGTGTGATTCTTGTGGATGTTATGCCAAGAGGAGAGACAATCAATTCACAAGCTTACATTAAGACATTGAAGGTGTAATTCTTGTGGATGTTATGCCAAGAGAAGAGACAATCAATTCACAAGCTTACATTAAGACATTGAAGGTGTGATTCTTGTGGATGTTATGTCAAGAGGAGAGACAATCAATTCACAAGCTTACATTAAGACATTGAAGGTGTGATTCTTGTGTATGTTATGTCAAGGGGAGAGACAATCAATTCACAAGCTTACATTAAGACATTGAAGGTGTGATTCTTGTGGATGTTATGTCAAGAGGCGAAACAATCAATTCACAAGCTTACATTAAGACATTGAAGGTGTGATTCTTGTGGATGTTATGTCAAGAGGCGAAACAATCAATTCACAAGCTTACATTAAGACATTGAAGGTGTGATTCTTGTGGATGTTATGTCAAGAGGAGAGACAATCAATTCACAAGCTTACATTAAGACATTGAAGGTGTGATTCTTGTGGATGTTATGTCAAGGGAGAGACAATCAATTCACAAGCTTACATTAAGACATTGAAGGTGTGATTCTTGTGGATGTTATGCCAAAAGGAGAGACAATCAATTCACAAGCTTACATTAAGACATTGAAGGTGTGATTCTTGTGGATGTTATGCCAAGAGGAGAGACAATCAATTCACAAGCTTACATTAAAACATTGAAGGTGTGATTCTTGTGGATGTTATGTCAAAAGGAGAGACAATCAATTCACAAGCTTACATTAAAACATTGAAGGTGTGATTCTTGTGTATATTATGCAATCAATTCACAAGCTTACATTAAAACATTGAAGGTGTGATTCTTGTGGATGTTATGCTCAAGGGGTGTGATTCTTGTGTATGTTATGCCAAAAGGAGAGACAATCAATTCACAAGCTTACATTAAAACATTGAAGGTGTGATTCTTGTGTATGTTATGTCAAGGGGAGAGACAATCAATTCACAAGCTTACATTAAGACATTGAAGGTGTGATTCTTGTGGATGTTATGTCAAGGAGAGAGACAATCAATTCACAAGCTTACATTAAGACATTGAAGGTGTGATTCTTGTGTATGTTATGCCAAAGAAGAGACAATCAATTCACAAGCTTACATTAAAACATTGAAGGTGTGATTCTTGTGTATGTTATGCCAAAAGAAGAGACAATCAATTCACAAGCTTACATTAAAACATTGAAGGTGTGATTCTTGTGGATGTTATGCCAAAAGAAGAGACAATCAATTCACAAGCTTACATTAAAACATTGAAATAACTCAATCAACGTTTTCGCAGAGTTCGGCGCATAAGAATGCCGCAGACCTTGCTTCTCCTTCATGACAATGTGCGCCCTCACACAAGTCTTGCAACACGGGAAGTAATTACCAGATTGGGTTGGACTGTACTCCCCCATCCACCATACAGGGCACCCTCTGATTTCCACCTCTTTGGTCCACTTAAAGATGCCCGGAACACGGTATAAAGGTGATGAAGGAGTGATTCATGCAGAGAATTAATGGTTACATGATCAAGACAAAAACTGGCACAGCTAGGAATACATGCACTTGTTGCGCGTTGGCCTAAAGCTGTACAAGTGAATGGGGATTATGTTGAATGATACCGATGTTTACATGACAAATCCATATTTATTGTGTAAAAATTTCATGCTTTTTGAATTAAGGGTTCCTGAGAAAACCGATGTGGGGAATTACTTTCTGAATGCACAAGTATATTTGGACACACGGAGAGACACAATATCCTATCGAGATACACGCTGAAGAGGGAAATGAGGTCAAGGTCAAGTACGAGACTTTAATCGGCGTCTTAGCACGCGAGTTTTCACTCGTATGTGCTCAGCCGCCTATCCAGAAGTGTTTGGAGACTTCTGGATAGTGTCGCTTTAGGCATCGAAACTCACGATGCGAGGCGGTATTCCTCCCCTTCCCAGGGTTCTACCTTGGTACCCATTTCTGCCAGTGGCTGGGTCGACCGCGGAGGTATATTTTTTTTTCTAACCACGAAAACAGCTCACACTGCTTCCGACGGAAATCGAACACGGGTTGTCCGAACGTGGGTAGGCCAGTCGGGAGGTTTTCCCAACTAGACCACCAAAGCCAACGAATAAGAGAAAAATATACAAGATGAGTGAGGAAAAGGCAACAAAGACTTCACTGGGCTGCCAATATAAAAAGATGGACATGAGAATCTAGAGTGTGAACCACCAAGGCAAGGAACGGACTGAAATGATCATCAAAGGTAGTCAATCTTCGACGCGGAACGGCACAAGATGATGGTGGCGATTACACGGGGAACAGATCAATAATTGTAGTGCTACGATCAAGTTGATAATAAGGAGCATGTGAATGATGTAACGTACACCCCTACAAGGTATGGTGACCGTTTTGCAAAAAAGTAAGGCAACAAAATACTGACGCTTCAGTCTACATGCGGCCTTCTTAGTGAATACATATTTGATTTGGTCTTTGTCTTCTTTCTCTTCGTCTTTCTTGTCTTTACATTTCGGTGTTTACATCATCAAACAAGTTGTTTGTGATGAATTTAAATTTATTTACTTTTCAACTTCTTTTTATCTCTTCTCATTTGATCGCAAAGTTGAGTTTCCAATCATCCTTATACAACTTATGGAATCACTATATCACGAACATCAAGCACATATCAGAATAATGGGCGAAACATCAAATCAGGGAAGTACAAAAAGGGGCGAGGCATGGATTCATCCTCTCTCCATGCCTGTTCAACATCTATGCTGAGAACATCATGAGAAATGTCATAAACGATGCCGGATTTGTGAAGTTCGATGATTTCACAATAAATGGGAACATAATTCCAGAACTCAGATACGCGGATGACACAGTTCTCATCTCAAACAGCGCAAAGGGATTAAATAAGATAATTGAGTGTTTAAAAAAAACACAACGAAGAGCAAACATTTATCTAAATTTACATTTAAATCAAGATAATGCTCTTTGCAAAACAAAAAGCCAAACCAAAATCATCATCAACAGTGAGGAACTTGAAATTATAACAAACTATGAATATCTGCGATCTGTAGTAAATAACACTGGAGACTTCCGGAAGGAGATCAAAAGAAGATTAGCGATAGTAACACAACAAATAAATGCCACGAAGAACATTTGGCACAATACAGCAAGGCAGTACAATTAAAATTACTGAAGACGTGCATCTCGATAGTAACATATTGTTGTCAATTATGGACAATCTCGCAAACAGCAAAGTAGAAAATCGTTTCATTCGAAACAAAACGCTACAGAAAATTTCTTAAGATACCTTGGATAATGAAACATAGCAATGGAGATATTGTAAGTGTTAGACATTGACAAGAACTGGCTTATAGGCCCCATTCTGCAGAGGAAATAAAGATACTGCGGCCACATCAAAAGACTCAGCGGGCTGGAAAGAACAATAACGAACAGTATTGATCCAGGACGATGGTCAGGGGCAGACCAAGAAAAAGGTGGTTTCAAGACATCAAAGAAACACTGAACATGACAACAGGAGCAGCGGCAGATCGGGCTAAAGACAGATACTTTCAGATGGGCTGTGGTAAAGGCGATGTTCAGTGGGAGATATGGCTAGTGACATAGTCTATCAGATGGACTGTGGTAAAGGCGATGTTCAGTGGGAGATATGGCTAGTGATAGATGCTTTCAGATGGGCTGTGGTAAAGGCGATGTTCAGTGGGAGATATGGCTAGTGATAGATGCTTTCAGATGGGCTGTGGTAAAGGCGATGTTCAGTGGGAGATATGGCTAGTGATAGATGCTTTCAGATGGGCTGTGGTAAAGGCGATGTTCAGTGGGAGATATGGCTAGTGATAGATGCTTTCATATGGGCAGTGGTAAAGGCGATGTTCAGTGGGAGATATGGCTAGTGATAGATGCTTTCAGATGGGCTGTGGTAAAGGCGATGTTCAGTGGGAGATATGGCTAGTGATAGATGCTTTCATATGGGCTGTGGTAAAGGCGATGTTCAGTGGGAGATATGGCTAGTGATAGATGCTTTCAGATGGGCTGTGGTAAAGGCGATGTTCAGTGGGAGTTATGGCTAGTGATAGATTCTTTCAGATGGGCTGTGGTAAAGACGATGTTCAGTGGGAGATATGGCTAGTAACAGATTCTTTCAGATGGGCTGTGGTAAAGGCGATGTTCAGTGGGAGATATGGCTAGTGATAAATGCTTTCATATGGGCTGTGGTAAAAGCGAGGTTCAGTGGGAGATATGGCTAGTGATAGATACTTTCAGATGGGCTGTGGTAAAGGCGATGTTCAGTGGGAGATATGGCTAGTGATAGATTCTTTCATATGAGCTGTGGTAAAAGCGAGGTTCAGTGGGAGATATGGCTAGTGATAGATTCTTTCATATGCCATGTGGTAAAAGCGAGTTTCAGTGGGAGATATGGTTAGTGATAGATTCTTTCATATGGGCTGTGGTAAAAGCGAGGTTCAGTGGGAGATATGGCTAGTGATAGATTCTTTCATATGGGCTGTGGTAAAAGCGAGGTTCAGTGGGAGATATGGCTAGTGACAGATTCTTTCAGATGGGCTGTGGTAAAGGCGATGTTCAGTGGGAGATATAGCTAGTGACAGATTCTTTCAGATGGGATGTGATAAAGGCGATGTTAAGGGGGAGATATGGCTAGTGACAGATTCTTTCAGATGGGATGTGGTAAAGGCGATGTTAAGGGGGAGATATGGCTAGTGACAGATTCTTTCATATGGGCTGTGGTAAAGGCGAGGTTCAGTGGGAGATATGGCTAGTGACAGATTCTTTCATATGGGCTGTGGTAAAGGCGATGTTCAGTGGGAGATATGGCTAGTGACAGATTCTTTCAGATGGGATGTGGTAAAGGCGATGTTAAGGGGGAGATATGGCTAGTGACAGATTCTTTCAGATGGGATGTGGTAAAGGCGATGTTAAGGGGGAGATATGGCTAGTGACAGATTCTTTCAGATGGGATGTGGTAAAGGCGATGTTCAGTGGGAGATATGGCTAGTGACAGATTCTTTCAGATGGGCTGTGGTAAAGGCGATGTTCAGTGGGAGATATGGCTAGTGACAGATTCTTTCAGATGGGATGTGGTAAAGGCGATGTTAAGGGGGAGATATGGCTAGTGACAGATTCTTTCAGATGGGATGTGGTAAAGGCGATGTTCAGTGGGAGATATGGCTAGGGACAGATTCTTTCAGATGGGATGTGGTAAAGGCGATGTTAAGGGGGAGATATGGCTAGTGACAGATTCTTTCATATGGGCTGTGGTAAAAGCGAGGTTCAGTGGGAGATATGGTTAGTGATAGATTCTTTCATATGGGCTGTGGTAAAAGCGAGGTTCAGTGGGAGATATGGCTAGTGACAGATTCTTTCATATGGGATGTGGTAAAAGCGAGTTTCAGTGGGAGATATGGTTAGTGATAGATTCTTTCATATGGGCTGTGGTAAAAGCGAGGTTCAGTGGGAGATATGGCTAGTGATAGATTCTTTCATATGGGCTGTGGTAAAAGCGAGGTTCAGTGGGAGATATGGCTAGTGACAGATTCTTTCAGATGGGCTGTGGTAAAGGCGATGTTCAGTGGGAGATATGGCTAGTGACAGATTCTTTCAGATGGGATGTGGTAAAGGCGATGTTAAGGGGGAGATATGGCTAGTGACAGATTCTTTCAGATGGGATGTGGTAAAGGCGATGTTCAGTGGGAGATATGGCTAGGGACAGATTCTTTCAGATGGGATGTGGTAAAGGCGATGTTAAGGGGAGATATGGCTAGTAACAGATTCTTTCAGACTCATCACCACCTGCAGGCGTATGTGATCATGTCTCTCCACAACTTTCGATCTCGACAGATGTTTTTTTAAATATAATTTCTGTTGACCTTCTATCAAGCCATTCTCTGTTTAAGATGTCTGGTATCTTTCCTCTTTGGTTACCTCTATTCTTCGCCCCTCGATGTCCCAGTTGTTACAATATATTTCATCTGTTCTCTTCTCATTACATGGTCAAAACAATTATGATTGTTTCTTCCTAATATTGGACATTCGCTCTCTTTTGTCCTCTTCCATAACGTTGTCATTACTCTTCTTAGCTGTCTCATGGTATTCTCAGCATTCTTCTGTAAAACCACATTTCTATTGCTTCCAGTGATTTTATTGTCTGTTGTCCTTTTGTCCACGATTCGCATCCACAGTTCAAGACTGGCTCTACATAACATTTGAACTGGACTACAAAGGACAAGAGGTAGGGTTCGATCCTAACCGATGGCTTCCGGGTTCACCCAGCCTTTAATGGGTACCGGACTTTTTCTGGGGAAGTAAAGCAGCACGGGCGTATTACCGACCACATTACCCCAAAAATCATGTGCTAAAAGTCTGTAAAATTTACGGTCACTAACACCATATTTCCCTATACGCCACTTGGCGTGACGGGGGCACTTTACCTTTACTACGCACCATTTAAGAACTCTTTTTCTTGTTTCGATTGTCAAAAGTGGATTGCATAGTATCCTCCTCATGTTTTGGAAAGCAGCTGCTTTTTACCTGAGCTATTATGTATCTATGCATATTCTGCATTGTGAAATAATGTGCTGCTATTCCCCGTTTTGGTGTATGTTTTACTTCTGACGAGTGGATGGACTATGAAAGTTACCGATATTTAAGTGGAATATGATTTATTGTTTTTGTGTCGTGTGTTCGCGGTTCAACAGGCAAACACATAGTTCGACAACAATGGCGCCTGGCGATTATGTCCAAAGCGAATGTAAAAAGTCTGTGACTGTGGATGGGGCGGAAGAATCAGAAATGATCAACGGTCCAGAAAGCGAAAACAGCAAAGTTTGTGGTATACATGAGGCATATTCAGGACACGAAAGACGAATATGGCAGGCCACCGTGAAAGAGATTGGAGCCTCATCACGTAACATTCCAAAGAAAGCCATGGAGAGGAATTCTAACTATTGTTTTAAGAAGGAGCTAAAAATAACTACATGGAATGTTAGGACCTTATACCAACAAGGAAAATTAGAAAATCTTATGGTAGAAGCAGAGCGATTAAACATAAATATTTTAGGCATATCAGAAGCATGATGGAAAGAAAGTGGATACATACAAGGCGATAAATATACATTTATATATTCAGGTAACACAACAGAACATCAAAGAGGGGTTGGCATACTAATAAAACGAGAGCTACAAAAACATATAAATGCCCACTGGATATACAACGATAGGATTCTACCTATTGACCTTTCGAGCCGTAGCCGGCCCATAGGGCGTAGGCCAAGATACTCCTCTTATCTGAATTTTTGTTCTAGCAGTTTTCAATTCTTTTAATGATATTTTATCAAATCTCGCCATTTGTTTCTGTTCTGTGCAAGCAGCTCTATCTCATTGAGGGAGCCGATTCCTGCTGCTCTTTCCTCTCTCATCAATGTTCTTCTCAGTGTCTCTCTGGGTCTTCCTCTTTTTCTCTTACCTGTTGTTTCCCACATGAGGGCTTGCTTTGCTATTCGGTTATTATCTCTTCTCATCACATGTCCAACATATGACCATCGTCTTTTCTTTATTACTGAAGATATTAGTGGTTGATTGGCGATTTCTCTAATTTCCTCGTTTGTTTTGAATTCGTTCCACGCTATGCCAAGTGTTTTCCTTAGACATTTATTTTCGAATGCGTTCAACTTTGTTTCTATATCTCTTGTTGTTTTCCAGTTTTCACACGCATACGTAAGGGTTGATAGTACATTTGATTTGAATAGTCTAAGTTTTGTGTTTGTGCTGATGAGTTTTGATTTCCACAACTTTTCAAGGCTTCTGAAAGACATTGCTGCTTTAGCTATTCTGATTCTAATTTCTTTGCTTGTGTCCCTTTCTCGATCAATGTGACTTCCAAGATAGATAAAGTGATTGATCTCTTCCACTGGTTTGTTTTCAGTGTATATTTTGTCGTCTGTTGGAATTAAGCTTTTCATGACTTTAATCTTTTCAAGTTAAGTACAAAAGGTTTTTGCTTTTCAATGTGTTCCTCCAATATAAGTTGTAGAGTAAAAATGTGGTCAAGGCAGCTTCTCCCTTTTCTAAACCCAGCCTGTTCTTCACGCATTACTGTATCTATTGAATCCTTTATTCTATTGAGGATGATTTTGCAGAATAACTTTGAGGCAACTGACAAAAGTGTCACGCCTCTCCAGTTGTTACAATCTCTAATATTGCTTTTTTTTGGAATCTTAACAATGATTCCTTTTTTCCATTTATGAGGCGTCTTCTCTGCTTTCCAAATGGTGTTGAACATTTTCTGGAGATGCATTAAATTATGGCTATCAATTGCCTTGAGGATCTCAGCTGTTAACTTATCCTCTCCGGCAGCCTTGTTATTGGTCATAAGCTTTAAGGTGGTATCTATTTCGCTCAAGGTGAAGTCATCTAAATTTACATCTAATTCTGCTGGTGGTGTTTCAGCTTCAAAATCTATTAAACTTTGGGGTAGTGGACAGTTAAGAATTTCTTTGAAGTGTTCCGCCCAACGGGCTTTTATGTCTGCGCTTGTTGTTAGCATTAATCCAGATTTGTCTAGAATTGGTGTTCCACTGGATGTATAGGTGTTTGTCAGCATCTTTTGTATAGTATAAAGAGTTCTGCTGTCTACTGTAATTGCAGCTGTCTCTGCTTTCTCTGCCAAATTGTCTATATAAACTCTTGTATCTCTTCTTGCTGACGATAGGAATATACTAATAAAAATGAAGGCAAAACCATTTGACATAGTGATAATATAGACATACGCACCTACTCAAGACTATACAGACGAACAAATAGAGGCATAGTATGAAGATCTAAATACAGTTAAGAAGCAAGTGAAATCTTTAGACATCATGATTGTAATGGGTGACATGAACGCTAAAGTAGGAAAAGGTAGATATAAGACCATTATAGGAAATCATGGTTTAAGAAAGAGAAATGACAGAAGAGAAAGATTAATACAATTTTGTGAAGAAAACGGCCTGATAATATGTAACACCTACTTTGAGCAAGAGAAAAGTAAACTATACATATGGAAAAGCTCTGGAGATAAGAAGAGGAATCAAATAGATTAGATAATGATAAAAGACAGATTCCGTAACAGCGTCAAGAAAACCAAAACCTACCAAGGAGCAGATATTAATTCAGATCACAATCCTGTAATGATTAAAATGAAAATCAAATAAAAGAGAAACAAACAAAAGACTAATTCAGCAATACCAATAGATGTAACAGATTGAAATCAGAAAGATGTTAAAAAGTCTTATGCATTACAAGTAAAGAACACATCAGAAACTGCTAGAAGAAGGGACTGAGCAATACAGAAGAGAAAATCCTGAAGAAAAAGTCACAACCAAATGGCGGTACATAAACAATTCATAATGATGAATTACACCGCGATTTTACGGAGACGACCAGATCCGTCCAAAGGATTTTGAGCTCAGAACAACAACTGGAACAGCAAAAGTAGCTGTGGAAAGAAATTCTGAACACAGAAGGGCATGAAAATACACAGAACGGAGAAGAGGTGTGGGAATACAGCATCAGTAGCTCAACAGCGCACTGTCTCGACAGATAAGATGTCGGAAGATCTCAGTCAGGAGTCAATCCACAGAACTGAGAACATTCAAGTCGAGCTGTCTGATGATGAATTCGTTCACCTCATGAACCGGAAGAGAGAGAAGATCAAGTTTCCTCCCGCCTGCAACAGAGTAGTCTGGGAGAAGTTTACAAGTCACTAGCAACACAGTAGTCTGGGAGAAGTTGACAAGTCACTAGCAACACAGTAGTCTGGGAGAAGTTGACAAGTCACTAGCAACACAGTAGTCTGGGAGAAGTTAGACAAGTCACTAGCAAAAGCCATAGATCACCACCAACACAGTAGTCTGGGAGAACTTAGACAAGTCACTAGCAAAAGCCATAGACCACCACCAACACAGTAGTCTGGGAGAAGTTAGACAAGTCACTAGCAAGACAGTAGTCTGGGAGAAGTTGACAAGTCACTAGCAAAAGCCATAGATCACCACCAACACAGTAGTCTGGGAGAAGTTAGACAAGTCACTAGCAAAAGCCATAGATCACCACCAACACAGTAGTCTGGGAGAAGTTGACAAGTCACTAGCAAAAGCCATAGACCACCACCATAAACGGCTGAACTTGTCCCAGAAGCTTGAAAGTATAGTAGAAGTGGTCTATTACTATAGCGTCAAGGAATTAGGCACGAAGGAAGTAAGGACGAGCTCGAAATCACAGAAAAGCAGACAACAAAAACAAATAGAAGAGATCAGGAGGCAGAAAAACCATGCCAGGAAACAATTCAAGAGAGCTACAGAAGCAGAGAAGGAAGCATTACATCAGGTATGGCAGCATCTACAATCCAAACATAAGGCACTGGGTAGAGCAGAAAGATTGTATCGGAAAAGGAAAGCAACCAAGAGGGCCAGGGAAACGTTCTTCAAAGACCCGTTCAAGTTTGCAAAGGAGCTATTTGAACCATCAAGATCTGGAACATTAACAGCCAGCAAGGAAGAGCTGGAGAAACATCTAAGAGAGACCTATTGGGATAGCCAGAGAAACGGACCGCTTAAGTTGATGACAGGGCTGATGTGGCCGAGCGAACCGGGCACCCCATTCAATAATAGGCCTCCGACGTTACAAGAGGTGATGGATGTAGTTCATAGAGCCCGCAGCAACTCGGCCCCAGGTTCAAATGGCGTTCCGTATCTTGTTTACAAAAGATGCCCAGAGGTACTGAAGTGACTGCACCGGCTGCTCAGGAGTGCATGGAAGAGGCAGATTGTATGCCAGTAGTGGTAGAATGCCAATGGCGTGAGGCAGATTGTAAGCCAGGAATAGAAGAAGGCCAATGGCGTGAGGCAGATTGTAAGCCAGGAATAGAAGAAGGCCAATGGCGTGAGGCAGATTGTAAGCCAGGAATAGAAGAAAGCCAATGGCGTGAGGCAGATTGTAAGCCAGGAATAGAAGAAGGCCAATGGCGTGAGGCAGATTGAAAGCCAGGAATAGAAGAAGGCCAATGGCGTGAGGCAGATTGTGAACCAGGAATAGAAGAAGGTCAATGTCGTGAGGCAGATTGTAAGCCAGGAATAGAAGAAGGTCAATGTCGTGAGGCAGATTGTAAGCCAGGAATAGAAGAAGGCCAATGTCGTGAGGCAGATTGTAAGCCAGGAATAGAAGAAGGTCAATGTCGTGAGGCAGATTGTAAGCCAGGAATAGAAGAAGGTCAATGTCGTGAGGCAGATTGTAAGCCAGGAATGGAAGAAGGCTAATGGCGTGAGGCAAATTGTAAGCCAGGAATAGAAAAAGGCCAATGGCGTGAGGCAGATTGTAAGCCAGGAATAGAAGAAGGCTAATGGCGTGAGGCAAATTGTAAGCCAGGAATAGAAGAAGGCCAATGACATGAGGCAGATTGTAAGCCAGGAATAGAAGAAGGCTAATGGCGTGAGGCAGATTGTATGCCAGGAGTGGAAGAAAGCCAATGGCGTGATGCAGATTGTAAGCCAGGAATAGAAGAAGGCCAATGTCGTGAGGCAGATTGTAAGCCAGGAATAGAAGAAGACCAATGGCATGAGGCAGATTGTAAGCCAGGAATAGAAGAAGGCTAATGGCGTGATGCAGATTGTAAGCCAGGAATAGAAGAAGGCCAATGGCGTGATGCAGATTGTAAGCCAGGAATAGAAGAAGGCCAATGGCGTGATGCAGATTGTAAGCCAGGAATTGAAGAAGGCCAATGGCGTGTACATTCCAAATTATCAGAACTCAAGTGAGATTACGCAGTTCAGACCAATCTCCTTACTGAATGTGGAAGGTAAAGTATTCTTCTTTGTAATGACCAAGAGGCTCACCTCGTACCTAATGGAGAACGGGTACATAGATACTGCCATACAGAAGGGGGGAGTTTCTGGTGTCCCCGTATGCATGGTGCAAGTCACAATGATATGAGACGCGATACAGAGAGCAAAGACAGAGAAGATAAATCTAGACGTCATATGGTTGGATCTTGCTAACGCATATGGATCAGTCCCACATCAGATGATTTGGCTGGCTCTCCGAATGTACCATGTACGCCAGAGTGTGACCGCCATGCTCAGACTGTATTTTACCAGCTTCACTGTGCGTTTCTCTACAAAGGAATACGCGACCGATAGGATATAATTGCAAGTCGGCATTGCGATGGGATGTACAATTTCGCCCATACTCTTCGTGATGGCGATGCAGATAATACCGAAAGCAGCAGAGGGAGTTGGAAATGGACCAGACCTTGGAGGTGGATATCACAAGCCACCAGTTAAAGCATTTATGGATGACACCACCGTCCTAGCATCAGAACAGAGCCACGCCCGCAGCATGCTTGAACGCCTGGACGAACTCATCGTGTGGTGCCGGATGAACTTCAAACCAAGGAAGTCACGAAGCCTATCCATCAGACGAGGGAAGACCAAGCAAGTCACATTCAGTGTGGCAAAGGAGAAGATCCCAACCGATTGTGAGGAGCCAATAAAGAGTCTAGGCAGAGTGTATGACGCCTCATTGAAAGACACGAAAGCAGTTCAGAGAGTAAGAGAGATGACAGAGCAAGGGCTACATATCATCGACCGGAGTAGACTTTTAGGAAAGTTTAAAATCGGTGCCTCCAGTTCAAGTTGATACCTAAACTGTTATGGTCTCTACTGATATATGAGATCAGCTCAAGTACGGTGGAAGCGATGGAGAGCAAGATTAGCAAGTACACGCGGAAATGGCTGGGAGTACCACCAGGACTGACGGATGTTGCGCTGTACTGTAAGAAAGCCAAGCTGGTCCTTCCGTTCGTCAGTCCTAGAGGAATATAAAGCCGGCAAGGCCAGACTGGCAGTTATGCTGCAAAGCTCGTCAGACGAAACTGTCCGAACAGTGGAACCCACAGTGAAGACCGGTCGAAAATGGCAGGCGTGTGCAGCAGTACAGGAAACACCTGAAAGTCTCCAGCTAAAGGAAGTATTGGGCTACACGCAGACCAACAGGCGTGGATTTGGTCACGGAGACATCCAATGGTGGTCAAAAGCATCAAACAGACAACGTAGGGACATGGTAGTCAGGGAGATCAGAGATGTCGAGGAGAACATGCGTGTGCAAAAGGCAGCACAACAGGTGCAGCACGGCCAATGGGCCACATGGGATACGGCTTTGCAGAGGACACTAACATGGAATGACGTGTGGCATATGACCTTGCAGAGGACACTAACATGGAATGACATGTGGCATATGACACCGCTGCGGCTCAGCTACATAATCATATCGATGTACGACCTTTTACCATCAGCCTGCAACCTTGTGAAGTGGGGGAAGACATATGACAATCGATGTACGACCTTCTACCATCAGTGTGCAACTTTGTGAAGTGGGGGAACACATGACAATCGATGTACGACCTTCTACCATCAGTGTGCAACTTTGTGAAGTGGGGGAAGACATATGACAATCGATGTACGACCTTCTACCATCAGCCTGCAACCTTGTGAAGTGGGGGAAGACATATGACAATCGATGTACGACCTTCTACCATCAGTGTGCAACTTTGTGAAGTGGGGGAACACATGACAATCGATGTACGACCTTCTACCATCAGTGTGCAACCTTGTGAAGTGGGGGAAGACATATGACAATCGATGTACGACCTTCTACCATCAGCCTGCAACCTTGTGAAGTGGGGGAAGATATGACAATCGATGTCCTCTTTGCGGAGGAAGACAGAAGATGGAGTATGTTCTTTCCTCATGCAAGACAGCACTAGGCCAGGGCCTTACACGTGACGACACAACAGAGTGCTGCATGAACTGGCTGCCACCGTGGATGGGGCGCGGATGAAGGCCAACTCTAAAGTTCGACCAGTTACAAAGAAAACCTATTTTTTTTAGTACGGACAAGAACAATTAGACTATTGCTGAGTCAGCCGAAAGAGCGCCGTGCTGGCTGTGGCAGAATCGTGACAGACCAATCGCCAAATAATCTTATGTACAGACCAGACAATCGGGGCGACCATTTTACACCTCGACCACTTATTGCTCCCACATAAGTCAACAGAATAGGGAGAATGTACTCTGGAAGACCCGAGAGGAAGCGATAAGAAGTTACATAACTGATCGGAGGTGAACATCAACCGGGTGTTTGCGGCGACGATAGTTCAAACAATGTTCAAAATGAAAGTCCCCAATAACCTGAATGCCAGACAACTAGGCGCTAATCTTCACCGTGACTTCCGAATTCCCACGAAAGTCAGACACTGACGGGTCTATAAAAGTGCGCTGTCAATAGCACCCACGGTTTTCCAACTGGAAAGCACAACTTGCTAGGATAAGCCAAGACAGGTAAGTTAAACTATTTTCTAGTGTTTTGCGTATTAAATGTAGCCATTTTGTGTCGAACACACTGTGTAAGCCTTAGAGACAATGCAGCAGGAGGTCGACGCCTGGGAGTCATGACCCAGGCGGGCCCACCTCTCCTAGAGTGTCAAGAAGCTAAAGGGCTGAAACACTTGCTCGACGGGTCCCCTTCTGATGATCAGATTGCCTGCTGCTGCGAAGCTCTGTACAAAGAGTTTCCTACTACTAATATAATAGAATAGAGTAGATTTAATACTTGATTGATATCAATTCTAGTCCTGGTGTTATTTACCTTATTGTAAGTTTGCACTTTGCGTGAGACCAGAGTGAAAGAATTAGAAAGAAAATTCCTTTCATATTTCTCACTTTCTTGTTGTCACTGATTGCTTAAAAGTGTAGTATTAACGACTATGTCCCAACATTACTTTAATCTTTCATTCAGGACGCGTTACACGATGAGGAGACGAGAACAGCCTTAAGAAAGAACTAAGGTTGTCGCAAGACAAAAGTCCTGGCACCTTCTGTCCAGTTCACAGACTCGAGTATTGACAAGCCGAAGGCTGGCCGCCATTCAACGGGAGACCACTCAATACACAATGACTCTGAGAGTGTATCAGGGGGCAGACAATTCATCTCTGGGGCGGTAATCTGAGTTTATGTATTGATGTTTGGTGGGTCTAGCTGGCGTATCATAATCTTCAACAGTACAAGTGGCAAAACAGTGTCTGCAAATTTTTTTTTTTTTTAACTTTTTACAAAAAATACTTCAAAAAATTTACATTATATAGAATTTGTACATTTCATTGTATGTAATCATTTGGTTTCATACCAGCATCAGAGCTGGAAGTTGTCAGCGACCCACAGCTGATGGCTTAGGCCAGGATCGGTGAACCAAAGCCATCCAGACCCTGCTCCACCTCTCCGTGGTGCCTCCAGTAACAGACTAACCTGTCTAGTCTGACCAAGCGTGCAGGGATCGAAGATGGAAGACAACCCGGTACTCAAAAATGTCGTGCTGAAGTCGGATGTGTTGGGCCGAAAGGCGCAAATATAACAGTTATACTGCAAACCACAACACAACGCAGACACGTCCACTACGTCCTTGTAAGGGCGGATGATGAAGAGGGATATTCTAGTCTACTACGATACTCTAGAATACTTTAGTCATCGGGCGAACGCAACCATATTAGATAACCGCTTTTTCTGTTTGGTGTCGAAATACAGGGTTGTCTTCACTTTAAAGTTTGGATGTGTTTAAACGTTTTTTAACAAAAAAAAAAAAAAATGAAAGAAGATAAATTAGTAGATTCCTGAGAGTTCTTCTTCCTCATCATCATTGTCTTCCTTTTTCCTTCATCTTTTTCATCATCATCATTATCATCTCCTCATCTTCGTTTTCATTATCTGTACCACCTCTTCCTTTTTATCATCATCATCATCATTTTCATCTTTTTCTTTTTCCATTTCCAGTGCGTTCATTTTAATATGTGAATATGAAAATTTCTTCCATTCTAACTGATATTAAAGTTGATGTGACTGACATTAAAGTTGAGAGTTTATATGACTGATAGAATTGAGAGTTGATATGACTGACATTAGAGTTGAGAGTTGATATGACTGACATTAGAGTTGATATGACTGACATTAGAGTTGAAATGACTGACATTAGAGTTTATATGACTTAAATTAGAGTTCAGAGTTTATGACTGATAGAGTTGAGAGTTGATATGACTGACATTAGAGTTAATATGATTGACATTAGAGTTGAGAGTTTATATAACTGATAGAGTTGAAATTTGATATGACTGACATTACAGTTAAGATGACTGACATTAGAGTTGATATGACTGACATTAGAGTTGAGAGTTTAAATGACTGATAGAATTGAGAGTTGGTATGACTTACATTAGAGTTAATATGCCTGACATTAGAGTTGATATGACTGACATTAGAGTTGAGAGTTTATATGACTGATAGAGTTGAGAGTTGATAAGACAGACATTAGAGTTAAGACTGACATTAGACATTAGAGTTAATATGACTGACATTAGTGTTGAGAGTTTATATGACTGATAGAGTTGAGAGTTGATATGACAGACGCTAGAGTTGAGAGTTGATATGATTGACATTAGAGTTGAGAGGTTACATGACTGATAGAGTTGAGAGTTGATATGACATACATCAGAGATTAGAGTTGATATGACTGACATTAGAGTTAATATGACTGACATTAGAGTTGATATGACTGACATTAGAGTTGATATGACTGACATTAGAGTTGAGAGTTGATATGACTGACATTAGAAATGACATGACTGACATTAGAGTTAATATGACTGACATTAGTGTTGAGACTTTATATGACTGATAGAGTTGAGAGTTGATATGACAGACGCTAGAGTTGAGAGTTGATATGATTGACATTAGAGTTGAGAGGTTATATGACTGATAGACTTGAGAGTTGATATGACATACATTAGAGATGAGAGTTGATATGACTGACATTAGAGTTAATATGACTGACATTAGAGTTGATATGACTGACATTAGAGTTGATATGACTGACATTAGAGTTGAGAGTTGATATGACTGACATTAGAGTTGATATGACTGGCATTAAAGTTAATATGACTGACATTAAAGTTGATAGTTTATATGACTGATAGAGTAAAGATTTGATATGACAGACGTTAGAGATGAGAGTTGATATGACTGACGTTAGAGTTGACATGACTGACATTAGAGTTAATATGACTGACATTAGTGTTGAGAGTTTATATGACTGATAGAGTTGAGAGTTGATATGACAGACGCTAGAGTTGAGAGTTGATATGATTGACATTAGAGTTGAAAGGTTATATGACTGATAGAGTTGAGAGTTGATATGACATACATTAGAGATGAGAGTTGATATGACTGACATTAGAGTTAATATGACTGACATTAGAGTTGAGAGTTGATATGACTGACATTAAAGTTGATATGACTGACATTAAAGTTAATATGACTGATATTATAGTTGATAGTTTATATGACTGATAGAGTTGAGAGTTGATATGACAGACGTTAGAGTTGAGAGTTGATATGACAGACATTAGAGATGAGAGTTGATATGACTGATATTAGAGATGAGAGTTAATATGACTGACATTAGATTTGAGAGTTGATATGACTGACATTAGAGTTTACAGTTAATATGACAGACACTAGAGTTTAGAGTTGATATGACTGACATTAGAGTTGAGAGTTGATATGACAGACATTAGAGTTGAGAGTTGATATGACAAACATTAGAGTTGAGAGTTGATATGACAGACATTAGAGTTGAGAGTTGATATGACTGACATTAGAGTTCAGAGTTGATATGACTGACATTAGATTTGAGAGTTGATATGACTGACATTAGAGTTGATAGTTGATAGGACCAACATTAGAGTTGAGAGTTAATATGGCTGACATTAGAGATGAGAGTTGATATTACTGACATTAGAGTTGATATAATTGACATTAGAGTTGAAATGACTGACTAAAGAGCTGAGAGTTTATGTGATTGACATTAGAGATGGTATGAATGACATTAGAGTTGATATGCCTGACATTAGAGTTGATATGACTGACTGTAGAACTGAGAGCTCATATGACTGACATTAGAGTTAAGGGATGATATGACACACATTAGAGCTGATATAATTGACATTAGAGTTGAAATGACTGACTAAAGAGCTGAGAGTTTATGTGATTGACATTAGAGATGGTATGAATGACATTAGAGTTGATATGCCTGACATTAGAGTTGATATGACTGACTTTAGAACTGAGAGCTCATATGACTGACATTAGAGTTAAGGGATGATATGACAGACATTAGAGTTGATATGACTGGCATTAGAGTTGATATGACAGACAATAGAGTTAAGGGATGATATGACTAACATTAGAGTTGATATCACTGACATTAGAGTTGATATGACTGACATTACAGTTGATATGACTGGCATTAGAGTTGATATGACAGACAATAGAGTTAAGGGATGATATGACTAACATTAGAGTTGATATCACTGACATTAGAGTTGATATGACTGACATTAGAGTTTATATGACTGGCATTAGAGTTGATATGACAGACAATAGAGTTAAGGGATGGTATGACTAACATTAGAGTTGATATCACTGACATTAGAGTTGATATGACTGACATTAGAGTTGATATGACAGACATTAGAGTTGATTTGACTGGCATTAGAGTTGATATGACTGGCATTAGAGTTGATATGACAGACATTAGCGTTGATATGACTGGCATTAGAGTTGATATGACTGACATTAGAGTTGATTTTACTGACATTAGAGTTGATATGACAGACATTAGCGTTGATATGACTGGCATTAGAGTTGATTAGAAACACTAGGGAACATAACAGCAGGAGAAGCCAGCCAAGCAAAAGCTCGCAAATTATAATCTCCCATCGACTCTAAAAGAGAAATGTGGAAGGAAAGAGGAAAACAAAACATAATTTTAATTGATAGCCATGCCCATTTCAAATATTCAGTTGTTGGGTTTTTACAACGTTGCCATAACGCATGTCAATCATTGTTACCAGAGATACATCTGAAGTCAGCCAATCAGATCTTACGTTACTGCGAACCTCCGCGTGACCTGACCAACAAATCTTTACGAGTCTGATGATTGGATGTCACGAGGTCAAAGAGAGCCGTTGTTTTTTATACGGACTATGGGAACTGATTAGCTTCTTGTCTTTCTTGATTTTGCAGCTTCTACTGGAGAAATTGGATAGTGTCCTTCCTCATCAGTATCATCATCATTATCATCATCATGAGTATCAATATCAGCATCACCATTACCATCATCACAATCATCATCGTCACCATCATCATCGTCACCATCATCATCGTCACCATCATCACAATCAAAATAATAATAATAATCATCATCATCAATATCACCATCTATATCATCAACGTCAGTATTATACACCACCATCAGTATCAATATAATCATCACCATCATCATCAATATCATAATCGTCATCAATATCATCATCATCAACATCAATATCATCATTACCATCAACATCATCATCAATATCATCACCATCATCATCAATATCACCATCATCATCATCATCAATATCATCATTAGCATCATCATCATCATCATCAATATCATCACCATCATCATCAATATCACCATCATCATCAATATCATCATCATCATCAACATCAATATCATCAATATCATCATCATCAACATCAATATCATCATTAGCATCATCATCATCATCAACATCAATATCAGCATTACCATCATCATGATCATCATCAATATCATCACCATCATCATCAATATCACCAACATCATCAATATCATCATCATCAATATCATCACCATCAGCATCAATATCATCATCATCAACATCAATATCATCATTACCATCAACATCATCATCATCAATATCATCATCGTCATCAATATCATCATCACCATCATCATCACCATCATCATCATCACCATCATCATCATCGTCATCAATATCATCATCGTCATCAATATCATCATCATCATCAATATCATCATCGTCATCATCAATATCATCATCATCAATATCATCATCATCATCATCGTCATCAATATCATCATCGTCATCATCAATATCATCATCATCATCATCATCAATATCATCATCGTCATCAATATCATCATCATCATCATCATCATCAATATAATCATCATCATCAATATCATCATCGTCATCATCAATATCATCATCATCAATATCATCATCATCAATATCATCATCGTTATCAATATCATCATCGTTATCAATATCATCATCGTCATCATCAATATCATCATCATCATCAATATCATCATCGTCATCAATATCATCATCGTCATCAATATCATCATCACCATCAGTATCATCATCAATAACATCATCGTCATCATTAATATCATCATCATCATCATCATCATCATCATCATCATCAATATCAACATCGTCATCAATATCATCATCGTCATCAATATCATAATCGTCATCAATATCATCATCGTCATCAATATCATCATCGTCATCATCAATATCATCATCGTCATCATCAATATCATCATCATCATCAATATCATCATCGTCATCAATATCATCATCGTCATCAATATCATCATTATCATCATCATCAATATCATCATCGTCATCAATATCATCATCACCATCATCACCATCAATATCATCATCGTCATCAATATCATCATCATCATCAATATCATCATCACCATCATCATCATCATCGTCATCAATATCATCATCACCATCATCATCACCATCATCATCATCATCATCAATATCATCAATATCATCATCGTCATCAATATCATCACCATCATCATCACCATCATCATCATCATCATCATCATCATCATCGTCATCAATATCACCATTACCATCATCATTACCATCACCATCATCATCACCATCATCATCACCATCATCATCATCATCATCATCATCACCATCATCATCATCGTCATCATTATCATCATCGTCATCAATATCATCATCGTCATCATCAATTTCATCATCACCATCATCATCATCATCACCATCATCGTCATCAATATCATCATCACCATCATCATCATCGTCATCAATATCATCATCGTCATCATCAATATCATCATCACCATCAATACCATCATCATTATCAGAATGTTTTCAATACTTAGGGCCTCTACGTGTCATAGAACATATAATAATAAATGAATATCATTTCGGGTTGAGGGGGCGACGTCCATGGCGATAGATCAGCAATTCACTTCAGGGGAAGAGGCATGTTTACAACACTCGAAAAAAAGCCACAAATAATCAAGATAAGGAAAAAAAAAACAAAAACAAACAAAAACAAAGAACAATATACAGCCTGAAGCAGGATCCGTCTCTGACAATAAACATGAAACATCACCAAGAAATACTACAAATTGCGAAGGCCTATATCTAAACTATCACTTCGAATTAAAAACTACCAGATATAGAAATGGTCCGGTTTCTGTAATTTCCTGAAACCAATTTCATTTTAAAGAGAAGTCGATATTGAATGTTATCAAGTGGTCTATGTATTCATCACTACTTCTCGACGATGTGCCATGGACATTAAACAAGATGATGGAAAACAGAATCGAAACTCTTAAAATATGGACGCACAGACAAATAGGACGCAGCTTGTGGAATGAAATGGAAACAAATAAAGCAGTTTTAATTTTATTTATTTGTTTTTTTTTTTGTTTTGTTTTGTTTTGGTTCGTGCAAGGAAGATGAAAGCTGGAAGAGCGGGCTGCTTATGAAGAAGGAAGTCCCGAGAAAATAGTGTGATTTAAATTTCATGAGATTAAATGTGTGATTTTGATTTCATGAGATTAAATGTGTGATTTAGATTTCATGAGATTACATGTGTGATTTAGATTTCATGAGATTGAATTGTGTGAATTTGCAGGCGTGTGTGAAAGTGGGTCGGGTTGAAATAAGGTAGTACGTAAAGAGATTACAAGAGAGAGAGAGAGAGAGAGAGAGAGAGAGAGAGAGAGAAGGGAAGAAATAGGAGAGAGGACGAGGGAAAAAGAGAGAATTGTTGTGAGAGAAAGAGGAGAAAGAGAATGTAAGAGGGACACAATAAGAGGATGAATAAATGACGAGGACAAGAGATAAAATAAGAAAGAGAGAAAGAGCGAGACAGAGAGAGTGAGCGGACGGAAGAGTGAAATAAAGAGAGAAGATGAATGTAAGATATATAGGATGAGAGAAAGCGAGGACGAGAGATTGAGAGAGAGGGAGTTGAAGAGAGAGCGAGAGAAACAGAGAGAGGACGAGAGAAAGAGAGAGAAAGAGAGAGAAAGAGAGTGGAGGAGATAGCGAGAGAGACAGAGAGAGGGAGAGAGACAGAGAGAGGGCGAGAGACAGAGAGAGTGTAAGGGAGAGAGAGGACACGAGAAAGAGAGAGACAGAGAGAGGACGAGAGAAAGAGAGAGAAAGAGAGTGGAGGAGATAGCGAGAGAGACAGAGAGAGGGCGAGAGACAGAGAGAGTGAGAGGGAGAGAGAGGACACGAGAAAGAGAGAGACAGAGAGAGGACGATAGAAAGAGAGCCAGCGAGAGGACGAGAGAGTGAGAGGGACCGAGAGAGGGCGAGAGAAAGAGATAGACACAGAGATGAGAGGGAGAGACAGAAAGTGAGAGAGAGAGACAAAGAGAGGACGAGAAAGTGAGAGGAGCAGAGAAAGAGACATAAATAAATGAGGGCGAGAGAGTGAGAGAGACGAGAGAATGAGAGACAAAGAGACGAGAAAAGACATGAGGGAGAGAGACAGACAGACAGACAGAGACGAGAGTGTGAAAGAGAGGACGAGATAGCGAAAGCGAGAGATACAACGATGGCTAGAGAGAGAGAGAGTGACAAAAAGAGAGGACGTGAGAGGGATAAGAAACAGAGCAATTTACCTCCTTGTCCCCAGCTCTCTGCAGCAAAACTTTGGACTCCAGGCACAGAAAGCGCACGAATATTAAAACAAATACATGCACTCGTACAGAAGGGGCCCTGGTACGCTTTCAATAAAGACAACCTCACTTTATCGTCAAGCATTTATTGAGTTATGCTGAAGAAAAGTGATGGCCAAATGTCGGCCCGCAGGCCACATCCGGCTCGCTAGTCTATTTTTTTCTTGGCCCTTAAAGCGTCATTAGAAACTATTATAATAAATACTTGCAACTAAAAACTAAAGCTCAGGTCAGTTAATAAAATGTAAGTAAATTTTGAAATATAAGTAAAAGAAAACTCTTTATGTAGAGCTACGCAACAGGAGGCAATTTGATCATCAGAAGTGGAGACCCAAATGTTTCGGCCCTTTAATTTTTTTATACTCTAATGGAGGTGGGCCCGCCTGGATCATGACTCCCAGGCGTCGACCTCCTGCTGCGTTGAATCTAAAGCTTATAATTTATGTTCGGCACAAAATAACTGCACTTACTCTAGGCAACACTTCTGTTCTAATACTGTCTTTACTTACCTGCCTTGTCTTTAACCCAGCACATTGCTCTCCCATTCAGTTCAATAAAGTAGATACCACTTGCAACGTTCGCATAAGATCGCATACAAGTTGGCGTGGGTCAGAAACTGATAGTAGGTGATAAAGTAGTAAATATGTTCGGAGTGCAATGATGATGACCCGCAAATAACTCAATAACTCAAAGTAGTAAAGGTATCAAGTGAGGTGTAACAATGAGGTATCTTCTTGATTTTCCAACCATGGATGATAGAATCAAGATCTGGAGGGCATGAGCAAACCTGAAGATTAATTCAGATAAAGAGCATCCATTGCACCACGTGCTCAACACAGGGAAAGGTGTCAGGCTAAAAAGAGGCAAATCATGGGTGGGCCGAGCAGAAGATGTCATTAAGGGCTTACCAACGTTGGCGAGGAGTGGATACCGGTGCCTACGTCATTGAAGAGGATATTATCGTGGATTGTCACACTCAACAGGAAATGTAGAGAACAGAACTCAGTCGTGGTCAATGCGGAGGTCAACGGTCTCACCTGCGATAACACCGATGAGAAAGGTGCAGTCATCTACGGATCTGTAAGACGACACCAAAGAAGTGCACGGGCATTTACAGCACGCTCGGCAGGCAGAATAGTCAAAGAAGACAGTGGTGCATACGTCGTGACCACGAGTAGCATGACAATGGAGGCGATGGCAGTGACCAAGGCATTCATCTGGCTAGAGTCACAATGCTACACCCACGCATGTATACTGAGTGATTCGATGAGCATGATAAAAAAATGTAGAGGCTGGCTCTGTATTGGTTAGAATTATTGCAGAAGTAAAAAAATCCGTAAGGTCGCCTTTATCTATGTCCCTGGACATGCGGAAATACGGGGAAATGAAAGAACGGATAGGCTAGCTAACTGCGCTGTCGTTGAGGACGGTCAACCAATGGATCGGGCGAACATCATCAATGTCCTTTGAGATGTGGGAAGGGCACAGGACTTCGATAACCATGAGTCCACGTCACTCCTTCGGATGGAAGCGATGGGAGTTAAGTTGAGCAGAGCCAGAAACGAGAAACTTAGTGGCCGTGTAAGAAGACTTGTCAACCAACACAGAACTGGAGTCGTCAGTCGCTGGACACTGCGGGACTTGCTGAGGAGGAGATCTGAGCACCTATGGACATGTTCGGAGTGCAATGATGATGACCCGAAAAAAAAACTCAATAACTGAATAAAGGCATGAAGATGCACCAAGATGCACCAAGATGCATAAAGATGCGAAGCTGCTGCAAAGTAGATGATAATGACAATTTTAAAAAAGGAAGAAAAAAGTGGTGGGGTAACACAGCTTTACGTGGTAATTAACAGATCAAAAGTCGACGTTTCGGCCAAGTGGGCTTTCAGCTGGAGCAACAAACAAAAACACCAAAATATATATAAGGATATGTAAACAAATCTAGCTACATGGCGATAATTTTAAGCTATTAAGTGATTATTAAGTGACTTGTTGTCACCTTAGTAGGTGATAAAGATAGGTCGGGCTGGGAACTTATTATTGCGAACTTATCTTGTCACAAATTATACAATATGTCGTCAAAGTGGCGTAATTATTTATATGTGACTAAATCACATCATGTAATTTTTGATGACACTCTTAAGTTTGGGCCTTTGCTGGCCTTTGCTATAATTAAGCACTCGGCCAAGCTTAAGTTGGCCACCACTGCAGAACAGTGTCTGATGTGTGGAGCCGAATTTTTACCTCGGTTATATACGGTACAGCTGAGGGCCTTACAATCTGTCGGGGCCTCAAATTTGTTCATAATATAATCTATGATAAAGACGTCTGGTGTTGGTAGTCTAACAGGGGACCTCAAATTTGTTCATAATATAATCTATGATAGAGACGTCTGGTGTTGGTAGTCTAACAGGGGACCTCAAGTTTGTTCATAATATAATCTATGATAGAGACTTCTGGTGTTGGTAGTCTAACAGGGGACCTCAAGTTCGTTCATAATATAATCTATGATAGAGACGTCTGGTGTTGGTAGTCTAACAGGGGACCTCAAATTTGTTCATAATATAATCTACGATAGAGACGTCTGGTGTTAGTTGTCTAACAGGGGACCTCAAATTTGTTCATAATATAATCTATGATAGAGACGTCTGGTGTTGGTAGTCTAACAGGGGACCTCAAATTTGTTCATAATATAATCTATGATAGAGACGTCTGGTGTTAGTTGTCTAACAGGGGACCTCAAGTTTGTTCATAATATAATCTATGATAGAGACGTCTGGTGTTAGTTGTCTAACAGGGGACCTCAAGTTTGTTCATAATGTAATCTATGATAGAGAAGTCTGGTGTTAGTTGTCTAACAGGGGACCTCAAGTTTGTTCATAATGTAATCTATGATAGAGAAGTCTGGTGTTAGTTGTCTAACAGGGGACCTCAAGTTTGTTCATAATGTAATCTATGATAGAGACGTCTGGTGTTAGTTGTCTAACAGGGGACCTCAAGTTTGTTCATAATATAATCTATGATAGAGAAGTCTGGTGTTAGTTGTCTAACATGGGACCTCAAGTTTATTCATAATGTAATCTATGATAGAGACGTCTGGTGTTAGTTGTCTAACATGGGACCTCAAATTTGTTCATAATGTAATCTATGATAGAGACGGCTGGTGTTAGTTGTCTAACAGGGGACCTCAAATTTGTTCATAATATAATCTATGATAGAGACGTCTGGTGTTAGTTGTCTAACAGGAGACCTCAAGTTTGTTCATAATATAATCTATGATAGAGAAGTCTGGTGTTAGTTGTCTAACAGGAGACCTCAAGTTTGTTCATAATATAATCTATGATAGAGACGTCTGGTGTTAGTTGTCTAACAGGGGACCTCAAGTTTGTTCATAATGTAATCTATGATAGAGAAGTCTGGTGTTAGTTGTCTAACAGGAGACCTCAAGTTTGTTCATAATATAATCTATGATAGAGACGTCTGGTGTTAGTTGTCTAACAGGGGACCTCAAGTTTGTTCATAATGTAATCTATGATAGAGACGTCTGGTGTTAGTTGTCTAACAGGAGACCTCAAGTTTGTTCATAATATAATCTATGATAGAGACGTCTGGTGTTAGTTGTCTAACAGGGGACCTCAAGTTTGTTCATAATATAATCTATGATAGAGACGTCTGGTGTTAGTTGTCTAACAGGGGACCTCAAGTTTGTTCATAATATAATCTATGATAGAGACGTCTGGTGTTAGTTGTCTAACAGGGGACCTCAAGTTTGTTCATAATATAATCTATGATAGAGACGTCTGGTGTTAGTTGTCTAACAGGGGACCTCAAGTTTGTTCATAATGTAATCTATGATAGAGACGTCTGGTGTTAGTTGTCTAACAGGAGACCTCAAGTTTGTTCATAATATAATCTATGATAGAGACGTCTGGTGTTAGTTGTCTAACAGGGGACCTCAAGTTTGTTCATAATATAATCTATGATAGAGACGTCTGGTGTTAGTTGTCTAACAGGGGACCTCAAGTTTGTTCATAATGTAATCTATGATAGAGACGTCTGGTGTTAGTTGTCTAACAGGGGACCTCAAGTTTGTTCATAATATAATCTATGATAGAGACGTCTGGTGTTAGTTGTCTAACAGGGGACCTCAAGTTTGTTCATAATATAATCTATGATAGAGACGTCTGGTGTTAGTTGTCTAACAGGGGACCTCAAGTTTCCATTTTGCTTTACCAGCTTAGGACTTTGCCAAGTCTAAAACAGGCCTTGCTAGCGTGACTGGTTTAGGAAGAGGATAGTTCGTAAAACACAAATGGACGTAGTAGCGCCTTGTCGCAGGTTACGCCCAGCTACTTGCACTTGCAACTTTCGGTTCAATGTATTCGATTTCAGTATGATATCGGTTTACCCTTTCCTGTTAGATCACTACTATCAATCTAGTCTTTATTCATCTTTTTAAAGGGCAACCTCTGCGAGGTAGGGTTGGATCTTGATCAATTATGATTCGAGCAGCCGATTTATAATATTTCAGTTCATATAATAGAACAAATAAAGAAGAAAATACAGGAAGAGTCTTGCTAAGCCTAAAGATTTATAGAAGAAAGTATGCTCTTATACGTCCATCTATGTGAAGGCCACATATAATGTCAACCCACTACTGCCTTGTGGAAGTTACTGTTAAAACAAAGGTAAAGTGGGAGATCTGAATCGGCGTCTTAATTAACACGTGAGTTTGCACCATTATGTGCTCGGAGACTTCTGGATAGTGTCGCTTCAAGCATCGAAACTTAGAACTTTCGGTGTTTTGTGTATTGGCGACGGGAACTTTGAAAAATGTTCGTTGTTGCAGTTTCCTCATATTCCAAGTCCGGCTCGTTGCAGGAGCTACTGAGTTAAGTGCTCTGTGCACACCGTGAGCTGTGTGTCTCATCCGTTTTGATCCTGTTTCGATATTCCAATTGTTCACGATGAATGATGATATCGTATGACAGGGAACAGTTGGCTGTGTTCACTTTCTGCGCGGTTTCGCCTTATGTCTTATGTCTTTTGGCGTGTGCTGAGACTGCTATGATGGGGACTACAGTTACCTTTCTTTGTTTGGGAGATGAGATATTAATTCGGATGATTCCACTGGCACGGGCAGTTGAGCAATTATGGATTTTAATTCGTTTGCAGTGATACCGGGGCCTTCCATAACCAAAGAACCAAATCGAAACTCACGATGCGAGGCGGCATTCCTCAACTTCCTAGAGTACTATATCCTTATACCAATTTCTGCCAGCGACTGGGTCGACCACGGAGGTATTTTTCTTCCAACCTGAAGTACACTCACACTGCTTCCACGGGAATAGAACACGGGTTATCCAAACGTCAAACGTCAAACGTCGTTGGCCCAATAAGAACAAAGACTAAGGCAACGAAGACCTACAGAATATGTCAGTGGGCAGAGCCCAAAAGACAAGGGGTAGTGTTGGATCCTAGACGGCTTCCGGGTTCACCCAGCCTTTAATGGGTACCGGAATTTTTTCTGGGAAAGTGAAGCGGCACGGGCGTAATACCGACCAAATTACCCTAAAAATCATATACCGAAGGGCTGTAAAATTTATGGTCATTAACACCATATTCCCTATACGCCACTTGGCGTGACGGGGGTACTTTACTGTTTTTACAGAGCCCAAAAGCCTGGAAAAGCAATCTCCCTAGGAAGGAGACATCTAGAGAGGAAACTTCAACTGCTGAAATCGGAAGATGTAGGCCCAATTGGCGCGGGACTAAAAAGCGGACATCTACACAATACAACAAATGCTATGAAACAGACTCTAGACCAGTATGGAATCACCCGTTCAAGACGTGGCCAGCATCGGTTCCCTGGAACAAATATGGACATGTTATGATGAACCAACGATCACCTCAAACGCATCACCTTCTTTGTGACCCAAGCTGGTTTTATTCTTCCTCTTTCCTTCCTCCTCTGTCTTTCAGCGTCGAGGGGAGATATAAAGTGTGGTCTTTTGCTCCTTTGTTCGCCTCTGCTGCTGTTATGTTTCCTAGTGTTTCTAATATTCCATCGATCCATCTTTTTCGTGGTCGACCCTTGGGTCTTGTGTTCTCACAACGTTTGCTGAAGGCTAGTTATGTTGTATTTTGATCTTTCTGCCTTGTCACGTGGCCAAACCATTTTATCTGTTGTTTCCTTATATATTCTATGGCGAGGGCTACTCCTAGCTTTTTTCTCAGTTCTTCGTTTCTGATCTTATCTCTCAGACTGTTTCCTGTCATTCGTCTAACACATTTCATCTCAGTAGAGGTTATTTTTCTTATTGTTCTTGCATCTAGGGTCCAGGTCTGGCATTGGTAGCACAACGTTGGGATGAAGATTGTATTGTATAGTGCTCGTTTTGCCTCCAGAGTTATTTCCTTGTTGGACAATAGTGGTGATAACTGTTCAATGATTTGACGAGCTTTGATACATCTTGATCTCTGCTAGTCTAAGCTGGTCTAAATGTTTTAATGCATCGCTATAGCTGATCGCCGAAGAGGAAGAATGTCTTCATACCAGTATTTTTAAAGTAGCGGCACTTTGGTGAACAACATGGTCAGTATTACGCAAGAGCCGTTTTTCTTCCCTAGATTACAAGAAAAATTGGTGTCTGTTTAAGGCCGTAAAAAACAAAATGTACCCCGTGACGCCAAGTGGCGTATAGGGAATATGGTGTTAGTGACCATAAATTTTACAGACCTTCAGTACGTGACTTTTGGGGTAATGTGGTCGGTATTACGCCCGTGCCGCTTCACTTTCCCAGAAAAAAATCCGGTACCCATTTAAGGGTGGGGGAACCCGGACCGTCGGTTGGGATCGAACCCTACCCCTTGTCCTTTGTAGTCCAGTTCACTAACCACTGAGCTATCACGGCTCCCAAAGCCATGGTTATAAACAAAGAAAATTCTCAAGACCTACAATTAAATATCAAAGTGGAAGGAATACATCTAGAGACAGTTCAGAACTACAACTACCTTGGACATACTATTACCAATGATGGAAAATGTAAAATTGAAATAAACAAAAGAATAGGTTAGGCAAACAGTAATTTTAATGCCATGAAAAATATACTAATTATCAAACAAATAACACCATGGCTAAAACTAAGAATAGCAAAAAGTTACATCTTCTCAAAATTCCTGTATTGTGCACAAACATGGACATTAGAGAAGAAAACAGAACAGAAAATTGAAGCCTTTGTGGATCTATAGAAGAATAGGTAGAGTTGGATGGAAGAAAAAAGAAAACAAACGATCACGTTTTAAAACAACTAAAAATGAAAAGAGAACTACTAAACACAATTAGAACAAGACAAATGACATTTTTGGGGCATGTTAAAAGACACAACAGCCTACTAAAAGTAATATTGGAAGGGAAAACACAAGGTAAAAGAGACAGAGACAGACCAAGACTAACATGGACGAGTAGCATCAAAATGGACAAGTCATCATTTGACAATCTGCACCGTCAAAGCAAGAGACAGAGCGGAATGGCACGCCATGGTAGACAACCTTCGTTGCGGAGACGGCACTCAATGATAATGATGATATCGATGACCTTTAACCTCAGATGATAGATGTACAACAAAGGTTACATGCAGAATAGCTCAGGCAAAAGCAGCTTTAAAAAAAAATTGGGAGGGGAAGGAGATAATGTGCAATCCATTTTTGACAACAGAAACAGGAAAAAGAAGTTCATAAATGTTAAGTAGAGCCAGTCTTAAAATGACCCGTTTCTTCTCTTGATATAGATGAGATTTATGGATGAGATTTATAGATGAGATTTATAGATGGCCATTATAGATGACATTTATAGATGACATTTATAGATAACATTTAAATACAAAATGAATATTTTTCGCTGTTTGAAGAAAAATACTTATGTTATATATAGGAGCATTCTTTTTTTGTATGAAGGAAATAAGAGAAGAATAACTCACACTTTCTCCAGATTGCAAAATAGCCATCTTCTAGTAGCATCTTCATGCTCATTTTCTGCCGCATCCTACAAATTCTTTTACTTAAAATGAACTAAGTCGTTTGCACAAGTCAAGGGTTGTAAATATTTGGTTTATGTTTCTCAACGAATCGGGACGAACCAGCAAAACAGAAGAGGTGTAGAAAACAGTCTCAGAACACTGTGCAACATTATGGGAGAATCGATTAGAGGAAAGACAGACATATGAGCAAACAGAACGACAGAAAAATCGATGGATGTATATCCTATTCAAACGTATAGCCGAACTGGTCCTGTGTACCGCCATATTGCATAGACAGAAGAAAAGGATTTTTTTTCATGAGAAAATTCGTATCACGTTTTCATTTAAGGCAGTGTTGATACAGTTATTGTGCGTCGTGTTATTTGTATTTTTTTTTTCAAAAGCTTATTTGTTTTGTGGATTTTGAGTTTATATTTTATTTTATTCTTATTTATTATTGTCAAGCACAGCGCTTTTCAACATTTTAAATTGAAGCCCACTTGTGAAACTTTTGTGAGAGTAAAATGATGAACCGCTCATTAATATTTTAACGGGAGAAAACAAAATACATGCCAACATTTACAACATTAAATTAACTGAAGTTGACTTTAATTTCATGAGATTCTTTAGCCTGAGGTTACAAATTGAAATCTTGGATATTTTGGTTTGATATAAATATATACTGGTCTTCTTTTTTTTTTCCTCCTCAATTTCTTCTTATTTATTTTCTTCCCTTGTTTTTTTTTCCTTCTCTTCATTTTCATCATCATCTTGTTCTTTTTTTATTCTTCTTCTACTTAATCTTCTACTTCGTCTTCATTTACTATTTCTTCTTCTACTTTTATTTATCCTTCATTTTCTACTACATCTTTTTCTTCTATATCGTCTTCTGCTTCATCTTCTTCTTCACCTTTATCTTCCTTTTTCGTTTTCATCTTCTTCTTCTACTTTAACTTCTCCTCTATCTTCATGTTTTATTTCTTCTTCTACTACATATTCGTCTTCATCTTTATCTTCATTTAATTGTTCCACTTCATCTTCAATTTCATCTTTCTCTACTATTTCTTCTGTTACTTCTTCTTCAACTTCATCTTCCTCTTCATCGTCTTCTTCTACTTCACCGTTCCCCCGACGACTGCTCTTCCTAATCGGCCGCCATGTAAAGATGGACATAGATAAAGTTATATTGCTGTTTAAGAGAATCTGTTATATCCGCGCCATGTAAAGATGGACATAGATAAAGTTATATTGCTGTTTAAGAGAATCTGTTATATCCGCGCCATGTAAAGATGGACATAGATAAAGTTATATTGCTGTTTAAGAGAATCTGTTATATCCGCGCCATGTAAAGATGGACATAGATAAAGTTATATTGCTGTTTAAGAGAATCTGTTATATCCGCGCCATGTAAAGATGGACATAGATAAAGTTATATTGCTGTTTAAGAGAATCTGTTATATCCGCGCCATGTAAAGATGGACATAGATAAAGTTATATTGCCGTTTAAGAGAATCTGTTATATCCGCGCCATGTAAAGATGGACATAGATAAAGTTATATTGCTGTTTAAGAGAATCTGTTATATCCGCGCCATGTAAAGATGGACATAGATAAAGTTATATTGCTGTTTAAGAGAATCTGTTATATCCGCGCCATGTAAAGATGGACATAGATAAAGTTATATTGCTGTTTAAGAGAATCTGTTATATCCGCGCCATGTAAAGATGGACATAGATAAAGTTATATTGCTGTTTAAGAGAATCTGTTATATCCGCGCCATGTAAAGATGGACATAGATAAAGTTATATTGCTGTTTAAGAGAATCTGTTATATCCGCGCCATGTAAAGATGGACATAGATAAAGTTATATTGCTGTTTAAGAGAATCTGTTATATCCGCGCCATGTAAAGATGGACATAGATAAAGTTATATTGCTGTTTAAGAGAATCTGTTATATCCGCGCCATGTAAAGATGGACATAGATAAAGTTATATTGCTGTTTAAGAGAATCTGTTATATCCGCGCCATGTAAAGATGGACATAGATAAAGTTATATTGCTGTTTAAGAGAATCTGTTATATCTGCGCCATGTAAAGATGGACATAGATAAAGTTATATTGCTGTTTAAGAGAATCTGTTATATCTGCGCCATGTAAAGATGGACATAGATAAAATTATATTGCTGTTTAAGAGAATCTGTTATATCCGCGCCATGTAAAGATGGACATAGATAAAGTTATATTGCTGTTTAAGAGAATCTGTTATATCCGCGCCATGTAAAGATGGACATAGATAAAGTTATATTGCTGTTTAAGAGAATCTGTTATATCCGCGCCATGTAAAGATGGACATAGATAAAGTTATATTGCTGTTTAAGAGAATCTGTTATATCCGCGCCATGTAAAGATGGACATAGATAAAGTTATATTGCTGTTTAAGACAATCTGTGATATCTGCGCCATGTAAAGATGGACATAGATAAAGTTATATTGCTGTTTAAGAGAATCTGTTATATCCGCGCCATGTAAAGATGGACATAGATAAAGTTATATTGCTTTTTAAGAGAATCTGTTATATCCGCGCCATGTAAAGATGGACATAGATAAAGTTATATTGCCGTTTAAGAGAATCTGTTATATCCGCGCCATGTAAAGATGGACATAGATAAAGTTATATTGCTGTTTAAGAGAATCTGTTATATCCGCGCCATGTAAAGATGGACATAGATAAAGTTATATTGCTGTTTAAGAGAATCTGTTATATCCGCGCCATGTAAAGATGGACATAGATAAAGTTATATTGCTGTTTAAGAGAATCTGTTATATCCGCGCCATGTAAAGATGGACATAGATAAAGTTATATTGCTGTTTAAGAGAATCTGTTATATCCGCGCCATGTAAAGATGGACATAGATAAAGTTATATTGCTGTTTAAGAGAATCTGTTATATCCGCGCCATGTAAAGATGGACATAGATAAAGTTATATTGCTGTTTAAGAGAATCTGTTATATCCGCGCCATGTAAAGATGGACATAGATAAAGTTATATTGCTGTTTAAGAGAATCTGTTATATCCGCGCCATGTAAAGATGGACATAGATAAAGTTATATTGCCGTTTAAGAGAATCTGTTATATCCGCGCCATGTAAAGATGGACATAGATAAAGTTATATTGCTGTTTAAGAGAATCTGTTATATCCGCGCCATGTAAAGATGGACATAGATAAAGTTATATTGCCGTTTAAGAGAATCTGTTATATCCGCGCCATGTAAAGATGGACATAGATAAAGTTATATTGCTGTTTAAGAGAATCTGTTATATCCGCGCCATGTAAAGATGGACATAGATAAAGTTATATTGCCGTTTAAGAGAATCTGTTATATCCGCGCCATGTAAAGATGGACATAGATAAAGTTATATTGCTGTTTAAGAGAATCTGTTATATCCGCGCCATGTAAAGATGAACATAGATAAAGTTATATTGCTGTTTAAGAGAATCTGTTATATCCGCGCCATGTAAAGATGGACATAGATAAAGTTATATTGCTGTTTAAAAGAATCTGTTATATCCGCGCCATGTAAAGATGGACATAGATAAAGTTATATTGCCGTTTAAGAGAATCTGTTATATCCGCGCCATGTAAAGATGGACATAGATAAAGTTATATTGCTGTTTAAGAGAATCTGTTATATCCGCGCCATGTAAAGATGGACATAGATAAAGTTATATTGCCGTTTAAGAGAATCTGTTATATCCGCGCCATGTAAAGATGGACATAGATAAAGTTATATTGCTGTTTAAGAGAATCTGTTATATCCGCGCCATGTAAAGATGAACATAGATAAAGTTATATTGCTGTTTAAGAGAATCTGTTATATCCGCGCCATGTAAAGATGGACATAGATAAAGTTATATTGCTGTTTAAGAGAATCTGTTATATCCGCGCCATGTAAAGATGGACATAGATAAAGTTATATTGCTGTTTAAGAGAATCTGTTATATCCGCGCCATGTAAAGATGGACATAGATAAAGTTATATTGCTGTTTAAGAGAATCTGTTATATCCGCGCCATGTAAAGATGGACATAGATAAAGTTATATTGCTGTTTAAGAGAATCTGTTATATCCGCGCCATGTAAAGATGGACATAGATAAAGTTATATTGCTGTTTAAGAGAATCTGTTATATCCGCGCCATGTAAAGATGGACATAGATAAAGTTATATTGCTGTTTAAGAGAATCTGTTATATCCGCGCCATGTAAAGATGGACATAGATAAAGTTATATTGCTGTTTAAGAGAATCTGTTATATCCGCGCCATGTAAAGATGGACATAGATAAAGTTATATTGCTGTTTAAGAGAATCTGTTATATCCGCGCCATGTAAAGATGGACATAGATAAAGTTATATTGCTGTTTAAGAGAATCTGTTATATCCGCGCCATGTAAAGATGGACATAGATAAAGTTATATTGCTGTTTAAGAGAATCTGTTATATCCGCGCCATGTAAAGATGGACATAGATAAAGTTATATTGCTGTTTAAGAGAATCTGTTATATCCGCGCCATGTAAAGATGAACGTAGATAAAGTTATATTGCTGTTTAAGAGAATCTGTTATATCCGCGCCATGTAAAGATGGACGTAGATAAAGTTATATTGCTGTTTAAGAGAATCTGTTATATCCGCGCCATGTAAAGATGGACATAGATAAAGTTATATTGCCGTTTAAGAGAATCTGTTATATCCGCGCCATGTAAAGATGGACATAGATAAAGTTATATTGCTGTTTAAGAGAATCTGTTATATCCGCGCCATGTAAAGATGGACATAGATAAAGTTATATTGCCGTTTAAGAGAATCTGTTATATCCGCGCCATGTAAAGATGGACATAGATAAAGTTATATTGCTGTTTAAGAGAATCTGTTATATCCGCGCCATGTAAAGATGAACATAGATAAAGTTATATTGCTGTTTAAGAGAATCTGTTATATCCGCGCCATGTAAAGATGGACATAGATAAAGTTATATTGCTGTTTAAGAGAATCTGTTATATCCGCGCCATGTAAAGATGGACATAGATAAAGTTATATTGCCGTTTAAGAGAATCTGTTATATCCGCGCCATGTAAAGATGGACATAGATAAAGTTATATTGCTGTTTAAGAGAATCTGTTATATCCGCGCCATGTAAAGATGGACATAGATAAAGTTATATTGCCGTTTAAGAGAATCTGTTATATCCGCGCCATGTAAAGATGGACATAGATAAAGTTATATTGCTGTTTAAGAGAATCTGTTATATCCGCGCCATGTAAAGATGAACATAGATAAAGTTATATTGCTGTTTAAGAGAATCTGTTATATCCGCGCCATGTAAAGATGGACATAGATAAAGTTATATTGCTGTTTAAGAGAATCTGTTATATCCGCGCCATGTAAAGATGGACATAGATAAAGTTATATTGCTGTTTAAGAGAATCTGTTATATCCGCGCCATGTAAAGATGGACATAGATAAAGTTATATTGCTGTTTAAGAGAATCTGTTATATCCGCGCCATGTAAAGATGGACATAGATAAAGTTATATTGCTGTTTAAGAGAATCTGTTATATCCGCGCCATGTAAAGATGGACATAGATAAAGTTATATTGCTGTTTAAGAGAATCTGTTATATCCGCGCCATGTAAAGATGGACATAGATAAAGTTATATTGCTGTTTAAGAGAATCTGTTATATCCGCGCCATGTAAAGATGGACATAGATAAAGTTATATTGCTGTTTAAGAGAATCTGTTATATCCGCGCCATGTAAAGATGGACATAGATAAAGTTATATTGCTGTTTAAGACAATCTGTTATATCCGCGCCATGTAAAGATGGACATAGATAAAGTTATATTGCTGTTTAAGAGAATCTGTTATATCCGCGCCATGTAAAGATGGACATAGATAAAGTTATATTGCTGTTTAAGAGAATCTGTTATATCCGCGCCATGTAAAGATGGACATAGATAAAGTTATATTGCTGTTTAAGAGAATCTGTTATATCCGCGCCATGTAAAGATGAACGTAGATAAAGTTATATTGCTGTTTAAGAGAATCTGTTATATCCGCGCCATGTAAAGATGGACGTAGATAAAGTTATATTGCTGTTTAAGAGAATCTGTTATATCCGCGCCATGTAAAGATGGACATAGATAAAGTTATATTGCTGTTTAAGAGAATCTGTTATATCCGCGCCATGTAAAGATGGACATAGATAAAGTTATATTGCTGTTTAAGAGAATCTGTTATATCCGCGCCATGTAAAGATGGACATAGATAAAGTTGTATTGCTGTTTAAGACAATCTGTGATATCTGCGCCATGTAAAGATGAACGTAGATAACGTTGTATTGCTGTTTAAGACAATCTGTGATATCTCTCTCTCTCTCTCTCTCTCTCTCTCTCTCTGCGATCAGGACTCAGTCAGAGTAGGATTCCAGACTCCCACATGAAGTCAGCTGTCAGGTTAAGTATGTTGATCGCCCCCACAGACAGAACATCACATTTAGAGTCCGCCAGATCCACTCTGACTGAACACCCGTTATCCGCGCCATGTAAAGATGGACATAGATAAAGTTATATTGCCGTTTAAGACAATCTGTGATATCTGCGCCATGTAAAGATGAACATAGATAAAGTTATATTGCCGTTTAAGACAATCTGTGATATCTGCGCCATGTAAAGATGAACATAGATAAAGTTATATTGCCGTTTAAGACAATCTGTGATATCTGCGCCATGTAAAGATGAACGTAGATAAAGTTGTATTGCCGTTTAAGACAATCTGTGATATCTGCGCCATGTAAAGATGAACGTATAGGGTGTTTCTAAAGTCGCAGTGCAGTGAATTTCTACTCTCGGAAGAAAAACGTCACCAGAAATGCGGTTAACTAATGCGTCACACAAATTGTAAAATAAATGGTATTATTCAAATATACTTGACTGCTATCGGCGAGCTTATAATGGGTAATGTTGGTATTAACACAATAAAGTTGTGCATAAAGCATATGTTGAAAATGTCCACCACGGGCCTCAAGACATGTCGTGACTCGTCTTTCCATATTTGCGAAAACCTTCAGAATAATGTCTGGTGATATTTGTTTAGTCTTGTCTACTATTTCAGTCTTTAGGTCATTAATTGTCTGCGGATTATTTTCATAAACTTTCCCCTTCAATGCCCCCCACAGATAATAATCTGGGGGTGTTAGATCTGGTGAACGAGCAGGCCAGATTCCACGTGAAATAATGCGATTTGCAAATATGCTTTCTAAATAATTGAGTGTTGTTGTGGCTGTGTGTGCTGTTGCCCCATCCTGCTGAAACCAGGATTCCATAATTTCCCGTTCTGTAAGGTGTGCTATGAACGGTTCCAGAATTAAAGTACGGTAACGTTCTGCATTTATTGTTTCATTAAAAAATATAGGTCCTATTATCCGCATACGACTTATAGCGCACCACACTCCGACTTTTTGATCGTAAAGCGGCACTTGATGAAATTCATGGGGTTTTCACTGCTCCACAGCTGATTGTTCTGGCTGTTCACATAACCGGATAAATGAAACCAGGCCTCATCAGTGAAAAAAGTGACGTCAAGGATGGCAGCGCCATGTTCATAAATAAAATTCTGAAACCACATGCAGTAGTTTAAACGGGATTCATAATCTCTTTCTTGGAGTTGAGACACTTCTGTTAATTTGTATGGACGATAGTGTAGTTCACTTCTTAAAACCTTGTGAACAGAACTCTTAGATATTTGCACCTGTTGAGACAAGTGGTTTAAAGATGCATTTGGACTCATTGTAATTCTGTCTTGGAGTTCCATAATTTGGTCTTGTGAATTTGGAGGTCTTCCAGATCGGTATGCATCTACCACACTACCGGTTTCACGAAACTTTTTGATCAATTTTGTAACAGAATTTCGGTGAGGGACTTGTGAGTCTGGAAATTTCCTCACGAATTGTCTAATGACCTCATCCGTATATTTACCGCCATTACGAAAGACATGCTCAACAAGAAATACCCTGTTTTCAATCGTCAACACCATTGTAAGCCAGATCTATCATGTAGCAGTGATGTTTAAATGAACACGTAAATGGTGCTTGAACTATTACGTCATACATAGATACAATTTAGGTGCGTAATTATTTCAACAACAAAAAATGCACAGTCATTAAAGAGACACCCTGTAGATAACGTTGTATTGATGTTTAAGACAATCTGTGATATCCGCGCCATGTAAAGATGAACGTTAAATAAGTTGTATACATCACTACACATCCTACATACAATACACCCCTAGACCGGCCCTACGATAATCTTACGGTCTGTTGTTTGATGAGCGACGGGGATAATCTGACGACTAACTGTGTGTCTAAATGTTCGGAATTGGAGTCAACAACGATGGCCTAACATCATCAGGCGCTATACATTTTTTGTTTAAAATACGACGATCATCATTTTCAAGAGGACGTGAACTTCCGGTATATGGTGGATAGGCGGCAGGAACCATTGAAGGCTATGCATGAAAAGTGTTCCTTGTTGCAGTTTCCTCATATTCCAAGTCCGGCTTGTTGCAGGAGGTACTGAGTTAAGTGCTCTGTGCACACCGTGAGCTGTGTGTCTCATCCGTTGTGATCATGTTTCGATATTCCAATTGTTTACGATGAATGATGATATCGTATGACAGGGAACAATTGGCTGTGTTCACTTTCTGCGCGGTTTCGCCTTATGTCTTTCGGCGTGTGCTGAGACTGCAACGATGGGGACTACAGTTACCTTTCTTTGTTTGGGAGATGAGATATTAATTCGGATGATTACGTTGGCACGAGCGGTTGAGCAATTGTGGATTTTAATTCGTTTGCAGTGATACCGGGGCCTTCCATAACCAAATAATAACCAAATAACGTTGTATTGCTGTTTAAGACAATCTGTGAAATCCCCGCTATTCGGCCCATCACCTCAGACTTCTGCATTGGATTTTTGGATACGAACTTACCTTCATTGTTCTTTCCCCAATTTCCTCTAGTTAACAGATCCAAAAGTAAACAGCCAGCCATGAGTCGTTTACCGCTTTTAGCTTCCGCGCTTCTATGTCTTGGGCCCTCTTTCATATAATCATCATCAAGTACCAAGCCTGCGCCTGCAACAATTCCTGTCATCATCATCATCATCATCATCATCATCATCAGCATCATCATCGTCGTCATCATCATCATGATCATCATCATCATCAAGTACCAAGCCTGCGCCTGCACCAATTCCTGTCGTCATCATCATCATCATCATCATCATCATCATCATCATCATCATCATTATCGAGTGCCATCTCCGCAATGAAGGTTGGCTACCATGGAGCGCCATTCTGCGCTGCCTCTTGCTTTGATGGTGCAGGTTGTCATAGGCAGACTCGTCCATCTTTTGATGTTAATCGTCCATGTTAGTCTTGGTCTACCTATGCCTCTTTTATCTTGTATTTTTTAAATACAATTGCTGTATATACTTCATTATGGGTAGGCGTGCCCACGACCCGCTGTCACAACAAATGAAATTAGGGGTCCACTTGGGTGAAACACTCGATCCGATCGCAGTCCAACTGGTGGAAAATTCGCAGACGAACACAGATCACACATCCCGTCCCAGGCCAAAGGCGGGACCTGGTACCGTTCCACTATACCCCACAACCAGTCCTCTGTGTACTATCTCAGCGCACAGGAGCCAAAACCATATCGATTTTGCTATCTTGTGAATGCGACTGGAAGACTGCTGTCTCCACAAACGAAAATCCAAAACCAGTAAGAATCACTTGAAACCACAATGCAACAAAAATGTCACTAGTCCTGAACCGGATTCGATTTCATGGGCAAAAAAAATATGCACAGCAAACTCTATACAATCAACTCTACATAGCGAACTCTATACAATCAAATGTACATAGCGAACTCTATACAATCAACTCTACATAACGAACACTATACAATCAAGTCTACTAAGCGAACTCTATACAACATACTAATTACAATAAACTCTATAAAAAAAAAACACTATAAAACAAACTCTATACAACAAAATCTATACAGCAAACTCTACATAAAACACTATACAACAAACTCTGTACAACAAATTCTATACAGCAAACTCTACATAAATCACTATAAAGCAAACTCTATACAGCAAACTCTACATAAAACACTATACAACAAACTCTATACAGCAAACTCTACATAAATCTCTAAAAAGCAAACTCTATACAGCAAACTCTACATACATCTCTATAAAGCAAACTCTATACAGCAAACATCAACATAAATCTCTATAAAGCAAACTCTATACAGCAAACTCTACATAAAACACTATACAACAAACTCTATACAGCAAACTCTACATAAATCACTATAAAGCAAACTCTATACAGCAAACTCTACATAAATCTCTATAAAGCAAACTCTATACAGCAAACTCTACATAAATCTCTATAAAGCAAACTATACAGCAAACTCTACATAAATATCTATAAAGCAAACTATACAGCAAATCAATTCAGAGGAAGAGGAATGTTTACAGCACTCGGAAAAATTGACAAATAATCAACAACAATTAAAAATATGGACCAACGCAAGATCGAACCCTTACTCAGTGGCACAGTGCCTTGTCACGAAAAGCCAAACGCTAGGGAACACTGCCACTCAGCTAGCAAACCCTATAGGATAAAAGCTACACATCAACACTGATGAGGAAAATATCAATCGCTGCTCCTGGGGATTTTGACTGAAAGGAGAAATCAGCTTACAACTGACATGGATTTTTTTATAACAATAGTAATGATAATGTTGTAATAATAATGATAATGTTGTAATAATAGTGATAATGTAGTAATTATAATGATAACGTGGTCAAGACGAGATTCTACTGTCAACTTTCGATGAATCTTGATAAAGGCGAGATTCTACAGCCAAATTTCGGAGAGTCTTGGTAAAGACGAAATTGTACAGTCAACTTTCGGAGTGTCTCAGTCAAGACGAATATCTAAAGTCAACTTTCTGATAGTCTTGGTCAAGACGAATATCTACAGTCAACTTTCGGAGAGTCTTGGTCAAGACGAATATCTACAGTCAACTTTCGGAGAGTCTTGAACAAGACGAGATTCTACAGTCAACTTTCTGAGAGTCTCAGTCAAGACGAAATTCTATAGTCAACTTTCAGAGAGTCTCAGTCAAGACGAAATTCTGCAGTCAACTTTCGGAGAGTCTTGATCAAGTCGAAATTCTGCAGTCAACTTTTGGAGAGTCTTTATCAAGTCGAAATTCTACAGCCAACTTTCAGAGAGTCTCAGTCAAGACGAAATTCTGCAGTCAACTTTTGGAGAGTCTTTATCAAGTCGAAATTCTACAGCCAACTTTCAGAGAGTCTCAGTCAAGACGAAATTCTACAGTCAACTTTCAGAGAGTCTCAGTCAAGACGAAATTCTACAGTCAACTTTCAGAGAGTCTCAGTCAAGACGAAATTCTACAGTCAACTTTCAGAGAGTCTCAGTCAAGACGAAATTCTACAGTCAACTTTCAGAGAGTCTCAGTCAAAACGAAATTCTACAGTCAACTTTCGGAGAGTCCCAGTCAAAACGAAATTCTTCAGTCAACTTTCAGAGAGTCTCAGTCAAAACGAAATTATACAGTCAAGTTTCGGAGAGTCGTGGTCAAGATGATTAAAACCATTACGATAGTGTTCTCGTTTCGAAAGGGAGCGTTCATTTTTTAAGATGCCTCATAAATCAAATCATTTACTTGTCACATCGACCAGACCATGGGGCGAGTCCAAATAATGACACTGCAGATAGTGTTAGAATATAAGTAATGACGTGCAATGG